>OY747137.1:4923021-5537275 GCA_963556465.1 Berberis vulgaris
CGCCAATGGGGTACAACTCAACTTGTTGGAGGAAATTATATGTTCGTGTTGATTAGGCACAGATTTGGATACTTAGGATATGCGGAATTGCTCAAAAGTTCTTGCACGAGAAAATGAATCTCTGAAAAAAGGACAATCACATTTTTATGGTCTAGAAACTCCACGAGTTTGACTATACTGAAATTGACACAAACACCCCTCCCTCTATCTGAGGTGGTCGCGGACCTAGTTTTATAAGGGCAATATAGGGGTGACGTGGTTGAATTTCTAAAATGTAAAATTACAATCAATCTTTTTTGCTTAAGTTGACATGAAATTAGGAGTTTTTGGATAATTACTTCTTTAACAAATTTTTGGTCAATTAGTCAAATTGTTGTTCACGAGTTTACTCAATACACAGAGTTCGTATCTTTCGAATTTATAGAACAATCAGAAACAAGTTAGGTTTTCCCAGTAAACCATGGATTGTTGATAAAATCATCAATTTCCAGCTACAACTAGGACTTTCCATTTATTAGAGAAGTTTTATTTTTATTATTTAGGTTTTCCTAGTAAACCATGGATTGTTGATAAAATCATCAATTTCCAGCTACAAATAGGACTTTCTATTTATTAGAGAAGTTTTGTTTATATAAAGATTACTCCATCTGTTCTGTTATAGCTCTTTCATCCTCTTTTCGAGAGAAGTCGAAGCTCCAGTTAGTGTCACGCTCTGCTTCGGCTTCGGCTTTGTGATTAAGGTTGAAGGTTAGATTTTTACATATCATTGATTTACTGTGTTTAAACATCGTAACATCGTGTATTTGGTCAAACATCGTTTCCTATCTGTTTGGATTTTCGAAGAGCTGATTGATATGGGAAGGAATAAAGCACCTCGTATGAGAAAGAAAAAGCTCCAAAATCAAAATCGTCAAGCTAAAAAGGTTGTTGATCTTCCTGAAGACATTATTCGCAACATATTGTCCAGACTTCCCATTAAGTCTCTTGTGCGATTTCAGAGTGTAAGTAAGTGTTGGTTCAACTACATGCAAGATCCTTATTTCCAATTGAATAGCTCTAGACCATGCAGTTTAATGGTTTTACCTTTACGCTTGGATAAATTTCATCCCAACCATTTGACTTTGTTAGAGAAAGAAAAACATGGGTATAAGCCCTCTGGTAAGATTCCAATCCAGGAAAACTTCTTCGAGCTAGGTTCATCATATAGGGTTGCAGCATCATATAACGGACTAGTCTGCCTCACTGATAATGAAGCCACGATACTTGTTTATAATCCAATTACTCAGGAATGTATAAGGCTACCGGAAACAAATTCTTTTGGCAGATGTACAGATATTTGTCTAACTTTCGATGGAACGACCAAAAAGTATAAAATAGTTAGGATGCACTTTCGGGAGAGCTGCTGTCATATGTACTTTGAAGACGAATGCAAATGTGATGTGGATTGTGACATTATTACATTGGGTGATACTACGTGGAAGAAATTAAATATTCCTGATGAGTTTCGCTTTGTAAATCGCGGGTTCTGGTGGCACCATTCCTTCCAATTCTTTGATGGGGCAGTCCATTGGCTTGTTACTGTTAATGAAAGTGGCCATCACCGCATTCTTGCATTAGACGTTGACAAAGAGAAGTTTAGGTTTGTGAAATTTCCTGAACTTATTGAAAAAAATGTCATGATAGCGTTTCTAAACTCTGAAGAGATTGTGTTTTGGTATAAACTAGGTAGCTTAGGGACATCGATGGCTTTATTTCGTAATCTCGGCAATGAAATATCCATATGGAAACTGCTGGATAGTAAGGAGGGAAGTTGGAGCCCTCGATATAATTTTTATATGCCACGTTTTGAATATTATAAGTTTGAGCTCATTGATATGCTTGGGGAACATACTTTGCTGACAAAGATGAGGGGACGAGGTACTAATTATACTCGAATTATTATACAGAAAAAGAGAAGGAAAAAACTCACGAGTAGATTTATACATGATGATATGCTAGATTTTAAAGTGATCCCTTTTGTACCAACGTTTGCCTCCCTTTCACTTTAGAAGTTTTGTGTGAATGCAATAGTGACGATTAATTTGCGAGTTGATTTTCCTAACAGAGATCATGATGAATCTCCATATCCTAATTCTGCCTTTCTCTCCATTTCCTAGTTTCCAATTTTTTTTTTATGCCCCAACTTTTGCACCTACAGCCAAAGTCGTCTCAAACCCCATTAGACCCCCACAAATGCAGAAATCTGTAAGAAGAAAGACTCCACTTTCAGGAGGACAAAGCCCGAGTCATCATTGATAAAATGGATCTTCTGGAGGTTACAAATGGATAACTATGTGGATCGATGGACTTACCAGCCTTAATTTCATCAGGTATGAGTAAGTTGTTCCTTTTTTCTCCGCAGCTCTGTAAAATTTGGTTTGTCAAAGAAAAGTTTGGTATGTTATAAAAAATTTGGTTTATCAAAGAGCTGATTGATGTATTATTATGGTCTGGATTTCAGATTTTCCATCAACTTGCAAAAAGAAAAATTGGAGAAAGAATAAAGCAGCTCGTAAGCGCAAGAAAAAGTAAAAAGTTAAACCTCTTCTGATATTCAGATCCAGTAAAACCTCTTCGAGCCTCATTTCAATACTGTGGTGGCATCATGTAATTGATTCGCCTGCATCACCAATGATTGGAACTTTGTTTTTATTTATAACCTGATTACTCAGAATGCATTTGGTTACACAAAACAAAATTTTGGAACCGTGGATGTACAGATATTAGTCTAGGCTTCGATGGAACTACTGGAAAGTATAAAATAGTTTAAAAAATGCACTTTCAGAATTATATTCATCCCTTCGATTGAGACTACGCAGACAACCAGAACTCTAATGTGAATACTGAGGTTATTACATTGGGTGATACTTGTTAGAGGAAATTATATGTTCCTGATGAGTCTCACTCCGTATCAGACGCGAACTGCTGCCAATTCTTCAATGGAACAATACATTGGCTTTGATATTTTTAATGGCAGTTATGAACGGATCCTGGCATTTGATGTTGACAATGAAGATTTTTTATTTGTGAAGTTCCTTAATTTATTGGTGAAGATGGCATGATAAAGTATCCTCAATTCGATGCAACAGCTGAAAAGAATAGAATTTGGTATAAAATAGCTAACTTAGGGATATCGATGGCTTTAATTCGTGACATTGATGCTGAAAAATCCAAAAAAAATGCTAGCAAACATGGTTGACTAGAATTGTTGAAATATTATACATGGTAAGAGATGGGAGAACTCAACAATTAAATTTGTATAGGGTGATTGGGAAGATTTTAAAGTGATCCCTTTTGTACCAACATTTGCCTCTCTTACATTTTAGAAGTTTTGTGATGAATGCAATAGTGATGATTGATTTGCGCGTTGATTTGCATAACAGAAAAGGATGAATCTCCTTCCCAATTCTGCCTTTCTCTCCATTTCCTAGTTGTCGATTTTTTTTAAGCTCCATCTTTTGCACCTACACTCATTGCCATCTCAAATGCCATTCCATCTTTTGCACCTACACTCATTGCCATCTCAAATGCCATTAGACCTTAATCCGAAACTAAATGAACCCAAATCTGAAGGTTACTCCAACCTATTGTTCTCCATAAGCTTTGAAAGACTTCGCAATTCGAATGCCTAGAATATTCTTATTTTTAGGATATTATATGTTTATTAGGATTTCAATTAAGCGAGTATAGATGTTTTAGGTATTACAATAGAAATAGTAGGGTTTTTTTTTTTTTTTTTTGCCGAAGAAAAGAAATTTACACAAGGTGCAATCCTAAAGAAAAGGCTGCCACAACATCATGAACATGTCAAAAAATACGTCCCTAAAATATTACAAACCTTGCCCATTCTCCATAATAATTCCCTGATATCCAAATAAACAACATGCTCCGATCTATTAAGCCCCTCAAAGACCTCATATTTTTCTCCTTCCAAACACACTACATAACCACTGAAGAACACTACGCCACAACCATTCTGCGTGACAAGGGAGATTGGTACGAGACCACCAATTTAATAAGTCTAAAATCGAGCCATGAAACACGATACTTAACCTGAATTCTACAAGAAAATACTTCAAATAGACATAAAGAATCGACAATGAAGAATCAAATGATCAATAGTCTTTCATTCTCGTTGCAAAGCACACAGATGTTTCGCACGTGGAAATTCCCCTTTTTCTTTAAAACCTCTTTAGTCAGGATCATCCCATGCAAGACCGGCCGATAAAAGAAATTGATTCTTGGAAGAAGATGTTTCACCCAGACCAAGTTATTATGGAAAGTAAAAACTGTTAGAGTAAGTCTCATAAATCAGGACAGCCAGAAACTCAAAAAACTCTTTGACCAAAAATTACCTTTCTAGTCCAACCCGTCAGGACCTTTAGAGATAACCTGGTCTTCAAGTAATTGTTTTAAATTTGCCGCCTCTAACTCCCTTTCAATCAGAGGTCTCCGGAAGGGAAGATCCCAAGATTATCCATTTACCCAGAAGCAAACGAGCCGACCATTTTTTAAAGAACATATATTAAACAGACGAGGGAGCAAATTCTTAAGAGGATAAATGCTACACCAGCTATCTTTCCAGATGGAAATCATTTCTCCATTAGAGCATCGGATCGAGGTGTGAGGGTAGATGTAACACCTCTCAATTTCATAAAACAAATTTATTTTATTTTGAATTAAATAAAATATGGTTACATTTAATTGAATGTGAATTTCGAAATTAGAATTTTATTTGGTGAGTTTAGAAGGTGGGTGCTCTCAAAATGTTAGTGGGAGCGAATAGCCACCCACCCTATAAAGATATAACCATATTTTTCTTTTCTTTCTCCTTCTTTTCTTTTTCCTTCCTTCATCTTTTCCTCCCTTACTTTTTCTTCTTCGGATGGCGGGTGAGACGAAACTGGTGAGAGGGGCTGCGATCTGGAGTGGAAGGAAGTTGTAGCTCAACCAACTGAATATCAGGGAAGGTATTCCTACATACGTTTTCTTTGATGGATGATAAGTTCCCAGGTGTAGAACATAAAGATATGTAGAAGTTCCTTTGGGATAGTCTCTTGCCTAGCTCTAGGAAAGGAGATACATGACCATGAGCCAACCATGGTAACATTAGAATATGAAGTTTATCCTTTCTGGGATCCATGAAATCTAGTCTCACACATGCATAGAGGAAGTTAATACTGTATATATAGTTGAGGTGTCTACTTAGGTGTCAACATGAGAAGACTTGAGGATTGATGGGGTTGATTGAAAGGTTAGGATAGCGTGATGACCGATTGGGTGGAAGGTAAGGATAGCATAATTGACCGATTGCGGGTCCTAAGGTAGAGGCTGCTGAACAACATTTGGACTGGGTCGTGGATAACAATCAAATTGCTTGGGGAGATTTAAGGAGTTCTATCTGTTTGCAACTAGTGCTACTGTATTGGCTAACATCATCTTCTTGTTATTGAACAAAGTTAAACAGACTTCCTCAAGATAGTAGGACAGCAGTGGACCAGTATTGCAAACACCAATAGTTGGATTGTGGTTGATAGTGATGTAATCGAAAATTGGAAATCAATACTTGGTTGACTCTGCTTCACTTGCTGCAATATGATGTCTCATAGAATGGGGATGTTATTCTATCTAGCATTGGTTGTTACTTGGTTCTCTGTGGATGCAAGGACCTTGGTGGTCTCTGATGTATCAGTTATGCAGATTAATGCTAAGGGATCAAACAGTGAAATTAAAGCAGGCATTATGAGGTTGAATCAATGGGTTTGGTGCTAATGAAGTGGAGCCTAATGATTTCAATGGGTTTGGTTCTAATAGTCAAGATGAAATGAACAACATTGGGATTATGGACTTGAATTACTTCGATGGGTTTATGGGGTTTCAGATACGACTCTGTGATGGCGACGAACTCTGTGATTTGTGGTGGTGATGGTGCGGCGAATCAGGGGCAGTTGTTTGAGGCTCTTAATATGGCTGCACTTTGGGATTTGCCTGAAATTCTTGTTTGTGAGAATAATCACTATGGTATGGGAACTGCAGAGTGGAGAGCAGCTAAGAGTGCTGCTTACTACAAGCGTGGCGATTATGTACCCGGCTTGAAGGTGGATGGTATGGATGCTCTTGCAGTGAAGCAGGCTTGCAAATATGCCAAGGAGCATGCTCTACAGAAGGGACCCATTATTCTGGAGATGGATACCTATAGGTACCATGGCCACTCCATGTCAGATCCAGGGAGCACCTATCGAACACGTGATGAGATATCTGGTGTGAGGCAGGAACGTGATCCTATTGAAAGAATAAGAAAGTTGATATTATCTCTTGAACTAGCCAATGAAAAAGAGCTGAGGATCAGGAGACGATGGTGCTACGTGGTATGGGTACGAGCTGGGACAGAGATCGGGGACGACAATGGTTATGCTGTGATGATGGATGGAGAGGCTGAACCTGTGAGTTTCTTCATCTCTCTGTCTAATTGAAGCTTCTTCCCCTTTTGTTTTTCTAATTGAAGTTTTGGTTGGCCATAAGCCAACAGTCTGCTCTTTTCCATATTCATACTATAATCATGTTGAAATTAATAAAAGCAGACAAACCCCAAAGGCCATCAGACTGTTCATGGAAGCTGTTACTGAAAATTACCCACTTGATGTTGTATCATACACAATTGCCATCCATGGGCCTCTAAAGTTAGGTAGAATTGGAGATGCCCGTGGCATGTACTATGACATGAAGGAGGTTGGCTTAGTTCCTAATAGACAAAACGTGTAAGGTGTTGCTACTTGGTTTCTGTAAGGCAAGAGTTGATAAATTGTTAGATTGGTTGCTAAAAAAACATGGCTCATATAGGGATCAATATGGACAACAGTTTAAATGTGGTTGCTTTCAGTCAGCTGTTAAGCTATGTATTGAGATGCAGGATTTGGGCTTAGAACTTAGCAAGGCCGCGCATAGTTATTGCTTTATCATGTTCTCGTGCTGGAGGAGTTAAAAGCGAATTGCTACTTCAGTCAGTTGAGTAAGATTTGTTCAAGACATTTGTTGGGATAAATAGTTAACAACAGCAATGGTGCTATTAGGTTTGGAGTGCTAGGGATGCATCGGCTCAGGCATGTTTTAGGTACTTTTCAATAAGACTCATTATCCCTTTCGAAAACTTCCAAAAACTCATTATTCCTATCAATATTACACCAAATCCTTTAACAAAAGTTTTGAATGAAAAGAGTGATGTCACGCCCCGATTTTGAGCAGGCGTTTTGTAGTTGGACTGATTTTGTGTAGGTTTCGACAAGGGTTTTGGTTTTGGTTTTGAGTAAGTACAGTATCATGCTATATACCAAAAGTTTTCTGTTTGAGTCTAGTTTTCAAAGGATCTTACGGTATCATAATCTGAGTTATGCCTAGGAAGATATACTCATTTTAGTGACAATAGGTAAATCAGCTTAAGGCTGACAGATGGCCTGTTTTGTTTGCAAAATCTGTATCGTTATAGACATAATTATGGGGTATGCCTTATATGGTTGGAAACCTCTTGGTGTCTACTTTTCATTGCCCCAAACGGTATGCAATTTGGGGTTCTAACGTGAGAGTTATGTACATTTGAGTGATGATTGGTCAAGCTATCCGGTTAGGACAGCTTATTCATTTCGGTGTTGTTGGCAAGGTTATTTGTTTGACTGTTTTGGGAGGGGGAACACAGTTGTTTAGGGTTTGCCTTAGGGTGTCTTGAGTTGTATTTGATGTAAAGAAAAATATTGTTTGGCTTGGTTAAACTACGGTTATTAGCTCAAAACTATGTTTTGCATACTCTAAGTTAATAGTGATGCTTGAGATGTGAATGGTTGATGAATATTAATGCATTGTGATAAATTTGGAGATTTGTATGCATATTGACTTGTTTATGCATTATGAAGAATTTGGATATTTGAATCAAGGAGTGGCTTGATTGCCATATTGTTACATAGCATGATTAATGAATATGCTATGTTTTCCCAAAAAATGTGGGTGAATAGATTGTGAATCAATTCATGTATGACAAAATGTCATTGTGGAATAATTCTGAATTATGAAAAATAAATGATATTGGTAAACCTTGATTTCTGAAAATATAAACCATTTGGACTTGTATCACTTAGAACTACCACATCTCTTTTGTTTGTTATTTCCCTTCTCTTACTAGAGAAACTAAATGACCAGTGGGTCGTCTTGCGGAGTTGGGGCACCCATTTCTTACTAGAGAAACTAAAATAACCTTCGGGTTAGTCTTGCGGAAATGTGGTGAGTTTGTATGCCTAAAATAGGCTTTGATATTTATCCGTCAAAAATGTGACGTGAGTTTATGCGCATTGATAGCCCAAGGGTGGCTTTTGGTACTCATATAGTTAGGGGTATCCGCGATGCATGTCTGTATGTGATGTCCTCACTTGGGCATGGATGACGGAGTAGTCCTCCTTTATATGAGAGAGGCATACGGGCATGTATGTTCAGCACGGAGGTGGTGCGAATGTGGTATCGTCTAAGTGATCATTCTGTTAAAAAGATGAACCTAATTCAAATAAAAAGAATAAATGACGTTGCATTGTTTTTAATTTTTTTTATGCAGGATGGCAAGTCCACTAATATTTCTGCAGGTCCGATTTGCCATAGTCAACTCCTATAGGGTAAGTACAGGTAAATGCATATTTACATATTAGGATGATGATATGATTGCCTCGTTGAGGAACTAAATTCTTTGGACTGTGTTTTCTTGCATCACACCTTTGCCTCGTTGAGGAACTACCTATTGGTGTGATGGTTTGTTGTTTGTATTTCGCTTGATGTTTATCACGTGCGATTTTATTGATTTTTGGGATGAAGATTTCTCACACCAGCTTTATTGCTGACCCAAGTGAGCTTTTGCTTCTTGGGTACATTTCTTTGGGAATGTAGCCGATTAGCTTTTCAGGTTTAGAGACTTTTGAGCAGCGTTACGGGAGTTCCGCTAGTGGGGCTAGCGACATCAGTTTTTCCTGGTTAGACTTTTGTATTAATTTTAGTTTATTCATATTTTCTAAATTATACTTTTTGTCTTTGCTGCTAAATGTCTCTGTTGTTATTGAATTTCACGTCTCGAGTTTTGAGGAAACGGATAATCCTACGTGGATTTTAGGATTTCGTTTTTCTCGAAAATCGGAGCGTGACAGTAGAACTCATTAGAGCAACAAGAGATGGACTTCCACATGGAACATCCGAAGGGGATATACTTGGTTGTAGCTTCCCACTCTCATTTGTTCCAGCCGTGTTTGTCAATGATAATCGATCTCCACATATTACCATCCTCTTTTGAAAATATTCAAAGCCACTTAGTGAAGAGAACCGAGTTAAAGATATTCACTTGGCGGGCGCCTAACCCACCTCGAGATTTGGGGCAACAGATTTTCTCCCAACCAGGTGCATTTTTCGAGAGTGCGAAGTGGAACCCCAGAGGAAATCTCGCTTAATCTGATCCATTTTGGCAGCAATAGAAGCCGACACCTTATTAAAAGACAAGAGGTAAACCGGGATGGAAGCAATAGTGGATTTAATCAGGGTCAACCTTCCAGCTTTTGAGAGACATTTGCGCTTCCAAGATGCCAGCCTAGCTTCCATTCTTTCAATTATCTCATCCCACACAGTTTTACTTTTGTATCTCGCACCCAAAGGCATGCCTAAGTATCTGACGGAAAGAATATCAGCTGCAGATCCCAACAACCCAACAAGATGGGGCAGACTGGGGACCTCGCCGATGGGCAAGACAACCAATTTGCACAAATTGATTTTAAAACCATAGGTCAACTCAAACTAGAGCTAAGACATGGGCAGTTGATGCATTGCAGAACAGAATGGTGTCATCGGCATACTGAATGATAAAGATGGGGCAACTCCCTTCAGCTACTGAAAAACCCTTTACCAGACCTGCCTCGACTGCTTTCAGGATCATTTGGGTCAACTCCTATGTCACTAAGGTGAAAAGGAGGGGAGACAAAGAGTCACCTTGGTGGAGTCCTTTTCGATCATCTGAAGAAATGGTGCAACTTTTAATTGATCTTCACAGAAAAATTGGCGATAGATCTGCAAGTGTGAAGCCACTGAATCCATTTGGGGTCGAAACCTATGCACACCATTATAGAATCCAAGTACTGCCAGGACACATTATCGAAGGATTTGGAAAAGTCTAATTTGATGATAAGTACCAGAACCCGTTGCTTCTTTCTAGAGTCAATCAATTCATTGGCTATCAATGGACTGTCAATCACATGTCTTCCCCTAACTATTGCGCTCTAGAAGAGAGAGATGACCAAGTGAAGAACATTTTTCAATTTGTCTGTCAGGACTTCGGAAATGATCTTATACACCCCATCCAAGATATTAATAGGCTGAAAGTTTTTTACTGATCTCACTCCCACACATTTTGGAATGAGCGAGATAATGTTAGTGTTCAGCCTCCAATACAAGAAATCTTCCACCACTTTTAGAAAATCCGACTTGATGACATCCCACATTTTTAGAAACAACTTCGTCCGGAAACCATCAAGGCCAACCGCTTTTTTAGATCTTGCATTGCTCCTTGAATTTCCACTTCTGAAAAATTGGTCACCAGAGAAGAAGCAATTTGCCGGAGAATCGAGTTGAAGACAATTCCAGAAAAGAAAGGTCGTCGTGTTTCATTTTCTCTGAACAATTTATTGAAGTGAGAAATTATCCTTGATTTGATGATGGATTCATCAACTACCATTTCTATTCCCGTGTCCAAAGCCTCAATGGTGTTGAATAAA
Organism: Berberis vulgaris; assembly: GCA_963556465.1. Lineage (NCBI taxonomy): Eukaryota > Viridiplantae > Streptophyta > Magnoliopsida > Ranunculales > Berberidaceae > Berberis > Berberis vulgaris. Next base: position 4,933,845 of record OY747137.1, read on the forward strand.
CTAAATCTATTTGCTAGGCTATGAAAATTTTTGGAATGTTGATTTATGTTGCAAGTCCAATTGACCCCTGATCTGATCCTCCAAAAATTCTCTTCTTTTTTTGTGAGCTTATCCCAATCTCTGTGCAACTCAGCTCTAAGAGACCTTTTCTCAGCATCAACGTTAGCAGAAATATTATGAATAAGAGAATTATTCTTACCCCAAGTGTTGGACCTCCAGGATTTGAGATAGCCTTTGCTCGCATTCAATTTCCACCAAAATCTGTACCATGAATGGCTAGCAATCGAAGAGCTTTTCCACCAACATTTCATCAACTCTATCAGATTAGGGTGGTCAAACTAACTGATGTCAAAATGTAACGGATGAGGGTCACCCCTCGACATAGAATTAGGCAGAAGAATAACATGATAATCAGACCCTACAGATCCCTTTAGTCATTCAACTTTGTCTCCGAATTTATTATTCCAATCCACTGAGGTGAGAAAACGGTCCAACCGACACAAAACAGGATGTTATCTCCAATTCGACCACGAAACTTCCCTCTTTGAGATTGAATTTGGCCAATTCCACTTCATTGATAAACTGATTGAATTTTTGCATGCTCATAAAACGACATCGACAACCTATCTTTTCTTTCGACCACATTCAAATTATCTTTCTCCAAATTATCATCCTCTTTAATAGTTTGTTCTTCTACTATGCTCCCTAAATTATTCTCCTTCTATTGAATTCTCCATCTTCTATATTCTCCCTTATTTTCGAATCTATTTCTTGCTTTCAACATCTGCTGCACCAATTGGCATCAGAGCCAATTGTTTATCTCCATTATTTTCATCACATTCATCGTATTTTTCATTTTTATCCACCACTACCCCTTCCGCCTCCAATTTTATTGAAAAAAAAATCCTCACCCATTCAACCCAACTCCAATTTAGCCGCCAAAATCTATATTCCATCTTATTTACACCTTAGGTTTCTTTAGGGACCACCTTTCGTTGTTTTCCAAAAAAAAAAAAAAATGGTTATCATGACTAACTCTTCCCAACCAGACCAATAGATCTTAGTAACTATGTTACCAATTGCAAGTTGCATTGAAACAATCACATGGCCAACTAATTGATAAAATTACTCTTATGATGAAAGAACTTGTTGCCGACAAAGTCACCGGGGGATTAAAGGCGCGAGGTAATCAAATTATCCTACCTTGTTCACCAATCACAATTATACCTCCTAAGTCTCCACCCTTAAGCGACCCTCTACTAGAAATGATACATTTAAATAGTGAATCAACAAATTTTGATTGTCTTTCTCCAACAATTTTCGGTGATTATTTGAATGGTCAGTTGTAGTCTCGCCGAAAGAACAGTTGAAGCCAACGATGTTTCACCTTTACTGAATGGAGACCAAGATCAAGAGTTCATATTTGAATAAATACAAGTAGTTATACAAGACAAATTATTTTATCAAGACCCTCTTTCTAAAGAATCACGGATACAAATTTTTTCAACTTATGTAGATCCATACGCAGTCTTATGCGAGAAATCAAATTATGGTGAGAAACATATTCATGAGTTTCTTAGATATTCCGACACAAAAAGTGTGTTTAATGATACTGTCCAACAATATCTAAAAAGTTTAGAAGGAAAATTCGACCCAGAAAGCCGCAAGAAGCATTTGAAAAGTGTTTGCATCGTGCTCTCATCAAAGTGGTTGCATCATCTTCTTGATGTGCAACCTTTTGATGACAAGTATTTAAAAAACAACGAGTCTGATTTAGGAACATTGTAGGTTTTAAAATTTTCTTATTTTTAGATATTATATTTTTATTAGGATTTCAATTAAGCAAGTATAGTTATTTTAGGCATTACAATAGGTTTATTTCTAGTTTAGTTAGGATTATTTTATTTTTTATTTAAAAGAGAGAAAACTTCATTGACCGATGAACAACAAATTATCTTTTCTCCAACTTTTCATCCTCTTTGTTATTTATTCTTCTATAATTTTCCCTAAGTTTTTATTTTCTTCGATTGAATTCTCCTATTTCTTTTATTCTCCCAACCCTAGGTTTGATGAATCATACTGATGGTTTCATCGAAAAGAACTTATGGGGTGTTGATAAAAGTTAACAAAAGGCAATTAAGCTTTTTGATCCGGAATTCTAGACCCTTAACTAAATAATCAGTTTCTTGAACAGCAAGCCATTTATGTGATAATTGGAGTTTTGATTTTCTCAGAGAAACTTATATGAAGCTTTTTTTTACAGATATTCTTCTTCTCTTTACCAGAAGTTGAAGGTCAGTTCTTTCTATCTCATTTTTCTTAGTAGTTTTTTTTTTTTTTTTGGTCTTTTCATCTTCTGATGTTAATGTTAAGGAGATGATTGATTGTTTACCAAATCGGTTATATGGGTTTAAGAGATATAAAATTGTGAATGATTTTATTGAAAATAAAAAATGGTGAACTTGTGGATGTTCCAGTAGTAGAATCAATGCTGGCACTGCAATTGAATCTGTATGCATATATTTCTATATCAGTCTTCTTCATGCTTACCAGTGATGTGTGGGTCTAGCTAGTTGATTGTTTAAACTATTAGAGGTTTCAGTATATTTTAGACACTGCACCAGATGGTGTCTTTCAATCCTATTTTGATTTTGTTCAATCATCCATAGTTTTATGATTGCTCAAGCATTGCTAATTTATATTTTGATTTTAGATTTACTGATCATCTCACGCCAACAAAAAATATGGGAAGGAATAAAGCACCTCGTATGAGAAAGAAAAAGTTCCAAAATCAAAATCGACAAGCTAAAAAGGTTGTTGATCTTCCTGAAGACATTATTCGCAACATATTGTCCAGACTTCCCGTTAAGTCTCTTGTGCGATTTCAGAGTGTAAGTAAGTGTTGGTTCAACTACATGCAAGATCCTTATTTCCAATTGAATAGCTCTAGACCATGCAGTTTAATGGTTTTTCCTTTATGCTTGGATAAATTTGAGCACAACCATTTGACTTTGTTAGAGAAAGAAAAACAGGGATATAAGATCTCTGGTAAGATTCCAATCCACGAAAACCTCTTCGAGCTTGGTTCATATAGTGTTGCAGCATCATGTAATGGACTAGTCTGCCTCACTGATAATGGAGCCACGATACTTGTTTATAATCCAATTACTCAGGAATCTATAAGGCTACCGGAAACAAATTTTTGTGACAGATGTACAGATATTTGTCTAGCCTTCGATGGAACGACCAAAAAGTATAAAATAGTTAAGATGGACTTTCGGGGGAGTAGCAGTGGTTTATGCTATAATCACTACCGCGAATGTGATATGGATTGTGACATTATTACATTGGGTGATACTCAGTGGAAGAAATTAAATATTCCTAATGAGTTTCGCTTTGTAAAATGCGAGATCTGGTGGAGCCATTCCTTCCAATTCTTTGATGGGGCAGTCCATTGGCTTGTTACTGTTAATGAAAGTGGCCATCAACGCATTCTCGCATTAGACGTTGACAAAGAGAAGTTTCGGTTTGTGAAATATCCTGAATTTATTGAAAAAAATGGCATGATAACGTTTCTTAACTTTGATGAAGCTGAACAGAGGATGGTTTGGTATAAACTAGGTAGCTTAGGGACATCGATGGCTTTATTTCGTGATATTATCGGCTATGAAAGATCCATATGGAAACTGCTGGATAGTAAGGAGGGAAGTTGGAGCCCTCCATATAAATTTGATATGCAATGTTTTGGAAATAATAAGCTTGAGCTCATTGATATGCTTGGGGAACATATTTTGCTGACGAAGATAAGTGGACAAGCAAGTCCTAATTATACTCGAATTATCATACAGAAAGAGAGATGGAAAGAACTCACTAGTAGATTTATATATGGGGATTGGGGAGATTTTAAAGTGATCCCTTTTGTACCAACGTTTGCCTCTCTTACATTTTAGAAGTTTCGCAATGAATGCAATGGTGATGATTAATTTTGCGAGTTGATTTTCCTAACAGAGATCTTGATTAATCTCCATCCTAATTCTGCCTTTCTCTCCATTTCCTAGTTTCCAATTTTTTTTATGCCCCAACTTTTGCACCTACAGCCAAAGTCAACTCAAAAACCATTAGACCCCTACAAATGCAGAAATCTGTAAGAAGAAAGACTCCACTTTCAGGAGGACAAAGCACGAGTCATCATTGATAAAATGGATCTTCTGGAGGTTACAAATGGATAACTATATGGATCGATGGACTTACCAGCCTTAATTTCATCAGGTATGAGTAAGTTGTTCCTTTTTTCTCTGCAGCTCTGCCATGAAGTTAAACTTTTCTTATATATTGTGTCAATAGTTCTCAATTTTCTCTCTTTTTTGCTGCCTTTACAGATTATACAATTGCTTGCAAGATTTCCAGAAGCAACAAAGATATTGATATGGGAAGTACTAAAATAAGATCGATCTGTGGTTCTCAGCTGTACAATCTCAAGTATCAATGGGCTAACCACAGGGCAATATGATTGACCATTCAATGAAAACGCGAAACTGCATCCATGGTTGACTTGGCGGCACTGCAGAGGCCTGGATTTTGTAGGTTTGGAAAATTAGGACCCCTCATGCCTAGTCTGACATACACGAGATCTGGCCTAGTGGATGTTCATTTATATGCTTTTTAAGATTATCTACAATCTGATTGCATAACTCGAACAAAATAATGACTGATAAGCTTGAAGTGTAACCAGGAATTATTAATTTGTTTAAAGGTTAGTTTGCACCAGTAACATCTACTGTTTTTTTATTGTTCGTAACCAATCCGAGTGAGCAAATAAAATTCATGCTCAGTTTTGTTTGTTTATTTTAGGATACCAATTCATAATTTGGCTACAATAAGTAATCCCATTGCAATCAGATATTTAGGCATGGATTTTTCTTCTTTTTTCTTTATCTTAATAGTGTTTCTAAGGAGATGTATGCGACTTTTAGGAAAAAAAAATACCTGATGTTCCAGAAGTAGGGGTAAAATATCTGGGTTTTTTTTTTAAGGATCTGGTGATGGGGTTTTTTATATTTCGATCTGATCTTTGCATGTTTGTAGGTGGAGTGGCTTCCATGGCTTTGTTTTGAAGAAATTATTCCTATCTGTGTACAGAATACAAAACAACAGTGACAAAGCTGTAAATCAGTGTTAAATTTTGATAGTGAGGTTTTAACTATCTTCACTTCATCTCTTGGAAGAAAGATTTTCATGATAGGTGGAGTTGTGTTCATAGCGGGTTTATAATCAATGGCGCAGCTGTTAATGTGGCAATGCTTACTATTGAGCCAATTCTGCTTACTGTTGTTGTTAGTGTTGGATTTGCAACTAATCAGGTACCAACTGTTTACTGCAGCCATGGTTTTACAAAGAGCTGCTTGGTATATTATTATGGTTTGGATTTCAGATTTTTCTCGTCAACTCACAAGAAGAAAAACAGCGAAAAGAATAAAGCAGCTCGTAGGCACAAGAAAAAGCAAATAAGTCGAGTGGCTAAAAAAATTGTGGATCTTCCTTGGAGATATTATTTGTGACTTATTGTCTAGACTTCCTGTTAAGTCTCTTTTGTGTTTTCAGTGTAAGAGCTGGTTCAACTATATACAAGATCCTTATTTCCAATTGGATAGCTCTAGATGCAGTTTAATCGTTTTACGTATACAGCTGGGTAAATTCGGATGCAAACATTTGGTTTTGCTAGATAAAGAAAATATTGGTATAAGACCTCTGCTGATATTCTGATCCAGGAAAACCTCTAGACTCCTTTCAATAGGGTAGTGGCATCATGTAATGGATTAGTCTGCTTAACCAATGATTGGAACTTGGTTTTTGTTTATAACCCGATTACTCAGGAATGCATTTGGTTACCCAAAACAAAATTTTGGAACCGTGGATGTACAGATATTTGTCTAGGCTTCGATGGAACGACCGGAAAGTATAAAATATTTGAAATGCACAGCATTATATTCATCCCTTTGATTCAGACAACGAAGACAGCAACAACTCTGATGTGAATGCTGAGATTATTACATTGGGTGATACTTGTTGGAGGAAATTATAAATTTCTGATGAGTTTTGCTCTGTACGAGATATGCAGACTGCTGCCAATTCTTCAATGGAGCAATCCATTGGCTTGTTATTTTCAATGGCAGTTGTGAACTGATCAGGCTTTTGATGTTGATGATGAAGAGTTTTGATTTGTGAAGTTCCTTGAATTTATTTGTGAAGATGGCATGATAAAGTATCCCAATAACCCTATTTTTCTCTGAATTCATTTAAGACCTCTTAAACTTCATGCCCAGCACTTGTTGTTTTGTTTTTTCAGAGGAAAACTAGCCAAACAAACTTTAAAATCATCATATGAAAACTTTGATGTCAAAGACAACCTAATAGTAAAATGAAGCACTCAAATTAAAGATCAAAGTTTGCTTCTTTCGAAAATGCTAGGAAAATGTTTTCCAACCAGAATGACGTGGCGTGATTTTGAAAGAAATATGAAATTTCCAAATTGTTTATTTGTATCTCGAGGTTGTAAAAACCCTCCTTTAATGATGCTACATCATCCTGATTGCAAAACTTAATTCCCTAGCCTTACAAATTCACTAAAAAAAACTAATGTTTATATGTTTATGAATGCGCACTAAAAATTTCATTTTAAAATGCTGTTTTTTTCAACTTCATTTCACAAATTCAAATACTCTTCTCATTACTCTACCATAATATGTGCGACTATAATTTCCATTCAAGCTTCTCCCACGAAAATCACGACAAAAAAATAATATGATTTTTTCATTAAATGAACAAAACGTGTAGCGCGCGCATCTTATGGGTCTAATTCACGGCCGATGATTCCAAAATAGTTTTCATAGTAACATGGTCCAAAATGAACCTAAATTTGTCGACATTAAGGAGCCAATTAATCACCTATCATCATCACTGGTTCGTTCACACCTCACATGATGAATGTGAAAGTGATCAAATAGAAGGAAGACAATGAAGAACAAAAAAAAAAGTGACTTTTTGAACCAAATTTTGTTTTCTTTATTTGATTTGATTATCGATGTTTTTCTAATGGGAGCCTCCTGTGAGGTGACCCGCAATAGACGGCACTCAAAGTTGCGGTGGGTAGGAAAAATATAGCTCCTCCACAGGTGAAGGGAAAGGGAGAAAGGTTTAATTGTTTGAACCATTCGCAAATCACTAAAGTCAAGTTTGTGGGACTCTAATAATTTACTTTTACATACTTTGTCATTCATCATATATACTTTTGGTGGGCATTGAAATGAGATTGGGATGGAGACTTTCAATCATGTTTATCCCGTCCCGTTTCGAATTTATTTATTTAATATTTATTATTGTTATTTATTAATTTTAAAATACACATGTTGCAGCATAAACTTCTATAGCACACATCTAAACTCATTTTGCCACATAAATCTAGTTGTAAAGATCAAAGAACCTATATGTAAATGAACATATTCCAGGAGAACTAATATGATTAGACCGGAATTGTCCCTGACAAATTGCAAGTGCTTTAGTGTAAATCCATTCTTGACATACCGCAAGTGTTTTAGTTTAAGGAGTTGAAAAAATGTGAATAGATTTCATATCACGCTCATCTTATCATGTCTCGTCCCGACCTTATTTGAAATGGTTAAAGATCAGGATGAGATATATCATGTCCCATCTCATGTCAATCCCTAATTTAATTAAGTTGATTTGGTAAGTTATGGAAAATTAACCCCTCTAATCAATAAGAGATGGTTGTGTTTATCTTTTGACTTTGGCCGACTTGGATTAACACAAACTATGATCCTTACTTTCTTGATCATTATCTTTGTAGTTCATATTAAAATAACTCAAAAAGTTAGGTTTTCTAATAATTTATTCTCCTCACATGATTCCTTGTGCCACACTCCTCTTTCTCCATATTTTGGACTACAAGTAGAGTACATGCAATATACACGCACCAGCACATCAAACCATATACCAAGAACTAACCCACCTACTTTCAAACATTGCTCTAAATCTACCACATTTTTTTTAATCCCTAAACCCCTCCCACCCCCATGCATTGCTAGCAGGATTGGAATCATGAACTTGCGATTTCATTTTCTACAAGTTACTGCTGAGCTGGCACTCCATTGATCATCCTTTGCAAATTGACTTAACCCAAAATGCAGCAATTTGAGACAAGATGGGCTACAATTTTGGTGATAAAATTACCAAAAGTTAAAAGAAATCGATCCTTGGTGACTTGTGGTGGATAGTCCAAACATGTGAGCGTGGGTTCCACTCACACAATAATAAATCGTCCAAAAGCATATAAAAGTTGAATTGGACATGATAGTATACGTGCACCCATGAATTCCAAAACATGGGGCCCGACTCATTAATAAAATCAATTGGTGGATTTTTTTTAAAGTCGCTAATTGATGGGCCTAACATGGGCCCATCCTTTTTTGATGGACCATAAACAATAACAATCAACAAGATAAGCTTCTTTTGTCTCGTGCGTCCACGTGCCACCTCGTCCCGCAATTCGCTCCTTTTTTTAGGTGATTAAAAAACTCCCGGGACGTATTCGGCGCGAAAGGGCTGATCTCCACGTGTCATTTGAGGAGAGGTAATTTGGATTAAATGTGAAATTTTAAAATGATTTTTTTTTTTTTTTTTATATATTTTTAGTTTGGCCATTGGTAGTTTATGTCTAATTAATATTTTGAAAATTTATGTCTAGTTCAGTATAGTACTCATTTTTTAAAATTAATTCAATCTAATCGTTAAATTAACATTTATTAATGTATCGATCAATACTAATCAAATACATTGACTTTTCTTGACCATTTTTATTTTCTTAAAATTCACAAATACCCTACGCTTAGAATGCACAACAAATTGGGCTAGAGGTTGCTTAACGGATCAAGAAAGTTGGGATTGGGTTGTAGAGAAATAGAGAGAGTAGGGTGTGTAGTGAAGGGACTTAATAGGTGGGAGAGGGGGTTGATTTGGTATGGAGGTAGTCTGCGAGAGCTTTGTTACAAGTATTGGATTGGTTTGAGGTGGGTGAAGATGATAAAGGTTAATTGTTAGGTCTAGTCGTGATCGGTGAAGCGAATTTTCGACCCATTGATTAATTTTGTTGTTATTTTATACCCGACATGTGTATTGCATGTGCCATTGAGTGAAGAATGGTTGTGAATTTTATGGGAATTGTAACTGTCAAGAGAAGTCAATGTATTTGATTGGGACGAGACAGTCAAATGTTAGTTTGGGAATTATATTAACTAATCCTAATCAGAAATTCTAAATGGCGAGGAAACGAGCGAGGGGAGGGAGGTGGCGGGGTGGGAACCGTTCACTCCCCTCAGGACACGTGCCATCATTTTTTGTGTGCACATTCTGAACGGAGTGAACGATCCCCACCCCGCCACCTCCCTCCCCTCGCTGTTTTCTTCGCTCGTTTCCTCGCCATGTAGAATTACTCAATCCTAATTCATCTAATAACAAAATAAAATTGTCACGTACCTTACCGTATTTGATGTGTAGATTGTTTTTCTTGAAAGTTCCTATTTTCCCCTTATATAGTTAATGTATAAGAACCTCAAAAAAATATGAAAATAAACAGTTGTTCACTCACTTCCTCCAACTATCCCTCAAATGTTTTGGTGGCGATGGAGCTTATTGGACTGATTGAGTGGGTAGTGATAACCATGAACAAATCAAAATCAAAGTTTGTTGTTGATTCCTGTAGTTGGATCAAACTGTGATGTTCAATGTTACACGGGTGGTTGATTGTGAAACTGGAATTTCACGTGTTTTGAGCTAAGCGTGTGAACTGCAACAACTTTTGAAAAAATTTGCAACCTGAAAAAAGTTATTGCAGCCACACGGTTGACTCAAACCGTCTTTAAGTGTCACGTTGTTGGCTTAATCGTGAATCTGAAAATTTTATGTTTGGCTAATCATGAAACTTAAATTCTCATTATTTGAGCCAACCATGAGATATGACAACAATATTTTCAAAATTTTGCTCTCTGGAAAATATATTGTAGTTACATTAGTTGGTTCAAACCGTGATTTTCAAAGTAATTCGGTTTGGCCTAATCGTGTAACTTTAATTCTCACGATTTGAGTCAACCACGTGAACTGGCAACAAATTTTCAAAATTTTATTATTGATTTGGGTAAGTTGAAAAGATAAATATACTAAAACAAAGTTCTCTTTATAAGAAATCGATTTGGTGAGAGTGATAAGAGAAGATGAGCCGTAAGGGAGAGAGGGGGTGAGGTTTTAATGGAGAAAATGAATAAAGTGTGGAGAAGATGACAAAGAGACTAATTTTTAAATTCTTTTTTTTTTTTTGGGTCGTTGACCCTTTTTATTTATTTATTAATCCATGCTCGAAGGCTACATGACTGACCCAATAGGGTTAACCAAACCAGACCCGAAGGCTACAATATTGTTGCCACTTAATGTCCTCGTCGCCTCCATCTCGCATAGAGACTTGCTTTCGCTCCGGTCCATCGCCTCCACCTTGCATGAAGACTCGCTTTCGCTTCTCTCCGATCTAGTCCATCTAAGCAGCTGCATTCAATACACGAAGGCTTATCAACGGCGGAGCAAATGTGCTCCTAATAATCGGGCGAAAACTCACAAAATCCTAACTGGTGAGTCTCGAACCCGCGACCTCTCACAAGGAGAGTGGATGTCCGACCAACTGAGCTACAATTGGTGGACTAATTTTTAAACTTATATGTACTGAGATTGTCATTTATTCAACTCAACCACGGTAATTTTGTCTATCTGATTAATTGTGTCAATATTTTTGTATAATTTTTACTATAAAACATACTAATTACAAATACACATATCCCAAAGTTTATCCAGTAATTTTCAAAATGTTGTCGGTGCAAAACTAGTTGATCAAGCATGCCAATAGATAAATGCATCATTCTAAACTTAATACTACAACCATATGCATATTAACTTAGGACACGCGTCACCTGGTGCAGTTGCCAAACGAGTTTGTGTAATAATTTCATAGTTTGTTGGTACAAACTGAGTAAGCATCTGCGCCAATAGATCAATGCAACTTTTCTCCACAAATATATCAACTATTGACACACATATCTCAGGACAGCTCCCACGACATTTGTGCAATGAGTCTCGTAGTTTGTCAGTGCAAGTGATAACTACATAATAAGTCGGTGCAACTTTAGCAGTTTATCGAAGAATGAGGTTAGGAAATTAAGTTTTGTAAATATGTTTTGCAACCAAAATATTTGGCATTGTTAGAGAAGTTTTTTACAACTTCAAGATACACATAAAATTTTGGAAATTTTATCATTCTTTTCAGATCATGACACGTCATTCTGGTTACAAAATATGGTTGCAAAAATCTGGTTTCCTAACATTTTTGTTTATCGAAACATACAAATAGGGGTGAGCATTCCATCCCACGATCCCGATCCCGTCCCGATCCCATTTCGTCCTGTCCCGATTTTTTTGAGTCTTAATGGAATTGAATAATTTCATCCTGATCCCGTCCCGTCCCGTTCTAGAATGGAATGGGATGGGATGAAGATTTTCAATTCCGCCAATCCCGTCCCGAGCTAATTTTTTAATATTTATTATTAATATTTTATTTATTTATTTATTTTTATTCATATAAACTTACAGATGATTGACATAAACTCATGGTGTTTGCAGTGGTAACAGAAATGTTACTTCAAGAAATAAATATTCATTAAGCAAGAGAAAGATAGCAGATTGTTGCTTGGATTCCCAATAAAAATGGCTCCAATTATTTAACTTCCAAATATTGATAATACCCAGGTGAAGATGAAAAATAACAATTAACTGAGTAATACATATTCAGAAGGGAACATTCAGGGGCAGAGCCAAGAATTTGAGATGCCCCGGACTGTAAAAATAATTATTTTTAATTACAATATATGTATTGATGGTAAACCATTATGAATATGTTAGAGCATCACCAATAGGTCTATATTTCTTCCCTAACAAAAGATGAAATGTCATTTTGTCAAGGAACCATGAATTTTGTTTTCCACAGTAATGAAATTGTAAAATCAGTTGGGAGGCCATCACAGCGACACAATATTCTTAGTGGATCCCATTTATCATGTCATTTTCTAAAAGTCAGCCCACTCGACTACATTGTTAGGGGATTTAGTGGCTACCCATATATTTGCATGCCACATCTATATCTAATTATAAGAAAATTATTTTTCACGCTCTTATATGATGATAATCTTCGCAGCAGTCACAGACAACACGCTGATCCTGTCCCGAACTCGTTTGGGATGAGACGAGGTCAGGATGTGATTTTTTTCATCCCGTCCCGATCCCGTATGAATGGGATGAGATAGGGATGGGTATATCTCATCCCATCCCGTCCCGTGCCCACCCCTACATACAAGTGTGAAATACAAGAAACAAATTAAATAAATAAAAAAATTACAACTACACCCTTGAACTTAAATGGATAAAAGCACCATATTTTTTTCATCAACATTTCCCTAATTCAACTAATAACAATATAAAATGTTGAAATAAAATTTAACCTACCCTACCCTACCCTATTTGATGTGAAGATTGTTTTCCTTGAAAGATCCTATTTTTTTTTCCTTACAAAGTTAATGGATTCACCTAAAAAAAGTATATGAAAATAAATACGTGGAATGGACACATTTGGAAATTCAAAAAAGGAAGATAAATTTTAAGACCAAAGCAAATAAAGAAAGCTGAAAGCTACAATGTGATTACATATACACTGCGGGAACAAAGGATTTTGATTGAGGAGTGAAACGCGGTTTATGAAATAAAAATCCCTTCCAAATGTAATTCAAATTCACCTAAAATTCACGCGGAATTCCAAAAACAGAGCCTTTCTTTAGAGAGAGAGAGAGAGAGAGAGAAAGAAAGGAGAGAAAACAGAGAGAGTCGTCTCTTCTATACACACTACAAGAGGAGCGCCTGCGAACTTCGACTTTTCCGTCTTGGGCGAACTCCTCATATCTCTCTTAAACATCCCCTCTGTTAAGTTCAGTGAAACGTCCGCTACAACAGCTGCTTCGATTTGCTGGCATTGCTCTCTGTTTTCTATTTGAAAGGTACAATCTTTAGCTTGTGTGTTTTGTGGCATCGAAATCTAGTTTTTGAAGTTTGGGTTTCTTTGTTTCTTTGCATTTAAAGTCTGGGTTTGGTTTCGTTTGTAAAAATTTTGGGTTTTTAATCAATTGTGGAAAGTTCAAAGAATTGGGGTTTGTTTGTTTGATCGTTTGATTGCTTGTTTGTTTGTTTCATTTGATGGTTTGTGGTTTTTGATTTTTGTGTGATTTGTAGGTTTTGTTAGCAAAGAAAGGAATTTGTAGAGTTGGGTTTTTAAGTTTGTTTGACTGAAGTAAAAAACAATGGAAGAAAGGGAAGAATCTCGTGGTGAGATGTTACAGAGACTACAATCATCATTTGCAACTTCATCATCTTCAATTCCGAAACAGAACTCATCGATTAATCGATTCGAAGTACCCCATTTGAATAATGCTCAAGTTAGAGCTCCTTTTAGACAATTTGGTCAGAATTTTACTACAGAGAACAATAAGAGGCCTGGGATACCACCATCACACCCGCAAATGCCTCCGTTATCGCCTTATTCGCAGATCCCAGTGTCTAGATCGAACATTCAACAAATGGGTTCTCAGAATTTTGGTATGGGGGCTTCCCATTCTAGATCCTTGTCACAACCTGCATTTTTCAATTTGGACTCCTTGCCCCCATTGAGCCCTTCCGTTTATAAGGAGTCCTTGATTTCTGACCCGGCCTCAGCTGATGGTTCGATGGAAGGAAAGGATAGGAATTTGACCACCCCACCACTTCCTTCTTTGACAAGGGCAAATTCAGTAAGGGGTAGTGATAGTCTCCCACCCCGCAAAGCGCATAGACGCTCTAGCAGTGATATTCCATTCGGGTTCTCCACCATTATCCAATCTTCGCCTCCGCTCTTACCACCCAAGGGTCAGAGTAGTGCTTTCAGCAGGTCATCATCTGGGAGAGAAAATTCGGGTATGGGTAAGCCGATTCAATTGGTGAAACGGGAGTCAGAGTGGGAGAGAAATGGTGATAACAATGCTGAGGGAATGGGTGATAGAAAATCTGAAGGGGAAGTAGTAGATGACTTATTCTCTGCCTATATGAATTTGGATAACATGGATACATTGAATTCTGAGGAGAAAAACTCCCATGACAATCGTGAAGATATGGATAGCAGAGCTAGTGGTACAAAAACTAATGGTGCCGATAGCAGCGAAAATGAAGCTGAGAGCCGTGTTAATGAAAGTGACAATAACATGAACCTGGCTTCTAATGAGAAAAAGGAAGGGAACAAGAGGAGTGCCGGAGATATTGCTCCTACTACCAAGCATTGCAGAAGTGTCTCGATGGACAGTTTCATGGGAAACCTGCCTAACTTTGGCAATGAGTCTCCAAAAATGTTAGCTTCTCCCGGGACTAGGCCAGGTCACTCTCGTAGCAGTTCGATTGATGGAAGCTCATCTACTTTTAGCATGGATTTTGGAAATGGCGAATTTAGTGGAGCAGAGCTGAAGAAGATCATGGCAAATGAAAAGTTATCTGAGATTGCACTAACTGATCCAAAGCGCGCTAAAAGGTTGTGGAATTTTCAAACTCTATCCATTTTATGTTGTCTGTTTGATTCAATACTCTTTACTGATTTAGCATTTGTAACATGATCAAATCATGTCAGAATTTTGGCTAATCGTCAGTCGGCTGCTCGTTCAAAAGAAAGGAAGATGAGATACATCTCAGAATTGGAGCACAAGGTGCAGACTTTGCAGACAGAAGCAACTACATTGTCTGCCCAGCTGACACTTCTACAGGTGCCCATACCAATTAGTAGTCATGCCCCATCTCTGTCCTTTTTTAAAAAAAAATTTATTTTGGTGATCAGTGGCTCATTTTTTATCCGTATTCTATCAGAGAGATTCTGCCGGGCTAACCAGCCAAAACAATGAGTTAAAGTTCCGCCTTCAAGCCATGGAGCAACAAGCGCAGCTGAGGGACGGTATAGTCCTGCCTTCTCAAATGTTGTCTGTCTATGATAGAGTACTTAATGGTCCTAATTATCATTTTTTAGGAGAATACAAATTCACAAGCATGGGCTGAATATTTCTAATCAGTTCTAGTTTATTTATTTAAAATGGGAAGTCCACGCACATGTATTTTCAGAATGATTCTGTGATTGTGCTTTGTTCTTTTAGATTGTAAGGAGAGAAGCAAACAAATGTTTAAACTTTTTTTCTCCCCTCCATTCCTGTTTCAGTATCTGTAGGAACTTTGTGTGGTGTTAATATGTGAATTGTTTACTTCATGACTCAACTGTTTCAATTGAAACAAATCAACAAGCATGCTCACCCCTTTGTTTAATGCACTGGGAATATTATTGATTGAAGCACTGAAATGCATGTCCACTGTCACATACTCGCATGACATGTCCTGTGATATGTTCTGGCTAAACTTATTATATCTTCATCTTTCTTCTTAAAAATGAGAGAACGTCTTCTGACAGCAAAGAGTGAAAATAGAAACTAATCACTTGATAGGTAACCAATTTAGCATGTTTACATGGATAATATACAACTGTCTGTTCTACTGGAGGTTGGCCTATGGTTGATGTCTTCTCTTCAACATTTATATTCAAAATAGTCAGATTGCTATCATTGCCTAGTCAAGCAATATATGCCATATCAGGTAACATTGAACACTATTTGCCATTTCATTTTGATTGCCATAGCTAACATATTTCTGTAATCATGGCAGCTTTGAACGAGACATTGACTTCAGAAGTCCAGCGACTGAAGCTAGCAACTAACGAGGCGTGTGGAGAGGCGCTCAATAGCTTGACGCAGCAGCAGCAGCAGTTATCCCTAGACCCCCAGGTGTTCCAAATGCAGTATCAGATGCAGCAACAGCGGCAACAACAACAACAGACATCGCCTCAGCAACAGCAGCAGAACAACAATACAGCTACAAAACCTGAGTCGGACGCGTAGGATCTATTGAAGATGTTATCTCAGAATCTCAATTGGTTTATACTTTGTCCTCTTATGCATCAAGACTTTCCATAAAATTTATTTTGGTGATTACATCAGGTTATTTTTCTCTCGTGTTCATTAAAGCACATGCGAGAGCAAAGGCTTAACCTGGTTTCTCCTGTCTAAATCTAGCAAGTGTCGAGTCAAGTCATTTAAAATATATCTACACTTCTTTTTCCTGCTATGGGTTACAGAACAGATAGAGGTCAGTAAATTATGGACTATCGTGTTGAAGAGTATGTTTACAGTGAGACAAAAAAGAGATTTATTTGTTCATTTTGAATTTAAAAGATGACAAAGAACTTTGTTGTTTATTCTTTTATATGTTTGTTCTCACAGTTCAGCATGTTCTGCGTTCAGTATGTTCTGCATTAGAAATTCTAGTCGGCCCCCCAGGTGGGGAAACCAGGCCGGCTAGAAAAACTCGTTCTGCATACACATTCACAAAACATAATATTTAGTGTCTCCTTGAAGATTGAGTTGATATATCTATGCAACAATTCTATTCAGTTGTCTTCTATAAATGATGTTTGTGGTTGTGTTTTAAAGAAAATGAGTAAAAATAAAAAATCAAAATCAAAATAAAAAATGGTTACCAAACTTGGCTTACTAGACTTGCTCATCTTTGTATATAGGATCAGAGTCCCGTGGCTTAAATGGGATTTCACTGCTGGTCATCAGATAGCAAGTCATCTAACAGACTCCATAACCAAAACAACCATGTACTAAATTCCGGCATGCAACCTTCTCTTCCTCTTTACTTTTAGGACTCAGCAGCCCCTTCCTGTTGAATGTCTTTGACGGTTTAGTTTTTCCTTCTTTCTCCTTCTGAATTTACTTTCCTACTTTTTTTCCCATCTCTGTCCATGGTTTCTGGCCTTGATTTTGTATTTGTCAACTGATACCCTTTTTAACTTTTGAATTCTCCAAGAAGAAATTTGTACCGATTTTAAGAAAGATGGTGGTGCGTGCGGTCTAACTATCTAGGTTCTTCAATAGATGTCATATCAACCCCCTTCTTCATCAGATGTGAATCTAAAGAGCAATGGTGATTTGAGCGTTTTATCAAACCACTCGAGGAGTAACTCAGGCCAAAGTGGATTTGTGTATGATTCATATCCACCGGTCATCAATTTGAATACATAATGATGATACACCAAAACAGTATCAACTCTGCGTCGTATATGTGTCGTGGTGATCTCAAGGAATAATAGACTTTAACGTCAGTCCAATACTAATCTAGCCTAAGCGGTTCTAAGCTCGTCCAATGCAGTCCGTCAGACGAACCCAAATTCTTACAGCCTGCTAAGCCCACATGTCTCATAGTTATTCTCAATACCCGCAAGGCTAAGGCAAATATCTCAATGATCAGTTTCTGACGAGCAATTACAGCAGCTCTTTGCTTTCAACTAGGAAGCAGATTCCAGAGTATATATCACATATGGAGACTTCTACTTATAGATTACTCTCGGAATAGGAACTATCTTTCGCGTATCTAGGAGCACAAGGCTAAGAGGAAAACTTTCATTCACAGCACAATTCCTAATTAGAAAAGGATCTCTATGCATATTTTCTTCCCTAAACTACCACATAGATGACCTGGTCGAATAAGGACTCCAGCATTATAAATAAGACAAGAGATTGATAGGTTAAGGTACGCTATAAATTTCTTGTTTACAACATTACACTTTCTTTAGATCATTGTCTGACTTTAGCATCGGAGTGTCATCGACCACCACAACGATGGTTCGTCGCTCACGTGCGTTCCTTGTGCAGGTTTGCAGGTTAAGGTCAAAACAGAGTGTGGAAAACGACTACATTAGTTTGACGCCGTCCGTGGGGACGACAAAGTTCCTAACCTATCACTAGTAATGATACATCAAAATAGATCGATCATCACGACCGTACACGTGGCACAATGACTCAGCACGAGGACACAACAAACAACCCATTGGGCCAGCTTATGAAGCCTGATAAAAATAAAACTAATTCCATAGCCCCGACAAGGTCCATATCTAAGGAGGCACAAGTAGGATCCAAATCCTGACCCAAACGAATCAAAGCCCAAATTCAAGCTCGTCACATGTTCTCTAATTAAGAAGAAGAACGTTGCACCAAGAAAGAGCCGTGGAGGGACCTATGCCTCAACAAACGCACCTCCATTAAAGAGATTGTTACAAAAACATCTTCTTCTGTTGCACCTTACATGCTTAAGTCACGCAGAGAGTTAACTACGACCATTATAAAAGGTAAATGGAAATTTCGACAAAGGTATGCAACTTTAACTGAGTTTTGTTTAAATTTACTTCATTCTTCCAACAAAATTACTGACTTAAGCATCGGAGTGACTTCGGCCACAAAAAATGTGGTCTTTGGCAGTCTAACAGTGGTTTTGCAGGTCAAACTCACAGGAGGACGATTTTTGGACGAATCGGTTTGGCGCCCTCCGTGAAGAACAACGAGTTTCCTCTTTCCAAATACAAAACACACAAGTGACAAAGCTCACCACAACCTAACGAAAGATCAACGAGATCATTAGAAGGAATGATGCAATCTACATATTCACAATCCAATAATGATCACAACAACTCCCCCGCCAACGCATCACTGACGGCTCAAATCATGAGATCAATAGCATCCGAGAATGAGGATCCGCTGCACACAATAGTCCAGACAGCCCAGACAACTGTCAACGCTACTAGGGATTCCGGGATAGATTTGCTTATAACCCAGATGAAACATGTAACAATGATAGTGGAGAGGATCGCGCAGAAGCACATTCAACTAGTTAACCCGATTGAAACACAGTCACAACAAAACTTCGCCAATCGAACTCAAGAAAATGGCGAAATCCTAGCAGAACCCCAACAACGAAACTTCGAAAGCAGTGAGCTTCCACGAGTCAAGAATCCATTATATAAAGGGATACTTACCAAAATTCCGTTCAGAATAGGGGTCACAGATCCTAATGTATTATACGAATTGGCAAAACTGCCATTTTTCGACGCCCTCATGAAAACAACAATGCCAAAAAAAGTTCATTCCGCCAAAGTTTGAGGTGTATGGTGGTACTTCCGACCCGACCGATCATTTAAAACATTTCCACCACATAATGGCCCTGAAGGAGACCACATAATCAATTTTATGCAGAACGTTCTCAATCAGCCTCACTTCAACAACAATGAACTGGTTTAATAGTCTACCACTAAGATCGATAGATTCCTTTCAAGCCCTGGCCACTGCTTTCATCACCAGATTTATTGGAAGCCAATGGATGAGGAAATTTCCACACTACCTACTGCATATTTGACATAAACTTGAAGAAACGATACGAGAATTTGTCACCCACTTTACCAATGAACTGACAATGATCGACGGATTAGCGATGACACAGTCGCAACTACCTTCGTGGCAGGATTAAAGAGATGTCATTTCTTTGACGCTCTTAACTTGGAGCCACCAAAGGGCATGACAATCCTACTAAAAGTATCACAAAAACATATTTCCCTAGAAGAGATAAAAACAGTCAAGAAGAAAAATGATCAAGAAAGAGAAAAATTCTCAAGAAAACGAGAAAGAAAGGAAGACAATGGACAACAGGAAGGCAGCAACCCATCGAAGTAGTTGCAAGAACGATTCGCAATGATTGGAATTCGAGAAGTCGCAACCAACACTAGCTAGACACGAACGGGTAACGAGCGTAATGAAAACCGCATACAAACCATATACAACTTTGAAGACAAGTCGAGCAAACATACTCAAACACATAGCGAAATGGGATAACATTAACTAACCGTTTCGGATGAGAGGAGACCCAGAAGGAAGAGACAAAAGCAAATACTGCACATTCCATAAGGATCGGAGACACGATACTAAAGAATGTTACAATCTAAAAGACGAAATCGAACACTGAGCTCAAAAAGAACTACTAGACAAATTCATCAGGATGCTAGAAAAACAAATCAAATGGAAAGATAAAGCAGACAACGTTGTGGGATGAAAAGAGCAGTCCAAAGAATTGATATACACCACACGCTGCACAGCCAAGGAAAGCAAAACACACAAAGAAGCAAGGCAAACCCCTTACTCATCTATATCGGAACAAGGGTACCAACAAAACACTTCATAAAAATGAAAAAGTCTGCATCATCCAATCCGTACAAATAAAAGGACTTCATCAACAATTGCAAAATCGAGTCAAACCACTAAACAACACGAGAGGAAAAACGAAGCATCAGCCCTCAACGCAAAGACTGACAACGAGCAAATGAAGACAAAGTAAATAATATTCTGAATCAGTATAAAAGCCTTAATGGCCAAAACTGATGAAATATTCAAAAAAATATCAATAAAGATTACGGATTTATAAGCTCCAAATTTTCGCAGGACAACAAACCGGTCGTACAAGGTTGTCAGGCCGTAAAAATCGGGCACAAAACTTATGGTTTGATCAACCACGAAGTAAAGGTTGGACACTTGAGTCACCTAAACAAAAAAAAAAAACTTCGAATCGACCGAGGTATCAAGTTAACGAAGTGAAGGTTGGACACCCGAGTCACCTAAACACAAAAAACTTCAAATCGACCGAGGTCTCAAGTTAACGAAGTGAAGGTTGACACCCGAGTCACCTAAACACAAAAAACTTCGAATCAACCGAGGTGTTGAGTCAACGCAAAAATCTTTGAATCGACCGAGGTGTCGAGTCAACAAAGTAAAGGTTGGACACTCGAGTCACCTAAACTCAAAAAACTTTGAATTGGCCAAGGTGTCGAGTTAACGAAGTGAAGGTTGAACACCCGAGTCACCTAAACACAAAAAAACTTCAAATCGACCGAGGTGTGGAGTCAACGAAGTAAAGGTTGGACACTCGAGTCACCTAAACACAAAAAATTTCGACTTGACCGAGGTGTCGAGTTAACGAAGTAAAAGTTGGACACCCAAGTCACCTAAACACAAAAAACTTCGAATCGACGGAAATGTCGAACTAACGAAGTCACTACAAGACAACAATAATTTAGCGACGGTTGCCAAAGGCATTTCGTGACGGTTTTAACCATCGCTAAATAATACAACAACGGTTGATCAACCGCCACTAATAAAGGCGTCACTAGGGTATTCAGTGACAGTTTTAAGCGACCACTGGCATTATCGTTGTTGAATACAATATAGTGACGGTTACAAACCGTCGCCAAATATGAGGCAATAACGACAGTTTATAGCAATTCACGACGGTTTTAACCGTCGGGAAAACCCGATGAACAATCAAATTTTTAGTTTTTGGCGACGATTCTTAACCGCTGCTAAAATCCATGAGCATTCTGCAACGGTTCTTAACCGCCGCTAAAATCCCTTTGATAATCCTTTTAGCGACGGTTACAACCGCCGCTAATGACAGTCATCAGTGTCATTACAATTCTAATATGCATATATAACCATATTTTTCAATTTTAAAAAACCCACAACTTTATACAACTGTTTTATGTAAAAATTATTCAACAAAACTTCAACTATATTGTCATCAAAGTTAACAAAATATAAAAGCTAGTATGTGCCAACACCAAGTAAATGGACAAATTTAATAAAAAAAAAAAACATTTCACTTCACTAACAAATATTCTTGATTTGTACAGGCACCTTATAATCACAGTATAAAAAAAAAAAATTTAAGTTGAACATAAGAAACGTAAACATCAAGAACCTATTAATTAAAGCCACAACAAGTGGTTTGAATAAGAAATAGAAGAAAGCTTTACATGCCATGACATACGAGAAATGTAAACTGAATACAACAACCACAGATGTTACATTTTCCCCTTAGGATAAAGGGCAACTAGCCTTCTGTGCAACAAGCTTCCCACGTATTTGCACTGTTGGAGGCCTTGCATTATTCATGGCTGGTTGACTAGCCATCCTGCAATAAATCAATGGGAGATGAGAAAGAAGTTCATGATTGACATCAATATCTCCAACAATAGGTTTAATACCGTTCGAAATCAATTAACAACAACATTCAATTTCTTCTAAAGATCGAGTATTAGATTCAACTGCAACACCAATCAAGAACTCCGATGATCGGTCGAGGCATAGCAACACCAAAATCAGTTCCATGCAACTATATGGTTTTATTTCTAGTACAATAAAACACAATCAGTACATGTTCTTGATCACAACAACCATAGCCATGAAAGCTTGTTCCACATTTATCGCATTTTTGGCACTTGTTTCCATGAATGGGATCTCAATTTCATCAGCAAAAGCCTTGACAAGGACATAATGGATTATAAATTAGTCAAGGTTATCAACCTAGCAACACATCAACTTTGATTGCCTTGAATTTGTGTAAACTTACACATCAAGGGGGAGAAAAAAAATAGAAATAGAAAAAAGTGATACTGCCCAAGCTACTTTGTATTGATCCACATCCCCTTGTCAACAGATGTTGATACCAAGCCCCCCTTGTCAACAGATGTTGATATCTAATATGCAACTTTAACTAAGTTTTGTTCAGTTTTATTTTCTTCTTCCAACAGATTTATTGACTTAAGCATCGGAGTTCCTTCGGCCATAAAAAAAGGTAGTCTTTGGCAGTCTAACAATGGTTTTGCAGGTAAAACTCATAGGAGGATGATTTTTGGACTCATCAACTAGCATCATCTCTTTTTGGGATACAAAGAGATGGTGACCACCAAATCACGCAACAATGGAGAACAAGGGGACACGTCAAATGCCTAGACTAGCGTTATACCACCGCTCTCAGCGGCACACGGGCAACAGACTCACGCCCCCGTGCCAGCCACAACAACGACGGACCCTAAGATAGATTTGATGTCGTCTCAAATACAGCAAAACGCCAAAGCATTTGAGTCTCTCGTACAACATAACCCTCCACCTGCCAATGGAGATCAGGAGCAACACATGCCTCCATCTCCAAAAGATAACATAAAGCAAGCGCAAGAGAGTCAATCCCCTGCTAGTTCTCATTGGACTAGGGAGACAGTGCAGCGACCGACTCTCAAGGTAGAAAGGCTCTGACTTCAGAACCCCCTCCGTAGAGGGGCGCACGACCCAGACGTGTTGTATCGTTTCTCTGTTCCACCGTTCGTGGACCGTATCATGAACGAGGCTCTTCCAAAGAAGTTCACGCCTCCAAAGCTCAATTTCTACGACAAGACCACCAACCCATTCGACCACCTGCGCCATTACCATCATGTAATGGCACTCAAAGAAGGATCTGAGTCCGTGATTTGTAGAACTTTCCCTACCAGCCTGAAGAAGTCAGCATTAACTTGATTCCATAGCCTCCAGCCGAGATCGATCGACTCATTCAAGACACTAGCAAAGGAGTTCCTGACATGTTTCGTTGAAAGTCAACATCTCCGGAAAGGCCCCCACTACATACCATCTTTGAAATAGAGATCCAATGAGACACTCAAAGAGTATGTCACACGCTTCAACGATGAGCTGACACTCATTCACAGTTGCAGTGACGACACAACCGTGACAGCTTTTATAGCAGGCCTAAAGGAGGGAAAACTTTATGAATGCCTCACCTTGGAACCCCTTTTGGATATGACAGAACTCCTTAAGAGCGCCCAAAGGTACATCACCTTGGAAGAGTTGAGAAGTGTGAAGAGGGAAACAAAAGCTAAGAAGAAGTCATCCACTTCTAAGGACAGGAAGGAAGCGCGAGGACAAAGAAATGAGCAAGCGAAAGTGCAATGACAACATATCAGACCCTGGTCGGGCCAGGCCAGAGAAAGCTTCCAACTACGTTGGATCCAGATCCGTGACCCCCCTCAATTCTAGCCTATCGGATGTCTTGGATTCCATGAAAAACTGGAAAGATCTGAAGTGGCCCTCGAAGCAACGCGAAAACCCTCCAAACGTGACAACAACAAGTATCGTTCATACCACAAGGAGGGTAGCCATGATACCAACGAATGCAAGAGTCTAAGGTACAAGATTGAGTATTGGATCCGCAGGGGCAAGCTAAAGGAATTATTGGGCTCTGAGAAGCGACCAGAACGACCCAGGGACTGAGGGGCGTCAGTCAAGGAAATCAAGAAGGAGACTTCGAGCATAATCTACGTCCTTCACGAAATCGGACCGGATGAAGACCAATCAAACAAGTCTCGCAAGCAAACTCTATTGGAGATGCGAACAAAGCCCTGAGATGAGGACATACACATTTACTACTCGAGGGTACAAAGCTCCATTCTCACCTTAACCTTTACAGACAATAACCTTGAAGGATTCTGAGCACTGCACAATGACGCTCTCGTCATATCGGTCTCCATTGCAAGGTGGGAGGTGAAAAGAGCCTTGGTAGATACAGGAAGCTTACTCAACGTCCTGCTCTACAATGCGTTCCGCAGTATGGACGTCAATGAGGAAAACCTGACGTCCTCTGACTACCCGCTGATTGGATTCAGCGGAGAGAAATGCTTATCGATCGGGAAGATAAGGTTAACAATGGTGGCAGGAGAGCCATAACTGAGAAAGGTCTTGTTCCTGGACTTCATGGTAGTAGATGTGTCGTCTACCTACAACCTTATCTTGGGAAGACTATGACTCCACTAGATGAAAACAATAGTATCCACCCTTCACTAGTGCGTTAAGTACATTGCTAACAACTCTGAAAGAATGATACATGGGGACCAACCTATGGCATGAGATTGCCATTATGTTGCACTGAATCAAATAGAATATTCCTAGATCCCACTGGATCCCACAACACAATCTGAACTAGAGCCAAACCCAGTGATTGTGGACGCATCACTCCACTCACACGAGATCCCAACAGCGGTGGCTCATTTCAGAAAAGGGGACAATCAAGCGGTACATGAGCAATCCACTCTTCAACTCAGCAGGATGGAGAGGTCAATGCAGACAAAAGTACAACCCCCGACATTTTGTCGGCGCAGAAATTAACTCCCACGCAAGGTTGACTCTTCAGTAACCTCAGAGACATCAGCGAAGGTTGGCGGTTCGCTGAAAAATATCAACGATCCAACAAGGACCATGCGAATTCACTTCAGGGTCGGATTGACTTCTTTCCGCCAACAGTTAGTTTATTTTAGTTGTTTCTATTCCTTTACATAGTCAATGTAGAGTTTTAATTCTTAGAAGCTTATGTGATTTGCAATCATTTAAGAAATAAAAAAGAATTATACAAATACACTCTATTGATTACTGAAAATATGTAACGGGAGGCAGATACAAAAGACTACATACTACGAGCATCTGAATCCGGTGCGACATGAAATAAAGACTCACTTAAACAGTCTGACTACATGAGAAGACTCGGAAGCGACATCAAAAATACCCCAAGTAAACTTCGCTCAGCGACTCCTTCGAGAAACATGTCTCAAGATCAATGAAAAATGTGCGAAAAGGGGCTAAAAGTACAGAGCAGCCGGTTGGTTTGCCAAATCACCTCAAGAAAGTGACCTGATAACGACAATACAGACCTTGCAACGAGTTGCACACTTCCTCAAACGGCATCCGGCCTCCCGAATGAGGTAGAAGAGAACAGACAAAGATGGTCGCAAGCAATGAAACAGTCAAGGTCTCACAATGTTGTCAAGCGAGGACACTTCTCCCATGCGCGATACTCGAGGTGACTCAGAGATACCACCCCCGAAAGCAACGACGCATCTGCCAAACTTCGATCAATCATAAACTAGCTGCAAAAAGCGTCTACCGCGGGTAGAGCGGCACAAGGTAACACCAAAGCACAGGCGAATAAACGACAAATTCATCCCTTGGGAGCGGCACAAGTCTATACTTCTTTTCCGCAACATTAGAAGAAATTACGAGATCTTAGTGAATCAACTGCGTGCTCACCCAGAGCAGGTGACCACGCATAACAACGATTCTCATCGTGACTCATCGGTGCAAATGTCGGAACATTCGAATACTCCAACGATGGAAATCTCCCTTCAGCCATTGGAAAATCCAAAGCATTTTCTTCAAATAAGAACATCATAGGAGATACGCTCTTCAGAAGACAATGCCTACAACGATGAAGAAACACCATTATATAGACATAATCGTTCACCAAACGTGTGCTTCAACATTAAATACTGTATGAGAGACGAGCAGACGACGGTTCCCAAGGAAACTATACAAGATAATGTTCGTCCAATAAATGAGGCTGCACACAACCCCATTAATTATTGTGGGGGAGTGACCGATACTCAACCGTCTCGCGATCTGCGCCGTATGCGTGTTACCATGCGATCCACGATGTACATGTAGCGTATTTCGTACAAGAAACCTCAGCTCTCACTCTATGGGCTCATGGGTTCGGCCCACTATTCAAACAGTATTCTACCACGTGTCTGATGTGAGCATTAGAAACCCTAGTCAGTCTTCACACATGGATCACACCTGCATATCACCAGCTGATTCAAGGCACTCCTATCTCTTCATAACTCGCCTGCAAAACGCACTCCACTCGCGATATAGGATCGTACGCCCCTAGTTGGCGGAGCCCCCACCTACCTGGACAAGCTTAGTCAGCTTTGGCTGACGACGATGGCTTCCGGTTCACCCCGACACCTAGTCAGCCCAGTGCAGATGTCGATGGTTTTGGAAGTGGGAGTCTAATCAGCTCTATCATGCCTGGTGACGACGACTTGCTAGGGACCATTGCCCTCTTTGCGGACAATGGTCACCGAACCCGATCAAGTAAGCCTAGCTGGTGACGATTGGCAATGACAACTTCTGATTAAAGCCCAGTCCTGTAGCCCCACTACGCAGGTGTAAATGGTTTGGAAGATGAGAGTCTAGTCAGTTTAGATTGATGTCGACGGTTCGCCACGGGGCTATTGTTCTTTTACATACCATGATCGTCAAATTACCAACCCTAGACTTGTAGCCCCTACTAAGTAGGTGTAGATGGTCTGGAAGGTGGGAGTCTAGTCAGTTCCGAACTGATTTCGATGGCTTGTTACTGTACCACTGCTCTTATACAGACCATGGTCGCCGAAAACTCCCAGACTTGTAGCCCCCACTACGCGGGTGTAAATGGTTTGGAAGGTGGGAGCCTAGTCAGTCCCGAACTGATTCTGACCAGCTTGCCACGGAACCACTGCTCTTCTACAGACCATGGTCGCCAAAAACTCCCAGACTTGTAGCTCCCACTGCCCGAGTGTAAATGGTTTAGAATGTGGGAGTATAGTCAGTTTCGAACTGATTCTGACGGCTTGCCATGGGACCACTGCTTTTCTATAGACCATGGTTGCCGAAAACACCCAAATTTGTAGTTGGATGTGCACAGGTGTAGATGATTTGAAAGGTGGGAGCTTAGTCAGTCCCGAACTGATTTCGACGGCATGCCACCACGGGGCCACAACTCTTCAACAAACCATGGTCTCCAAATCCCCTCGTCTCAGACTTGTAGCCCGCTACGCGTATGTGTAGATGGTTTGAAAGGTGGGAGCCTAATCAGTCCCGAACTGATGGCGACGGCTCACCACGGGATCATTGCTCTTCAACATACCATGATCGTCGAATCCACGTTCCCCGAACCTGTAGTCCACTCTGCTCAGACATAGATGGTTCGAAAGGTGGGAGCCCTAGACAGCTCGCCACACAACCACCGCTCTCATTCGAAACAGTGGTCGTAGAACTAAATCACGGCTCAGGCAATGTCTTCACGCTCACACAGACTGACATTCTATTATCAACAAAGGTCGTTCATGCCGACCCATAAATCGTCATGCCAACACACGAACGAGTGCTACATGGAATGCCAGCCCGAGCTTGCAAAACCTGACTTGGGACAAACGCTCTAGCTCAAAGACAACGCATGCGCTCGACTATCACAGTTCACTCATGCCAGCTAATCGCGATCGACAGTCGGGTAGGTGAAACAAGCCCTCAGCGGCTTACCTTAAGGATGGGCTACAACTGGGCAGCATAGTTCGCTTCTAAACCATCTGCGGAACGCCCACTATTGGATGTAACTCAGCAACAGTGACTCAGATTATTCGCAACACAAATGGTCAAACTCTCAACAGTAGACAGACCACTCGACTTCCTATTGACCCAACTAGCCTATGCCAAAGTAAAATGACAAGGCGGAGCAGAAAGCACACAATAGGGAAACCAAGCATAAAACGGGTACAGAACATACTCAAGAAAAATCTGTTTTCAATAACATTGAAGCAAAAAGGGTACAAGTGTACAAAGTCTATTCCTTATCAGGAGAAGGTACAGAAACAGAAGAGCTAAGCTTAACGGAGGAGGGAGTGGGAGTTGCGTTCGTACGCGCCACAATCTAAGCATCGTGATCAGGACCACCCTCTTCATATGATGACGCAGAAACCACTGATAAGTCTACATACGATATCTTCTTATAGTGATCAAGGTCCCATTCTGGATGTTCTTCTTTCATCAGTGCCAACAGCTCCAATCTACCGTGTACAACCTAGCAAAACTCACACTTGCTTTGTTCCTGGAGAAGCTCTTCCCCGCGCACATTCACTTAAGCAAATTCACACTCCAACAACTCCATCTTGCATGTCAGTGCATCGACCTGAGATTGCTCAGTAGTCAGACCGTTTTTCACAACACTTAGCTCATGTTGCTCCAGTTTAAGCTGGTTATCGGTCTTCCTTGCCTCCCGAGCATTGAACTCCACATCGGACTTCCACTGTTGTATCTGAACAACCCAATCAGCCACCATGAAGGCATTCTCCTTAGCGAGAGACCGCAATTCAGAACGCGCCTCAGCCACAGCTTCTTGCGCAACCTCCAGGTCACGGCGATCCAGATCCAAATCCTGCTTGAATCTGTCCCTCACGGATGCCGCTTCTGCTAAGTCAGACTCAAGGGCTTCCAGACGAACCTTCTGAGTTTCAACAACAATGGCCGAGTGTTCCAGCCTCCTCTCCCCAGCGGCTCAATCTCATATAGCGCGTCAGAATACAACCTCTGCATGTTCGAGAAGACACGCTCTATGGTATACACTCTCTCACGAGCCACCTTAACTTTCTTCCCAGCAACAGCCACCTAACTCAAGTTAGACATTTCCAGCATAAGGTACTTTAAACCCTTACCCATACGCCCTTCTAGCATATCCTCCTCGAATTTTGGAGCGTGATCCATCAGCCACCTATGACGCCTACTTATATGCTTCCTCGAAGCATAATCCACATCAACATCATGGTGCCAGACCTGATTGCTCAATCTTCACTACGTTCGGGGCTAACAAACTTATTCGCGCATCCGGATGGAGCTCTCCCGGATGAGGAATTGCGCAAGCACCACCCTTCGTAGTCGCCACTGCTCTCAGGCCCTCCTCCGTAGCCTTTCATTTGTCACCAACAGCCGACCATTTATTGCAAGACGACTTAGCGAAATTTGGAAGAATAGAGGGAAGCGAGTTGTCCGACGGACCCTCCATCACCCTGAGATGCGGCCTGGAGCGATATGGAGAACAATGCGAACTATGAGAAACTTGGCCTGTGTCACCGCGGCCACTATCGAAAAACCCACCAATGGAACATTTGGACTCCAGAACCTCAGACAAATCCTCATCAGAACCCTCTAGCAGAACGATCCCGGACGGATCGGCACCAGTAGAAGCCGCCATAGCAGCCAGCATCAGCTTCTCACGCAGAGCTTCTACCTACGAGGCACTAAGATTTGATGCATCTTCAACCCCTGTTAATCGCAAGTGGTATCTCTCCCAGCCGCACACTTCGGCGTCCGCCCTGGCAGGCCGATCAGGCTCACGCTCTTCACTTACTGGAGCAGACCGTTTGGAAGACGACCAAATCCTAACACGGGACTTCTTTGAACTTACAAAAGAGGCAAGTGTCTCAGAAAACCCCTCTGTGTTAGGCAAAACGGAAGCCTTAACTCCGGTGGCTTTCTTTTTTTAAGAATGGCCCTACCTTCGGACTTAACTCGCGACGATCAATAAAGAGTGGGGGCCTCATGCCAGTTGTCCCACAGCCCACTGCGAATAAAGTTGGTAGTACATATGACCTCCTCCACATTCTTCGTCGGCAAGTCACGAAATTTCTTTATAATGTTTCGCTTCTCTGGGGTAAGAGTAGTAGTGGGAAACATCCCTACAAAGAAACACGAGCAACGTCTAGGATACAATCAGCGCAACGAAATCGGAAGATAAAACTACACTTACGAAGTGGCTTAAACTCTCGCTCGAGCGAACGACCCTTGAACTGGAAGTACTTTGAATCTGCAAGATCCAAGAAGCAGTACTTCTGCCAAGACTTGAAGTCATCCAACAAATTCTCAAAGCAAGCCGGCGACATCATATTACAAACAGCGTGATCGTTCAGCGAAAGAGAAGTCAGCAATTGGATCACCCACAGAGTCACGCGAACACCAGCTTCCTTCGCTTTAATCAAAATGATAAGAACGATCATGTACCCATTGGGCACCAACTGGGCAAGAGGGATTCCAAGAAAATCCAAAAAGTCCCAAATCACGTCAAGAATAGGAAAGTGAACTCCAGTTTGGAGCATCCCGCGGTGCAAACAGATAAACCCCGCTGGTGAAAACACTAGCGTCTTATCATTCTTCAGAGCATATAGTCGCAGGTCCTCAGGGACCCCGAACTTCTTTCGAATTTAAGCAAGGCCTGATTCAGAAAGCAACCGGTCTTCAATAAACTCAAAGCCCTTAGCCAAAGTCGCGTCATCAAGATGGTTTTGATGAGCCATGAAGAAGATGAATAATTTTTTCAATCAAAAAGTGAACAGAGCAAAATCTCTAAGAATGAAGAAAATAGAAGAGTCAGCCTCCGCACAAAGGAATACCTAAATAGGGATTGGGTTTCCGCCTTTTTCCACTGAGTCGAAGCATGTTCAATTAATGAAGCGTGCGGCTCAAGCAACGATTCAGACTCAATCATCATAAGTGGCGTATCTTTATTAAGAAGTGACAGCGAACCGATGTGATGACCCACTAACTCGAGGCGAGTAGCTAATGATACACCAAAATGGCCCAACTCCGTGCCATACACGTGTTATGATGATCACGATGAATAACAGACCCTAGCGTCAGCCCAACACTGATCCTGCCCAAGCGTCTCTAAGCCCGCCCAATGCAGTCCGCCAAACGGACCCAGATTCTTACAGCCTGCTAAGCCCACGTGTCTCACAACTATCCTTAATACCCATAAGCCCTGCTAAGGCAAATATCTTGAGGATCAGCTTCAGACGGGCAATTACAACAGCTTTTTGCTTACAACTAGGAAGTAGATTTCAAAGTATATATCACATATGGAGACTTATACCTATAGACTACAATCGGAACGGGAACTATCTCTCGTGTACCTAGGAACACAAGGCTAATAGGGAAACTTCCCTCCACAACACGACTCATAATTAGATAACGGTCTCCACGAAGATCTTCTTCCCTAAACTATGTCATTGATGGCTTGGTCGAACTAGGACTCCAGCACTATAAATAAGATATGAGGTTGGTAAGCTAAGGTACACTACAAATTCTATGTTTACATCATCACACCTTCCTCGGATTTTTGTCTGACTTTAGCATCGGAGTGTCATCGGCCACTACAACGATGGTCCATGACTCACATGTGTTCCTTGTGCAGGTCAGCAAGTTTGTATGTCAAAGTCAAAACAGAGAGCAGAAAACAATTGCATCACATAATATAGTGTGGCCTTGGATATTTATCCTTTGAGGTAAGCATCATGGTCATTTGAGGATATATAGTAAATATCATCATAAAAATAAATATTGTGGCTTTTAGTTAAGAAAAACTAGTTTTTCAAACATATTATTTTGATTTATGAAAAACACGTCCTCTACAAAATTACCACTAATGCAAAATATTGTTTGAAGTGCCATGATAGTGATACCCTCAACTTAAGTTTTGAAAAATCAAGCATCTTTGAATAAACTCAGGTTGCCCAACTCGGTGAGGGTGGCCACTAGCAAAAAAAAAAAAATCTCCTTTTGGTGCCTTTTTCTCTTTTGGGTTTTTTGATTTGTGGATGGTATTTGTGGTTGTGTTTTAAATAAAATGAAAAAAATATAAAAAAAATTTTAAAAAAAATAAAAATAAAAGAGATGCCTCTTTTGCGCCAAAAAGCGGCACCCTAGAATTATAGAGAGGGAAAACGAGGAAACGAAGTATATCTTTAGCCAATGTTAGAAAGGGTTTATATTTAGGAAATTTGAACAAGAGAAGGAATTCAATTCAAAACTAATTCCAAACCAAAATCTAATAAAATGTGCAGCTGAAGCCTCTCTCCCATCTCTTCTTCTTCTCCTCTGACTTTCAACGAAAATAGTCAAACACGCACAACTCTGTCTCTCTCTCCAATCTCTTCTATGTCGCCGTTTTCCTTTGAGACGAATGACTCCTCAGCCATAGTAGAGACCATAGTCGTCTATTCAAGCAACAGAGGTCCACAGCACTCCGTGTTTTCAAAAAACCGAAATGGCATGGTTCCATCCCTTTTCATTGGACTACTACTGTCAACAAAAAATGATCTTTACATATCAGGAATAAAGTGATAGATGATGTTATATACCATGAGAATGCACATTTATATGAAACTACAAAATATATCTTCATGTAACCACCACAAATTTTATGCCCGTTTCATTGCTTTGTTGGGGAGGAGCTTAGACGACATTGTTGTAGCATTGAGTTTTATATTACTGTACCCTTCTCTGACAATTCAGGTACTATTAAGAGTCATTTTAAAACTGAAGATGCCTCTGATCCAAATAATAAGCATCGCATTGAAAACTGAATGCATTATAGTAACAATCAGATGACACTTCCTGCTCGGGACAATCTTCAAAACTTTGAATTGTTATTTTACAGAAGGATAAATTGTCAAAAACTTGTTGCTGTCATGCCTCGTCGCATATCAAAAAACCCGGCAAGAAACAAGCACTGGTGACCTGTAAAACATTAAATAGTCAGAGGTTTCACAAATCCCTGATAAAATCTATCAGGGGTAGGCAAAAAGCCATGATAATAGAATTCTTTGAAAACATACACAAGTTAAAGAACAGATGTATCCCCCAACCACCTCAAAAAATAAAGCTGAATCAATGACAAACAGACCAATTTATCACAGAATATCAGCTCAACTGAAAGACAGAAATACAGCAACAAAAGCATAAGTAAACTCTGTTCTCTCTCTTTTGGCAAGGATAATAACACAAGCCTGTTCCCCTAATACCTTTCAGGACCTTTTGGCTCAGATCAACTGTAGTATCTGTCTTTCTTGGCCTTTTGATAAGATACAAAGTACTAATGTGAGTAAGCAAATAAATGATAGATAACATTGTATTGCTGTCTGCTGCAAATGATTCAAGAGCAAAGCTTCACAGACCAAATAGAGAACAGTCCTATGACCACAGAGACGACGTAATTAAAAAAAACAACAAAAGGAAATTGTAAAATCCAACTTACAATGGATAGACACAGAAGGTATTAAATGAATAATGTGAAGTAATAACCTACGATTAGATTCTCATAACTTTAACAAAACAACATGACTGGCAGACCAGCATGCCCCATTTACATCTACTATAAATGTCAGATTTTTAATCGAAATCGTGAATGATAGCATACCACATTTATTACAAAACACCACTAGAAATGTAAAATTCACTGAAGACGAATCAGCTAATGAATAACCCATCCGACTTTGAAAAACATCATTTATATACACTAAAGAAAACACGATTACACTTCACATACACCAAAATTAATATTTTACGTAACTCAACCCAACTGGTTGAAGAAAACAAGCAAATATGAGCAGAGCACATGCACCAAACAAAGGCTAAAACATCCTTCCAGAGCCTAAGGAAACTCAAATAAAGTGGAGATTCTACCCATCCACACCCACTTCAAGAAGTGCCATGCTTATTCACAAAAACTCGAAAAATCCTAGAAAACCTTTTTTTCCGCTAATATAGAAGACCTTTCTTTGAGAGCCACCTTGCCATATAACTTGTCATGCAAATCAGTGATCGTCTCCATTTTCAAGTATATATTCCAACAACCTCGGGAAACCAAGATGCCATGTTGGAAAAATACTCATCTACGAGCTAGTACTAAAGAGCAAATGAGGGTGACGAAAAAGACATCATTCCCTCCCAATAGTGCACTTTAATAATTCTTTGAAACCTCCAAAACCATATTTGCCCTCAAAGGTTTTACCGAAGCCACCCTTTTTAAGGGAGTCTACCAAATCTCAACGCAACGGATGAACCACCTCCCCAACCTCCCCAAATGAAATCACTATTTCTCCATCTTATTCACAATAGATAAATAAGGTTAACAGGGGCATATGACACAATAAGCCACATTCATTATCAAGGCCAAAAACACATACCAACAAGAACACCAAGCAACCACAAAGCACTTTCCCTAAATACCAATAAGGCACTTTTTGGCAAATTAACCTGAGAAACAAAGCCTCCCCAAACAAGGCCAATACGTAAAGAGGTTGGAGACATGATCCAACCCAAGAAAGTAGTACCATGCACATATTGGAAGTGGGTGATAATGGGAGGACCCTCACCATAAAGAAACCATCAAAGACATCCATGGCTCAGGCCTTAAGAAACATTGTACTAAAAGCTTATGCAATAAAGGAAACGATGGATCCTTAAGTTTGCTAATCCTCAAGACCATAAACAGGTTTCACATTCGAATTTCTCTTGCTCACTAAAAACCCCAAATGCAACATATATGGTACTACTACTTATATGGTACTACTACTGATGGAAGATAAAATATTGAACCAATCTTGCAGGAACATAAAACAGTTAACCAATCATGCACATATCATATGAAACTGATTATGACCTCCCCACCCTCCTATTCCATTCTCTGTGCTAGATTAAAGTCTGTAAGACAAAGCTTAAAAAAAATACATGATAGGAGAAAAGGATGAATATAAAACTATAAAAAAAGGGGGCTCAAGGTAGAAATATCTGAACACAGAGAATTGCACTAAACTCAAAAGTCCCTGATCCTCCTTTTGTCGTTTTTGTGTTTGTTGTTGGTGATGACAAACATCATCATCATCATCAAAGCCCATTCCCGAGAGTTGTTGGTGATGACAAACATGTTACTAAATTTCTGTATCAGAGGATCCTTCCAAAAAACAGCCCTAGCCCCATTACCAACACAATCAGTCATATATTTGTGATCGACCTGCTTCTTTGACATTATAGCCATCCAAAGAGCACAACAATAGGGAGACAAATTATCCTTAGTGAACTACCAATGATCGTTGACATCATATTGATTTCCATCGGGATTGGCTTTCCATCCCGTATTACCATATCCACTTACCAAGAAAAAAATTGCCAAAAGTGGGGCGGTAAGAAGGAAGAGAGAATGGCCTGGTTTATGGTGTTCCAAACTGGACACGAACACAATTGTGCATTTGTACAAGGCATTTTCATATGCTTAGTGCTTACTCAACTATGCAACATGTACTTATTTATAGACCTTCTATGAAACTTAAGTGATGTGGGTCATCTTATTGAAAATGACATTTTTGTCGCACATCATCTAAAAAGCATAAAAAATGAGATGCTACTATGAGAACCACAAGATTTTCTAATTGTTTTAGTCTCACATTGAGTATAAACAACTTTTAGAAAAGCACAAAAAATCTCCTAAAAAGTTAATACACTTGCGGGCCTGCCTAGTGAGGTTGTTATGCATGATAACAAGGAGCGAGTTCGTGGCAGGTCTCGCATTTTTACCCATGATTCCCTGCTAAAAACCGCCAAGCCTAACGCAAACCCACTTAAACTCTAGAGACGCTCGCTAGTGTGTAGCTTTTAGAAGGTTTTGTTTTTTTATATAAGTAGTTCCTTTCATTTTGTTTCTACTCAATGTGGGACTAAAACAATTTGAAGACCTTTTATTTTCAATAGTGGCATTTCATTTTCGTGCTTTTTAGATGATGTGGGACAACCACCACTTCTACAACAAGTTGGGATTTAGTCCAACATACCTAAGTTTCATAGTAGAACTTAACAAAAGTTTATAAGTATGTTGGTACAAGTAAAAGAAGTTGAGATTAGTCCCACATCACACATGTTACATAAACTCAACAAAGGTCTATAAATAGTAAGCATATGCAAATGCATAATTGTGCATATTCGGTTTGGGTCCAGTTCTAAGCACCCAAAACCATATTAGAACTGAAACCATTACGGTCAGGTCCGTGCAGGCACCGATTGGTTTAGAACAAATTGTCATGCTTAGAGCTTGTTATTCCTTAAGTTGGGTTTGGCGGTTTAGCAAGGAGCTGCAAGTAGACTCGTAAAACCCACAGTTCGGGTTCACCGGGACTAAGGAACTAGAACCGATTCTTGGTTAAATTATGGATCCTTTAAATTTTTAGTTTGGTTCTAGATATGGCAATCCGACTAGTTATACATGAATTTTGCGATGATCTTGTGGAATATGTTTTCTTAAGGGAAGCTAAGAATTTTTTTATCAAAACTAAAATCAACTTCAACCTCAACATGGAGAATTACAAAGAAAACTTGTCAAAAGTGAGAAATGTAAGGAAAGAGAAAAAGATAATGAACATGAATTTGTGATAGTTATCCTCTTGGTTTGTCACAAAATTGTGGAAAGGGGAGGAGACGTTAAGAAATTTTTTGCCAAAAATAGTCATCTTTGACCTCAAGATATATTTTTTTCCAATTTCTCGCCTGTCTCCATTCTTTTTGTACTTTTGCCATGGCAAATGTTCCCAGGAATCAAACACACCCTAATTTTTCAAATTCCTACAAAAGGATTGGATATATTTTTTCTATTTCACCAAGTGAAATCCCCTCAAGTTCTTCACAAGAAATCTCTGGATATATTTTCCAAATCTTTGGGAATGGAAATTAGGGGTGTTAATTGCTTCCTGAAAACTGATCGAACCGGCTGAACCGAACCGTAAACCGATTCAGTTCGGATCCAACTTTGAACCGTTCGAACTGATTAACACCCCTAATGAAAATGGGAATCATATTACAAGAATAATGTAAATGGGAATCATGTTACAAGAATATGAGACATCAAACAGTCACTCAAATCACAGCCGTACACGTGGCATGGACTAACCCTTGCACGTAAAAAGCTTCAGCTCAGTCCCAAGCGGACCCATGCGCACGACTACTGTTGAACACGTAAGTCAGGTGCCCACACCCAAAACAGTCAGCCCCAGCAGCGCGAGTCTTAGGGCTTGGCCCAAGACAATAAAGCTCGAACAATGAATCTCAAAGTTGTCACAACCCGAGATTCACTCGCACGGAATCAGCTATTGCCCAATCAAGCATTGAGTCTAAAACAGAGCCAAGTGTCGAAGTACTCAGTCATGCACAGGTTATATCTTATGCGAGATCTTCTCCCTCCATCACACCCTCAATCGCAAGGACAGTTGGGGGAAGAAAACTTGCTATAAGAGTCGGTGAAATGAGAAAGAAAGGTACGCAAGTATAAACACTGCAATTTTCCATTCAGTCTTCACTATTTCTCGAACCGGTATCTGACTTAAGAATCTGAGTGTCTTCGGCCACCACAACAATGGTTTTGGGCTTAACCGCTGCTCTTTTTGCAGGTTAGATATCATCGAGATAAGCGAGGACAAATATGAACGCATCAATTACTCTTCCTACTTTTTGAAATAGATATGCCATTCTTTTATTCACCCTATGCCACCTTTTCCTCATTCACAATCACCTCATCGCACCAATTGAAATCCTCCTAATCAATACAAAGCTAATGATAACCAAATAACTTGCTTTGAAAAGTAATGAAATAGAAAGTTATGGAGAAAACTTCTAATAAGAGTAACTCTTCCCCCTTACAGAGGTATTTGCTCTTCCATGTGAGAACGCACACCCAAAGACCAAGGTAACCTTGTTATGCATGTTTTTTTTTCAAAAATTATTTTTAATTTTGTTGTTTTGTTCTTTTATCACTAAAGTCATGTTCTTGCTCTTCATTCTTAAAGCTTACGCTTAATGTCAATGATAGTACTTTTCCATTCTTTCATGCAAGGGAAAACTGGTTTTCGAGTTTATCTTGCATTTTCTGCATTTTCTATTAGGATGTTGAGGAAGAACAAGGGCTTTACAACACTCTGATTTCTATTAATCTCACAAATATGTGAGCACACCAAACTTGTGTACAAACACTAACACACCACTGTAAGTTATAAACTCACAATTGAGCTTATAATTCTACACACATTTATAATAGCTTGATGTCGGTGGATGAGCCACCAATTTTACAAACCAGCTCAAGAGATAGTCGGTGAATGAAGTTTCTTGATAGTCGGTGATGAAGCTTCTCAATCGTGGTGATGAAGCTTCTAGATAGTTGGTGGTGGTGGTGGTGGTGATAAGGCTTCTAGAAACTGAGCTCTCTGGAAAAAATTGAATTCTCTGGAAGTCAGGTGATGATTCTTAACACTCCCCCTCATCATTGACTCCCTTGAAAGTCATGACAAGTTGTCTTCGAAACTCTTCGAACTTTGTAGCGCCTAGTCATTTAGTGAATATATTTTCTACTTGGTTCTGTCTTGACTGCTTGCATCTCTATTTCTCCTTGAAGTACCTTCTCTCTTATGAAGTGGTAGTAGACCTCTACATGCTTTGTCCTTGCGTGGAACACTGAGTTTTAAGCTAGGCGTATTGCAAACTGATTATCACAATGCAATGATATTGCATACTCGACTGGCTGGTGCAAATCCTTTATTAATTGTATCAGCCACGTACTTTATTGAGCTGCCATAGTTGTTGCTCTATACTTTGCTTTTGCGGTCGAGAGAGATGCAGACGGTGATGAAGCAATCCGAAGAATCATCACCTGACTTCCAGAAAATTCTATTTTCTCCAGAGAGCTCAGTTTCTAAAAGTCTTATCACCACCACCGACTATCTAGAAGTTTCATCACCGACGATCGAGAAGCTCCATCACCGACTATCTCTTGAGTTGGTTTGTCAAAATTGGAGGCTCGTCCACCGACATTAAGCTACTATAAATATGTGTAGAATTATAAGATCAATTGTGAGTTTATAAGTTACAGTGGTGTGTTTATGTTTGTACACAAGTTTAGTGTACTCACATATTTGTGAGATTAATAGAAATCAGTGTTGTAAGGTTCTTATTCTTCCTCAACATCCTAACATTTTCTTTGTTCAATCCTTTGATATGACTTTTCATCTTTGGTGTATGGCAAGTGTTTGACAAAGGATTTTGTTATTACATGAATTTTTTATTTAAAATATTATCATACTTTGATCATATTTCTCAATGGAATTGTCACTGAGTATTATTGTTATACTATATCTTTGGAATTAGTTTAGTTTTATTAATCATGTAATTTAATAATATGTTTAATTATCTATTACCTATTTTTCAAGAACAATTTCAGTCAACCCCTTCCAATTTACGTATTTAGATACAATTTCATAACATTGTAATCAAGTATAACACTTACCACATTTCTATCAGCTACAAAGTCAGAAGCTCAATTGCTATGGTCATTACCTTAACCCTGCCTAGAGGCTGCAGATGAGAGACCCCAGGCACTCTTTCCATTGAATATATCAAATACTGGATCTCTTCTATTATGCGTAAATCAACTAAAAAGCGCAAGAATACCATGCTTAAAATTTTGGAGCTTTAAAAAGATAGGAGACAGAATAGAATTATGCACTTCATATGAATCACAATATCATTCAAATTTGATGCTAGATGAACTTCAAAATAAATTTAAAAATTAAAATTAAAATAAAATCCCTAGCAAACAAGGAAAGCTTCCCATTTGTCAACACGACCCCCTCCTAAACCCCCCTTGTACAAGAAAAAAGGTGTTAACGACAACTCCCTACGTATTCTACAACAAATCTAACACTTCAATAAAGTGACGCGGCTGCAAATAGGCATGGCAATATGGCCCGAACTGATGGATACCCGCACAAATCCCACCCTAATGGTTCGGATCTAGGTTCTATTTCGGGTCTAGTTCCTAGTGTTCAAAAGTGAATCCGAACCGAGAACCAAATATTATACACAATTGTGTATAATATTGTGAAATTGTGTCCCATATCATTCACAGTTGAAAAACACAAGGTTTTCTAACTGTTTTAGTCCACATTTAGTAGAAACAAAATAAAATTACAAAAGGACAAAAAACCTCCTAAAAATTACAAAAGGACAAAAAACCTCCTAAGAAGGACAAAAAACCTCCTACTTTCACAAAAGGACAAAAAACCTTCTAAAAATTACAAAAGGGCAAAAAACCTCCTAAAAATTACACAGTAGTGGGCTTGCATTGTGTAGAATTTAAGTGGGCCTGCCTTAGGCCTGGTGGTTTTAGCAGGAATTGCGAGTAGATACGAACCAAACTTGCTAGACCTGACCCAAACCAGACCCAGGGATTTGGTTATGGATCTGGTAAACCAGGCCCAAACCCACCCCTTGCCATGCCTAATAAGAAATCAGGGAACAAAAAGGCAGATATCTGCCCAAATCATGTGATATCCATACACAGTAGCTGATTGACACCTCAAGCAGGAAAACTAGTTTAGTCCAAATACAAGTCAATACAAATCTTACCACCCATGCATAGATGTAATTGCAAACAAAAACAACCAGACTGACTCGACATTCAAAATCTGCCACCAATGTCATCAAAATCATCATTGAAGATGGAGCTAATGGTCTTTCAAGTGACCAAAAGAATCAGATCAACCCACCATAAGTACCAACTGAACACATTTCAATAAATAGGATCGACCAAAAGTGATTGATACCTCAAGCAGGAACACTCTTTAACCATCATAAACAAGTCGACATGTGTATAGATGTAACCGCAATTAAAAAACTATCGAATGGATTGAACATTCAAAATCCAGCAACCAAGTCAAAGAAAATTTCATTGATGATGAAGTTAATGGTCCTTCAAGTGACCAAAAGATACTTTGCATGTCCAAATTCTGCTCACCCCCAAAATTCTAATACACAAGATAGCATATTCATTTTGAGAGTTCATATGCCCAGTCTCTGGAGCACACACAATCCATTATAACCTTTCATAACCTCTATTTCTGCTAGTGCGGAGTATCTTTCTTTTCAACATCAACTTAGCAAAAGGAAAAGTGGGAGTTTCACAATAAAAAATGCATCCTCATTTAAGTTGAACACAGAAACAATCTCATCAACAGGACAATTTTCAATAATGTGCAAAACAATTACCTTCTTGGCAATTTAACACCACCAAAATGGATAAATACCCAAAGGAGTTTTAGTCCCTAAAGAACCTCAATAAGATCACAACTCCTAAATAAATTTGGTCTATAGCCCCATAGAGTGTTGTATTACCTCACAACCCAGGTAAAATTGTTGGGCCCATCCAGAGGGGCACTTATGGCAACAGGTACATAACAAAATGGGCACTTGTAAACCAAGCTGGCAATATACAATAAGGATGGCTTTATCATTTCCTCATCTCACAAGATTTTCATTTGATATCAAGCATTGTCTTCCTTCCAGATCCACAAAGTTTTTTTTTTCCTTTAGTAAGAGTAAAGAACAACAATATCCTAAAGTATTTACACCAATCCGTGCATTTAAGCTCCAAAGGAAAATCCTCCAAACAAGAATGAAATCATAAATAAAAGCCCCAAAAGGTTGTCACTAGATCATCCTCATCAAACATGCACAACTTCCAAATGTAATATTGTTTTCTCAACGCCCATCCACATTGCACCCAAGTATCTAATGTAGCAAACACCTACCAGAACATTTTGAAAATAACCTAGGGTACACCTAAGAATACACTTAGAAGCATCTAACAACAAAGAGCACAAAAAACGTAAAATGAACTGAACCACTTCTGCTTTATCAAGAAAGGCTAATCAATTGGTCCAACATCCCGCGAGATCTGAAAAAGAAGATAAGAGAAAAAGTCAACTAATGGTCCACGCTAAAACCTAATCCTTGTGTAGGAGTAAAAAGAACAGTAGCGTCTCTGGCATTTACCGAAGGTGAACTTCAATAGTAGTAGCCACCCCTGTAAGAGTGTTCACGCCCATATGGAGATGAATATGCACCAGGGCCATACTGTGACATGAAGTAGAAGATTAAATTGCTTGTGCATGCAAAAGAAAGACAAAAATATGGTAGGCTGCTTACCTCTGCAGTATAGTAATCATGAGAGTAGGCACCAGTGCCAGCTCCATGTGCATCTACAGAATGGTAAAATTGAGTCAATATAATTTCATCAAATATGCAGTAATTCACAATAGGTAAACAGCATTGACCTTCATAACGAGATACACGAGAGGACATTAAAGGATCAAGATGATGAAGACGGTGAAGTCTGCTGGCCTCCATGTAATCAGGTTCTAGCTCCTGAAACACAATATACCAAATATGTTTTTAAAAAATAATAAATAACACTATAATAACTAAGCCGAAAGGAAGTAATATTATCATGTTAATTGTTCTACTTACCACCACAGAGAATGGTCGCTTAATACCATGTCCACGGTCATCATACAGATACGGGTCATCAACAAGATGCCTCCTACCAAAAGGTTGTACAATGTCTGGTTCTGCAAAATATGGTTGTCTCCTAGGCAGAATGTCTTGTCCACGACCTCTTCCAGGGGCACCATATCTTGCTCTACTAAGATCAGGTCTCAACGAAGCAGCAGCTCGAGAGCCAAAGTCTTCCCCGGGCCTCCTTCCGGCTGGTGTCATACAAAAATGAAATTTAGTTGCATTACATACAAATCGAGGCAGTATGAATTATAAAATAACAATAAAAATTAGTTCGGTATAGGCCAAAATTTTTCATGAAAAAACTGTTATTGAGTGGCATTTCCATCGAAGGGCCGTTTTCTACAAAAGAAACAAAAACAAAAAGAAGACCATGCTGCAAGCTTTCAGATCATCATTACCTGTCAAAGTACCACGGGAATGTCCTTTGCCACGTTGATAGCGCATATTTGAAGAACGTTCATCTCGTTCTGATCCTCTTTCTGATATAAAGTAAAAAAAAATTTAAATTAAATTAAATAACTATGAAAGAGTCACTTTTAAGTTGAAAAACATTATATCATTAAATAACTTACCGGATCTAGAGAATGTTCCCGAACGACCAATTCGAAATCCACCACGAATTCCACCTTTCACAGCCTGGGTCTTTGGCAAAGGATTTGAAAGTCTCACCTTCACTTTTGACTAGTATTAAATAGCAGGAAAAAAATAAAAAAAAGGAGTCCATAAGTGCTCAGTCAACTTCAAAAAAACCTCTAAGCTCTCTACCTACAAGGTCCAAATGGATGTGCATC
Source organism: Berberis vulgaris (assembly GCA_963556465.1). Taxonomy (NCBI): domain Eukaryota; kingdom Viridiplantae; phylum Streptophyta; class Magnoliopsida; order Ranunculales; family Berberidaceae; genus Berberis; species Berberis vulgaris. The sequence continues at coordinate 4,977,364 of OY747137.1, forward strand.
GACTTGTGTTACATGATCGACACAAGCGGATAGTTCAATAGTTAGTTAACACTCGAGAGTCAAGGCCTCTCCAGACAAAAACATAGTCAAGATTAACTAGAGAGGCGATAAATAAGGGATTGACCCACAAATTAGAAAGAAAATAATACCTTTGACTTTTCATCCCCTAGTTCGGTATTATTCATGCCGTCAACACAGGCAATAGCAGCTTCATGAGTAGCAAAATCAACAAACCCGAAGTCTTTTCTCTTGGCAGTAGGTCTGTTTCGAGCTAGCATAACATTTTCAATGTCCCCGTACACTTTGAAGTGCTCCCTAACACGTTCCTCATCCCAATGCGAGGGAAGCCCATCAATAAAAACCGACCTCACCTGGGCCATCACCTCTGGATCCGGCTCCCGTAGTGGTTCAGCAAAAGCCACCTTTGCTGTCCTTTCAGCATGGCCGAAAACAACATCTGGCTTCTGCAGTCGCTTGAAGGCAAGTATTGCGTCAGCATGGCAAGAGTACTCCAGAAAGGCAAAACCTTTACTGAACCCTTCTTGACGGGGATCTGCGACTAGAGTAATGTTCTCCAAATCTCCAACACCATATTCCTTCAGCTTATTTTTAATCTGTAAGTCCATCCTAAGTCAGAACACAAACACAAACAAACAACAATTGCTATTGCCAAGAAAGAATCTTACAGCTTCCTTTGTCCAGGTATTGCATATATTGCCCAAAAACAGTGTATTTTTGTCCTCGCTTGGGGCAGCACCACAGGCCTTTCCACGTATCTGTCATAAAGCTCATCGGTACCTAACGAATATGGGTATAAAACCTCAAAACATTTAAAAGAGAGAGAAAGAAGAAGATGTTCATACAATTGGACTTTTCAGCTCAGATAAAGCTCTGTCTGCCTGCTCCTTGTCAGCAAACTTCACAAATGCATACCCTTTGTTCTTGTTCGTTGATGAACTTCTTTGCATCCTAACCTCGAGAATTTCCCCAATACCTTCAAATGCCTTCTTAACATCATCTTCAACAGCGTCCCGGTCCAACCCACCAACAAATATCTCTTGCGCTTTCTTTATCTTCCTCTCCTTTGCAAAATCTGAAATTTGCTTATGCTCCAAGCCCATGCCTTCGTCATCCGGCTCTGACACATCATCTTTAGCACCCTCCTCATCAGCATGTTGTTCAAGCACCTCCTCCCCAGTTTCTTCTGCTATTCCCTTGTCAGCCATATGTTCATCCTCCTGGGCTTGGACCTCTTTTTCTTTGCCACCATCCTCAGGCTCATCTAGCATATCAACCGGGACATCATTCTCAAGCTTTTGTGCCTCCTCAGCAGCTTCATGTTCTTCATCCACTACATTCTTCAAACCCTTTTCCTCCTTTCCTACGCTAGCTTCTTCCATCTTGGCAGTTTCTTCAGCCAATGTAATAACAGGTTCTTCTGTCATTGGTGATTCCTCAACCTTGGATGCATCTTCCTCCTTTCTTGATTCACTTTCCTTTCGAACAGGAGTTTCTTCCTTCGTTGGAGATTCCACAACCTTAGTATTGAGATCATCTTCCTTTTTAGATCCACTAACATTTGCAGCAATATTTTCTTCCTCCTTTCCTACTTCTTTTGTCCCAGTCTTTACTGCTCCGACTGGCTTGTTTGTCCTTTTAGCTACAACTCTACCCTTGGGAGATTTAACTTTCACGACTGTTTTCTTTGCTACAGACTTGACAGCTGGAACAGCTTTCACTTCTGATTTTGCCTGAGCTTTGGCTGGTGCACTCACCTCTTCTGCAATTAAACCATCCAATTTGAATATGAAAATAAAACATAGCACCAATTTTCAACAGATTAAGGTGTTAAATCCTAGACAGAGAAAAGTGCCAATGATAGGTTTGAAATTACATGCTCTAAACATAAGAGAATTGTTTTGTGCATCATAAAAGAATGTTTTGAATAAAATCTTCCGTATTAACGAGTTACGAGATTCCAACTGCTTCCCATTTATAGCTACGTCTAAACTTCGGAATGGATATTTTTATTGATTCAATATTTTTTTATTCAACACTCCACTATTTTCAAGAGACCATACCACCTGCAACAAGTGGTAAGATGTCTGAACTTTATAACTTAAATATTTATTAGGCCACGTGTAATTTTTCCAATCATGACATCCTTCAAAATGTTTGCATAAAATGTAACATTTTCAAAATGTTTGGAAACAAAAAAATATCTTCCTTTCTTGTGATGTGATGTTGGAGCTATCTTGGGGCTTCTTGTAGTTTCATATGGTTATCAATTAACTTTTTCTTTTAAAAAAGGTAGAATATAAAAGAAGGACATCCGTGCATCAAAAACCTTTTGATTCACCGTTAACATGTCTCACACTCAATGGTCGCCACTATTTGGACAAACATTTGGAAATGAAAATGTTAATTACGTACAATTTTAACTAACTCTAACTGAATCTTCTGTATGTCAGAATTAAAAATTTAGCTCTAGATTTACTATGTGTATGTTTCTGTGATTTTTATCTCACCGGTGTTTTTCTTCCTTAACAAAGATGATAAGCCCCAATTGGAATAGAGCTCCTTTAAATTCGCTTCTAAGCCAATCCTCTTAGACTTTATTTTGGCTCGTTCCTCATTGACTGGGCATGCTCTTTATAAGTTGTATTGTTCTTACCTTTCGGAAGCATGTAATGCTTCCGTTACTAATTACCAGACGTATCCAGATTTATCCCTTATTAAATTCCTATCCTGAGGTGATTCACAGATCATACGTCATATCAAAATCACATGAACTTGTCTAACTGTCGAGGAAAGGGGCGAGGAAACCAGCGAGGGGGAGGGTGTCACCACTCATCCCCCTCGAGATTTGCGCTGCTGTGCACTTGAGGGTGGTGCTGCGCATCTCGAGGGGGTGAGCAGTCACACCACCCCCCCTCGCTGGTTTCCTCGCCATTTAGAATTTCTGAAATCACATATAACAGATATTTTGTCTCGAAATCCAAAATGTAACTAGATCTTGCAGCATCGAGTAATGCGAAACTTAGACTGGGTAACAACCCCCCCCCCCCCCCCCCCCTCGTGATCATGTGGAACGAATCACGACAAATAATGGTCGTTATGCAAGCCACACAACTAGAGGAGATTTGTGCCATATACCGGGTATTTAGGCAAAGCAATGAGAACCCCTGAAAGCTGCTTAGATTAACAACTGAATCAGCTTACTCAATCAAAATCAGCTTACTCAATCAAAATCGACTCTCCATGCTAGAAATACTGTTCGAAATTCCTTTTCCCATTGTAAATCTTCAGTTTCTGCCATAGTCGTAGCGAACTGAACAGGTAATTAGACAAACAAAGACACCCAATCTCAAAACTATGTAAAGATTTCTACATGCAGATAGATCGGACTAAATTTTCACAACGACGACAACAAAAACCTGCATCCAAACAGACCCTAAAACTTCTACAAACAAAAGGGTAATCAAATCAGCATGCAGAGAAATTGGGGCAATTCAAAATTAAGCTCACGAAGATCTAAACAGACCCTAACACCTCTACAAACAAAAGGGTAATCAAATCAACATGCAGAGAAATTGGGGCAATTCAAAATTAAGCTCACGAAGATCAAACACGCATTCAACTCAAACGAATGTTGGAAAATGAAATCTGGGTTTCGATGATTACCTTTGGCTTGCGGTATCTCCGAAGCCGGTTTGGGCGTCGGTTGCTTTGGGGAGGGAGTGATCTTCGCCTGCTTGGGATAAGTCGCAGTGGGGGTTTTGGGTTGAGCCGATTGTGGGGTAGCAGAGGTGGCGGACGATGGTTCTGCAGCGACGACGGAGGGTTTCGCAAGGGTTTTCTTGACAACGGTCTTCTTTGGGGGTACTTTTCGTGGTGGGGTTTCGGCGATTCTCGTCTTCATCTTGGTGGGTGTGGTAGAAAAGGCGATTTGGTTGAGAGATTGAGAGAAATTGAGACGATTGAGAAGATGGTGTGGCAGAGAGAGAGAGAGAGAAGAAAATGAATTCTTCAATCTTGGTGAAGTGAGAGAAACGGGTCAGCTAAATAAATCGGGCACCAAAGAAACGGGTATTGTTCATGGGTATGGGTTTGGGTGGCAACACCGTCTGAGTGGCACCACCTACAAACAATTACTTTGGTAGGTTTTGTAAAGGATTTTATGTAGCGCTGTTGGCCTTTCCTGTTAAGATTTTATAGTGAAAACTAAAATGAGTAATTCAATTTTTCTTACATTTTTAAGATCGGAAACATCTCGTTCAACATCTTTCTGTACTTTTAATTTTAAGTTTTGATTTGCATTGCACCAGCATAATCCAGTGAGATTCAAAGAGGGGAGCAAATTTTGTTTGGGTTTTTGAGAGTGATTGGGAATCGATCGACGGTGAGATTTAGTATTTTGAATCAAATATATGAGAGTATTTGCAAAGGAAGGTATCTATGGCACGCCAAATTAAATGCTTTTTCAAACAAAAAAATCACTTAAAGTTCAAAATCGGTGCTAGCAAATAATTCATTTGCTTAGGTTCTATAACTTATCCCAAAAAGTATTGTTCTATGTTACTATTACTAGATATTGTCGTGCCTATGACACGATATGCATTCTTTTAAACATTTACTGAGACAAACGAAAGTCCTCAAATTATAATGTGCAATTAGTTCATTCAACACTAGAGACTTTGAACAAAATATCACACCCGTGCCTATAACACTGTACCAAAACCTATATTGCGTATTAAACTTATTTTCAATACTAATTGTTGATCATTGTAGTATTTGATGCATCTTCGACATAATCTCTTTGTGTACCTTCGGGTTTAGTCCCTTGATAATCTTTATTTTTTGACATTGAAATTAATTAGGTTTAATGTTACTTCTTAAGATTATATCATTTACATCCCCTTCAAATTTTGGGGTTCCATATAACTCAAATGCACAATTCGTCAATACCTAGCAGTATATATATATATATTCAATGTGCCTAGAGCTCTCTCTCTCTATATATATATATATAATTTTTATTTTTTAAATTCCTTAACCCCTCCCACCCCAGATGCCGCCGGCTGGGTTCGACACTGTGACCTAGTGATATCGTCTGTTGCTGCTCAACCACTGAGCCATCACACCTTTGGAATTAAGTTATTGTTACCAAATGAACTCATGTTATGTATAGGGACTGTTACATATAACATTCTCTCGTGAAATTGCATGAGAAAACCAACTATATAATAAGAATTAAAAAAAAAAAATAAAAAAAATAATAACTTGAAACAACACCATGTCAGATCGCAAAATGAATCCAATTCATGTGATAAAATTATTCAAAACAATACAACATAACAAGAAATATATATAACGTGAATACATCTAACCAAACATAGTACCGCAGTGTCTCCAAAAGTCATTTTTATTGTTTGGTATAACGTGAATTTTACATTTTAATTATTTAGCTAATGGATGAGATAATTATAACAAGCGCGATGAAAAAAATCCTAAATATCGAAGTAAGTAACAAGTTTTTTTTAAAGATAAGAGAAAATATCAACATTGCCTCTTAATACAAAAGAATCATGGTAAGAAGGAAAAACAATATAACTACAAACCTCAAATTATTTTCTCTACACGTTTATCTTGAAGCACTCAACAACTAGCTTAATGCATCTTATTTTTTAGGTTGTGTTTAGTTCATCGAGCGTGGAAGTAATTAGAGTTTCATAGGTTCCTTACAAAATAGGGAAGAACAATTCTTTGGGGCACCAAAGAATCTATTCCTTAAAAAGTCGCATGTTTTTCCATTTTTTTTTTTTTTTTAACCAAACCAAACGTTAGATACCCACTTAAACTCCTCAAGACCCGGTTATTTTCATGAAAACGCCCCTGAACTAACCAAATCTTAATATAGTAAGCTCTTGCGTAGGTTGGGGAAGGCCCATTTGGAGTAGAAGACTTGCTCCGTGATGGATATTTCCTTTCGGTGGAGATGGTGATTTTGCATTTGATTTCCTACGATACGGAAGATTATGTGTCGCAGACATTTTGCATGCTTATAGCGCGAAACTAAAGTACAATTGGAACTCTTCAAATTATGTAGTGTGATTGTGATGTTGGCTTATACATGTTCTTAAACATACAAAAATGTTGTAATGAAATTCCCAAATATGTACACTGGAACGCATGCATTCGGTACTAAGTTTTTTTTTATATAGTTTATTTATTTTTATGAACCGATACTAAGCTATTGAGCCAGTAAATAACTATATGCATTCAATCTCGCATTTTGCCCAATAAATTATAATAATAAGTTATATCAAATAATATAACGTGAGGATCATTTGGATCATTTTAACTTTCTATTATTATGTTTTCATTATTCTATAATAAAAAAGTTCAAATTGTTGGTTACGGGATTTGAATCATGGACTCTTAAATGACTTGAGGGTAAAACTTAAAAGACAAACTTTAAGTCTCAGTCATTAGATCATAAGTTAAATGTAATCTCATCCATTCATTTGTTTATATACCTAGACAAGCTCTGAAAAACGAAAACCCAAACCAAGCTGCCTTATACTGTAGAAGACAACAAGATTGCACAAGTAATCTCAGACAATAAATGCTTGGGATGCGCTTTTAGTATATCTAATAATGCATAATATTAGTTTTAACTAGATACATGTTGGAATTGTTCGTCTACGGTACAACAATCAAGATTTTATAACATGTATTTGGGTCCCACCCATTGTCAAAATTTAATTGTTGTCGCCTCGCTTCTCTTAGTAAGGGTATATCCATATTTTTTGTTTAATTTTACATTTTATTTTTAATGGTAGATTTTCTCTCGAACCCAATGTCAACCTTGTGATTTTTTATGCATATAAATGAAAACGTAATGCTTATATTCCATGCAGGGTTTTCCAATCCTTCCGTAAGAGTGCTAGCTAGAAAATTTGAAGATAATATATTTGGTTCTGACGCACACCACTGGTCTATATGTGCCTTCTATCCGCCACAAATCTCGCCTACCTTGTGCATAAAATGACACTCTAAAACCTTATATAAAAAAAAAAACAAAAAAACCACACCTATCAAAAATGGAAAAGAAAAACACAATCATTGCCAAGTAATACCAATGTTTAGTTCACAAAAATAGCTTATCGACACTATTATTTTAAATATAAACACTAAAATTTTCTTCAAGTATAGATGGACAAATTAAATTTTGTGGTTAGAGAAATTATGGAAGATCTCAAAAAATTTATTATCAACTTTTCGTTCTTAACAACTATTTATCATATATTGAGAAAAAAAATCAACATGGATGGTTTGAGAATATGTCTTAATCAATGAAAAAGGTAATTTATATCGTTAATGATAAGAGTGCCACATTTGAAGGACATTCAAATAATGAAATTTTAATTTAATTTTGTATTGCAGACAGTTGTTTTTCGTTTACGTGATATATATGAGATGCGCTTATGTACGAAAACATATTACACTTATGTACGAAAACATATTACACTTGTATACTTGTATGGCAAGCAGAGATGTGGATTAAAGGTGCATTTATAGCTTGTGTATGCATAATTTTCTAATTTTCATTGAATTATATTTATGCTAGATTAACCATGATGGACCAGTATACTGCACGATGAACAGAGGCAACCTAGAACAACCATTGACTAGGTATGGCAACCTCTCATTAGCATTATTCAGAGACTGCTTTCTCTTCACAACCTTTAATTTTGTAATTTTATTTCTAGAGACTTTAATTATGAGGCTCGTATCCTCGCTGTTGTAGTAGGCCGACAATATTGTAATTCTTATTAGTAATATACACTATATGCTTTTAACAAAAAAAAAAATTGATGGACCAGACGTCTCTATGTCGACTCCTTCTAATCTACTATATTGTATGATTGTTCTGTTATTGCCATTTTTCTTATATGACTTGTTTATGAAAACATGTATGATGAACTTGTTTCCACTATAGTAGCAAATTGCCATCCAATTTCAACAGTACTATACGAGTTTGTGTTTTCATCCATATATATTTTTACTTTTATATCTGCTTTATTTTCACTTTTATTCCTGATATGATGATGCACCTGGGGGCTTGGTGCTAAAGTATTTTGGAGATTGGTATTAGTAATTTGTTTGTCAAAATTTGACCATATTTCATGTTCCTGATTTATAATTGCAAGTTGAAAGTTGATGAATTTATGCTAAGGCGATTTCAGGCACACTCTACAGGTTTGACACGTGCATGAAGAAAAGCTGCCATAGTTGCTCCACATGAGAAGAGCAAGAGAAGGAGAAGACAAAGAATGCAGTAGCCAGATTGTGAAAATTGAGAGCAAATAATATTTTTCTCAATCTAGTTTTCTCAAAAGATTTTTTTTCCTTTCGATAAACATAACTCGGGTTTTTCATTATTTGGAAAATAATCCTTAGTTTAAAGGAGACTTGGTTCTATTGCACTTTACTTAAGAATAAATTGTTTATTTCACCATTGGTACCAAAAATAGTGGCATATTGAGTCTACCGTCTAAATTAATAAAAATCGAATTTACGACCTTAAAGCCCGACTGTTAATTAATCGGAGTCTAAGTTTGATACTTACAAGACCATAATCTAATTCATTTACAATCTTAAAGCTAGGGCAGGTTTAACAAACTTATGCTTGAAAAACATCTACAAATCATCTATTGGACTGTGATCGTGATATTGACCAACGTGTGTCCGATGTCATGAAAGTTTTTTGAGTGACGATGAGGTGAATAAAGATATTAAGTACGTGATACTTTGTTTCCCCTTATTTCTTTCTGTACAAACTTAAGAAATTTGTGTTTTTTTTCTCATCAAATATTGTAAAAAGAAAAAAATGTTTAAATTGGAATCTTTATAAGGTGTTTGTTTGATTATTTAACATATACCTTATTTCTAATATGGGGATAATAGATAGAAAAAGAGTGGTTTCAAAATTTGGAGAAATAACGAGAATTCATATTTGTTTGAGGTTGAATATATTTATTTATGAACTACTTGAGACTTTTGAATAAGAAGATGATTGAGTTGTTTGGAAAGAGAGAGGAGGAAAAATGGGAGATGAAATATGTCCTTGTACACAAAAAAAAAAAAAAAAAAAAAAAAAAAAAACATTTCACTTGGTTTTAAAAATGAGACACAAGTGGGTCTACAGATACATCATACATGCAATTTTTTTTTTAAATATCCTATCCAGTATTTCCAAATACGCGAAGAAAATAAATTTGGTGTTAGCATACATTGATGGAAAAAATACTTGAAATAAATAAATAAATATATATATATATATATATATATATATATATATATATATATATATATATATATATATATATATCTGTACCATATAATGCGAGGTTGGCTTAGGAACAATGAATGTGTGGATTTCGTCCTGATTTTTGGAATGCTCAAAATGCCCTCTAAACTCTACTATAGTTAGAAGAAAAATCAATAGCTAGGTGAATAGTATCCATGGGTATTTATGCCATTTTACATATGTAAAATTTTACCCTCTCAAATATTGTTATTATACCTAAGTTTATAACATAATTTATTCGAACCCTTAATTATTTGTAAATTGTACATCGGCCCTTACAATTATAAATAATTTTTTTGTTTAGAATTTCAATAATAATTTTTGCTTATTATTAAAAGGTTGTAATAAATTAAAAAAATATTAAATATCCGTGCACACGTAGATTACGTTGACACCTTAGTAATAGTAGTAATAGTTGATTAACAATCATCACCATGATAGAGATGTCTTTGAAATGCGCATCAACAATGATGCTACACCAAAGATCCTCCTGATGTGACAAGCTACATCAAACCTCTGCTTGCTACCAATGTGTCATGCTTATGGTAAATGTACTACAATATCAAGTCTTGGCTTAAAAATCACAGAATGTCAAGAACACACTTACCATGATCATGGTCACCTTTTCCTTGTGCACTCCAGTGTCTTAGTCCTAAGTTTCAAGATTATAGATCGGCGTGAAGTCATCAAAATGAGTTTTCTCTTCGGTCCAAAAGAGAAACAAATGGGCTTTGCAAAGCAAAGCAAAGCAAAATAAAAATCAATAATTTAATCCAATTCCGTGCTATTTAAAGTTTATTTTGTAAGAAAAAACCAAAGCATTAACTTGGAGGAGGTCTTGGGTTCTATTGCAATTTAGGTAACAAGAAATCGTTTCTTTCATTGTTGCTGCAACAGACAGTGGCGTACCATCTAAATTAATTAAAATCAAAGTTACAGCCTCAAAGCCTGACTGTATATTAATCAAAGTCATACATTTGATACAATCTTAAAGCTAGGGCAGGTTTAACAATCTTATGCTTGAGAAACATCTACAAAAAAATCATCTACTGAATTGTGATCGCGATATCGACCAACATGTGTTTGATATCATAAAAGTTTTTGTGTGGCAATGAGGTTGAATAAAAATATTAAGTACGTGATACTTTGTTTCCCCATTTATTTCCGTACAAACTTGAGATTTTTGTGCTATTTTTTTTTTCTCCTTAAAGATTGTAAAAATAAAATATGTTTACAATGCAATCTTTTTTATTCTTTAGCATGCTTTGTTTCTAATTTGAGGATAACAGATTGAAAAAAAAAGTGGTATCAAAGTTTGGAGAAATATGAGAATTCATAATTACCAACTTGGTTTGGTTGAGGTTGAATATATTTATTTATGAAGAATTTGAGACTTTCAAAGAAAAAGATGATTGAGTTGTTTGGAAAGAGATGAGGAAAAAAGGGAAATTAAATATTTATTTGGTATATATATATATATATATATATATATATATATATACTCACGACGTCCTTGTACAAATAGAAACATTTCACTTGGTTTTAAAAATGAGACACAAGTCGGTCAACATATTATTGCCTCAGTTATTTGTCCGTATATGCAAACTTTTATTTTATCTATACGAGTATATCCAAATACGCGAAGAAAATAATTTTGGTGTTAGTATACATTGATGAAAAAAAAAACACCTGAAAATATATGCTATATATAGTATTAATAATTATTGATACGCTACGCAATCATCACCATAATAGACATACAGTGACGGAGCCAAGATTTTTGTTGAAGGGGGCAGAGTGATGTTATAATTAATTAAATATAATATAAAAATTAGCTACTTTAACATGATTTTTTTTAAATACAGCAAAAATGGAAGTATAACAAAAACAGTCATTAAAAATTATTACTATTTATAGAAACACAACACAAGAGAAGGAATTGAATTGTTGATTACTATTACATGAAGAAAATGAGGAGGAGATTTGGTTGCTTACGTTTTTTTTGTGGAAATGACCAACACAGTGATTAATGAAGGCACCTGTACCTATAAGAAGAAGTATAAGGTGGTTTGGACCCTGCTGGATCTTGTGAAGATGAGCTCAAATAACTCAATAGTTATAGATCTTTGAAGATGATGAAATATAGGGGTTTCCCTCATCTTATCCAATCGATGGAGTGTGAAAAAGAAATTGTGGATTTTGATTTCTTGAAGAGATTTGAGGGATTTAACATCTGTCTCTAACTCTAAAAGTAGAGTTTAGATTTGATATGTATATGATTTGAAAGATGAAGTCCTGATTGAAGTGAAAAGTGAGAATAGAGAGACAGATAAAAAAATTAATTGAAAAATAAATATTAAAATAATAAAAAAAATTCAAAAATCAGTGGAGGCAAGTGCCATGTGAATCCGTGCCTAAATAGACCCGTCTTTGAATTGAAATGCGTCTCAACACGTTCTTCCCATGTTCCACCAAGGTCCTTCCGATGTGACAAGCTGCATCAAATGTATGCTCGCTATGAATGCGGCATGCTTATGGTAAATGAAGTATAATATCGAATTCTAAGTTAAAATCACAAAATGTATCCTTAAGTGAAATTTCAAGAACACACTTACAAGTTACAATGGTCGTAATCACTATTTCCTTGTGCACCCCAACGTCTTAGTCTTAAGTTTCAAGATTATAGAAGCAAAAGAAAAAAAAAAAAAATCAATAATTAATTCCAATTCCGCGCTATTTAAGTTTCTTTTGTAAGAAAAACCTAAAGCATTCCTCTTCGCACACTCTTTCACTTTCATTTCAAAGGTTTTATTTTTTCTCTTGCATCAGATCTAGGGTTTTACTTTCCGATCTCCATTTCCGTCTCCTCTGTCTCAATCTTTCCATTTCCCGCGCGTTTTTGTCTCCTTCTCCTCTTACTAGCCGTTATTGTTTTGGTTGTTGATTTTTTTTTGGGTTTTTTTTAGTGTAGAAATGTCGACAGTAGAGACGAAGAAGAAGGAAGAAGAAGAAGAGAAGGTGAAGGGCGGAGAGGTGTTGTTTTGTGGCGCGACGAGTTGGGACACTATCAATCGAAAGCCCACTCCTGCTGATTCCAATTTGGCCTCCCCCACTCGCTTACGGCCCCTAGTTGGGGTCGCTATTCGCTCGGTTGCTAGTGGTTGTTGTAAGTAGTTTTTTTCTTTGATTAGTTAGGTTACTGTTTGTAAAATTGCAGTAAGTTTGTTTGATTTGATGATGAAAGTTATTTTCTTGAACTTGATTATTTGGGGTTAGAGTTTGTGAATTGGAGCTTGATGGTTTTGTTTGTGAATGTTGCAGCGTCTGCTCATTGTGTGGCATTGGATGTGGAAGGAAGGGTTTATACATGGGGGCGGAATGAGGTATGATTGTGAAAGTTAGTGGCTTTTTGTTGTTTTCGTGTGGTGTTTTTTATTAAAGGGAATTTGGATGATTTTGGACTTGTTGCAGAGAGGGCAATTGGGGCATGGAGATATGATTCAGCGTGATAGACCCACAGTTGTCTCTGAACTGTCAAAGTGAGTTGTAGATTTTTAAATTGGAACGCTTTCGTTCATAGGGTTTTGAGTTTAAGATTTTGGTGGATATGCTGATAATGTTAGTTATTGCATTGATAAGTTTGAGGTACATTTGGGTTTGGTGTTGTCCAGTAAGTTTAACTATATCAGTGGGTGACATGATTTTCCAAACATTAGGAGAGTTCACTTGGAGTGACATTGTGACTGTATAAGTTTGAGAGTTCACTTGGAGTGACATTGTGACTGTATAAGTGAATGAAAATTTTGAGGTCACTTCCATAAATTTGATAAATAAAAATCCTATGAAAACAAAATTTTCATATATGGTATATCATGAAGGGATCCGAGTAATAAAAAAGTGGATTTCGCCTACAACGATGCAAATATGCTACATGCATCCGATCACAGTGCTAGCATATGTGATGATATCACACATCTTTGTGTCGCGATACTTTGCGCGAGTACTTATAAAAGAGTGGCGTATCTGTGTCGGTCACATGTTTGGGTCTGACATGACACACAGATACTCAAGTCGCACTCCGTATTTTGCAATTTTTGAGGTTTTAGCCCACATAAGCAATAAAATTCCAAGAATATAGCATAATACTTTACTGTTATTCATTATTATTTTCGTTGAGGTATAGCATATTGTGATGAACCACGTTAGATTCTTATCCCATAGGATTTCTGTTTACTACATTAGAAAAATGTATAATTAATGAACATAACCTTTGTTCCCTATTTTTTTTGTTTTTTTAGGTTCTTAATGTCCGATACCCCACACTAGTGTACGAGCTTGACATGTGTACCCATGTTTGTGCGACCCAAATAATTGCATGTCATCATTGAAAAACAAAACAATTTAAAGGCTAAATTAAAATATGATTACTATGCAGTTAAAACGGATAACAGACCATAATGGTCTAGGAGCGTTATAGTTTATAATGGAATATAACAGTACATAACGGAATATTTTGTTAAATATATTTTTAATAGGCCCATAAAGTATTGATGTATTATAAAGACTACGACGAGCTTTGGTTGTTCTTCGATTTCTTTAGAACAAATAGTTAAAACGACGTTATTAAAAAAAGTTATCTCAATAACTATCATATAACGGCGTTATATCAGAGCCACGATACAAAAAAAATGATAATCTCGTAACATAACGGCTCACCCCCGTTAAGCGTTATATCGGCGTTATAACGTTGTTTTAACTGCACAGAATATGAAAACATATTTTTAACAAAATTTGAGATATTAACTTTACCAATCCATAGGTCTCTCAACTAGGCCCTAATGTTACCCAAGAACCTACATAGAAAAAAAAGAAACAGAGGAATTGGAGGAGAAACAATGTTTGGATTTTGTTTTTTCAACCAAGAGGAAGGAATAATAGGTGGAAGCATTGCTATCTTGTCACTACTTGTCGATTTCATTATTCCCCTTCCCTTTCTCGAATCTTCATCTTCTTCAAGTTCCGTTTAGTGCATTTTCTTTTATTCTAAGTTTTACACTGTTTTTTCTCTTATATTCTTCTTTTCCCTTTATTCTCATTTTCTTCATAATCACTTCCTTCCCCTTTTCAACCACGAGCAATGTTTAGTTTGGATTGGATATTGGTTGCATTGCGCAATATGTTGGAATAGCATTGTAAGTTGGAATTTCCACTCATACTTGCATGCACACACAACTAATAGAAATTCCATTCATATTTTTTCATGTGGAATCCCTTTGATGTGCTAGTATGAGTTTTTATTTATTTATATATATATATATATTTTAATAATAAAAATGGAATATCCTTGGTACATTTGTTAAAATTACTCCTTTTAGCTTACATTAGGTCATTTAGCTATTTAGTTATTATGTAACATCAATGAATTAGTTTACATCTGTGGGCAAGATTGGTGATGAATATGATGAGTGGCATCTATTACATAAGTGTATCAATAAAAAGTTACTGTAATAGGACATTTAATCGTGATTGCAAGAGGGCCCAAATTTAGAATTTATGATGGCAACGATGCCGGAAAGATTCAGCCATCATTAAAAGCTTGGACTCTACTCTCTGTAATACTTGAAACAGATATCTGTTATTGACTATTTGAACTATTTTTTAATTTCAATGAGTCCTTGCCTCGAAAAGTTGGGTCAGTGACAGTCATTGGATGATAATCAAATCGTTTCAATTGCTGGTTGAAAACTGAGCCTATGCTATTAGTTGGATCATTATCAGGCTGGGTTAAGATATGCCTGAATCCAGCTTGTTTATTTGGAGCATGATTCATTACTTGTTCATTTTATCTTAAAAAAGGAATTACTCGTTCATACATTTTTGTCAGAACACCAAGCTTGGCCCAGAGGCTATACCTGGTCAATGGTCATCTTTGCAATCTATATAACAAACAACATGGACTGGTAGCACACAAATCTATAAGTTTGCCTAAAGTTGGTTCGTGGCTCAAATTTCACCGTGATTGTTAGCATCCATAGATTAATGGACAAGATCACAACACCATCTTACAAAGCCTTTGAATTGTTTGTGCTCACAACTCTCAACCTCTCAATGCCTTCTCTTTGCCTTAAAAAACTTACAGCCTCACAGTCACTTCTCCATGGAGAGATTAGTCTATTTTCCATTCTACATGGGTTAGGGGTGGGGTTTTTGGTTTGGGGTCTAAATCCCTTATCTCTACCTCTCTCACGCACAACCCTCCTCCTTCAACCCTCTCGCGTGGTTCTTCTCGTTATTACATCCCATGGATTCTCCGACCTCAATGTCGTCAAGACCTGCAATTTTCCATTTTCTAGCTCTCTGGTTCTCACAATTTCCGTAATTGAAGAAAGGAAGAGGTTCAATTGATCTATGAGGCAATAATTGATGAATGAAATGATAGATCTGATCAATTGGAAAAGAAAACGAATGTTTCAATTGATGGATTTGCATGAACTGGCGAAGGAGAGAACTACTGAGATCTGATACTGAAAGTTTGCAAACCCATCCCCATTGAGAAGCCTATGGTAATTGCATTCGGGAGAAAACTTTTGGGGTCCCACTTAATGAGGAATTTAATATTTGTGGAGGCTTATTTTTGAAGTAATCTTATACATATATTAAAAAAAAGAACTTATCTAAATGTTGAGTAATAATAAGATACTAAAGATCTTGCTCCATTTATTCTTTGCAGATACAAAATTATTAAAGCTGCGTCTGGGAGGAGCCATACAGTGGTGGTAACTGATGAAGGAAATTCCTTTTCCTTTGGTTGGAATAAGCACGGGCAACTTGGGTCAGGTTCACTAAAGAATGGTATGTTGACCATTCTGATTTACTCATTCATGAAAACTTAGAACTGAAAAAAGAAACAATTAATAGCTTTTTACCAGTGTAGGTTAATTGGAAGCTATGTAACAACGACATGATATGGGTATCAGACTATCAGTATCCGACATGTCGGCCAAAAACACCTAATACGAGATAAGCTTGGGACACACCTATATATATCAATATCATTATTTACTTGATCTGTTTTTAGCAATACGTTTTGAATTATTAGTCATATTCATTCACTTCTAAACAGTGTTGTTAAGGCGGTCGCCTAGGCGCGCCTCGAGGCGGTTTGGCAAAGGGGCGCCTCAAACTGGGGCGAGGCGGAGCGGTAAAATGAGGCGTCCGCCTCGACCCGCCTCTTTCCGCCTCACGCCTTACCCGCCTCAACCGCTTCAGGCCTTTTAAATAATTAAAACTCAAAACTGAATTAAAACCCAAAAAGCCCAAAACCCAAAAAGCCCAAAAGCCCAAAGTTTGGGGTATGTAGGGTTAATTAGGGTCGAGAAGGAGGGAGAAGGAGAATCTGATGGCTATTCTTCTCCTTCTTCTCAACGCCTCTTCTTCTTCTTCTTCTCCTTCAAATCAGCTATCAGCAAATGCAAACAGGTATGTTTTCTTCCTTTCTTCTTCTTCTAATCTTCTTCCTCTTCTTCTAATCTTCTTCCCTCTTAAATATGTTGCGTTTCTTTTTTTTTTTTTTTTTTTTCCACAGAACTGTTCGCAGAGGCCGACTGGTGCTTTTTTTTTTTTTTTTTTTTTTTCTATGATCTGTTTTGCTACTGCGTCTTCCTTCAATCCCTCTTGAATGAAAGCTAATCTTCTTCCCTCTTCATATATGTTGCGTTTTTTTTTTTTTTTTTTTTTCACAGATCTGTTCATAGGCCGACTGCTGCTTTTTTTTTTTTTTTTTTTTTCTATGATCTGTTTTGCTACTGCTTTTTTTTTTTTCTAATCTGTTTTTTTTTTTCACAGATCTTTTTTTTTTTTCCTTTCTATTTTGCTGTTTTATCTATGGTATAAAAAGAGGGGTGATTCGGGTGAACAACAATTACATCATGTAACAATGGTTTTGTGCTTGGATAGGCTTGTCTATGTTCATCATGTAACAATGGTTTTGTAACAATGTTGTAAGGCTTGTCTATGTTCATCATGTAACAATGGTTTTGTGCTTGGATAGGCTTGGCTGGCTATAATAATTCAATATTCTTGTCATTATAAAGAACTTCACATATCTAATTCAACATGTATAACACACAGAACCCTTGCGGCTCGTGACCATTATATAACAAACTACAAAGAAATGACCTAGTTTAACAGCGTCCATGTAGGGGCATGTACAAATATGACCATCACGAAAAATAAGCATGGACTCGTATCTAAAATCAACAACATTGAAAAACCTGAACATTGCAACAAATTTCACCAATTGAAGGACACAAGTTAAAATGACTTTTGAGGAGAACAACAATTGAACTTACCATTTGATAGGGAATTTTAAAGGGGTATACGTCAGTACATAGATTCATTTGTCAATACTTTTGGTACTCTGTTTTTAGTTATGTTTTATAATTTGTTTCTGGATGTTGTATATATACAAAGTTACAAACTAAAGTAACCAAACACACATTTTGTTAGTTCATAATGTGTTTGTGCATGAAACATTAAGGATGCTTAGTAAGAACACTTTTAACGTACTTCATTTAGTAAGAATAGACAGACTTCATTTAGTAAGAAAAATTAATAGACTTTATTCAATAAGATCATGCTGCCTTCTTCTCATGTTGCCTGCACATTTGCTGCCATTTTTTCAACTGCTTTCTTTTCTTGCTTTCATTTTTTGGATTTTCCCTTCATCTACTTTCTTTACTTTATGATTGTCACCATCTATTTTCAGGAGTTCATTGGATTCCAGCTCCAGCTCGTGAATAAACTCTAGGACGTACCTGTAGAAACCAATTCTAAATAGTTATGACTTTTTGTACATATTGGCTTATGCAAGTTATCAAAATGATGATGAATATTTTTATCTAAATATGTTTCAATTTATTATAATAAAAAAATCTTTAAAAAAATGATAAAGACCGCCTCAGTGAAGTGAGGCGTCCGCCTCGCCTACCGCCTCGCCTCTGAGGCGTTTTCAGGCTCGTCCGCCTCCCCACCGCCTCGACGCCTTAACTACACTGCTTCTAAATCATTATTGTTATTATGCCATAATATGCTTGTAAAATTAGTACAAAATTTATACTTTCAAAAGATGTGTGAAAAAGTTTATGATTTAGACATGAAGTGTCGATGGGAGTATCCAGGGGTATTGACCATTTTTTTATAGTTGTGTTCCATTATCCGATCTTCTATAAGTACAAATATTTTGAGAAGCCCTCACTCTGATAAATTGATCTTGTAAATTGTAATTATGATCGTTGAATTGTATCGTTGAAGTTACCTATATAGTTGCTAGCTCTGATATATCACTTGATACCAAGCTTATTTTAACGTGGATGAATGCAATTTAGTGGTTGAACTAGGAACTTCTTATTTTTGGAAAGAAAATATACTTGTATGTTCTATTATGAGGGTATTTATTTATTTATTTAATTAAGTAAATAAATATCATAGGTGATTATAAAAGATCTATCTTGCTGTGATTGCTGTAGAGTGTGAGTTATCTCCAGTTCACTGTCTCGTTTCTGATGTGACAACTGCTATCTGTGGGGGCGAGTTTACTGTGTGGCTGTCTTCTGTTGAAGGATCTTCAATAATGTATGGTTTGTAGTTTTAATGTGATAACCTTTCCTTTAATAATATGCTATATAAGTACCAAATCCATCACTGACAATTGCCTGATAAATGTGACGATGCCACATTGTCAAGTTTCTCCTACTCATCATTTACTGAATTGCAAACTCTTCACTGGTTTTCAGAACTGCAGGCCTTCCACAGTATGGTCAACTTGGGCATGGGACAGATAGAGAGGTAAATTTAAATTATTTAATAAAGGTTTATCTGTTTTTCAAAGCCCTTTGTTTTGCCTATAATTATCTGAAGTCTGTTTTTAACATGCAGTACAACACTAAAGATAGTTCGGTCAAACTTGCGTATGAGCCGCAGCCCCGTCCAAAAGCAATAGCCTTTTTTGTAGGAAAAACTGTTGTGAAGGCTGCATGTGGAGCAAACCATACAGGTTTTTCAATACTTCATTCCTCTTTTTATTCTTCAAATAAAATTTGTATCCATTTTCAAAAGAAATTTTTTTACGTTCTTATGTTGGTTTTGGTGAGATGAGTGAAATAAAATGTGTGCGTATGATTTTAAATGTACTTAGCTCAAGTGCAGGTGGATATGATTTAAGTGTTGTCTTTCCCAGCGTGAGATTTTTAACTGCTAAATGTGCTGAAACTTAACAGTCTACCTCAACATTTTATAGTGCTTATCTATCTGGCAGTAGGGCTGACTTTGTATCAAGGAATGTCTAAAAGAAATCGCTGATTCAAGCAAGGCTGAGATAGCCTACAACAAGAAGGAAACAAAAAAAATTGGAACACAAATGGAATACAGATATAAATGAAGCAAAAATTTCCAATTATCAGTAGAGGAAACTTTATATCCAAGATAGTTCTAATTATGTGTACATCACTATATTGTTTAACCGATGTATTAATACTGAGTTTTCTTTGACTTTATTTTCACATGCAGTTGCTGTTGACTCAAATGGCTATGTTTATACGTATGTATTTCCCATTGTTACTTTTGACTTTCTCTACTTTAGTTCTTCTTTTACATTGATAAATTCCTTCTAATTTTTAATGATTAAGCTTTTAACGGTGTATGCAGGTGGGGATATGGTGGCTATGGAAGGTAATGATCCCAGAAACTCTTAATTTCTTCTGTCAGTAGATATCCATTTAAGAAATGGGTACAAATAGAGAAACTTTCCTTCAGTCAAGGGTATAGTTTGCCATAAATGTCTGGTTCATGTCCTTTCGGTTGTATTAGTACTGTCTTACATCTGTTAAACTAGAACATCCTCATTCATTGTGGGAATACAAGCAATACATGTTTGCTAACTGAGAGTCTTTTGTCACAGCCTTAATAGTCCCCGTCGTAATCTTCTATTCTTCCATATTCATGTTCAACACTTTAGTCAGTCTCCCCCTCAATAATTCTGCTTAATTTGCGTGTTTGTGTTGCTTTTATCCAAATTGGAATTAATGTGGTTCACGAAATTGATGAAACACAGGCTGGGACATAGAGAGCAGAAGGATGAGTGGGTTCCTCGACTTGTTGAAGTCTTTCAAAGGCACAATGTTCTTCCTCCAAATGCCATAGTTTCAGCTGGTTCTGTTAACTCTGCATGTACTGCTGGTATGCGTTGTTTCAAGCTATGTTACTCGTTATTTATTTTACCATGTTATGGATGGTAAGTTGGTATCTTAGGTTAGCCAACTTTAGCATATGGTGTCTACCATGTCTTTTCAGAAGGTTAAAAAAACAACCTACAAGTTCATATGGTGTTTTATTCCCTTTGATCGCTGATATATCATCAATGTATACCATATTAGGAGAGTTTTGATTAATCATTTTTGCTTACACTTCCAGGTGGTGGCCAGTTGTACATGTGGGGCAAAATAAAGTCTACGGGTGATGACTGGATGTATCCCAAGCCTGTTATGGATTTGAGGTTCTGGATTACACTTTTCATTTTTCTCCTCTATAAATCCTGATTTTTTTACCTTTTATCGTTTAATTTTAAGCACAATTTGGAACTTTCCCTAGAAGGTTAAATAATGTATTATGATATACCATAAGGGGGAAATGTGCAATACCCTCACATCAATGTGTGAAGTGAGGTGGCCAGGTTGCGCATCACGCTTAGGCAACCCCCTCGGCTAGCTTTCGATAGCATAGCCGAGTGTTGTACCATTAGGGGCATTGGGGGTGGGTAGTAAAGTTACCATTACAATTACGCGGAAAATCAAATCAAAGTATTATGGTAATACTTCCTCTTGATATTGTTCATATTTGTCTTTGAGTTAATTTGGTGGAGTAGAGATTTAAATAAGGTAGCATGGATTTAGGTGATTCTATGGGCAAATGCATATCATGTTAAAAGTATGATAACCTTATATTGAGCGGACTTAGTAACACATAATTTCAGCACTATGTATTTGGTTAATGATGCTGATGCAGAGGAGTGTCTCATAAATTTTATGCAATACAACTGTCATTTTCTGTTTTCCTGTTTTTTGGACCGCCACTTGCAAGGAGTGTGTTACCATACCAAGTTTTCTGTAATTTTTTTTCTTCAATAAAACAAGATTACATTAAAAATGGGTGAGAAACTCGCAGGAAATAGGAACATGGAAAAAAACCAAAGGCCTGTGATTTCAAAGATTGGCCAGTCAAGCTTTTCTCCAGCTTTGTCACTTCGAAAGGCCTTGGGTCTTGGCAACGTGAGGTGGACTTGTACGAAAAAAAAGAAGTGAGGGACTGAGATTTTTGGTAGGAAAATGTTGAAAATCTGTTTTGGAAGAAAATAAAACTTGCAGCAGTTTTCTTTTCCCAGGTATCGTCAAGGCATTCTGGTCATTTTGCACAAATGAAAAATGACGGACATAAACCATGAGAGAGAGAGTGGGTGGGGGGCTGAATTCGTAAGTTGACAAATTAGGTGGAGGAAACTCAATTTTCCTAAACTATTAATAGTTTTATGTGTTTATATATTTCACATCTGTTTAATTTCTCACACCTTTATTGTAGATAAATTACTATAATTATTTGTTATTATTATTATTATTATTATTATTATTATTATTATTACTACTACTACTACAACAACGACAATAACAATATGTACTAGTAATCTTTATTTCTGAACATTTTTGCTTTTGCTAGCAGTGGGTGGAATATACGCTGCATGGATTCAGGCCACATGCATCATTTCGTTGGTGCTGATGACTCGTGTATCAGTTGGGGCCATGCACAACATGGAGAGCTTGGATATGGGCCTAATAATGCGAAGTACACATGATTATTTTAATTATTTGTTTAATTTTTTTTCTTTTAGATTTATATTTCTCCGATTGCTATGCTAATGAATAACTACTAAACTGTTTGCTTCCGAAGGATGTGATTTTCAAAGTACTCATGTTGAAAATTATGCTTTGCAGGTCTTCTGCAAACCCTAAAAAAGTTGATATTCTTAATGGAATGCATATTATTGAGTATGTATATGATAATCAGTCATTCCCCTAAAGCGTTAAATGCTGCGAGTTCGTTAATACTGAATTTTCTATTGTTGTTCCAGTGTGGCGTGTGGTTTGGGTCATTCAATGGTTGTTGTTGATAGAGCAAACATCGCTGATCGACTTGACGAGGTAATCTTTATGAGCCATTGTCCATTATTATTGATATAGGGACTGATTATTCTCCACTTACGGTTATGATATGTTGATATTTGTACAGTTACTTCAACTCCATTAACAACCACTTATGAATCTTTTTTCGGCCTACACCCCTTATCTCAAGTTATGGATCAAACAAATCCCTGATTGAACAGAAGATAGATCCTTATCCCGTATATTTTGAGTTCTGTACATTTACTGCATTATTTTGTTTTTGGCAGCTTGATGTTTATGATGGCAAGCCTTCTGGTGAAGGTATGTCTAAGACTATATTATTGAATGACCAATATTACTAACCTTATGGTAACAACTCTCCCTACTTGTATAGTCACATTCCATGTGGGTCATACCTCTTGGCAACAACCATTTTTACTGTTGTAATTTAATTTTTTCTTGGCACCATTTTATTAACTTGTGATGCAGGGAGTGAGGTACGCAAAGACGAACCAGCTCCCAAGAAAGCTACTAAAAAAGCTGCTGCCAAAGCTTCACCTAATTCTAAGAAAAGAAAGAAATCCAAGGATTCGTCAGATTCAGAAGATGAGGAGAATGATAGTGATGACGACAGTGATGTTAATGAAGATGAGGATGATGCCAATGGGCACATAGGAAAAGGGCGAAGTGGTGGTAAGGGTAGAGGTCGAGGGCGTGGACGAGGACGAGGACGGCCTCCATCTGAGAAGAAATCTTCTGAGTCTGGCCAAGCGATAGGAAAAACTGGGAAGAGAGGCAGGCCTCGCAAGGTGCAATGAGGTTCGCTTCCCATCGTACTCAAAAGTTTTGTGATTCATTACATTAAATACAATGTTGCACTGTTTTCTCCATTGGTGCCATTCAATTGTGGGTTTCATTCATCGATTCATCAGTTAATTTTTGCTCAGTTACTGCTGACAACGAAAAACTTGTAGTTCAGAAACCTGTATGAACGAGGAGAAAGGATGCAAACTCTCAAGGGATTATTTTGTTTTATATACATGTTTTTAGTTTACAAGGGCGTTTTGTCTCAGTTTTGTTATATGTTTACCTGTTTATTTTATAATCCTCTTGTATAGGTACACCAATTACTCAGATTAGAGATAAACCCTGTTACATGTTTGTGACTGGCATATCGTGTTAATTGAAGTGTTTTTCAAATGATAATTCACCATGCAATCTTCAACAACGGCATGTATCCTTGTGGTGTTTTTGCGAGAATGGCTCAGATGGATTAAGAACTCTTGTTTTACCCATCTGCTATTTGCATTCTGCAATCCTAAGAGTATGACACTGATTTGCCTGAATTTATCTTTGCATCCAATATGTTTTTGTCAATATGATCAATTCATTGTAACAATGGTGCACTTTGTAACTTACTCATCAGGGGAAGTGCAATTGCACTAAACATTGTCTGTATCCCAATGATTTTCTAACAATTGTTCTTTCAAGAGGTGGATAGTTCAATCTTTACTATCATTTAAGTCCAAAACATTTTGGTAGTAACTTTGTGACATCACTAATTCTACTCGTAAACATTGCCACTTCTTACTTTTTTTTGGTCTACACCACTACCTTTTTATAACTCCACCAGCTACTCAGTTACTGAGTGACACCGCCTTTCTTTTTTCTCAGAAAAGGAAGAGAGAAAACAGAAGGGGGGTGAACAGTGATCGTGACACTAGGCGGGGCGCTCACTGTCGAGAAGAGACCGTGGAGGGAGGAGAGAAGAAAAGAGGGGAGAATGGGAAAATGAAGTTTTAATGATGGTGTCACAAAATAAATTAAAAAATGTAATAAAGGTGGTGTCAAAGATTAAAATTGGTGGTGTCAATAATTCACTGCCAAACATTTTCCACCAACCAAACGGTGTGTCATCAGTGAACCAAAATCCAAATACAAAAAATAAATAAATAAAAAAACCTCCTTCTTCGTGATGTCCGCAAAGCAAACAGACACACAACTCTAGATTTAAAAAATGTACGATTAATCCAATTCCCAATATCTCTCCATCAATACAATATCATCTCCTCTCCTCTCCATTGGTGTTCAAACTTCAAGAATTGCAAAATTTTTAAAGTATTTATGTGTATATCATGTTGTAAAAAACCTCTCCTAATCATCTTGATTATAAAATATGGTTGTGAAACTTGGTTCTCAGCTTCACTCAACTTCAAAATAAGATAAAGATTTTTCAAATTAAAAGCAGGACCGTTTGAATAAAGTAGAGAGTAGAGAAGAACGAACGAACGAACGAACGGTAAGTAAGGTTGCGAAGCGGACTTGTTGGCGGACGTCAAACACTAGACATTTCGCTATACATTTTAGGAATCACTTCGCGTCCGTTTCTTTTTTTACTGTTCCTCGCATATAGGGGGAAGACTAACGTAGCTGAAGAAGAAGAACAAGTTATTGACTGAGATAATCAAAATGGTGAGATCGAAGATCACTTGTTTCAATATCATGACATGTGCAAGTGATGCCAAGGATCAAGACGACTTTGACCAGGTATTTCTCTTTTGCTTCGGTTATCTTTATTGTTTCTAGGGTTTTTGTTTTATTGATGCTCGTATAAAGAAATCTGTTATTTGATTCTGTTTGATTGATACTTTTACATGCTTACTCAAGAATTTTTTACAACTCTTAAGTTCTTGGCATTGGCATGATTTCTTGAGTGTAGTTGGCGAAACCCTAAATCTGTACTCTAATTGTAATTTTGATAGATGGGAGAGGTTCAGTGGATTTTAGAGGCGGAAGTTGAAATTCAAATTTCCTTGTGGTTGGATTTGCTAGTTTATAGTTTCAGATACATTGCTTGTAACTGTGATTTTAGCTGTAGGCAATTTGAACTTTATGAGAATCGGCAACCTTCCACTGTCGTTTGATGCTTCACTTAGGGTTAAGAGCTACTTCAAATGTAATTTAGGGTGTGTTTGGTTGGATGGAATGCTATTCTATGGGAATCCATTAAAGGATCCAACATTTAAGGCTAAATTGAGGTAATACTCATTGTCCACCATTATATTTTGATGGGAATGGAAGTTTTATGAATATGAAAATAACACTCCTTGGTCCCTTAAGCAAGTAACACCCATGTTCATGGACTTACCACCATTGATCACAAAATTTAATAGTCGATAAGTGAGTGAACATCAAATTACCTCAGACAGCTCATTGCGAGGAATTTAATACTTTAAACACATTTTTAATGATTTTGCTATTACCAATGTTCATTTGGAGAGAATTATAGTCAACTCATTAGCAGAGTCACACGTGTTGTTGTATCTTGGGTGTTCTTTATGGTATACCATGTTCCTCGCTCGAAATTTAACTTGATTGTTATTACTTCAAATTCAGCTTATCAAAATTGAAAATTTTCCTTTAATCACATAACATTATTATCTTATTATTTACATCAATAAATCCGTAATATCACGAAGTTTTGACACAAAACTAAAATCTCATCTCCAAAATTAATTTAAATGGAAGATATGGGGAATCCACTTTATATTTTGGGTACTAAATTCATTTGTTCTAGAGACAATTTATTCATGCACGTTGTTAAACCGAACTAGGGACATCTTTGTAACTTTTCGTGTGTTATAAGCAATAAACTCTTATGTAGATTTTAACTGCACTTTTCCTTATGTGTGTACATTTAGCATACAGAACGGCGCGGTGTTGTGGGTTGTCCTTGGTTCAGCTGCCCCCTTAAGCTTGTGATTTCTCTCTATCCAAATGGACCAGAATAAAACACGAGGGACCTTTTTTTATAATTAGTCCCCTAAAAAATTAAGGATCCCGGTCTTCCAATCATCGAGCCATTGCTCGAGGCCATAACAAACGGTATTACGATCTCTAAAACTTTGTTAGAAAAAATGTGTTCAATTCTTGATTGAATGCCCACTTAAAGATTGACCTAGGGCAAGTGGGTGTTCATACGAGTGGAAGGCCCAGTGTTCAAATGAACCTTAGGCTACGGCTGTTGCGAAGAATTATCAAATTATGTTGGGCACATGTCTTCCACAATGTGTGTTAAGACACATGTATGCCATGTCATCAATGTTGTTAGGAGCATGTTAACCATTTGTACAGATAATTAATGCCTTTAAAAGCTTAAGGTATTAAAACAACTAGATGTTTCAGGTGGATGTAGGTAAATCTGGACAGTCTTCTTTGTGTTCGCATTCTGTTTTCAGTTCGCATGGTAATGACACAGGAAAAGAAAACAGGGTTATCTATCTTATGGAATCTTTTTCATTTATTTTCTGATAGTTTTTTATACATCATTTGCAGAGCAAAGGTTTAATGGACAACAAGAGTAGGTGGAGTTTCCGTAAGAGATCTACCAGGCATCGGGTTCTGAGCAACACTGTGACATCAGAATCTCCATCTTCTAGACAGAAGGAGAGTCCAGAATCAATCAATACTGATGTACATGCAGAGAGTAACTCTACTGTTCCTGAAAAGGTATCCGTATCACAATGGAAAGGTGAAGCAGTTTCACCGTCAACTACCACAAATGTAAAAGTAGCCGATCCCGTAACTGCAAATGAGAATACTGGCAAGAGTGACTCTTCTTTTGTAGCTACACAAAGCGATGACAAGATTGACTCCTTGACTACCGCAAAGAAGGCAATTAAGATTGACAATGAGCTGGAGGAATCTGCTGCAACTGTCATTCAGGCTGCTATTAGGGAATACTTGGTAACTTCTTGTCCTAATATTCTCATTTCTGAAATTCCATTCCTGCTTTATTGGGTTTTTTATTTTATTTTATTTTATTATTGTTTTTTTATGACAATAAAACTTAGTTTGGTGAATAAGTTTTTTATTTTTATTTTTAATATTTATTTATTTAATTATTTATTTCTTAAATTGATTCAATGTCATCAGGCTCAGAAAAGACTCTTGAAGCTAAAAAATGTAGTCAAACTGCAAGCTGCTGTTCGTGGGCATTTGGTAAGGAGGCAGGCTGTGGGAACCTTGCGCTGTGTCCAAGCCATTGTCAAGATGCAGACTCTTGTCCGTGCTCGCCAAGCCCGTTTGTCAGTTCAAGGGTTAGTAACAGAAGAGAAGATTGGTGGGAGACGTGAGAATGATAGCTGCAGTGAGAACAACTTGGTAATGCATATAATTTATCAGGGGGAAAAATGCCTTCATCATAACTCAAAATAATATCCCCAGTATACCTGTTTGTCATTAGTATACGTTGGATCTAATATTTTAGTGAGTCAGTTTTTGGGCATCACAAGATACACCATAAACAATAATATTTTCACTACTTTTAATCAGTAGACAGGTTGCTGCTTGCATCTAAACCTCCTTTCTTGTGCCAGGGAAGAGAGAATGCAGGAGTAATAGCCAACAGACAGTCCACTCAGAAATTGCTATGCAATGGTTTTGCTCGTCAGGTATGATCACATAATGTCTTTCCTTCGAAGGTACAACTGGAACTGGTATTTTGTCTCTCTGATTTGCTTTGATTCTGGTTGGCATCTTACAGCTCTTGGAATCAACACCAACAACAAAGGAAATTCATGTTAGCTGTGATCCATTAAGACCGGATTCTGCGTGGAAATGGTTGGAGAGGTGGATGTCTGTATCGTCAGAATCTGTCCAGCCACAGAAACCTCTGGCTAGTTTAGAGAATGGGGAACAAGGAGAAATGATTGGTAATACTGCTGATTTAGGAAACCAAATTCCAGATGAAGTTGCATCTAATCATGTAAACGCGAAATCAACTCTTACAGAATCAGCAGTGCCAGTTGAGGGTGAAGTGAATTTAATCACTTATGATGCTGATAACTTCAAGTTTCAGGCATGTTGCCCAACCTCTTCAACGAGAGATGGTATGCAGCAACCTCAGCAAGATGATGTGGGTGTTAGCAAAGCACACGGGACATACTCGACAACTGATACAAGTCAAACAAAAATGCGACCAGATGCTGCTTCTTGTAACTTGCCTGTTTCAGTGTCTAGTAAATCTGAGATTGAGAATGAACAACCAAGACGCTCAATGAAAAGAATGGCCCCTGAACAACCAGAGACTGAAGGAAAGAAGTTTGTACTTGGATCAAGAAAGACTGTTAATCTTGCATTTACTGCTGTTCAGTCAAAATTTGAAGAGCTGAGTTCATTGACCATATCACGTAAATCTAACAATTCAGTAGCTGGAGTAGAATCAAAGCGGGATGGCATTTCATCAACAGCAACATCTTTGACAAGAACAAAGGAGCTTAGCCTGGCAGAAAATTTGGTATTACATGAATCAGGAGTGCAGGTTGGGGGTTCGGAATGTGGTACTGTACTATCTATTTCTTCAACTCTTGATTCACCAGATAGATCTGAAGTTGGGCGGGAGGACCACGAAACAGTTCCGCACAGAGGGAGTTCAGAGACAAATGGAACTACTACTAATACATCTGTTCTTGAAAACGTAGATGTTGTAGCCAAAAACATTTCCTCCAACTCAGATTCCAGCTTGTTTGTTGATATTCCTTCTCAGCAAGGGAAGCTTGACAATGTCAAAGGAGAACCTGTAGCTGTAGAATCATTGCTGTTAGAGCAGCAGCCAGAGAGAAGTTCATCTGACATGCGGAATCGGCTCGAAACTCCAACAGAAAATAATACATACAGATCTTCGCCGGAGGGATCTCCAAGAAGCCACATGACAGTTCCTGAATCACATGGGACACCATCAAGCCAGGTTTCTGTGAAGGATAAACGGAGTAAGACTCATAATAGTGGCTCAGGCCAAAAGAGAAAGTCCCTCTCAGCTGGCAAGAGGTCCCCATCAAATCCAACCTATGACTCAGGTGCAAGAAGTAGTACAGAAATATTGCCAAAGGACTCTAAAAATGGAAAGAAACGAAACTCATTTGGTTCAACAAGACATGATCCTGTTGAACAGGAGCCAAGGGACAGTAGTAGCAGTTCTCTTCCTAGTTATATGCAAGCCACGGAATCTGCAAGAGCCAAAGCTTATGCAAACAACTCCCCTAGGTCAAGCCCAGATGTGCAAGACAAGGATATTAATATCAAGAAGCGGCATTCCCTACCCGGTGCAAGTGGCAAGCAGGTTTCTCCTCGCATGCAGCGGTCAATGTCCCAGGTGCAGCAGGGTGCAAAGGGAAATGGTGCACATGGTAACTTCTCAATCTCTAACAGAAATCTCGTTTTATCAAAACAAAAAAGTCTTAAGGAAATAATCTATGTTTGGAAGTAAATTAACTACAAAATAATCTATGTTTGGAAGTAAATAATCTATGTTTTGGTGAAAAGCATGGGTTTTTGTCTTTTAGCTGGAAAAGGATGATTAAAATGGCAGGTACCCAAAAAAGTTCACAAGTTCTGCCTTGTTGAATACACTTTTCATTCCAATGTAAAAATGGCTGATCCAGAGTTGCCACCTTAGACCACAATCTCATATTTATTTATTTATTTATTATTTTTTTCTTTGGAAGGCGAGCAGGGTTTTTATAGGATTTCGGAACTCATTAAAGACCAGAACTGGTCAACATACCTTAAACTGATAAAGATGCTGCAAGCTGGGTTCGAACCCATGACCAAGTGGTACCATCCGCCAAGCTATAACCGTTGAGCTGTCATGCCATTGACACCACAATCTCATATTAATGAGTGTGTGGGTAAAGTTGGGCACTCTTTCAAACAACGCCAAGCTTTGGGCCTTTTTCAAACACTGCCCAACTTGTGAGTCGTGACCCAGGGTGTAATATAACCCCTAATCCCTCTTGAGCGCACTGACCCATTGCAGGGTTTGGAGACCCTAACCCTAACTTATAGTGGGTCAAAACCTAGGATCTCAAGATCCCCATGAAATTTACGAAGATATATAATTAGTGTAGTGGATGATACTTCAAACTTTATTTGATGTCAGAGCATCTTGCTATTCTGTACTATCAACAAACTACAAATTTGCCCCGAACTTTGATTTGTTCATATATTTGATTGAACTGGTTGCAATGGATTTCCTTTCTGAAACACAATGTTGAAATGTTATTACGCAACATACCATATTTTTGCCCACCTCATAGAAATGTAGCCTGCAATTTATGTGTGAAAATGATGCAATGAACTCTAGGACTTGTGCTCATCTCAATTAACATTGCAAAGGTGGTGGTGGTGTTGTGGGGTTTTTTTTTTAATTAATTAATTTATTTTAAATATGTTGTACATTATCTTATCATGTTTTTTCTAGTCGACCATCTAGAGAAAACCTTAGATTTATGTAACAACGACACGGATACCGGCATCGATATTTGACATGGATACAAAATGACGGACAATACAAGATACACTAGGGGACACACTTGTACATTTTAGTATTATTTACTTTTCAGCAATAAGTTTTGGATTATAGTTATATTCTTTCACTTGTAAGTAAATGTTGCTATTCATGTACTATTAACTTGATCTTCGTCACATTAGTTTCTAATTGAAACTTTTCAAAGATATGTGAAAAATAAATATGGAGCGTCTGATGGGAGTGTACCCATGAGTGTCAACACATGTGACATGATACATGGTGACACTTTTTTTTTTTGGGTAGAAATAGCGTGTGGTTGTTACACAGTATTATATTAACAAACAAGTGACTACAATCAAAAGAAGCACCAGTCTCGAGGAAAAAGTTGTTATTTATTGTTTGCAACCCTCTATGTAGGATCTTCTGAATAATTTCTAAATAGCATTATTTGGGATAGACTGGTCCAATTCATCTTACTTGGGCGTTATTGTGTTTTTTCTTCAGAGAGAAAATGGCAGAGATGATGTGAATTTTGAAATGCTCTGTCAGTTTAGCTGGTGACTATATCAAACAGGCCTCTGTGTATATGGGTTCCGAGCATGGTAGCTAGTTCGGACTATCCTGGCTTGCATACTTGACTGGTGTCACTATAAAGATGAAAATGAAGAAGCAGTTTACACTAGTATCTGAAAGACCTTGCGACAGGTTTGTGTGTTATTATTTGGTTGCGTTTTGTGGTGATGACAAATTGTTTTTTCAGTAGTTATCTCATGTAGAAAAATGTTTACATAGCATTTGAGTTATGATGTAACAAAATCTGCGAGTTTGTAGTGTGTTTCTCGATTTGTGTTCACTCTGTGCAATCCATTGTATGAAGCATTAGCAAGACAACCATCTAATCAGCGATTTCTTATACATCCTTGTATAAGAGGTCCCATGATTGGTGGATTTTGTTGAGTAAGCTCTTGGTTTTACTTTTCGTGTAATTTTACATATGCTGGTTGGGGAATCTGCTGGAAGGAAAGATAGTCTGTAACTCATGCATGTGAATTCTGCGCCAATTTTACAAGCCGGAAAAGCTAGTAAGGAAGCATAGTTTGCCATAGGAAGGACATTGGTCATACAACTAAGACCGTAACAACCCCTGTTCAATGTCAAAACTTGCTCGGATTCTGCTAGTTTTCCTGATGAATGCCTGCAGGCATGCCCTCCTTTTATGCGACATCAAAATGGACGGGTATTTAGGCATCAAAATGTGCCCTCCCGTTTCCTTCTCATTTTCAATTATCTTCTTAACACCACATCAAAGCATCACCATCGCAATGTTGGGCAAAGAGAAAATATACATAGGCCGAGCTTGATCTCACCTTTGGTGGAAGCAAAATCCTTGCAAAGAATCTGGCAGAATGATTATGCAGCATCAGTTCAAATTTATCAAAGAAGTCTTTTGAGATTATATGATCATCAATATGGCATGCCCCCTATGAAACTAGTATTAACATATAAAAAGAATGATTCTTAAAACGTAAGATCAAATGAATGTGTGCATTCAGTATGAAATATAACTTTGGGAACTTTGCTTGCGCATCTGGATGCAGTACTAATAGGCAAGAGTAGGTCGTTTAGCCTCAAATGCCACATTTCGCATGTAAAACTCTAAAACAAAGTCCACACTCGGCCCCCACCGTCATTATGGGAGATCTAAATGCGATGCTCCACCCTGAAGACAAAATAGGAGGTAGACACGCAACTCCTTCCCAGGTCCGGCACCTAAGAGCTTTCATGGACACTACAACCTTCTTGATTTCTTGCTGAATGATTCCAAATTTACTTGGAACAACAAAAGAAAAATCACAATGGCATCAAAGCTAAACTAGATCGGGTTCTCACATCCACTGAATGGATGACTCTTCTCCCCTCATTTGTGGCCCGCACCATTCATACTTCCTCATCACATCACCATGTCATCACCCTTCAGCTCGTTACTACCACTCAATCAGGACCCAAGCCTTTTAGATTTTTCCATATGTGAACCAGAGATCCTTACTATAGGCAACTGGTTAATTGGTCGTGGTCTCCCCGCCAACACCCCACCCCAGGACACAATTTCTATCTGAAAACAAAAAACTCAGTCATTCTTTAATTAGATGGAACAAGACAGATTTCTGCAATATTCACAATAATATTAAGAAAACCATGGCTGCTCTGGACAAAGCTCAAAATGCTACCCCTTCCAAGGAAAATGCAAATGCTATCTCTATTCTGGAAGACAGACTCACCGAACTGTATATTCGAGAAGAGTTTTTTTTTTGCAAAATAAATCGGGAGAATCGTGGCTCAAGGAAGGCAACAGAAGTACCAAGTTCTTCCATCTGACCTCAATGCTACGCAAGAAACGTAATCTTATCCTGCGTGGTTGTGTCTCCGTGATAAAAATAACCAATCACATTCTATCAATTCTTCGATTCGCTCGATCCTCAACGATTACTTTGAATCTATTTCCGGTCCCGCCACCCGAATCCTTGCCCTGAAGTTGTGTCCTTATTCGACCCCATCATTACGGCTTAGGATAATGATAATCTTTTAGCTATTCCCACGGAAGACGAAATCAAGGACACCATCTTCTTTATGGGCAGTCACAAAGCGCTTGGCCCTGACAGTTTACATGCCTTCTTTTTCCAGCATTACTGGGAAACAGTCAAACAGCACGTGATCGAAGTAGTGACAAAAATTTTCACTTCTCATCAAATGGATCCAAAACTCAATATGACCTTCATACCCTTATCCCAAAAATGTCAAATCCAACAACTTCAGATAAGTCCAGATCCATAGGGCTTTGTAATATTATCTACAAAATCATCTAAAAAATATTGCCAATAAACTTAAACCTCTCCTAGATAACATCATTTCCCCTAATCATGGTGCATTTATCAAAGGACGCTCTATCACTGACAATGTTGCCCTCACCCATGAAACTTTTTTCAAATGAAACATTGTCGTAAAAAAAGGGTTGGATGACTATCAAAATTGATATGGCCAAGGCTTATGACAGAGTCGAATGGTCTTTCCTCTTCCAAATCATGACTCAGTTGAGTTTTTCAGAGGGATGGATCCAAATGATCTCTCAATGTATATCCACATCTTCTCTCAGGGTGTTAATTAACGGTAGCCCTCTCCCAAGCTTTTCTCCTTCTCGGAGTCTTAGACAAGGGGACTCGTTCTCTCCGTACCTCTTCATTCTCATTGCTGAGGCCCCATCTAGAAGGCTCGCCCAAGCGCACAAACGGTAAACTATGACAAATCTTTTGTCTTTTACATTTCCAGTGTTCATCCTAGACATGCTAAAATGATCTATAGGATCCTCGGGTCAAAATTGTACAACCCCAAAGATAAATATCTAGGGTCACCCTTGCTCATCTCAAAGAAGAAAACCTCTGACTTCCAATTCCTAATCGACAAAATCAATACCAAATTTTCCTCTTGGAAGGCTAAAGTCCTGTCACAAGCAGGATGCACGGTCATGATCAAGGATGTCATCAACTCCATCCCGGTCCACATTATGCATACTTTTCTTCTACCTTGCTCAATCACCACAAAATTGGACAACATAGTGGGGAACTTCTGGTGGAACGGGACGGAGGAAAGTAAGGCCAAACACCTTTGTCCTTGGAACCGCATCACTCTCCCCCCGACATCTAGGGGGTCTAAATATCCCGACAATCCGGATCAAGAATCTTGCCTTAATTGCAAAAAACATTTGGCTGACCATCTCTTTGCTGCTAAATCCCCGTTCTATCCAACTCAAGGGCATTTACTGACATAATAAGAGTCTCTTTCAACTTTCCCGAGCCCCAGCCTCCGCCTCTTTTGCCTGGAGAGGTAATCTCACTGTCCTGCATAAAATGAAACGCCATCTCTTCTGGCAAATTCGGTCCGGTAACACCATCGATTTTTGGAAGGACTTCTGGGTAAAACCAGGTTTCATTCTGGCCGATTGCCCTTCTTTCGAGCCAAGAAGTCAAAATACTTCTCCTTCCAAGATCCCAGATTTCTGGAGCCCCATCGCAAACCTCTCTCCTTTTTCCCTAGCCGGTCACAATGGACATTTTGGACATCATCATCAGACCTTCAAACGAGCTAGACAACCTAATTTGGAAATTTGACAAAAGATATATTTTCTCAGTAAAGAGTGCCATAAAAGCATTTTTAGATGAGACTCTCCAAAATTCCACCTCCTTCTCCAATGCCCCTTGCTTGTCGACTAAGCTCTATCGAAAACTTTGGCCAATTAAAGCACCTACTTGTGCCCTCTTTCTCTTTTGAAAAGTTACACAAAACCTGTTTTCCACAATGTCAAACTTGCACAGGATTCATGTGCCTATCGACAACTGGTGTGTTTTCTGCCACGCCCATCAAGGAGATGCCTTGCATCTATTCTTTCGTTGCCCAGTTATCTCTCGACTACGACAGCTCTCTCTCATTCCTATCATTTGGTCAAACGCCATCATCCCCACTGATACTATCACTAGTGTAATAATCTTTATGTAGGAGACGAATAAAGCTCATCCTAATGCCACCGAGGAAAAATGTTAGCCCAATTTACAACGGTCATCAAAACTATCTGGCAGTTTCGTAACAATATCATATTCCAAAAAACCTAGTTCACAACTCACTTTCTAGCATCTTCTGTAATGACCCGATCCGCACAGTATCATATTGTCCGCTCTGGGCCCAACAGGCCCGCACGGCTTTAAAACGTGTGATACTATGGGGATCCAACCTCGCACATATATAGCACATCCCCCTTCCGCACCCAGGCGATGTGGGACTATTTCCCCCTTTGTAGCTCGTTCAACCTCTCTCGGGCCTATTAGGCTTGTTGGGCCTATTGGGCTCCAACCCTCACCCTCAGGTCCGCTCACTCCAGGGTCTCACAGTCCACCCCCTTAGAGCCCAACGTCCTCGTTGGCACACTGGCCCAACGTCCACGTCGACACACTTCCGGCTGGGTCAGGCTCTGATACCATTCTGTAACAACCCGATCCACACAGTATCATATTATCCGCTCTAGGCCCAACCGGCCCGAGAGAGGTTGGACGAGCTACAAATGGGGATATAGTCCCACATCGCCTGGGTGCGGAAGGAGTATGTGCTATATATGTGCGAGGTTGGATTCCCATAGTATCATGCGTTTTAAAGCCGTGCGGGCCAGTTGGGCCCAGAGCGGACAATATGATATTGTGCGGTTCGGATCGTTACATTGGTCTTCTTGGTTTAAACAATGGTTTGCTATCCCTCACTGTAATCAATACTCGTTTGATCTAGTCTCACTTCACCACATCAATGAAACAACTGTTATGAAGAACCACAGTAGCTTAGCCACATATTGTGGTGCACCTCACATGGATCAACCTAGCCCTGATACTGATAATCAATCCCCCAGATTCGCTCTAATTCATTCTCAACTCCAGGCATCCAAAAACCATAGACTTAATTCTCGACTTCTTCCCAATGATCTAAACTCGGGTATGATTGTGGTCACTTAAGATGCTAGTTTTTTTGCCTCTTCTCAACAATGAGCAATTGGTATATTAGCGGTGGACGATAGTGGCAGAGTTCTGGCTAAGGTTGCTTCAGCAATCTCAGGGAAAGTTTTGGATCGCACTACGCGGAGTGCTTAGCAGCAGAGGCGACACTTTTGCTTGTTCAATCACGTCAATGGCAAATCTGTGTTTTGTTAGGGGATTCAAGCTCTCTTGTCAACATCCAAAACACAAAGAACCAGGACGACCAGACAAACGTGTGTTGGATGTGCCACCCTCTTATCAGTAGTATTCAAATTTTACTTGTTGTTAGTACTGTAACTTTATTCCCCACTAGCTTAATTATGAAGCTCACGAGTTAGCTACTCTAGCTGGTCATATGTTTTGCTCTCAGTATTAATATATTATGCTATATGCTTTAAAATAAAACAATGCATACATTAGAGGCAAAAACAAATAAGGAAGAGAAAAACTAACCTGCTAATACGATGATTGGCTAAGGTTCATAACATTTTAACAATTTTAGAAAAATCACGAAATCAAATCTATGACTAGCTAATTTGATAATCAGTTCAATCGATCTTCACACTGTATTGATATATGTAGGTACATGCAATATTCAAACGTATATAAGAAAGACAAATAGGACATTAAGAAGTGGCCTTATTTGCGCTGGGTGCAGGATGCATGCATATGCTTTATTTATTAATATGTATTCAATAGTGAATTTTCACCTGAATATAAGGAACATATGTGTTTTGTCGTTGATTAGCCTTTAACATCTCTATCTGCAATTGAGTTTTACAGTTCAATTGTATGTCAATCTATCTTTTGTCATATTTCAAATTCCCAAATTGCTCTCGCCAAGTTATAAAATTTTCCAACCCATACTCTCATCATCTTCCCCCTCTTTAGCAATTGAAAAGTTGGATGTGTGTCTGTGGATTTTTCAAAATCCCAATAAAGCCATCACACAACTTACGGAATCTCGAAATTGCCCATCACACAACTTACTGATTTGAAATGTACGTTTTGCAAACCATATGACAATAAGTTTGATTTTCTTTTAATGGTAACTTATAATTTATTTTCATATTTGATAATTTAATGACTTATTTGGAAAATGCCAAAAAAATACACAATCCAATGACTAGGTTGGCATGTCGAAGATATGATATTGTATCCGTGCCACTGCCAACAGCATAGGTACACACTATGTGAAAAGTGTATGGCCGGCTCACTATCATCCATCGTACTAGAAATGTTGAAAATTGCCAAATCTCTAGAATGATGGATGATATTGGGTTGGCTTGGGTCTCCAGATTTTTTGAAAAATGAAACACCGGGTTCACATACTCGAACTGTTCACCATCCCCACCTCACAGTTGAGTCGAGAGCTCCGAGTTTCCTTTGAACAGCTCAGCTCAGCTCATAGAACAATTGGGTTTGTCCGTACAACAGGCATTCACACAACACACTAACACAGGCAAAGCAACGATGGGTAGCTCAGAATCAACACTTTCGTCAACCTCCACTTCGTCTTCGTCTTCAAAGGTTTCGCCTTTCCTCTTCTCTCTATCAAATTTTCATTTGTGTTTTTTTTTTTATTCTTGTTGTTCAGATATCTATTCGTCTCCTCTAACTCTCTGTATGTGTTTCTGCTCATCAAAGCCTAGAGACGAGATCACGACCATCTCCGAGAGAGTTGAAGGTGTGGATCCTCTCTTACAACGCCTCAAATCACTCAAAATTGTAAGGATTTTTTTTATTTTTTTGGTCAGTTTTGTGAATTATTTAAATTAGGGTTTTGATTTGGGTATTTGAATTGGTGGAAGGCAACGCCAATACTGACGTCACCGCCGAAGGAGAGCACCTTGACTGATATTCTTGTCAGGAAACAACCCTCGTCCTCTTCAGTTCCAGGTGAAATTTTTAGGGTTTTAAGATATTGATTTTGATGAGTGAAATCTGGGGTCCTAATTGGATTCTTGAAATTATGCAATGTGGATTGCTTATTGATGCCACAAAATATTTGAGTAAGAAAAGAGATTATGTATTGTTGGTTGCGACTTCAAAGAGCCAAATTGATGTAAACACTTAGAATTTCTGCTTTCGTTCAAATGTTGATCTTTGGAAAATAAAAAATTTCCCATAAACGAAACACTTGGAATTTTTTGTCTTCAGAAATTTACTGTTTAAGCAAATAAATCCATAGAACAAGCAGACCTCTCGACATTAGTATTTATAAAGTAATATTATACTTTAACTATAATTGAGATAATCCAAAAATCATTTTTTAGTCGGACTATTGCATTCTATCCTACCATTTTGGGTGAGGGATCTGCAATAGTAAACTGAAGATATGGTATTGGGAGAGGTTAAAGTGCAAGGGGGTGTTTGTTCGAGTTAGATGTCTGATCTCTAGCTAGAGGTATTAAGAGATAAATAAAACTCTGATCACATGCATAGGTGAAATTCTAGTTAGACATCTCACCAAACACCTCATTCAGACGATAATAGCTAAATTTTTTGAATTTTCAAACAAAATGTCTGAACTAGACATGTAAACAAAAAACCCCTAAGTCTTAGAGGATGGTATCTATGTATCTCCCCCATTAATTTCAAAAAATTGGATGGAGTATCTTAGATTGAAGTAAAAGTGTTTGCGGTCAACTGTTGAATAAGAATATAAGCATTTTTCATCGGTCTTGTACTGATACTTGTGAGCATGAAGACACCTTTGTGTTCTTGCAAATGTCTATTCACGGTCGTGAACGCTTTTATAGAGCTCCACTGTTAATATGAATAGATAAATAGCTCCACAATATTAGTTGTTCCATTTTTAGGGGACAGTGCTTTATTGTTTAAAGTTATGGTTTTCTTATTTTCATAAACAGCCAAGACAGAGTAGAAGTTTTGAGTTCTCTTAGTTTGCTTTCACTTGCTTTTTTCAGATTCTACCCTATGCTATTTCTCTATTGCTATTTGTGCCTCCATGTGAAGTTGTGTATTACAGCAGTTGTTGAAATCACCTAAAGAGAGTTTGATTGTGCTGAGATCAATGTCTAATTTCCCTTCCAATGGTTCTGCAGGTACATTAAACTCCAAGGTGTTATTGGAACTGTTTTCAATGTATCGCGATTGGCAAGAAGCAAAGACCAAAAAAATTAGCCAGAGACAGGTACTTCTTCTTAGGATCCTAAAGGTCCTAAAACAGGGAAGTGGCTGAATCCAAAAGCATGAAATAGATGAGTCATTACATAATTGTGTAGATAAAATATAGAAAGTTGCTGCGTCTTTGTATACTTTTCATCAGATGGTTTTGTGATTGCAATGTTTCTAGTAGAGTTTCCAGGATTGTGTAAAGCCAATCCTTTTAATGTGAAATGTAATGCTTTATGTTCATTTATGAATTTCTAGTGGTGTTGCAGTTGCCTCTGAAATCTTGATGATTTGGATCTCATCAGAGATGTTCAGGGAGCACTGTAATAGACACTCAGTTTAAAGGAAATTTAAAGATGTAGGTGTTTGTTCTTTAAATTTTGTAAATTTTTGCAGGAGGAGATAGAAAATAAGATTGAAGTTGCAGATGCTTTGGCAGTTAAACTTCTTCAACGTTTCAACTATTCTGTATCCGCTATGAAGACAAGTGCCCAACATCTATCAGAAGGTACTGAATGCTATTCTCTTTGAAGCAGTTAGCAATCCCTGATAGGGGAACTCTTCTCAGTTTCCTTTTTAGCCCTATGTCTAAGTGAACATTATACACCATCCAATAGTTTAGCCCTGTAGCCATCAGTATAAATCAACCTAGTGGACAGCCATTTTTAGGTGGTTCTGAGATCAAACTGCATCTGGCTGGCAGTAAACAATTATTTAACTAATAAATCCAATATGCGCCTGAGATCTAATAACTAATCAGTTTGCTAGATCAGTCAATCAACAAAACATACTTGATACTCCAATGTGGAGCACGTAGGGCGCTCACTCATTTGTGAATCGGAATCCACCATAAATCACTTGACAATAGATTTCAGTGTTTCATTATTATTTATTTGATCGAATCTTGAGTTGGAACAGTTCAACTTCCTATGCTCTCCCCCAACCAAAAAGGAAAAAAAAAAAAAAAAAAAGAGAAAGGATGTTCCATATCAGCCTTGGGAAAGCGGCATCTGGATAAAACACTTGGGAAAATGCCAGAAATTCTTCATTCAGTTTGATATCTCCAGGATATGATCACTCATTGGTTGTAGCTTCCTCAGTTAGCTATTTTTACATAAAACATCTTTATCATCAGTGTACCACGTTACTGTGATTCTCAATCTTATATGAACATTTGGTGCAGTTCAACCATTGCAGGTGGAGGTTGGTGAACTGAAAGGGAGATTAACTGAAGTAGTAAGCAATTGTGATGCATTATGCAAAAGAATTGAAGAAGAAGGGCCCGAGTCTCTCCGGACGTCAGTCAAGCCATTTTCTGCTGCTGCTGCTGATATACGACCTAACCGGCATTCTTCTTCATCATTACAAAGGGTCTCAACAAGAAACTCATCTAGCACGACCAATACTTGAACATTGAGCTGGATTTGTATTCCTCAGAAGTGTTCAATCTTTTCCAGGAAGATTGTTTTAGTAGAGCTTCTGATCCTCTTTGTCAACTGTCAGAGGAAAATGATTGATAATTTTTCTGTGCACTATGCACAAAATGACAGGAGAATCAAAAGCTGAAATGCAGAGGTTTGTACATCAAGGTGGTCAAGATTTTTGGTGATGCAACCTTTAGCTATAGCATTCTTCACTTTCAGGTATGTTTGTCAATCCAGTCTAATAAAGTATCAGGTGCCATTGCCAGTTTTGAAAATAATATCATTTGTGGGACATCTCCATCTTCACCTGTAACAGTATGTCTGAACATTCTGGATATGAATCATCTTTGTTTTCATGATTTCAGTGACAGACGTGTATCAATAAATTTTTATAGCAATGTCAAAAATGTTTTGGATAGAAGTCATCTTTTCTTTTGTAGTGCATTCATTCTGGGATCAAATGGTAATGTTTTCATGCCCATGTTATCTTGGCTATCTTACTTCAACCTCGTAAAAACTGATTACTTGTTTTGCAAAGGGTTGGGTTTGCAATTCTAAATTGCAAAGAAGTGCTAGTTTGACTTAGGCTTGTCGACAAGCATATGAACTCTTTTTAAAAACAAATGAATGGGAAACCTGAGTACAAGATATCCATACAGCATTCTGTGGAAGATGTTTGCAACAAGTCCAAGATCCACAATGCCATACTTCCAAAGCAGTGGATAACTACTTTATCCAGAGTTTTGTATCAAGTTTTTAAAGATTTGAGGCACTTTTATTTAACCTTGAGCTTGTGGGTGTGGAGTTTTTCATTTGCTTAACAGTTAGCATTAAAATGGTATTTGATACTTCAATTGATTGGATTTGGAACTGTCACATTGTATTTATCCTTCAGCCTCGGAATGCAAAGTTTTTAATTCACTTGACAGTTAGCGATTTAGTATTAAATGGCATTTGATACTCGAATTAATTTTAGTTGAAGGCTGTCTGGTTTAGTTCGCGTTGAATCCCAATAGTACCACAACCAAGTTTACTGAGAATGTTTGGTTGAATAAAATCTGACTTCCTTGGACCTCTTGCAGCGCGAGTAACGTCAATGAACGCAACTAAACCTGCATATGACTGCTAAGGAAGTCTCTGTAGTGCACTTTATCAAGCTCTTTGAGAATGCCAAATTGCCACAAAAATGCCGTAAATGTCTGACAGTGTTAACACACCCAAAACATTTATGAACTGCTGTACAGTGATTTGTCTACTGAAGTGAATTTAAGCCGCAACCAAGTCTGATAGTAACCTACTGAAATGAATCTGATCTACAACCAAGTCTATAGTAACCAATATCACCAAACAAGTCCTAGACCCGCAATTTCCTACTTCCCCGAACAGTTCTCAACAGACTGCTTCTCAAACAGCAACACAAAAAAGATCTATCACAGACAGTAAAGCAATTCGCTATAATCGCGTAAGCGTATCCAGATCAATCCCACCAATGCCAAAGCTTATCAAAACTGAAAGCTTCATTTGCATCTTCCCCTTATGAAGTGTAATTA
This sequence comes from Berberis vulgaris, assembly GCA_963556465.1. NCBI lineage: Eukaryota > Viridiplantae > Streptophyta > Magnoliopsida > Ranunculales > Berberidaceae > Berberis > Berberis vulgaris. Next base: position 5,019,935 of record OY747137.1, read on the forward strand.
ACATTCACAATTACAAATACTGGATTATCAAAAACAATATAACTTATAAGATACTAAATCAATTGAATGAAATGTCTTTCGAAGACTACAAGATCACATACCATTTTTTTTTTTCCTTAAGAAGCCGAAAACAACAACAATAACAAAAAAATCAAAGATCAACCCAATTCCTTGAATCAATCTATCTAAAAACCAGTTGAAACTAAAACCACAAAGAACATCATATTCATATTGTAATAAAAATTCATATTCTCTAGGGCTGTTGCTGAGCATCCATGTAACCAGCATCAACAAGAACCTTCTCCCTCTTAGCCAATTCAACATCTTCCTCAACCATCATCTTCACCAATTGTTCGAACCCGACCTTGGGTTTCCACCCAAGAACCTCTCTAGCCTTACTAGAATCCCCCTTCAAGTTATCGACTTCCGCTGGCCTAAAATACCTCTTATCAATCACAACATGGTCCTTCCACTTCAATCCCACAATTCCAAATGCCACATCCAAGAACTCTTCCACAGTATGTGACTCTTCCGTCGCAACAACATAATCATCAGGCTTCTCTTGCTGCAACATCAGCCACATTGCCTCCACATAATCCCCCGCGAATCCCCAATCCCTAGAAGCCTGCAAATTCCCCAAGAACAATTTACTCTGCAATCCCACCTTGATCCTCCCCACAGCTCTAGTGATCTTCCTGGTCACGAAATTCTCCCCTCGCCTCGGCGATTCGTGATTGAACAATATCCCATTGCAAGCATACAACCCATAAGCTTCTCTATAATTCACAGTATACCAATGAGCAGCACATTTGGATACAGCATAAGGTGATCTAGGATGAAATGGAGTTGTTTCGGACTGCGGTGGCGGTGTCGCCCCGAACATCTCAGACGACCCTGCTTGATAGTATTTGATGTGTGTCCGTCCAGTGGCGGAGATATGGGATCGAACTGATTCAAGGAGGCGGAGAGACCCAGTGGCGACTACATCAGCTGTGTAATCTGGGATTTCGAAGGAAACGGCGACATGAGACTGAGCAGCGAGATTGTAAACCTCGTCGGGGTTGATAGTATCGAGCCAGCGGCGGAGAGAGGAGGCGTCGGTGAGGTCGGCATAGTGGAGCTTCATCCTGGCTTTGTGGATGTTGTGAGGGTCGATGTAGATGTGGTTGATGCGTTGGGTGTTGAAGTTGGAGGATCGACGGATCAAGCCGTGGACTTCGTACCCTTTGTTCAGGAGAAATTCTGTCAGGTAAGAACCGTCTTGGCCTGTTATGCCGGTGATCAGAGCGACTTTGTGTGGTGGGGTTGTGGTGGATCCACCGTTGGATGATGGAGTGGATCCAGATCTCGGGGTGGTGGCTTCGGTGGTCGCCATTGATGTCGAGATTTGCTTTGCTCTGTTTTTTTTTTTCTCTGTGTCTTAGGTGTCTGATATAGAAATGTGAAGGAGAGTGAGTGGAAAGAGAGAGAAGAGAAACGTTTGTTTGGGTTTTAATTTTGGGAAGCTTAATTAACTCTTAATTGATTTGTTTAGTTTAATTGATGGAATTAAATTGTAAGTTTTTTTTTTTTTTTTTTTTTTTTTTAAAGACGTGAAATTGAGGAGTGGGGGGGGGGGGGGGAGCGCGTGAGGCCCACGTTGTGAGGAATGAGCGTGGGCCCAATCTTATGTGGGTGGGGTAGACTTTGAGATCTGAGATTTCTGTAGAGAGTGTTGAATGAGGAGAGGTTGACTGACTTTACATTTTGGTGGTGTCGGTGGCGAGATCTATTTCTACTACGTATTGAAGGAGAGGAACCAACTCATGCTCAGGTGTGATCCATGAACCCATCCTAAACATTTTACTGTTGCGGATAAAATTACAAGTTCAGGGTTTAAATTTAATTAGACGAAAATGATTAAGGGATTAGAAAAAAAATATTTCATTATAGCTGAAAAAATGCAAAATTCAATATTATGTTTTTACTGTAAGGTTATGGATTTGTAATGCTTCATAATCTGAACAATATAATGAGAGTTCCTCTTAGGAATAATGTTTTTTTTTTTGTAGATTTTGTCCTGATTTTTTAAATGTCCAAAATATTCTCCAAACTCTATTCTATTTACAAGAAAAATCAATAAGTAGGTGAACAGTGATCATAGGTATTTTTGTAATTTAAGTTTTAAACCTTTTATCTACCATTTTATCCTCTCAAATTTAGATTATTTAAGATCAAAACACGTCCCTCTAAACAATTGTTAATTGTAGTTAAGTCCCTAACATAATTTATTTAAAGTCATTCAATTACCTATAAATTTAAAAAAAGAGTCTCACATTTAATTTTTTTTATTTTCCACTAAAATCAGCCCCTGTAAATATTCATTAATTACACCTAGACCCAATATATAATTTATTCAAAGCTCTCAAATTATCTAGAAATTATAGAAGGCCCCTACATCTAATTTTTTAATTTGTCATTTTGCCCTTAATATTTCATACTTTTACGATCAAAATCGACCTCTCTTAAACATTGAATAATTATACCTATATCCCTAACATAAATTATTTGGAACTTTTTTTTATTTATAAAGTATACATAATTCCTTAAATTATATATAATTATTTTATTTATAAATTTTATAATGTTTTTTTTATTATTGAATTGTGTAATAAGATCAAAAAAATACTAAGTGTATAGTGCGCTTCCACACCCTAGTGTATGTAGTGTGATGGTGCAACAATTCTAGGAAGTCATGTTTGCTAGCATTTTTTGTATTTTTTTTACACATTTACCCTTCATTTTTTTGGTTTTTTTTTACACTTTTACATATAGTGGTTGTGTTTTAAATAAAATAAAATAAAAAATAAAAAAATAAAATAAAAACTAGTTGTCTAGCTAGACTTAGAGGGTGTTTGTTTTTGCTTCTGAATGGAGTCAGAAGTCTTAATAAGAAGTGGACCACATTGTTTAGAGTGTTTGTTTTTAGTTCTGATCAGAAGTTATACTTCTGATTAGAGTAACTAGTAGGGATGTGCTAATCATTTAGCACTGAGTAAAAAATTATTTCAATAATAACCTTAACATAATTTTGTAATGACAATTGTTGTCCTCATCTTCTTAAAAATAAAAAGGACTAAATCTTGATGATACACCTTCATTTTCTTTACCATGCATTGTGGTTCTACCAACCTTCACAAGGACGCAGTAAGAAACTTGTCTCTTTTCTCTCCTTCATCTTTGTTTTTTCTCTCTGTATTTTCAATTTTTCTTCATCTTTCCAACTCCTCCTCTCATGTATATTTTCAAGTTTTTAGCATGTAGTTTTTATGCCTTATGTGTATCAAAATAAATCAAATCAAATAACCAATGTTTGGATAAATGGTTTCATTAAATAACTAGAATTGAAATTATCATTAAAACGCCACGTATTGCTCAGATTCAACAATATTTAAGCACAACATTTATGTTATAATTTTTTTTCAGCTCAATGAGCCAAATTGTCAAACAATTCCCATTCAATACCTCAAAAGAGGTTAGCTTCTAAGCACTTTAAAAAAAAAAAAAAAAAACATCCTCATACTCGTAATGGTGCCAGCGAATGATTGTTTTATTGAGACTTTTACGCTTTCCTGTAAGACTATAATGGTTTGGATAGAAATGTAAATCGGTTTGTTGGGTATGGGTCAGAATGTGGCCTATATTTAGTTTGGACTAGCAGGGTATCCGTCCAAACTGAGCAACTTGCAACCCAACAAAATGGGATCCAGGGGGGCTCCTGTGCACAGTGGCCTGGAGGGGGTCCTGCGCACGTGTCTCAGCCGTCGGATTTGATCCGACGGCTCATATCGATGGAATTCAAATGCCAGATTTAATTAAAACTTTTGGTAGGTTTTGAATCTCTTACAGCCGTCGGATCAGATCCGACGGCTGAGATTTTAACAAAATGGGAAACGAAAATTATGTTTACAGAGGAGGGAGTTTTGGGCGGGAAACAGAACGTGAAGAAGAAGAAGAGATTCGAAGTCTTTCAGCGTCGATAAAGGCTGCAAACACAGGCGCTGCAAACACAGGCTACACCCACCCCCCTTCGATTCCTCCTTATTGGTACGTTATGGCTGAGTTTTGGGAGGGAGTTTGTATGCAATGTCATGGATTGAATGCAATGTTATGGCTGTGTTTGATTTGACCAATACCATCGAACATAAAGTTTGCTTAATTTTAATATGTATTGAAGTTCAAATATGATTTTAAACTTGTTTGTCAGAAAGTGTTGTTCACACCTTGTTGATACGCTAGATTTTGATGAAATTTTGGTTTCAATTCACTGAAGTTACAGTGTGTGTTTATTATTATTATGCCTTTTTTCCAACAATGGTGGGCAGAGCAGAATGATATAACAAAGGAAGAAGTGAGGAAATTAGTAGATTCAGGGTAGTTGGAGTTTGTGTACGTGTTCTATGAATATCCCTAACTGTGGTTTCAAGTTGAAAATGGCAGCTTAACAATGTAATAGTTAATGGTTGTTTTGTCTCAGTCATGGATTATTCTTTACAAGAATTTAGTGGAGACTGGGGGCCCATGATAGAATAGTTGATTTATTCTTAACAATGTAGCTACTTGAAAATTGAATATGTTTTTTTTTGTGCAGAATATTTGTCTTAGTTGGCATGGATGCTATGGATGTTGATGATCCAAGTGTGGGCGTGATGTTTGATTCATTAGAATGCGGTTGGGAGTACTGGAAAAATTATGAGGAAAAAATGGGCTTTGGAGTTAGGAAGGAGTACTCGAATAAGAGTTGAATAGATAAGATAATTATCAATGCAGTGTATGTTTGTTGTAAGCATGGTCTCAAGAAAGAAAAACACCCACAAAAAGGTGTTGTCACTCAACAAAGATGGGATGTTAGAACTGACTGCAAAGTAATGTTCAAACTAGGTTTGGATAGAGTGACTGGCAAATACAAAGTCAAAGAATTTATTACTGCGCACAATCATGATTTGGAGCCCAATGAAACAACCCATATGCTAAGGTCGCATAGGGAGGTAAACATATCACAAGCATTAGCGATTGAATTGGCTTCTGCATCAGGTATTACTCCTAAGGCTACACAAGAACTTTTGAGTAGGGAAGCAAGGGGTAGAAGTAATCTTGGGTTTCTATTAGAAGATCAAAAAACTTACCTAAGATCAATGAGACAGAAAGAGATGGTCAATGGAGAGATTGGAGGTATTCTACGGTATTTTGAGCAACAAAACTCAAAAAATGCCTCATTTTATTATTCAGTTCAGCTGGATAGTAATGATTTAGTGACCAATATATTTTGGCCAGATTCTAAAATGCTTACAGATTATGCGGACTTTGGTGATGTGGTAACGTTTGATACCACTTTTGGCACTAATAGAGAATTCAGACCTTTGGGAGTGTTCACTGGATTTAATAATCATAGAAAAATTGTGATTCTTGGTGCAACACTTTTGTACGATGAGACCATTGAGTCATTTCTGTGGCTCTTTTTGAAACTTTTGTGAAAGCACATGGTGGTAAAAGACCACGTACCATCTTCACTGACCAAGATGCTGCGATAGAAAATGCTTTAGCTACAGGATGGCCAGATACATATCATGGGTTGTGCACTTGGCACATAATGCAAAATGGAATCAAGCATTTGGGAGGACACATGAAGAACAAGAATGTTGGTTTTTTTAAGGAGTTTAAAAGGTGTATGTTTGAGTACTTGGATGAAGTTGAATTTGAAGTCAATTGGCAAAAAATGCTTCATGATTTTGACTTAAAAGAGAATAAATGGTTGGGTCGCATATATGCTTTAAAGGAGAAATGGGCTAAGTGTTGTATGAAAAACACAATGACCTTAGGGATGCAAAGTACACAAATAAGTGAATCGTTCAATAGTGACTTGAAAGATCACTTGATATCCGACTTGAACATTTCATGTTTTTTCAAACATTTTGATAGGGTATTAGAGCAAAAGAGGAATAATGAGTTGGAGGTTGAATTTTTTTCAAGGCAAAGAGTGCCTACATTGGGATTATCTAGATCCCCCTTGTTGAAACAAGCCTCACAAATCTACACCTTCAATTTTCAAACTTTTCCATGAAGAATTTGATCTTGCATCAATGGCTTTGATAAAAAAAAAGGAAGATCAAAATAAACACGAGTACATTGTTGCTTTTCATGATACAAAAGAGAAGGAATTTAAGGTGTTTTGTGACCCTAGCTTGAATGTGGCAAATTGTAATTGCATGAAGTTTGAGATAATGGGAATATTGTGTTGTCATGTTTTGAAAGTGTTTGGCCGACTTGATATCATGGAAATTTCGAAAATGTACATATTGGATAGATGGACAAGGGGAGTGAAAGGTAAACGTGTATCAAATGAAGTGAGTTCAAGTACGGAAGAAAATGTAAGTGATTGGGTTCATAGGATCTAATCATATCTTCTACGAATGACATTTCAAGCTTCGTTGAATAAGGACACACGGGCCAACATGGAGAGGTTTATAGATGAATATACAAGGTTGCATCAAGAGGTCATCATGAACAATGACAGTGCACCCCGAAGCTTTGAAGCAAAATAGTGTGCTCCAAATTGGAAACATGAAAGGTTTGAAGAAAAAAGAAGGCCGAAAAGGTTCAAAACGAATGAAACCCCTACATGAGATACGTATAGGAAAGGCTAAGAGAACAAATACCTCGTCCTCCAAGGTAATCTTGCTTTAATTCATACTAACTAAATGTATATTTCCAATTGTGACACTTATATAATTATGTGTATATTTCCTTGTAGGGTGATAACACAAGTTTTAATGCTGTTGGAGAAGGTGTATGCAATGTCAATGTACCCTTTCAACCTCCAAAACAAGCACACCCGGGTGAGGGTTTGAGCTTGAGTTTGAGTTTGGGAAGTTACGACTCTGTAGAAGGAACGACTCTTCCTTTTGGTTTGATGTAAAATGCTTTTCCTATATTAATTGTTGTAATTTTTTGTTAAGCTCTGTATAGCTCTGCAGTGAATTTTTTGTTCAGCTCTGTATTTCTACCATCTCCATTATGGGTTATAGACAGATATGGAAGAAATACAATAGGCTTTGGAATGTAATAGTTTTTTGTTATGCTCTGATTTTTTTGTTCATATGTAGAGAATTTTTTGCTTAGACTATACTATTTTCATGCAATTTGTAGAGAATTTACAGAGAATTCAATTGACAGAGAATTTCATTTGTAATCTGCAGAAAAAATTGTAAATTTGCAGAGAATTTCAATTGTAATTGCAGAGAATTTACAGAGAATTCAATTGACAGAGAATTTCAATGTTACAGAGAATAGACAATGGGAATAACATTGCAGAGAATTAGCCAATAGCATTCTGCATTGTTATTCTCTTTCTAGCCAATAGCATTCAATCAACCAATAGCCAATAACCAATAAGTTACAACATCTGTATGAAGTTACAACAATCAGCAATCAGCCAATAGCATTCAATCAGCCAATAGCATTCAATCAACCAATAACCAATAACTAATAGCCAAAAGTTCTTGCTCTTTCTAGCCAATAGCCAATAGCAATTTCTAGTAAAAGAGCAATCTGTAATAGAAGCAAATAAAACAAATACTGCAATCTGTAATAAAAGAGCAAAGAAAACAATTTGTAATAAAAGACCAATCTGTAACAAATACTGCAAATACTGTAACAAAAGAGCAATCTGTAATAAAAGAGCAATCTGTAACAAAAGAACAATCTGTAACAAATACTGCAATTTGTAACCTTTTATCTGTAATAAAAGAGCAATTCGTAACAAATACATCAATCTGTAATAAAAGAGCAATATGTATCAAATACTGCAGGATTCTTCTTACATAATAGAAGCAAAGAAAACAATCATAAAAGAATTTCCAAGTTACAAAATAAAACCAAACCATCATAAAAAAGGGTGTATTGATTCACCAATAATCCCATTACATAATAGAAATTCATTACAACATCTGTTCATGTACATTACAAAATAAAACTACAAAATAGAACCTCACATATCATTCACTCAAAAGCTTCAAAATAACAAGTACAAGAATTACTAGAATTAACGCTAACATGGCATTGATCAAATCCCTTGTAAAAGCCTAGGGATCGTTGACTTGGGTTTCATGTATTTGATCGTGAATTTCTTCACCACTATGCTCGCGAATGTGATTTGGTTGATTGGGTTTCATATCTTCGTCGGGGTCTCTTCTTGACTGAGGCTCTCTTCTTGCCTTTTCTGAGCGCATCCACAGACTGTAATTTTCACACGCTTCTTCAGCTGATGTGAAACCCTTGTACATGCTACCCTTATAACCATCTACTTGTGATAAACAACTTGCCCAAGTCATGTATACTCCTGGTCTACGGCCGCAATAAACAACATACGCTTTGTATGCCATTCCTGCATTAAAAGCCCAATTTAAACTAAGAAGCAAACAATTCAAGAATAATCATAGCAATTCAAGGATAATCATAACAATTCAACTCTGGCTGATGCTCTAATTGCTCTCAAAGGATCAGAAGACACTTTCCTCAGTGTATGGAATTTCACTGGTCGCCAACCAATACTGATTTTGATGACTGTGTTTGTGTTGGGAAGGTTTCCATGGTTGATAGTGTGTTATCTCAGTAATGAGAAGAACATTTCTAAGCAATCCTCTGCCTTGAAGTCTCCTTTTTCTGTCCTACTTTCTAATGTTTCTCGACTCGTTCGCCAAACTAAGGTTTAATTTTGTTCTTTTTTTTTACATCAAAATATGTGAACCAAATCTCACACAAAGCCCCCAAAATCCTAATTTGGGGTTTGGTTTGGCAACTTTCTCAGAGAAAATTGAGTGTTATATTGACATGTTTCTGGACTAGAATTTTTTTCCTTCCTCAAACTAAACCTCCATAATAGGATTTTTTTAAGCAAGTTAATGAACAAATTTGTTATTTCTTTGTGCAAGTTATGTTTAGTTTTTATGGAGTTTTCTTCTGAATATCGTAGAAAATTGGTTTAAAGTTCGCAAACTAAACAAAATCGAAAGGAGTTGGAAGTTACCTACAGTTGGAGTTGGAGTAGAAAAAGCTCTTGCGCAGAAACCCTAGCTTCGTCGCGAAGAGAGCGGCTTGAAAGGAGAGTGGATCTCAGAGCGGATCGAATGGAAACCCTAGATCTGAGCAAAATTTTGTTAAGCTGTTCACATCGAAGGGAAACCCTAGCTTTGTCTCGAAGAGAACGGCTTGAAAGGAGAGTGGATCTCAGAGCGGATCAAAGGGAAACCTAGATCTGAGCTCATGAAGGAGCAAAATTTTTCATGAAGTTTCAAAAAAAATTTCATGAAGTTCACATCGAAGGAAACCCTCCTGTTTCCAAACTCTTCATTTCACATTTGATTCGCCCAAAACTTCCTCTCTGTTTGCAAAACATACTTATCTCAGCCATAAATCTCAGCCGTCGGATCAGATCCGACGGCTGTAAGAGATTCAAAACCTGCCAAAAGTTTTAAGTAAATCTGGCATTTGAATTCCATCTATATGAGCCGTCGGATCAAATCCGACGGCTGAGACACGTGCGCAGGAGCCCCCTGGATCCAACAAAATGGGGCTTGGAATTGATAGATTAAAGTTCAACAAAATCTCTACAAATATATTAAGCAAACTATTCATTTTGACAATATAAAATTTAGTTATGTTTACAATTTTTCTTTTCAACAATTCTAGCCAGGCATGTTTGCTAGAAATTTTTTTGGGTATTTTTTGGATTTTTTACATTTCTACCTCTTCTATAGATAGTGTTTGTGGTTGTGTTTTAAAGAGAAGGGGTAAAAGGTGTAAAAACACAAATAAATGCCAAAAATTGCTAGCAAACATGACTAGCTAGACTTACTTCTTTCTTTTATAATGTCTTAAGATGATTAAAGTACCAAAACTTATACTCTTTCTAGATCATTGGAAAAATGAGTTCCAAAACTTAAATCATCTCCAACAATAAAGGATGGATGGGGATTAGATTTATCCATCTATATTCTAATTCATGCTAAATGGTTGAACTCTCAATTGCAATAGTTTTATGGGTGGATGACTTTTCAAAAGTCATCCGACCAGCAACGGCTAGGTGCTCTGTTTTGGGCATAAAATTTGACCAAATGTTATTTCTATCTCTCCGACTCTCACTCACTCTTGTTTTGTTGTTTTATATTGCTTCTATTATTATTGTTGTCGTCGTTGTTTTGCATTGATAAATGGTTGGTGCTCAACCAATTTTGCAAGTGAAATCTAAGGCATCTTGTATTCACTCAACTTGAAGACGGAGCGCTATGTAGGGTTTCGATAGCTATCGGAGATCTGATTATTGGCACCAATCAATGAGCAAGCCAATTTGGGAGCGTACTTGTTTCATTTATTGATGTTTTGAAGGAAAAATAATTTAATCTTCTACCTAGTGCACTCTAACATCGATGGAAAATGATTCAATCAGTTATGAACAAATTCCAAGTAAATTTGGCCTATAGAATGTCAAAATTAGAATGGAAAGACACACGAATATATATATTTGAATTTCATTTAGTTATTTTTTCAAATTATTTGATTTGGTTGCTATAACTTATTGAGGCAAAACTGTTTTATAGCCGATTGAACCATGGGACATCAAGTTTGAGAGTTATTGGACTATCCTCACAATTGCATCGACATCTTGTTGAAAGTAGGGATCGTTTTCCTATAAAGCGTTCAAGATGCGGACAAACAGACGTTTACTCAGTCGATTGCATGACAAAAATAAGAATCCGGATAAGTTGGATTTGGTGTGAAGTAGTCATTCTAGAGTCATAAATGATTTTCTTATCCATTAGACTCGCATTCCTTATGTGAACCGCCATGAGAAGAACCTTTGATCTTCTTTATCTTGTTGATATTGGATTGTAGCAATACATGGCGTAATGATGTCCTCAACATGTTGAATATATCTTAGACAATATTCATCATCCTTTTTTATTAGTTTAAAACGAGGATTCTTTCCGATTGTACAAGATATTTATAATTTGCAAAACGGTGAGTAAACAAATAAAATGAGAGATAAACGAACAAACGTTTGCAAAGATAAAACGAAAATGTTGAATGAGTTCCTTTTATCAACTGATACAATAATTGAACATTGGATATTTGAGTGAAGCTAATTATTAATTTACTACATTGTTGAAATGAGCCAACCACACAAAACGCATTTACGCATGTCTAATAATAATTCATCTTTATTATTATCAAGCAATGATGATGCTTTATTATTTGTACTATTCTATCGAAAAATCTCAACCACACAAAACGTATTGCACGCATTCGATGAACAGTCGAAATAATATATTTAATTTTTTTGACATACTGCCTAATTATTTATTTATCAAACAAGTTCTAAATTTATGTTTGGTTCAATGTCTGATTCAAATATTGGGTTTGACTTTCATTAAATATGACCAAAACTCTAAATTGTCTCTAACTCTATTCCTTTATGAGTTAGAGGCTTTAATTAGAGTCTAAAACAAACCCTTTCCCACGTCTCTAGTTATAGATTGACCTCTAACTCAAACAAACACCACCTTAGTTAAGTAGTTTTTAGGCAGGTATATAGCAACTGTGTTGGTTCCACACTACTAGACAAAAAAAGCTTTCAAAATCTAAATCTAAAATTGCACTATAGCATTGGATCGAGCAATGGTTGATGTTCTTCCCTTAGGAAAAAAAATTCACATATTACGGTAACCAATATGATTAGTTGCCTCCAATTTCAAAAGCAACCAAGATAATACATCATCTCGGATGCTCTTACAAATAAAAAAAATAATCACCATAATTTCTTTTTTGAATGTGGATGCTCTCGACAGTTTTTGAACTAGAGGTAGAGCTCTAGTAAGTCTAGCCAGCCATGCCAATGGCATAACAGCTCAACGGTTAGAACTTGACGGATGGTACCACTAGGTCATGGGTTCAAACCCAGCTTGAGGCATCTTTATGGGTTCTGGGATCCTATAAAAATATTGTTTGCCTTTAAAAAAAAAATCTAGCCAGCTAGGTTTGATAACCATTTTTTGATTTTTCACCCATTTTCTTTAAAACACGAGAACAAACACTGCCTATAGAAGTGATAGAAGTGTAAAAAAGAGTAAATCTAGCCAGCTATGTTTGTTTAGGGGTGGGCATGGGACGAGATAGACCCATCCATATCCCATCCCGTTCATACGGGATCGGGACGGGATGGGATAGACTCCATCCCGACCTCGTCCCATCCCAAACTCTGATTATAGTCAGCTGGAATATAATCTGAACATAATCAAAGCATACTCTGATTATATATTATGAACATAACCTGATTCCTCACATTAAACAAACTCCCTAACAATCCGAATCGAGTGTAAAAACTCGATCTAGCAATCAACTTGTCAACCAAAACAAATGCATATGCACAAAATTGGAAACAAAATGTCTAAAATCCGAGTCATCACACCAAAAAATGGATGAATAGAAACCAATTCAGATTAAAGAGAGAGTGGGAAAGGCGTCTTACGTTCCGGGGACCACCGCCTCCATCCATGGAGCTGAATCACCCGAAGGAGGATGAGTGGTAGTGAGCTAAACTCCATTAACAACGACTTCAGTCGATCTTGCAGCTACCCATTTTGAATCCAGCTTCGTTTTCCTCATTTTCGCCCTAAAAGCTGAGCACACACATAAAGTAGTGTGAGCACAATGAGCTCTCTCTCTGCAACTCTATAAATCAGTAATTCAGGATGGCTTCACGGGTGAGTGTTGGTGGGTTGGTTGATTTTCGTCGTGTGCCGTCGTAATCTGCTGCTGTGTGGTGGTTTTTTTTTTTTTTGTTCTCTTTCTCCTCTTGAATCTTTTCTCTTCCCTTTTGTTGTTTGTTGATTTGTTCTTCTTCAGTAACCCTAAACCTCTAAAGGAATGAATGAGAAAAGAAAACAAAAGACTTGCTTAAGCCTTAAACTAAAGTAAGCCTTAATCAGAGAAGTGATTAGAATCAATAGATTAATCTAGAGATGTGTGTGTGAGAGACAAATTGAGATGCTAAAATGTTATATACATCAGTGAATTTATATGGGCATATTGCAATCCTAAAATAAATAAATAAATAAAAATATTGCAAAATTATTTTGGGACGGGACGAGATTGGAGGGATTTAAAATCTTCATCCCATTCTAGATCAGGACGGGACGGGATGTGGATGGAATTATTCAATCCCATTAGGACCCGGAAAAATCGAGACGGGACGGGATCGGAATGGCGGGATGGGATGCCCACCCCTATGTTTGTTAGCATTTTTTGGCCTTTTTGATTATTTTTCACTTTTTACCCATTCTCTTTAAAACACAACCACAAATACTATAAAAGGGCAGAAGTTTAGAAAAACCCAAAAAATCCCAACTGGTTAGAATTGTTGCTGTAGCGCACAGTTAAACAAGAGTTGTTCTAGCAAGCCTGGTCTGCATGCCTGGACCCTCCTAGGCACGTGGTTGGCTGGGTAGAATTTTTGGAAATAGCATCAATGGCAAATGGGTCACAATCTAGGGTTCACAAACAAGGAAGGAAAGATGTTGAAAATCAACTCTTCTAATAAACAAAACACAACTAACCAGAGAAGAAGAAGAAATTATAGAAGAAGAACCATGTAGTGATGTTCATAAACACCAATTTCATAAAGAAGAAGGAAAGATAGAGATAAGATAATAATTTAGAGATGGATGTAACAAATAATTAATTTATCCTAGCTAGTAGAAACCAAAATTAGACCGTCCATCCAACAAGCCGGCAAAGAGAAATTATACCTAATGAGAGAATCCAACCACTGCAACTTCAATTGCTGCTTGAACCTGTTGATAAAATCATCTGCTTTTGCATCCACCTCTTGGTCTTCCCCAAACGTCTGTAAATCGGTGCTCACTTTCTTCTTGCTGTTTCTGGCAGTAGAGGGTCTCCTCTTCTCAACCTTGTTCATATCTTCTCCCTCGTCTGCTAATTCTTCGAATTCAAAGTGCCCAAATGCATAATTGGTACTAGCAGATTTCATCATTTTCTGTGGCAAACTCACTGGTATGTCTCCTGATGTAGGTCTTGTGTCAGATTTGGTTATGCTCACATGGTGCTCCAAAATATCGTATGAGTTTTTGTAAAGATCAGGGTGCTCTTCTTTGTCACAGTTGTGACTTGGATTCAAGCAAAGAAGAACAAATGGAAGGAAAAAGACTTTATTGAATACGAAAAGAAAGGATTACAATTGCTATTGCTCAGTCTGATCTACAGAACTGGCCCTGGTTTACAACTTTCTTCTTACTGCTCTGCTTCTCTTCTGTTCTATTTAACTATAGTGTTTACAACAGAATTTTGAATGAAACCAATCGGATGATTACACGTGTTAGGCCCATGTGAGTTTATAACAACCTGAGGGTATTATTACTATTTTGCCCCTAATTCAAATTCAAACTAAATTGAATCTTGGCGCCTTTGCATTTGATCTCTTTTCAGTTTGGCGCCTTTTGTATTTGCTTCTTTTGTATATGTGACAATGCCATCCCCTTCGAAAACATCCTTGTCCTCAAGGATTGAAGTGAGGAACAGGAAATCGATATGTGTCCAGTCTTTTCAGGGTGTTTCAGCTGCTATAATACCCGCCTAATTAAATAAATATAAAATTTTCTTATTTATTGATTGTGGCATATATTGTAATCTCATTTATTGGGAAAAAGAATTATTTTGTTTGCCATGGCTAAATTGAATAATGTGTGTGTGTGTGTGTTTAGCCAAAATTTTATACACCCTAATCTTGATGGGTTTTATTCAATTTTCTTAGGTTTGAGTTTGGGCTTTCATGAAAGTAATTGGTTAGGGTATTGGTTAGAGGGAAATAAAGGTTAAAATAATAAGAGATGAGTGATGGTTGTGTTTAGCCAAATAAACCCTAATTAAAAACTCATTTAAGCCTTAGCCTCCTTTTTTTCTCTCTGGATACACACAGAAGAAAAGAAAAACTTACGTTGAAAAATGTGGGAGGTGTTGAAGGAAGAAATTTGCTCAAATCTTGAGATTCTTGCAAAAAGATGTGAGTAAAACTCTATCCCTAGACATTTTGATTTTTATTTACATCTTTAAAGAAAAAAAAAATCGATTTGACATTGTTGGGTTGATTTATCTCTTTAATGAAAAATCGATTTGAAATCTTGGTTTGATTTAAAACTTAAATTGAAAAAAAAAAAAAAAAAAAAGAATTGACATCACTGTTCATGTTGCGGTTTTACTATTATTGTTCCCGTTCCTATTACTGCTCCTGTTCCTATTACAGTTCCTGTTTCTATTACTGTTAATGTTCCTGTTCCTATTACTGTTCCTGTTTCTATTACTGTTCCTGTTTTTATTACTGTTCTTGTTCCTATTACTGTTCATGTTCCTGTTTGATGTCACTATTCACTGTTCCGGTTTTACATCACTGTTTTTGTTCCTGTTCCGATTTTACATCACTGTTTCTGTTCCTGTTCCTGTTTGACATCACTGTTCACTGTTCCGATTTTACATCAATGTTTCAGATCCTGTTCACATATCTACTACTTTTTACTTGATTAAAATCAGTCACAGTAGTTGTAAGCATGGAATAGGATTACATCCAGTAAGATGGGATGATACCCAAGATTTTGCTAGTGCATCATCATAACACGTGTCATGTGACTAAACGTGGAATCTAGAACCCATTGATAATCCCATTGGAACGCCGATACGTAATCTGATTGTCCCTCTAAAACACCAATTTTTCCTTGGAATTCTGACGTGTCATCTTGAGTATGGCTTTGCTTGAGTGTGAGTGAGGGAAATGAATAAGGGCATATTTGACTTATAGAATTTTTCCATGTTAGTATGGTCATAACAAATATCTATGTGAATTGGGTGACTCATGTTCTGAGATGCGGCACGTCTTCGCCTCTCCGGGTCAATGTAGTTTGGAGGTATGTTGTTGATTTGTTTGGATTGTGTTCGGCAAATGCTGGGATCAATTGAAGAGTTCCACCCCAAAGGGAAGATGTGAGAACTAGTTCCATTTGTTGTGTGTTAGGTGGTTTTAGCTACTTGGTTATTCTGAGTGTGCTAGATTTCACCACGGTAAATAAACTTGGGTATTAGTAGTGTTATGCAAGTTAGTATTTGTAATTTTACATTATGGCTTGAAATACGTGGTTAGTATCTGATTAGATAATAAACTTTTATTTGACTGATATGCAAATTATCTTGCTAAGGAGTATCCTTCTATTGAATGAGTTTGATCCCTGTTGTGTTATAGAAATGTATTTATGAAAATATTATTTGTTCCCCGAGAGAATGGTGGATATTGTGGTTGATTTATTTATGGTTGACAAAACGTCACCATAAAAGAGTTTTGAGGATTTATTTATTTTTATGCTCTTTTCCACAACTCCGAAAAAAAAAGTGAAAAGAAAATAAATTTGTTTTGTATACAGACTTGCTTGTATACGTGTGATAAAATATTGGGTATGCAGACTTGCTTGCATATCGGTGCACCGTTCCATGTGAGTTCGGTTGTACGTGTAGATTTAGGAAGAATAATTGCCAGTGATCGAACTTCGGGTGAGATGACATGTTCCTCGAGGTGGCACTCCACTTTGAACATGTACGCTCCGAGTGGTTTCGATGGCAAGGGAGGCACACTTGGGTGAGGTGTGTTCGGCACAAGGAGGATAGTGCGATTGTGGAAAGAAAGCGAGATTTCTTTTTTGTATATGTGCATGATTACCTTAAAGGAAGAAACTAAATGCTCATTCCATCATTGAATGAGAATTACATGTCTTCCTAAAGGTAGAAAAATGTGTTTTGTTAATATTTCAATAATAGTCTAATATGATTATGAATTGTATTGTTGTTGCATTTATGAGGATTTATAACTCATAAATTTTATTTATTAGTAATAAATAATGCATATTTATTTATTAGGATGATGACACATTTGCCTCATTGAGGAACTACCTGTCGGTGTGTTTTGTGTATAGTTTGTGTGTTAACTTGATGTTTATCACGTGCGGTTTTATTGATTTTGGGATGAAGATTTCTCACACCAGCTGTATTGCTGACCCAAGTGAGCTTTTGCTTATTGGTACATTCATTTTGGAATGTAGCCGATTAGCATTTCAAGTTTAGAGACTTTTGAGCAACGTTACTGGAGTTTTGTTAGTGGAGCTAGCAACGTCAGAGTCTCTCCGGGTTAGAGTTTTATTTGTTTCAGTAATTTAATAATGTTTAGTTGTTGCTGCTATTTGTTTCTGTTGTTATTGAATTTTCACGTCCCGAGTTTTGGGAGAATCGGATAATCCTACTGGATTTTGGGATTTTCGTTTTCTTCGAAAATCGGGGCGTGACAGCTGCTATTGCGACCATTGAATAAGGACTTGTGTAACAATTTGAGTGTTGCAGGTAATCATGCACCTGGACAGACTACAATTGGTTCAGCTTGAATTTTGCCTTGTTTGTATACTAAGGGTAGTTGAGTGTTCACTAATTTCAGCTGAGGGAAGTATCCATAAAGAGATTGTATAACAATTGAGGATTGTGCATCATCTCCAAACTCCACAAATGTAATGCCTGGCTTCACTTCAATCTTCAAGCATCCTACTCGGTAGTCAGAATAGCTACTCATCCAATGAAAGTTAAAAACAAAAACCCAGTCTCCATGCTCAAAGATAATGACCTTGTCTCCTTCATCTTTTCGTGAGATGTGATGCTGCTGGGAAGTCATGAAACCATATTTCTCCTCAAGATGATGCATTGCTAAATCAAACTCTTGCAGTCCATGGTATCTTAGATATTCTGCATCCCCTATATTGCATCTACATTGACATTTATCAACACTGTTATTATTTCCAGGGATAACAGATCCATTAGGCAGACACTGCTCACACCATGGTATTGTAAAATCAACATCCAGTAGTGCTCCTTTCAGGTCTCCTAGTTTCAACTTACAAGCTGAACTGTTTGTGAAAATCTGTGATTTGATCTTCTTCAAGTATGAACTCTTCTCTGTTATAACAACAAGAGTGGAACAAATACCCTTAATAGGGACATGCTCAACAAAACGAACAACCCCCATGCCTTTTGTTACCTTTCCAAACACCTGTTTTCCATCTAGAAGATAAGGTCTAGTCGTAGTTATAAAAAACTGAGAACCATTGGTGTTAGGGCCAGAGTTGGCCATTGACAACATTCCTTTCCTTTCCTGTTTCAGTTCAAAATTCTCATCTTCAAATTTCAATCCATCAATAGGTTCCCCACCAGTACCATTGCAAGTTGATATATCTCCACCTTGTATCATAAAATCTTTGATCACACGATGGGAACAGGAACCCTTGAGATGGAGAGGAACACCAGTGTTGGGACCAATTCCCTTGCCACAGAGCTGTGTCTTTCCTGATTTGTAGAACTTATATACCCTACATTCGGCTTGGTAACCAGGTATGACATGGTCTCTTGGTTCAACTTTAGTTACTCCTTCCTCAAGTGTTTTTGCAACAATTGTACCATCTACTAGCATGATTTGATACATGTCCGTAACTTCATCCAAACCACCAGGTTGCCCATCCCTCTCCCCTTTTGACAAAACTTTCATCTTAACCTTTATTCGAGAAGAGTAAGTCACCCTTTGAAATCTAGCATGTGTAGGCAAAAAAGCCAAAACCTCTCTTGTAGACATTTCATCAAATACCTTCCGTGTAGACGATTACTGAAACCCTGCTCAACTGATCTTGATTTGTAAATACCATCGTCAGGGAGATTGTCCATACGACCTTGAGAAATACTGGAATATGATTCTTTGGGCAACGTTGCAACAATGCCCATGACTTCAATCCCTACCCAAACTTCACTAGTATAGCCATGTTTATGAGAATTTTCCCATTCATCGGTGGAAGGTGCATCAGAGGAATCGACATACTCCTGTTCATCGTCCCAAGTGCTTCCATAATTACTCTTTAAGGACCAGGAATCTTGGATCTTCATGGAATGATTTGATGAAGGTCCTTGTGACTGTTTTGGAGTACAAGTGAGTTGAATTGAAAGAAAACTAGCAGATCCAGTACCTTGATTTTCTCAATGGCTTTGGGAAAATGATCTGTTGGCAAGATCAGTATCTCCAGCAGACTGAGAGGTGGTAGTTCTCTGTGGAGGAGCTATGCTGGTAGAACCCTGCCTGCTTTGGATCAGTTGAAAATTTTGTTCAAAAACGGGCATCCCATCTCTTCTCTTGAGCATCAATTGACTGTGCTAAACTCCTCAGTTCAATTTTTAGAAGTTCACACTGTCCATTGAATTCCAGTTGATTTCTCTTTGTCTCCTCCATGAAAGTTTTTATCTCCTCAGATGTGAATTCCATGGTTGCACAAATTAGTGGATCGTAACTTGCTTTGATACCAAATGTCACAGTTGTGACTTGGATTCAAACAAAGAAGAACAAATGGAAGGAAAAAGACTATTGAATACGAAAAGAAATGATTACAACTGCTATTGCTCAGTCTGATCTACAGAACTGGCCCTGGTTTACAACTTTCTTCTTACTGCTCTGCTTCTCTTCTGTTCTATTTAACTATAGTGTTTACAACAGAATTTCAAATGAAACCAATCGGATGATTACACATGTTCGGCCCATGTGAGTTTATAACAACATGAGGGTATTATTACTATTTTGCCCCTAATTCAAATTCAAACTAAATTGAATCTTGGCGCCTTTGCATTTGATCTCTTTTCAGTTTGACGCCTTTTGTATTTGCTTCTTTTGTATACGTGACATTCTTCTTTATGATCTTTTTCTTGTGTTGTTGTTGTTTCTGAAGCTTGAATTTCTGAAGATGGAATGAGTTGGGGTTGTTGTGATTGTGGGGGTGGTTGAATTGTGGTGGTGAATGGGTTGAAGTCTTGGGATCTGAAACGGTGGAGGTCGATGGATTTGAGGCGCTCTAAGGTAGATGAAGGAGCTCGAGCAAGGAAGGGTTGCTGTTGCTGTTACTGTTGATTCTCTGTTTCCTGTTGCTGCTTGTGAGTTTGAGAGGAGGTTCCAAAGTTAGAAGCAATGGCGATTGTTCCTATCACAATGTTTAAGAGGACAAAGAGGAGTGTTGGAGTGAACCAACTGTTCACAGAACCCAGACATTCTTCAAGCATCCTACCTACCCACCTTCTTGGATCATCTTGATTTTTCTTTCCTTTACAGAAAACAATAGAGCTCTAGACGAGAATGAAGAGACGAGCTCTTTGTAGGTTGTTCTCACGTGTCCAACACCCTTCAGGCGCACGTGCCCAAGAGGGTCTAGGCAGAGACTGCGCGCCAATACAAGGCTGGCTAGAATTTTCCATCAAACAATAGTCTCCAGAACTCGCAATACAGTCATTTCTCTTACAATCGGAGATTTGGGTTTTGATTTCGCTTCCATTTACTATCGAGGGTATCTCTCCGAATCGATTTCCATAACTCATCCATGGAGATCTTCCCCTTGTAAAACCTTTATCAGGTAAAACACCATATTCTCCTTCAAATTTGCAAATTTTTTTTGTCTGTTCAGTGTTTGGTTAAATTATCTAATATTAATATTTATATAACAAGTAGGAATCCATCAATTTCCTTTGCTAGGGTTCTAATTTGTTCAACTTTTCTCCCAATCAAACTATTAAACCAGTAGTCTAAGCAAAGAAAACCATTGGTTTGTATTAGATAATTGATCAATAACATGAATTAGTTGGGTTTTCATATTTATTTTGCCTATTTCACTATCTTTTAGAGAAGTTTATTTGTTGTTCTCTAGTTTATTATACAAGTGTTAGGTTTTTTGTTGGAATTCTCTATGACCCAAGAGGGGATTTTATCGAAATCTTAGTGTTTGCTTCATTTGGTGTAGTTATGGATCCTCCACCATCACAAAATCTGCAATTTTTACAACAATTTTTAAGCCAAGTTCTATCTCAGCGCGGACCTTCGGCTCTGCCATATTCCGAGGATGTGAAATGGCTGATAAGACAGCACTTAGTAACTCTAATTGAAACTTATCCGAGCCTCCAACCCAAGACTGCATCTTTCACCCATAGTGATGGAAGAACTCTGAATTTACTCCAAGCTGATGGCACCATCCCTATGTTCTACCAGAATGTTACCTATAACATTCCAATTGTTATTTGGCTAATGGATATGTACCCTCGACATCCCCCTTGCGCCTATGTAGTTCCCACTCCGAAAAGGTTATTAAAAACCCCCATCCCCATATCAGCCCCTCTGGCCTTGTCGCCATTCCATATCTTCATAATTGGATATATCCTAGTTCAAACCTTGTGGACCTTGTTAGGAATCTTAGCCATTTGTTTGGCCTTGATCCTCCTCTCTACACCCGTCCGACATTTCCTAACCGTAACACCAACCATAGCTCTAGCCATGAGAGCAACTCTTCTTCTTACACTCCGCCACCACCACCATCGTCATCGTCCTCCACCCGCTCTCGCCACCATGCAATTCCGCCTTGGAGTTATCTACCACCTGGATCACCATCACCATTTCCACCTTATGGAAGTGGTGAGCATTCCCAATCCCATTTCATGCAACAACATCAACCTGCAGATGATCCCACTGAAGTTTATCAAAAGAATGCCATTAACAAGCTTGTGGAAATTTTACATGGCGATATTGAGGTGATGAGAAAAAAGAGAGAGGCAGAGATGGAAGGCTTGTTTCGTGTACAAGCGGTGTTGAGGCAAAGGAGGGAGGATCAGCTATCTAAGGGGTTGAAAGAGATGCTGGACGAGAAGGAGGGTTTAGAGCAGCAACTTCAGATGGTCTTAATGAACACAGATGTCTTGGAGGCTTGGTTGAGCGAGAATGAAGGGAAGAAGCCCATTACAAACCACGGTTCAGAGGAGGTGGATGAGGTTTTTGAGCCATGTGATGCTTTTTCAAAGCAAATGCTTGACTGCACGTCATCAGATTTGGCTATCGAAGATGTCATTTTTTCATTGGATAAAGCTGTTCAAGAAGGCTCAATATCTTTTGATCAGTATTTGAAGAACGTCAGGTCCTTATCACGACAGCAGTTCTTTCACCGTGCCACTTCTTCAAAGGTTAGAGCTGCGCAAATGCAAGCTCAAGTTTCTAGCATGGCAGCTAGGGCACACTATGTAATGTGAGGGAGTGACCAACCATGCTGATCTTCTGTAACTGAATGAATTGCATTTTGAAAGCTCAGTAAATTAATTTAGCGCCCAGATATGATCTCATGGCCAATTTGTTATTTGGGACAAATTTCAATCATCAAATGTATAACTACTATAATAGTCTGATATCAGTTATTTGTGTAAGTTTTACTTGTCATTTGTACATGCGATGTTCTTTGGTCTTCTTCTTTCTTTTCTGGTTTTGCTTTTTATTTTGAAGAACTACAAAATTTTCATAGTTATCCAATAATATATGTTTACAAACCTTCTTTTTCAAGGAATGTGCTGAAACTTATTGTTATGTGTGTATCTAATCTCTCTTCTCATTAGCCATATTGTATTCAAACTATACAGTTTGTGTCATTTACCACTCAGTTTCTGTAATATGTCATTTGATCTTGATCTGGTTCTTTGAGTTCTGATTTTAAAATGTTATATTATGTTGAAAACAAGTACTGCATCAGTGGAATTTGGCTATCTGCAGAATTTATTTACCATTTTATTTCTTCTTTGCTGTTGGTATTTCCGGCATAGTTGGCATTTCTCGAGGGTATGGCTAAAATGTAATGAAACTTCTACTCAAGGTGTTGCAAGTTGATATAACTGCACCTGCTTTTTACAGAGTTGTAGTAAAAACTAAAAACAAGGTGCTTTCATCTTCTTGTATACACTACAGCAGTAGTTGCTAATAATATGATCTGTGCAGTGGTTGCCTTTCAAAATTTAAGACTTCGCCAATGGTGCCTCGAGGAGTTGGTTCGGAAAAAGGTAAAGAATCAGAAAATGGTGCTTCCCTCTGGATTTTACGCTGTTGCAGGGAATCCTTTGGCATTTACAGTTTTCTTCCAGCCCAAAAACTCTTGTACAAAAAGTCTAACCATTACTAAGATGAGTGCTGTCAGTTTGCTTTGAGAAATTGATCATTGGGTACTTAACAGAAGGTAGCAACTAGGGAGTAGGGACTCCCTCAAAATTTTGCCTTGTGCCACTACCAAAACTCCAAAAGGAAACACAGTTTTTGGAAAAGCTTGTGATTTCTTCTAATCCAAATGTTCCCTCTGTTCTCTTCAAATCATTTATCGTCCCGTTTTGAAAAACTTCTGAATCATTTGTTTGCTTCCCCCTTCGATTCTATTTACCTCTAGTTGGCCCAATGTGAAGGAAAGCTTTTACAAATTCACAAATTTTCCTGCCATGAAAGAAATTAATATCGTAATATCAGAAGAAAAAAAAACAAATTTACAACTTTTCCTTGGGTTAGTTATTTATTTATAAGAACACAATAAATATGGCGCCTAATATAAAACAACACCAAAACTAAGGGACTAGTAGTTAGTACCAGCCAAAGTAATCAGGTCGTACATACAAGACTTTTCAGCAAATTTGACAATACCAAAAATGTAGAGTTTTCAATAGAGGCGGGCGGGATGGGACCATCCTGTTCCTTCAGTGATCGGAAAGGGACGGGATGAGCAGGTACTAGAAGATTTTCTGCAGGAAAAAAAAACCGGCCACCCTTGTCGGAATCTGATTTCTGTATATTAAATCCTTGTGGTTGTAAGAGTAGCCAATGGTATCAGTTCAGCGGTAGACTTGTGGCAGATTGAATCATAAGTCCAGGAATACCCTTCAATGAAATTAATAATAATATATATTAAAAAAATCAATTCGGGACGGGATGAGATGGGTATAATTGAAAATCACCATCCCCTCTAGATCGGGATTCAAACATGGTGGTGGCACATGGGAAAAAAAGGTAGTGCACAGCAAAAATACAGTGGTTTGGTGTGGTTGTACAACAGTACAAGATAGGCCATTTCTCCAACCAAAAACTCTGTTCGAGTTCCACAGCGCGACAAAGAAGTCGTCTCAAATTTAGCAGTCGCTCACTAGGCCTAGGGTTCATTCACGGAGCTCCAACACAGGTACTAAAGCTCCCCCTCTATCTGTCTCCGTGTAGTTCTCACATTCACCTCTCATGTATGTTAGTGAATTTATTATTGAATTGTTACTTGGCTTGAGAGAGAGAGACAGATTTAATTGATATGTTATATGAAGGTTTCATACACCCAACCTCATTTAGGAATTCTTGATGATAGGATGTGTTACATTGGATAAAACGGCCCGAAGAAAAACTTTGGGATTCTAATTTCTGATTGGGTTTGAAGTCTATCTAGAGCTTCCATGGTTGAGTTGGGTTGTAGGTATCAATTTTAGTGTAAGAATCAAGGTTTGTTTTTAGCCCAAACAGTTTTGTACTGGAAATTGCTTATTAGATTGGTTTATGATGATCAAGGTCGATCGAGTTGAGAGAGCAAGAAAAGGTCTGTTTTCGAGGTTTATTAAAACTTAAACTTATTGAAGCTTGCAATTTGAGTAAAGAGTTGATTGTGAGAGCTCTATCATGGGGGTTTTTAAGGGGTGTTTTGATGTGTTAATGGTGATTGAGGAGAGTTAGTACAATATTATGAACAATAGAGGAGGGAAGTGAGAATGTGATGACCTTAATTTGACGACCAAGACGCTTTTGGAAAACCGTGAGGGTGAGGAGGCGGAGCCTAATAGACTTATGGATTCCAAAGCGGACAATATCTTATCACGAGCGTAGCTTTTGTGCCACTATGATAAGACACGTTTTAAAGCCGTGAGGGTGGTTAAGCCCAAAGCGAACAATATCGTACCATATGGATCAGGTAGTCACAGTGAAAGAGAGCAACCAAAGGTTTTAGGTCTTTTGTCATTTTGGTTACTTGGTTAACTGTATCCTTACTTCTTGCTCATTAAGTGCTAGGATAGGATATTTGTATGTTAATTCGTCACTTATTTAACTGTTGAGTCAGTCATTGTTTTATCTTGTATTTGCTTTTAACTTTTGAGATTGCTTTGCTCATTAGTCCTCATATTGTATAGGACTTGCTCATTCAGTTCAATTTTTATGATGGGATAAGATGTTTCAGCAATTAGAAGAAGATTCAAAACCTACCCTTGTTTATTAATCTGCCACAGAGAAAGGAAAAGCTAGCAGCAGTTCGAGTTTGGATTAAAGCATCCAACATCATGGAGCAATCGCAGGAACCATCACTTTCTCAACCAGAAGGTTCAGGAGGGGTCGAACAAACCTCCCCTAATATCAGTCGAGTTGGGAATTTGCTGTTCCGCCAAATGTTGGTAGGGGTCAATGATGGACGGTTCTTCATGGGTGCCTTCCACTGCCTTGATAAGCAAGGTAACATTATACTCCAAGATGCAGTTGAGTTTTGTAGTACCAGATGCCCGCCACCTTCCTCCTCAATGGAGCAACGATGCCTGGGGCTCATCCTCATACCTTCGTCGTGCAGATCTTCTTGCCATATTGATTGCCACATTGAAGAGCAATTGTCACTCTTGTCGCTCAAACAAGTATGAATCTTCACCATTACACGCCTTTGAATGTCAGAAATATACATCCAGGAATGGGGCTGTGAAGAAGTTTGCTTCTTTTAGGTGTCACAACGGTACGAGTTCAACATTACTGAGCAGCTAGAGATGAAGTTGTACCATTTTCGTAACACTATTTTATTTTCTTTTGTGGCAGAAGGTTGTTATGTGCTGCTGAAAAACATTACCTTACTGAGCAGCTCTAGTTGGAGATGTAGCATTTTCATTACTCCGTATTTTATCAAACACCCCTAGAGCGCACTTTCTACAATGAAGTTTCTTCATTTGAACTAGCAACGCTTGTGATTGTTTTTCTCACCAGTGACCATTTTATTATCTATAATTGTCTCCAATGATCTCTTAGGCTACACAACAATATGATAGGTATTTTGATCCCATCTCCTCAAATCTATCTAAAAAGATGTCATTACTTGCAATTTCATAATTTCATTGTGTTGCGAACTGCATGATTCAAATGAGTATAAAAAATTTAAGGGTTATCTACATTTTCAGTACGCGTAATTTAGGTATATATTACATTGGATACAAAAATTTTGCATAATTACATATTGAATCCAAAATTGGGTTTTGACTTTTGAGTGCTTGTTCGATTCTGACCAAGGTCAGAATCTCCGCATTCAATAGAGACTCAAATATTCCTTAGTAAAGGAACACATGATTTTGAGTTATTTGCTATTAGAATACCAAAAGTTTATGATAAGTATTTTGATCTCATCTCCTAATCAAATCCACCTAAAAAATGATAATAGTTTGATTCAAGGGTCTCCATAACAAGTGATCTAGGATATTACGAGTGATCGAAACGAAAATAAATGATGCAACAATAAGGGAATATGTGCAAAGCACAAGCATGTCACTAATTAGTGTTAGTTGTCCCAATTTATTACGACCCTTGATACCAGTGGTGCCCCTTCTCAATCAAGGAATGTGATTTCTTGAAATATGTCAAAATTTTACGAATATTTCCTATTTTGGTTAGTCATTTTCTTTGAGAAATGGAATATGTTTTTCTTGTTATGCAAATTTTTATTGTTTGGTATCTATTTACTTACAGGAAATCGATTCTTCATAAAATTGTTTTCCCACTATTCATGAGAATCCAAGTTTGATGGGAGGCCTCGGAATCGAATTCACGAAAACGGTTTCAATTTTCATGTCTATTTTTTGTGCAACCAAATATACCCTTAGAGTAATTCTCTTGAAAAAAAAAATATTTCAATCTCCGTATATATTAGATTGTTATAATTTATTTTAGTATTAAAAGTTTGTTATATGAGTGATTATTATGTATGTCAATACGAGTCGTGTGAAGCTTTTTATGTAGTATTTAAGAGCTTAAAATGCAGAATTTATATTAAAACTCAAAATTACAATAAATTTTTTTATAATTTTCTTCTATACAAAATGAAATATATGATTGAAAAGCCCTATGCCGCCATGGTTTTAAAATTTGCTTTTTCTTTTATCTTCTCTTCAACTACACTCTTTATCGAGCAAGTCTAGCTAGGTAGGTTTGTTGGTCACTTTTTGGGCCAAGTCTTGGCCTTTTTACACTTTTTACATTTTCTCGTTAAAACACAACCACAAACACCATCTATAAAAGTGGTAGAGTCGTAAAAAACAAGACTTGCCCCAAAAGTGGCTAGCAAATCTGGTATGCTAGAATTGTTGTTCCTAAAAATTTTTAGAGAGCCAGACCCCTAGCGCCATGGGAGCTCTCTAGAACGTGATTATGAGAGAGTGATAAAAAAAATAACACATGAATATGAAGAAGAAAAAAAACATATGAAAAAAGTGCTAGAGAGCTAGGTCCATGGCACCAGGAGAGTGTCAGGCCGTGCTCTATAACACTTTTTTTCATATGATTTTTTTTTCTTCTGTTCTTCATTTTCATCTGTTTTTTTTTCCCTCACTTTTTCTCTCTCATAATCACGTTCTAGATAACTCCCCTGACGCTAGAGGCCTGGCTCTCTAGAAATTTTCCTATCAGACAAGAGAAATTCTACAGTGCCTAGTCCTCTGTGCCTGAATGGTACCGGGCACATGCATTGCTGACATGGCAATGAAAACCTAAATAATGTTATTTTAATTGTGTCATTGTTTAAAACTACACTGTGGTCATTCTGACTGACTTAACTTCCTGTTGTAAGCTTTGTCTCTCCTCAGGACTTCCAGGACTAAAAACAAGGTTCTTGCTCAAGTGTTTTGTCAAGAAAGGCATTGTGCCAAAAGAAAGAGAAGGGCGGCGACTACACCACACCATCATTTATTTTCTCTCACATCATTCTATTATCTTACACCACCATACTTTCTCACACCACCTATATAAACAAAAACCATCCATTTTTTCCTTTACCATTCAAATCGACAATGGTTCCTCCCTCCCCCATTCAAAATCTCTTGCAAATATTTTACATATCTCTTCCAAATCTCTACCCACACTCAAATCTCATGCAAATCTCCCATCTCCCCCTAAAAAACTCTCAAAATCCCCTCAAAGTCAAAACCCTTAAACCCAAACTCAATAATATATGCATAACTTAACATAACAGAGAAACTTTGACTCAAAATGAAAAAAATGCAAAATAGGATAACTTTTGACCAATTTAAACCCTTAATTGAGACTGATTTTCAACCTCATCAAACAAGAATATTGTAGTAATCTTAGTTAACTATTAAACACAACTTGAATCACTTAAAAATGTTTTGAAATGAGCAAGTCATGGTCATTTTACTAAAGTCGCGCAAATCTGTCTCGCAATGAAAACGGGATAGTGTTCCTGAATTTCGGCCAACTTATGTGCTCAATTGAGACCAATTCTCAAGTTGATCAAAACATAAATATTGTAGTACCCTTAGTTATTTAATAAACACAACTTGAATCACTTGAAAATGTTTTGAAATTAGCAAGTTATGGTGATTTTACTAAAGTGACGCAAATCTGTCTTGCAGTGAAAACAGAATAGTGTTACTAACTTTCGGCCAACTTATGTGTTCGATCGACCGATTCTCAATTTGATCAAAACACAAATATTATAGTACTCTGAGTTATTTAATAAACACAACTTAAATCAATTGAAAATGTTTTGCAAATGATCAAGTTATGATCATTTTATTAAAGTCACGCAAATCTGTCTTGCAATGAAAACGGGATAGTGTTCTAGACTTTCGGCTAACGTATATGCTCGATCGAGACCGATTCTCAAGTTGATCAAAACACAAATATTGTATGACTCTCATTATCTAATAAACACAACTTGAATCACTTGAAAATGTTTTGAAATGAGCAAGTTATGGTCATTTTACTAAAATTGCGCAATCTGTTAGAAAAAAATTACTGACACATTTAGATTGCACGACTTTAGTAAAATGACCATAACTTGCTCATTTCAAAACATTTTCAAATTATTCAAGTTGTGTTTATTAGATAACTCAGATTACTACAATATTTGTGTTTTGAGCAACTTGAGAACCAGTTCGATCGAACACATAAGTTGACCGAAAGTAAAAAATACTATTTCGTTTTCATTGCGAAATAGATTTGCACGACTTTAGTAAATGACCATAACTTGCTCATTTTAAAACATTTTCAAGCGATTCAAATTGTGTTTATTAGATAACTAAGAGTAATACAATATTTGCATTTTATGAGGTTGAGTATCGGTCTCAATTTAGGGTTTAAATTGGTCGAAAGTTACCATGCTTTGCATTTTTTTCGTTTTGAGTTTGGGTTTCTCTGTTATGTTAAGTTTTGCATATTTATTGAGTTTGGGTTTGAGGGGATTTTGAGAATTTTCGAGGGAGAATGAGTAGATTTGCAAGAAATTTGAGTATGAGGAGAGAGATTTGGAAGAGATTTCGAATGGGAGAGGGATGAACCATTGTCGATTTGAATGGTGAGGGAAAAAACGGATGGTTTTTGTTTAGAAAGTAAAAAAAAAAAAAACCTAACTAAACTCAATGGTTGTGCAAAAATTCTAGCTAGCCTCGTTTGGGTTTTTTTGTACACTTCTACCCTTTATATAGATAATGTTTGTTAAAGGTGGGCAATGTCGGTTCGGTTCGATTTTGAGCCCCGAACCGATTTCATTCGGTTTGCTCAATACCCAAACCGAACCGAATTTTGTATTTGTAAACCGATGAATACGGTTGAACCAAATTTCGGATCGGTTCGGTTTGATTGGGCCAAAATTTCGGGCTCAAGCACTTGAAAGGCTTTCATTAAAATATGCCCAATTTTTTTACAGACCCAATTTTTAGTCCAAAATTGAAAACTGAGAGAGAAAATGAGTGATTCAGTGCAACAACAGGGTGCACTGCAGTGCATTTGTTGCACTAATAAGGAATTGACACCTACCTGTTATTTAGTTATTTTATATATCTAATTAATCGTTCGGTTCAGTTATTATTCGGTCGGTTCAAAATCGTAAATCGATTTCGAATCGCGGTTCGGTTCGGTTTAAATTATTTCATTTCTACTCATATTTTGGTTCGGTTACCGAACTAAATTTGAAAACCGGTTCAATCAGTTAAACGAATTTAAATCGGATTTTGTTTACCCTAGTGTTTGTGATTGTGTTTTAAAGAAGATAGACAAAAAGTGTAAAAACACCAAAAACAAGATTAAGAAACGGCCACAAAAAAAGACTCGCTATAATTACTCATGGCTGTGCGAGAAAGAATATATGGTGAAGTGCTCTAGTCGCTGCCAAAGAGAAATGGTTCAAAACATATCCTCTAATGGGAAAGAGGCGCAATGGCTGCACCTGCATGCTGTATAATGTAGTAATTAGGCTACTTTACAGTGCATGGTTCTCGTGTGTGATTATGGTCACATACGATTTGCAGGTCATTATTTAGGTTTTCACTGTCACATGCGTTATGTGTTTGGTACATAAAACAAACACAAAGGACCATGCACCATAGAATTTCTCATCAGATAATTAGGGTTCTTCATTTTATAAAAGGAGTACTTTAGAATTAGGGTTGCGATTCTATAAATTCCTCTATCCTTATTGAGTTTTGTGAAAGCAGGCAAGATAAAATGGCTTCTTACAGATTTAACACGACGGGAGGATCGGAGACATCATCGAAAAGAAGGGTTTCTTGGGCGCCAGATCTTAAACTTCGTCAGGTAACCATTTCATCTTTCTTGTGCTGTTTAAAAGTTTCGATTTTTGTCATGAATTCATTCCAATCCATTCGACTCGGTCACAATTGTGTGTTTCTTGTTTTGGTTGATTGTGGTTGCTTTAAGTAACTGATCTTGAACCCCCTTTCACTCTTTTTAGAATGGAGTTTTCCTTATCGATGAACTTGCACAGTTCACTTGTTTGATTGATTTGCCCCTTTAGACCTAACAACAGTGACTGTGATTAGAAAAGTCAATTCGCATATCAATTTAGTAAAGGAAAAATCTTCAAGTAAATTGAATTTTGGTTGTTGCTTTTAGGATGTTTTAATTGAAATGGGGATGTGTTTGATGAAGGCGTTATCTAATATCGATTCCCTCTCACGATTTTGTATGCGGGGGTGTTTGCTTTTTCCTTTTTATGCCTTGTATTCAGTCTTCCCGTGAATGAGTAAAAAACGCTCTTAAATTTGTTCATTGTTTTTATTCATTGATGTCTATTGGAAAAAGGGTTAGGTCAAGGTAGTTCTAGCAACAATGACTATGATTAGAAAAGTCAGTTTGCCTATCAATTTTGATTAATACAATGTTTGATTGAAACCTCGATACCTCTGACAACTATGGGATTTACTATCAGTAGGAACAAAATGCTGAGAACATGTTAGTGATTGTTAACAAACAGTGCCTGATAAGTAGTATATACAAATGGTTAAACAGTGAAAATGAAAAAGGTATTGGGATACTAAAATAAAAGTCAGCGCATGGGATTAAGGAAATCAAATGAAAGCCCTAAGAAGTTCCGGAAGAGGCTAACTGATTGTAGAATTCAATGTGTTTTTTTGGTTGATGGCATCTAATACTACTAGTTGGTGAGGATAGTGTTTTTGTGGTAGAAAGAATGGAATATGATGCAACCAGAGTACACATGTTAAGGCATATCTTATTCACTAGATTTCTAACAAAACATGTTGTACTGAGTGCACAATTGTTAATGATAAGCACACAAATGAGAATCCTTTATCTTTCCAAAAAACATGATTGCATGTGTTATATTATCAGATTTTAGTTTTCTAGTGAAATTGATAGATGAATTTTGTGTTTTGTGACCCGTTTTTGGTAACTCATCATGTCTTATCCATTTGATAGATTCCAAGTTATTAACACTTAGGGTGTGTTTGGTTGCATGAAATCTTATGCCATGGGAATCCATGAGGGATCCCTACATTTTAGGCTAATTTGAGGTATCACTCCACATCCATCATTTGATTTTGTGATCAATGGTGGGAGTGAAAGTCTCGTGAACATGAGAATCATATGCCTTGAGGGACCAAGGAGTATGATTCCCATGTTCATGGGACTTCCATTTCCACCATTGATCACAAAATCAAATGGTTGATGTGGAGTGATACATCAATTAAGCTTAAAATGTAGGGGTCCCCTATTGGATTCCCATGGCATAGGATTCCATGCAACCAAACACACCCTTAGTGCAACTTTCAATGCATTTAAAACATCCATTGGTGTGTCTATGCTGGTGCTGCTTTTCCAATTAATGGATTTTGTGCTAGATTCAACAATAGGCTTTTATTAAGGATTTGGGTTTTGTAGTTGAACCAAAACAATATAGATCTAACGTACTTTCTATATATTACAGACATTGTCATTTTCGACAATCATAGTTTTATTTTCGTTTTTTCTAAATTGTTTATAACTTTTACATTCACACAATTGGAATTGCTGCTCAAAATTGCAATGGTTGCGTATTATCCAGTCTGCAACATCTCTTTTGGCCAGTCCCTCCAAGGCTCCAATATCTTCCTGTCGAGAAAGTTTCAGTTTCTTGACTATTCTTAACAATAGTCTGCGGTGAGTTCTTGTGCTTACATAACATTGTATGGGTGATTAAGATTTATAAGATATATTTTAATAATCAATTTACCACACTGAATACACAAAAGCGCTGACTTCAGTATGTATTTCAAGGCACGACTTCGTTCTTTCCCCCTAAAGAAATTGTTTTTTCATTTTAACCTTTTCTTTTCTCGTAAGTGAGAAATTTCCCAAACTCTTCATATCTCTTCCTAAACCATCCTACTCTCTCCAAAATCTCCCCCCACCCCTTGTTCTTCTGTTGTTTCTCTTCTCATTCCTTCCTCGCCTCCCCCCTCCTGTTCTCTTTACCCAGTGGTGTTTTCTATAATAGAAGTTTTTTTTTGTCAGAAATGTTTGAAGTAGAGTCAGGTTTTTGTTTCAATTCTGAAACGTGTAGTGGAACTGAGAGAGGGAGAATTGTTGACTTTTGCTGCAGCTGTTATGCTTTGTTTGCAAAGTTGAGTGAGAGGCTTTGCATGTTTCTGATTTTCAGGAGAGTATAGGAATGGGGTTATATTGTGTTCAAATTGCTGAACCTTGAGTTCTGAAAATAGTGTATTTGAGGATGGTAGTCCTTTCCTTCCAAATGTGGAAACAGGTAATGGTTGGTAATCCTTAGTGGGAATGGAAAAAAGGAGTGACACAAGGGAAGAAAGTAGCAGAGAAAGAGAAGAACAAGAGAAAAATATTAGGAATGACAAGAAAGAAAAGGAAAATAGTGAAAGTTAGTTTAGGACAACAAGGAAAAAGAAATTGAAGTCGGTCTTGGCTGGATAGAATAAATAAAATATGAAAAAGTATAGTCAGTATCCAAACACAATGTGCTTAATGGCTATGCTTTGTTAAGGGCGGGATACATCTAGTTTTCACCTAAAATAAATTGTGTATTTGCGACTTATTCAGACACCTGATTTCCAAATTAATCTTGGCAATGTACTAGTGCAGAAAGTATCATAGTAGCATATGCCATCATTCTGCAAAGTTTCTAGTGTTCTGTCAGGGAAGAAGAAACTGATTGCAGTATTGAGCTAATGCATTTTATTCAAATCTGCTACCACTATAAACTCGTGATTAAACCCAAGTTAATCTTCTTGATGAAATTACAACTATTGATGACCTTATATGAAGTAATTTTCCATCCTCGATGACAATCCCCCTGAAACTTATAATTGCGGTTCAGGCTGAAAGACCTCAGTATGACATTTCAACATTATCGACTTACTTTGAACAATTGCAACAAACTGTTCTCTGACCGAAACCTCTGAAATGCTAATAATGTAGCTGGAGTTTTGGACAAATTTTCAAAGGAATTGATGTCAGAGATAACAACTTTCACCGTATAATAATTTGTTCCATTAAAACTAATTAGTTTGGTCTCAGTCCCATGAGAAGTTTTAGAATTTTGATAGTTTGCACCATGATAGGGAGATATAGGCTTGTCTACATCAATTTTTCTGTGGATCATATTACCAGAACAAAATCAAAATCAGAGATGTGTGATGTATATAGCTGGGGGGTTAGGCTAAAGTGAATTCCTTACCATGTTGCAGATGATTTCAATTTTTACCTGAAATCTGTATAGTTCAATGACACCCTTAAAAACCATGATTATGATAAATTCATACTTATCAATAACTGCAAATACTCACATTTTCTTGGACTTTAAAGGAATGAGCATAAGTTGTCCTCCTTTGTTCCATTATTGTTTGTGTTTTTATTCAGAATCAAATGGCTTTTTTTTCTTTCTTTCTTAAAGGTGCGCAGAGTTTAATGACAATGCTAAAATGGTTTGACCAAATATGATACAATGTGAACTTTCTTTTTAAAAAAAAGAAGGAAAAAAGAAATGGAAATCAATGGAAAATAGTGCAAAGACAACTACACACTGGAACCACAAGTTCTGTTTCATACAATTAACTGTCTAAGAAGCAGTCTATGTGAAATTAAATTAAATTTGAGGGTAGCCCACTCAATGTTGTACCTTTACATATGGTTTTCTAAGAAAAAATGTCGTTTTTTCATGAATATGGAACTCTATTATAACAAGTTGAAAATGGGAATGTAAGCAGCATCAACACTTATAATAATTAGCTTGCATTATAAACCAAAAGACATCAAATCCACAAAGGAAATACCATGCACCTATTGTTAAAGAAAATGTCCAAAACAAGGACAAAGATGCGTCGGTATGCTTCATTGTGCTTCACAGGTTCTGGGTAACTGTATAAGATTTGAACCTTCAACTTTAATAAAGAGATCTGGCTGCAGGTCCCGATCAAAGTGACATGAGACATGAACAAAAGTGGTGTGGACCATAATTCTGTATTACTAACAAAACAAAAGTCATTAGATATAACACAAAAAGAAAGAGGATGAAGCAAAGTAGACCCGATTCTATCGACATGAAGGGCTCCACGAAACAAAGTCGGTAGTTGCTTTGCTTTATTTAATTAATAATTATGACAAAATATTTGCTAATTTGTGGATATATACAATTACAAGCATTTTGGGTCTCAGATCTTTGTTTTGTATTTTTATTGTGAAGGTATACGTGATCTAACAAATAGAAGTCTTCTATTATTGTAATGACCCGATTCATAAGGTACAATATTGTTCGTTTTGGGTCTAAGGTTCGGTCCTTATCACCCTCATAACCTTTGAAGCTCGTACATCTTCTTCTCTCATGCAGGCGATGTGGGAATGTAATACTGTCTGCTTTGGGCCTTACCACCATCACAGTTTTCTGAGCTCGCTCATCTCCTTCCCTTTTTCACCCAAACGATGAGCATTCCGAGCCCGCACATCTCCTTCCCTTATTCACCTAGATGATGTGCTCATGACTTAAAAACGCGATGTGGGTGAGTCCACACAAGGTAGTCTGCCAGCTTGTGAGCTCGTCCACACAAGGAATGGTACGATGTCCGCTTTGGGATTTACCACTCTCGTGACTTTAAAACATAGGGATCCAACTTTGCACATATATAACATATCTCGTTCCTTCACCGAGGCGAGGCGAGGCGATGTGTGATACTATAACACATAGGTAGCTTGTCAGCCTCTGAGCTCGCTTACACATGGTAACTGTCAACATCTGAGTTCGCCTACACAAGGAGTTGTTTGCCTCAGAGCTCGCTCACTCAAGATGAGTTCGTCTGCACAAGGAATCGTCCACCATAGAACCTCGCCTACACAATTACTTGTCTGCCTCGGAGCTTGCCTACTCAAGATAACACATCAACCTTAGACCTCGCACACACAATAGTCAATTATGTTACAACTTACAAGTATGCAATTCATGTCATTGTTATTTATCAATCAACTCCCCGGTTCAAGATTGAGCAAAAGACGTGGTTTTTGCTATAATCCCCTTTCCAAAATTAATCCAATTATCAGTCTTGATTCATTTTCTGTTTTCATTAAAAAAAAAAATTCTTTCATTTATTCTTATTTATCTTCTATCTTTAGGAAATTTGATGGATGGTGATGGGTCGGCATTGCACGGGCCTCGCTCGCAAGGCTCTTAAAAATATTTATTAATAAATAACTCAACATTCGCCAAGTATTATTTTATTTTAGGTGAAAATTCTTAAGAACGAGGCCCGCGCCACCGTCCATCATCCAAGAGATGCGCATGTCGAGGATGATGGATGGCATGGCCCTGCCCTGGCGCAATCGTCGACACCAGAGAGGTGAAAAAAAGTCGGCAACCAGTGGTCACATCACAATTGTGATAGGTGAAAAAAGACTCTCGCTCTCTCTATCATCGACCCCCTTTTCTAATTGTGATAGGTGAAAAAAGACTCTATCATCGACACCAGAGAGGCGTCTCGAAAACCTCTCTGTCTCTCTAGGGTTTTTTTTCAATATCTTCTCTTCAGCTTCGGACGTCATTCAAGCTGTCAATCAATCTTTTTCTCTCTCTCCTTTTCTCTCTTTCTCTTTAACCTTAAAAACCTGTAAAAAAAACCTGATTAGAAGAAGATGTTAGGGCTCTTGTAGATGACTTAAAATCAGCAGATTTGAATCTATAGTCAAGATGAACTAGGGTTATTTCTGTTTCTTCGATTGAGGAAGATCGTTAATCTATTCACTGATTTCAAAAATTATTGACAATCAAATCGTAGAAGAAGGGGAAGTCTGAGTTATTTAAGATGGTTGGATCGAAGAAATTGAAAAGGGTTTATTGGGCACCGGATGTAAAACTTTGTCAGGTATAATCAATTTTGATATTTTTGACATTTTGCATATCTGCTAATTTATTGATTTATTTTCTTCTTTTTGATGTGTAATCAAAATTTCACCATTATCTTATAGTTTGTTCCAATGCCCTCGTGAGCATCGTTACTGAATGAAGTGAAACATCTTTGTAATTGAAAACTTAATTTATAGGTGAAGAAATAAAACTGAACAAAATGTATGATAAAAGATTTGGGGGTTTCAGTCTTAAGTTAATGTTAATATCATAATGAAGCCATTGCACAACACTAAGGGTGTGTTTGGTTGCATGGAATCATATGTCATAAGAATTCAGGAGTGGTCAGGGCGTCTGTTGAGGATGGGGTTCAATTTCACTTGAGGCTGATTTGCTTGTGCTTTTTTGGGTTTTGAGATGGTCAAAGAAGGGAGTGATCTTCGTATCCTCTTTCTATTACTAGTCTCATGCCTCGGCTTTTACCAAACCTTATATTTCATTGTTTTCCTCTTGAGTTGGTGTGTTACAAGAATATCCTTATCAAAAGCGACTTCATGTGGAGTTCAGTTTGGAATAGGAAGCAATAGTATGCTGTATGAGAGCGGTATGGATCTAGAGACCATCTCTTCATTGGATGCCCTTTGGCCCATGAGGTGTTGAGTCAGTTTCTGAACTCTTTGGAGCGTCTTGGGTTTTGCCCGTGTCATGCTTTAATCTGGGAAATTATGGAGAATTTACCAAAGGGAAGTCAAAGGTGTTATCAGAGCTCATCCATTTGTTGGGGCATTTGGGTTTTTACCACTTGTATATGAAATTGGGTTTGTTCCCAAGATTTTTTGTTTTTTTTTAATGATCACTTGGCAACTTGCATATGGTTTTTACCGATACATATGATCCTTATTTTGATTTTAGTGTCATCACTTGTAGGATATTTCACTTTATTTTCTTTTGATATAGTGAGGTCATTCTGCAATCTCTTAGGTTTATTTATTCATTGTGGATGCTTGTATGAGTTCTGTATGAAGTGAAGTTGATTTCAAGGTTAAGTTTTTGTAGCCTTTATCTGTGTTTATGATCTTGCTTTGATTTCTTCATAAAGCCAAATAAGTAAAATGTTCTTAAATAGTCTGTGAGTTAGTAAACACATAATCTTTGACTGAGAGTATTTTGCTTTTTAGCCTTTTAATTGTACTGCATGCATCCGTTGAAGTGTGCTCAATTTCTATTCTGTTTTTTTTTTTGTGTGTGTGTTTATCATTGTTTTAATTGTTGATATTATTCAAAATTTTATTTTTTTGTTACTAAATAGATTATTCTAGGTTTAGTACCGTGTTCTTATGTCTCAGGGTATTAGGTCCAATACTCAATTTTAATTTTAATTTTAATTTCAATTTTAATTTCAATTTCAATTTCAATTTTTTTGGAGAGTATACATGATAGATCATGTCTGCCCTGTTTTTGTTTGAAATCTGCGTTCCATAGTGTAACTGAATATTGTAAGTTCAGTTTCTTTCTAGGCAAAATACACATGATTTTGAATTCTACCAATTAAATTACATGTGATGGGCATGGAATATTATCGCTAGTATGAACACCTGTCTATCCACGTTACATGTATCCTCTCCAACTATTTCATCTTCATGATGTCACCACTCATCCACACCTCGACCATCTCTAATTCGAGGTAGGCTATTTGACATGTATTTTTGTTTCTTGGTTGCCCAGTGAAGTGCCTGTTACTTTTGATCTCATAAGACATAGCTGCCTCTTTATATTCATTACTGGTTAAAGTGTTTGTGTTATTTCTTGATTTGATCTAATCTTTCTCTCCTTTCATTTACTAGCTCTCTGTTTTTGCAAATGACAACTATTGAGAGTTTCTGTTCCCATCTCTATAATTTACGTTTGTGTGATTAAAAGTTCTATATGGTCAATAGTCATGTAAAAACCGGTAATTGATTGTTTGAGTTGCGAAACAGGAATTAGCATGCAATTGCATTTAAATATGTTTGGTTGATGTTCCATCGTTCTTTGTGCTATTGCAGGCAAACATGGATTAATACTAATAATTGAACTGAACCAAATTGGATTTTCCAAACAAAAGTGCATCTGAAAGAGACCAAGTCGCCCTTTAATAGCTTTCATGGAATCAAAAGTAAATGTGAATCTCTCTTAAGTAAAAGCTACAGTTTGGAAGATTGTATTTCTGCTACAAATACTTCTAAAGAATTTAGTCTAAAAGACCCTACCATAACAAATGGTCAAAGTATATGGAGTCTGTTGAAGTACACATGACTAATGCACAATGAAGACAAAGACCAATATAAGTTTGAGAGAAATAAGAACTTCATTCTAAAGAATCTAAACCGCTTCAATGTATTTATGCTGTTCACATCATAATATTGTAATGAATGTATGTATAGGGATAGCATAAACTCAATGCAGATTCTACCAAAATGACGTAAAATTTTATTCGTGAGAAAAAAAAGGTGTGAATCTGCAATTACATTTTGAAGTCTAATTTTCACATAGTTATCAGATGAAAGTCGAACCACATAAGAAGCCTGCCTCATCAAACTTCACAACTTTTTATTTCAAAAATGCCGTGCATTTTAAATAATCTCCCAAGAAAAGGGAGGGAGGGAAGAGATTTAACTTTGAGGGAAAGAAACAAAAAAGAAACTAGGCGCGATGAAGATTGTTGAGTTTCAAATCTTAGATATTAAAGTGAGAGGAAAGTGACAAGTTTAGTTTGAAATGTAAGCAAGTTACATGCCTAGTGTAGTTTCGGATATAACTGAGAAGATGGTGAGAAACTAATTGTGGTCTAAGAATGAGGAAGAAAAGGCTTTCATGCATTGAGTTTGCCGAAACAAGTTGGAGGCTTGGCATAGAAGCTCCCAACTCAATGCACGATTTTGGAGTTTATTTAGTATAGATGGATCTAGCTGGTAATGGGGCTCAATGTATTTTGCAGAGTTTTCATATAGACACTGATAAGACACCAAACAGTCTCTCGATCATAGCCGTACACGTGGCACAGAATAGCCCTAGCACGAGAAAGCGTGGCCCCAAGCAGACCCACTCACAAACTGTTGTTCAACTCGTAAGACAGATGCTCAAACCCAGGACACGCCAGCCCAAAAGGCACGTGTCTTAGGGCTTGGCGAGGACAATAAGGCCTGAACACAAATCTTAGAGTTGTCACAAGTCCGAGATCCTTTCGCACGAAATCAACTCTTAGCCCAATCAAACATTGGATCCTAAACAGAGTCAAGTGCGAAGAGACTTAGTCATGCGCAGGTAAGATCTTATGCGAGATCTCCTTCCTCCATCACGCCCTCGATCGCAGGGACAATTGGGGAGGAACACTCACTATAAGAGAGGTGAAAGGAAGAAGGAAATGGCACATACACATTACAATTTACATACAGTCTTCACTCTTCCTATCGATATCTGACTTAAGCATCAGAGTGCCTTCGGCCACCACAACAGTGTTCCCTGGCTTAACTGCTGTTCATTTTTTGCAGGTTTGAGATCTTCGAATCAGCAAGGACAGATTGGACACATCAGACACTGGGGTTTTCTAGCTTGTGATATTTTGCATTTCTTAGTAAATCCTATTTGCGTAGGCTTGGTTCCACTTTGTTTGCAGTTATCAGTTCTCATGTCTTCCGTGTGCTTTACCATAGATCAGTAGGTTATGTGGACTGTGGACCACAGATATGCTTTTGATACAGGTCAGGTCTTATTAGAGAGTTATTACATAAATAGCAGTCAACTTCTCAGGGAGACATTGGCTCTAATATCTTGGTGTATTGAGATATATTCAACATTTATTAGCA
Organism: Berberis vulgaris; assembly: GCA_963556465.1. Taxonomy (NCBI): domain Eukaryota; kingdom Viridiplantae; phylum Streptophyta; class Magnoliopsida; order Ranunculales; family Berberidaceae; genus Berberis; species Berberis vulgaris. The sequence goes on from OY747137.1 coordinate 5,060,664, forward strand.
AGTCATAATCCCCACTAGCTGGTTCAGTCCCAGATAATAATAACAATGAGCCTACTGTGCTCATTTTTCCTAGGAAAGTTGGGCTGTAGTTTTGCATTTGTTTTTTCTATCCTTCAATGAAAATGCCCTAATTGTAGGTTGTGTATTTCTGTGATGTTTAAATTGTCATGACCCACATATTCCTTCTCTTTATCACAATATTGTGCTCCATTATCAGCATAATCATGGAAATAATCTTCTAATTCCTTGAACAGGTAAGGCTGTTTCTATCTGAGGATTCACCCTCACAAGTTGGACTGGGAGCTCAAGATCACCTCCAAGCAAAGGCTTCATGGCTATTGCATTCATCTGGAGCTGGCTCGGATAACCAGTTGCCACCTGGGTTTGAAGGGGCACTTCCGCCAAATCAGCCAAAGATAGAATTGTGCCAGGTCCCCCTGATTAAGTGGCAAAGTTCTCCCAGAGTAAGTAGGCGTTCACTTATTCAACTAGTTAGGACTGTTCAATTTCTTCTAGATTTTGTGCTCCATTCTTCTATGCAAATTGTGCTCTTAAAATTTTATTTCAGTTCTTGATATTTATTTGTTTTCTATGGTCATAGTTTGTATTAAATCCTCATTGGCAAGTGGTCGCTGGTGAAGAAAGCAAAGAAGTAGAGTTTCAAAAGCATCGAGAGATGAGAGTACTGGAAGCAATTTATCCTCGCCCTTCATCCATACCTCCAAGGTCTTTACTCTCCCCTTGCAAACTTCTTTCTCTGACTGCTTCACTTTTGGTCCCCTTTTGTTTTTTTGTTTTTTTTTTTTAACAATCATCTCATCAAAATGCTGTTCACAGCCCTTCTGTTCCACCTGAAATAGAAGACTCCCAGTGTGATGATCATCATACTCCTGTCATTCCTATTACTCCCATTGAAGATGAAGATGTAACTGATCCATCGTCAGACTTGATGGCTTCTGCGAACATTCCTACAAGCTCACAGCTTCCAGCTTTACTACAAAGCTTATTGCCTCGTGGAATTCCTCAGACAGCTCAACACAGCAGTCTACATCATATTCCAGGTCCGCCTACCAATCAAAAACCTGCACTTGGGAATATACCCGGCGTTGCACCAGATATAGTTGCCGCTGCCTCTGCAGCCTTTACAGCAATCATGAGAAGTAATGAGCAAGGAAGCTTGATTGACCCAGAGTTGCTCATCAAAATCCTAAGTAACCCAAAAATGATCGAGAACTTGGTTGTTGATCATGCAATGCCAGGCAACTCACAGCCTGCACCTATTCCTAGGTCACCACCGATAAACCTGCCAGTCCCCAACTCAAGTCCATCCCCAGACCCAGTCCATATGAATAAGGTAGAGCATGAAACCCCCATGGCTGCAGCACCTATTACCAGTCAATTCAATCCAATTGCCAATACAATGGCATCCACATTGCCACCTCCTCCTGGATTTCTGCCAGTTTCATCACAATCTGTAAAACCCCCTCCTGTGAAGGATATCAACTACTATAAGAGCTTAATACAACAACATGGTGGTGACAGGTCAGATGCTCAGGATCAACCACTGCAGTTCCCGCAATTCAGTAACCCTCAACACTGCCACCCATCGGGACTAAAAACAGAAATGTCACATAGCTCTAAGCAAAAAGATGCTAAACCCAAGATCAATAAGCCTTGCATTTACTACAACAGTTCAAGGGGATGTAAGCATGGAGCAAACTGTGCATACCAGCACGACACAACTGTTCAACAGCGAATTGGTAGCATGCCTGAAGCACAGAGTGCTAAGAGAATGAAATTAGATAGGGAAATTACAGGACGATCTTGATATTGCCATTAAAATCACACAATTGTATCGTGTTCAAGTGTAGTGGCAATCCTCTTCATAGGCTTCTCTTTGATCTTTGTTTTACAGTATATAGAGCCCTCAATCTCACTCCATATGTTCTAGATTTTCAATGCCTGTTCTTTTTCCCCTTACAGAGGGTTGTGTGGAAAATGTAGTTTACACTGGAAAGGGATTTTTCATGTGTAAACACTTGGGAAACAATGTTTGAATTCAAGATGCCTACCTGGTTTTTATTTTGTTGGGTTGATTTGGCCCACTGTTTTTCGTTTTGTTTGTTCAAGTATTTTTCAGAGTTCACTTCATTATAGATCAGGAACACGGATGGAGGACAGGGAAGGAAATGCAAATGGAGTCTGTCAATTTATTAACGAGTTACAATACTCTGAACAGTGTTGATGAGTTGGGAGAAATGTAAATTCTACACCCAGATACGGAAGATTTTGATCCACTCACTGGCCACCCAGAATCGTAAGCAATAATGCAGATTCAGATTGAGTCATGGATTTGCTATTTATCACTACCGATTTCTTCTTCTGATTAAGAAACATTCTTAATTATTGCTTTACTTGTACACAAAGTGGCCAATGTAGCCTGGTTAGATGGTTAAAACGGTGGTGGTATAACTCCCACGTCTTAGTTTCTATACCTACTGCAGCATGCTTGCATTTTAAAAAAAAAAGATTATTTTTTATCCACCGGCAACATGCTTGCTTTTCAAAAAAAAAGTTGTGCATTTGAAATGCTCCCAAGGGTTTCTCTAATTTTTTTTTTAATTTTATTATTTATTTATTAAAGTGCAAACAAGGTATTTAATGATTATTCCTAGAGCGTTTAAAAGTAGGATGAAATCATTCGCCATAAGTCTTACCAACTTTGCTAACACTTAAAAAATGTCAAAGTTGTTGAATGAATGTTTGATTAATGGAGTCTAATTGTTAATTTGTGGCCCATGTTAAATGAAGCATACTGATAGAAACTATAAAGTCCAACTTACGGTTTTCTTAAGGTTTTATGCACTTTCAGAAATTTACAATTTACAAGTTACAATTACAAACATGATAAAGACCACCATCATTGTTGTGCCTGGTTTAATAAAAAAAAAAAAAAAACATTTTTGCAGTTTCCCGTTATGGCATCACTACATACAGAATGCCTCTAAATTTATCAATTTAGGAGGATTAAAAAATTCAGAGGATTGGCTTTGATCCTGAAAGGATGTTTCTAAGGAACACAGTTAAAGATTTAAAAATGAAGGATTCCAAATCAGTTCTCTATAACCGATAAAATTTTCCTCACGACCTTATGGGAGCATAGGAAAAAAAAAATTCTCTCAAGTGTTTGGTTGTTGGGAAAAGAATTTTTTTTTTCTTAGGGTCTGTTTGGTTAGCCATTTTTCAAGGAAAATGGAATCGATTTCCCTAGTTATACATATTTCCGTTGTTTGGTTATCTATTTATTGACAGAAAATTGATTATTTATTAGACTGTTTTTCCACTACTCATGGGAAACCAAGTCCAAGGGGAAGCCTCGAAATCGGATTCACGAAAAAGGTTTCAATTTTCATGTCTATTTTTCGTGCAACCAGATAGACCATAAGCATTTTTTTGATTGCATGGAAAATAGACATGAAAATTGTAACCGTTTCTGTGAACTCGATTCCGAGGCCTCTCCCCGAACTTGGATTCTCATGAGTAGTGGAAAAACAGTCTTATGAATAATTGATTTTTTGTCAATAAATAAACAACCAGACAGCGAAAATTTGCATAACATGATAAATAAAATTTCTCAAGGAAAATGGCTAACCAAACAGACCCTAAAGAATATTTTATGGGTTTTGGTTGATATTTTGCAATCGATAATTTTATTTATTTGTTTATTTATTTTTCAATATGGGCTTATTTTCCCACTTATTGGTGGCTCAAAGCATACGTGGTGGATGCACATAACCATCATTCGACTCCTCCAAGCTCCACTTCACTCTGTGCGGTACAACTCCTCCACTTCACTCCACTCCACTCCACTCGACAACAACTCTGAATCGTCTACTTCAAACCCAAACCCTCAGGTGAGAAACAAACCTACCCCTTTCACTCTCTCCACTCTCCTTTACTACTCAATCTGTACTAGTTCATCCATCATGTCTTTGATGCTCTCTTCTTCTTTGTTCTGTTTTAGTTCTTTTTGCTTAAACCCTTAAGAGAATCTTAACAATCTTGAAACACTATTTTCAATACCCAATTGAACATTTGTTCGTTTTTCAACAAATAAACAGTACCCCATTTAGTGGGTTGTGTGTTTACAAAGTGCTCACCAATTGTTTGATACAATTACTCAATAAGAGTTTGGCTTTCAGGAAAAGAGAAAATGTTGAAGTTTCTATCCAAGGTGAAGATTGAATTCAATGCATTGGACCCACGGACCGCTGCCTGTATGGAGTTCCTAGCACAGTGCAATGCAAGGAAGGCGAAGGAGTCGAATCCAGCTTGTCAGTTGCAGGTGAAGCGGAGGACCGACGATCATCCGCCACAGATTACCGTGACATTCGTGAATGGGGTAGAGGAGGTGTTTGACGCAACCTTCACATCGGCGCAGAATATAAGGACGATGATTCTGGAGAAGGGGCAGTACCTGGAGACTGAACAGATGTTTCGTGATAACAACGAGACTTGGCCCGTTGTTATTCCTGAAGAGGAGCTTCATAAGACCTATCCTGGTACCAAGGTAACATTTTGTGCTTCTTATACTCGAGTCATCTATTGGTTAGTGCATTTTTTCTGTTGTTTGTTTAAGTCACTTGATGTTGATTGTTAGAAAGGTTAAGTATGTATGCTCTCATACTTGGTGAAAGTCAAAACCACACATGTTTGAAATCTTGCATCAAACTACACTTCAATCAACCGTGCTTCACGCATCAATTGAACATCACAGGTTGATGATAAATCATTTACAGTCGTTAATGAAGGACAATGAACTCAATTCCGCATATTTGACATCTAGCAAATTAAGAAAACTACAGTTTATGGTAGGGATGGGCAGAAACCGATTTAAATTCTGTTAACTGATCGAACCGGTTTTCAAATTCGATTACCGAACCGAAATATGAGTAGAAAGAAAATAATTTAAATCAAACCGAACGGGTTATAAACGGTTCGAAATCGGTCTACAGATTTGAACCAACCGAATAATAATCGAACTGACTGATTAATTAAATATATATAAATAAATAAATAACAGGTAGGTGTCAATACCTGATTAGTGCAACAAATGCACTGCAGTGCAACCTGTTGCACTAAATCACCCCCTTCTTTCTCAGTTTTCAATTTTGGGCTAAAAATTGGGTCAGTAAAAAAATTGGGCATGTTTTAATAAAAGTCTTTCAAGTACTTGAGCCCAAAATTTCGGCCCAACCGAACCGATCCGAAATTCGATTAAACCGATTTCATCGATTTACAAATACAAAATTCGGTTTGGGTTTGGGTTTTGGGCAAACCGAATGAAATCGGTTCGGGACTCAAAACTGAACCGAACCGACATTGCCTACCCCTAGTTTATGGTCTTAGATTATTGTTCTATGCGTACGTCCAATACAGAATAGGTTTTCCATTTATTTTGTTGTCATAAATTTCTATAGGGTGGTGTTTTTGTTTTAGGTCTCCTTGAAACTTAGCTTAGCAGTCTAAGGAAACACTTTAAGTCATGGTCCATACTCGAGTTGGCAAGTAGTTTTGGCAATGACTAGCCTTTGTTATTGAATGGGCATTCAGATAGAGAGAAAGGAAGATGGATTGATAGCATTGGAGATTCTTACTTTCGCCAATCAAAATTTTCAAGGAAACAACCTACTACCTAGGCCTTGAATGTATTTTTTTTTGCTTTATTTTTTAGCTGAATTTTTTATGACGTAATTGTTAATAGGATATGTATACTTCAGAGAAGGAGCTGAGGAGGAAGTTCTCTTTCCTTCAATCATGGTCCTTGTCTTAAAAAAAAAAACTTTGAAATCCTTTGGTCTCAGAGTTGAAACAAATTTGAATCAGATTTGTGCAAGTGTGTTACACCTGCACATTAAAAATCTGAGAAAATGCACAATTCATTGAAGCATAGTGTCAGAAATGCACTTCCTCAGTCTATCCAGTCAATAAATATATCCTAGACAACCACTTGTGATTATCAGATGGGGAAGTCTAGGTATTTGCAGAGGAGTCCATCCAATAATGCTTGCTTAGTGCTATTTTGCGACTCCTTTTGCATCCACTTGTAATTCATGTTGGACTGATCTGTTTTACTATGTTTTTTTGGCTTCCTGTTGAGTTAACTACTTTAGTTCGTGTCACGGTTTCTAGAACTTCAGTATGCTCCTGTTACAAATTAATTGAATGTATGATGTTTAGGAAGTCAGAGCACCTTATTTTTTAACCTCGTGCTGCCCATGTTCCCCTTATCTCAGAGGCTTCTGGCTAATCTGTGCCTAATGTCGACCAACTTTAAGGTTGATAAGCAACAAAATTTTATAATTTAACCATCCTTGAGTAATAGTTTGCAGACAATTAGGGAGAATAGTTTGATCAACTATTTTCTTCTATAATAGTATTCACACCACGAATGGATCGTATTTCTGTGCTCTTATGTTGTCCTGTTCTGTTTCTTGCAGCCAAGGAAGGCAGAAGATAAGAAACAATGATTTGGGTTTTTGCTGTATGCGCCATCAGATCTTCAAGGGAAGCTGTGAAAACAGTAAGATATACAAGGAAAGCTGTCAGCATTATTTTATTTTTCAAGTCCTTGTTTATCTTGGTGTCTTAGATTTTTATGGTGAGGGTGGTGTTTGAGATAATATTGTCAGTAAATAATATGTTATCTGACTGAGCAACCAAATCTGGATCTTGGCTTGCTTGTTTTTAATTTTAGAACTATTTTGGCTAGATTGTAAGATCTTCACTACAACAGTTGCAAAGCCTAAACTTTGCAATTCTAGCATCCAATTCAATCCGTTTCCAACCCCAGGTTTTACAAGTTGCTCAACACGCAGAAATCATCAAAATCCACAAAGATAACTAAAGATTTGTTTTGGGGAGATTTTATATTGAAGAAAATATTACACTGTAAAAGGAAGTATATTGTATCCTTGCAAAAGAAAAGGAGAGGAAAAAATGGCCACATCACTGTTTCATGGATCCTTTTTTATTGCTCCTCTGCTAGTGTTTTATGTTTTTCACCCCTCTTCTTCAGTGCTTGATGTGAAGATAAGCTCGACTATGGTTAATCAGCTATATTCGAGGACTAAGGACCAAAATTTATGTGTTCAAATTCTAAGTTCTGATCCTGATATTCCCGCGTCAGACTGGTATGGTCTAACAAATGTTTCTTTTCAACTTAGCTTTGATGAATCTGATGGATACAAGAAACTACATCCAACCATTTCTTCAGAATTCCACACAAGTGAACGCTTTCAAGTGTGTCTGTTCAGTACGACTTTGCTATTTACAAGATGCCTCCATGGAGTTACCAAATAACAAATATCATATTGTGAATTTAGATGCAGAGGCTGCAGCTAGTGATATATGGGGCAAAATTTATGTGCTCAAATTCGAAACTCAGATCCTACCATTTCCAATGTGGACTGGTATGGTGTAGCAGGTATCTCCATCAACTTAGCTTTGACGAATCTGAGTGACACAAAAGACTACATTGAAACACTGCTTCAGAGTTCTACGGGCCAAGCAAATGAACACTTTCAATCATGTTCGGATGAGTATGGCTGTGCTATTGCAGCTATACAATATGCTTCTACGGACTTGGAGAATCACGATTATGATAAGCTGAACAATGATGCTGGTGGTGCTGTTGATGATATACAGGACTGGCGACTCAGCAGTTTTCAAAAAATTAGGACTCGGCGACACAATTAAACTTTACTTTTTATTAATTTTTATAAGTCATAAGAACATGTACAACCTAAAACTTAAAATTGTTTAAATTTTTTACTTTTGAAGCTGGAAGAAGAGAGTTTAATAAGAGAGATGTAAAAATTTACAGAGATGCACTAATAGTTAAAATTTACTGGAGAGTATCTAATTTACAAATTCTTTCAAAATATTGTGTAATTGTGTATTTAAGAGCAAAATAGTCATCAAAAACAGAGAAATCAAATTACATAACAAAATACTTCTTTTCTGTGTGTATTGAATCTAATTTAGAGCGAGCAAAGAAACGACCTTGATGACGTCGGATGTACCACCAAATGAAAATTGTCAGTCAAGAACCCTCAGACCGAGAACGGCGTGAAGAAGTGCTCTAATCGAAACAACTCCCCTCATCAGCTGAAGGAATCGAAGAATTGACAATTGCAATTGAGTGCAACAGAACTGGTTTTTCTTTAAGAACTACTTCTTGAACTAACTTCCATAGGCTGCAAAATTGTTCAGTGAGATTTATATACAAGATTCTTGTTGTTTCAAAGTCTTCACTCAAGTTTCTTCTGTTTGTCGAAACATACCTTTTGTTTCAAACGGAAAACTTAAATTAGAAAGGCTATATTGGCAAGCAACTATCGGAAGAATTCATGGTTGATATTTTGAAAGAAGGTAGTCTATATCATTCTTTTAAAGAAAATATAAACAATACAAAGCCTAAAACAAAATTAAACGGTTGTTAATGTTAAGTTCGCGATTGATTGCTGCAAATCTACACGAAAGCAATAGAGCATACATAAAAGTTACTCAGGAACATGCTTTGTTTTGTCATAATAGAAGTCATTTTTACATATGCCAAGGGCTATACATCTGCAATCTAGTGACGGCTTTAGGCTTTTCACAAGAAGATTCTATCATTGCGATCAAACACCACATAGGAAACATATTCCTTACAATAAGATACAATGTTACCTCAATTGATTAAACGTCCTCTTAAGTAACGGCAAAGCCAAACCCTAATGCTAGTATCACTTATAAGAATGACTTTCTCAATGATTCATAACCAGGTGGTGAACATCCTATTTTCCGTTTCCAACCATATGCTCCAACAAATGCCATAGCAAGGAAGCAAGATTTCATCTATCAAGCCTATTACAAATTTCTTTTATGACAACATTTCCAGGTTCTTTTGCATCTTAAAAAACTTGAGATATGATCCCATATTTCATCATTTGCTTTGGGTAGCCAGAGCAAGGGGCGGATCTATTAAGGGGAGAGTGGGGGCAGCTGCCCCCTCAACTTTCAAAATATTTTTATTAAATATTGAATCTTACAAAAAAATAATTATATAATGTATAATACAATATAGTAATTGTCCGTTCCAACATGTCTATCTATCTCTCTTGATGTAATGGTTAGAAGTTTAATATCTTTAGTAATTGACTCGAGTTTGATATTCTTGGAGTGTAAGATTTTTTTTTATTTAATTTTTAATGTAATTTTATTAGTAATTGCAAACATTAAAAAAAATTGTTTAGTATAAAAACTTATTTTATGTTCTCTTGAAGCGTATGGTTTTTTTTTATATAAAATACTATATAGTTCAATTAGTCAACTTATACAACATTTGAGGCTCATATAAATCATTTTTTTCTATGAAATTGTATTAGGATCTTATTATGTTTGCAAATTTTGATTTTTAAGCTTCAACGAGATACTTATCCTAATTATTTTGTGATTTTAGTTATATACTTGTTAAGGTTATCGATATTGTGACCTTATTTTGGCTTAAATTTGAACTACATTGGATTCAATTTGATATATGCAGTGTACTTTTGATAGTTATATTTTTTTTATAAGTTACTAGCTCGGGTAGGAATTTTATTTTTTTTTGCTCCGCCATTGATAACTATTATTATCAACTAATAATTATTCGAAAAATGACTTTTAAGACATATTTTTTCACAAAATAGACAATTTAGATACCGTAGTTAATGTAATAGCTAAATTGTGCCTAATTTTTTACTTTTATAACCAACAATTACTATTTCATTAACCCAGGTTAACTCATAAAATTATAGGTAATATTTACCCTTTATAAACAAATAAAAAAACCTAATTTTATACTTTTATGACCAACAAAGACTTTTTTTTATTAATGATTCTATTTTTATTTTTTGTTAATTTTATATTTTTTACCCTTAACCCCTCCCATTATTTGTATACAACATAAGGCTACAAATAGTTTCTTTAACTGCAGTTTTGGGCAATTATTTTATGTCATTTGTTAGCTATAAATGATTGCATTAATATTTTCATGTTAATATTTTTTGTATTCATGAATGTGTTTGTATTTGACCGGTTGTGAAGGTATATTTGAGTTTGAAGAGCAATTTTGTGTTTCAATTAATGGTTACTTCAAGTCTCTGTCACTATTTAGTTTACATGTAATTATCTTATTCAATATTGGTTCTCATTTTACCTACGAGGCTATGATCATGCTCTGTGGTAGATAGCTTGTGACTAGAATAAAATTTATTACTTTACAGGTACACATGCATTGAAGAATAAGAAATCAAATTTCGATAGCGAGAAAATTGATTTATTTACTACATTATGAAATAAGAAGCAATGATAATCAAAACCAAATTTCTAATCATCATCAAGAAATGTAATGCACGGGTACCTGTAAACTTTTCTAATCAAATTTATGACAAGTTAATCAAATTGATTTTATTAATTAATTAAAACCAAATTTGTAAACATTATTAACTATATTATGAAAAATTTACCAAACATTGGCATAATAATTTGATTAACTTGTTGATCAATGAAAATATATAAAAAAATTATAATTGGTTGGTCATAATTAGAATAATTAATACTGATACCTACCAGCGGCATGGGGTGGAGGGGTTAAGGGTAAAATAAAATAAAATAAATTAGAATCATTAATAAAATAATCTTTGTTAGTCATTTAAGTATAAAATTAGGTTTTCTATTTGTTTAAGAATAATCAAGATGTCTTTTAACTTTATGAATTAACCTGGGTTAATAAAAGAGTCATTGTTGATCATTAAAGTATGCACAAATTAGCCATTACATCAACTATGGTATCTAAATGGTCTATTTTGTTAAAAAGTATACCTTAAAAGTCATTTTCCAATAATTATTTGTCATTTCGCCCCCCTTGACTAAAATCTTGGGTCCGCCACTGGCCAGAGCTGTCTCTCGAGAAACATAATTGCCTGAATATATTTAGTCTATCTATGATATAACATCTTCATTAAATGATGTCATAAATAATTCAATCGAGCTTTCCGTAGTCCATAGGAAACAAAGAAATATATATATATATATATATATATATATATATATATATATATAACAAAAGGTAATTAAATTTTACGAATCTAAAGCTTTAGACTAAATCCTCAGTACCAAGAGCATTATTCTATTAATTTGAAAGTAACTAATTAGTGAAATCAAACACAATTTTACAACTAAATAATCATCAACAAATTAGAACAAGAAGAAGAGAGTGATTGAGATTGCCACTGCGTCTAGCGGAGCTACAGTAAAAGTAACAAGTAGCTACTTTACTGGACTTGGTTTAACTTGAACTTCTTTCTTCAGTGCTTTCTTGCAATTCTTGGACCCTTTTTTTTTGTTGTTGAGCTCTTGTGATTGTCCTTTAGCCTCTTCAGATATAGATTTTACTCAGTTCCGCTATTTATTTATAGTATAGTCCCTTTTAGTTTTACGTATGGCATTGAATTTTTGAACACCACCACCTGCTTAGTGACATCACTTTTTTTTTTTTTTTTTTTTGTGTGTTCGTCTTTGGATAAGAGCGACAACAATTGCCCCCCATTTTTTTGTCTATTTCATCCTCTTTTCTCTGTCCCATTTGATCTCAACGGCTATAAGATAATAAATAAATAAATATTTGAACTCACAATTAGGGCTGCGAGATTGGAATGAGATAGATAGGAGATGGGGTAGAGTGGGGGTCAACGACAAGGCTGGGTAGGTGTACGGGTTGTTTTTGTTGTTGTTGAAGAGGAAATAGAAAAAGAATAGAGGATGAGGAAAATGAAAAGGAAAAGGAAAAAAAAAAAATAGGAGGCAGGGGCGGGGCTTCAGATGCTCTTGCGTTGTTGAAGAATAAAGAATGTTGAAGAAGATAAAAAAAAAATAGAGGAGGAGGAGGAAGAAAAGTGGCAATGCAGGTTGCTCCTGTCTTGCTGTTGTTGATGGCCGAGGGAGAGAGATAGAAGAGAGGAGAGGGAAATTTTAAAAATAATAAATTATAGCAGTGGTGTCAAATAGCAGGTTCAAAAAATTAAAAAATTAAAAATTTGAGGGTGGTGGTATCAAAAAGTCACTTCCTTTACGTATTATCACATATTTCCACCATGTTTTATTACAACCACCACATCTGTTTTTTTTTTTTTTTTTTTTTCGTATACACTTATATTCTCATTTTTAGTTTATAAATTGGAAAGAATACAATTTATTTCCCTTCAAAATCATTAGTTTGGAGAGAAAATACAATCAAATAGATTTTTATAGGAGGTTTTTAGCTAATATGTTTATTAGTTTTATGAAACATAGTGATATGTATTATTGTTTGACACTTAAATTTGTTTATTGTTCATTTGTTTAAACTTTCATGCTATTGTATAAAATATTTTATCAAATATCCTTTCTTTTAAATAATAATGCTCTAAATTCCATTAGGAGAATGCTAAAATTGATCTTATTTGGCATTTGTCAATCAAGCGTGCCTTATAGTTATGTGGTTAATTATCACTGAGGGTGGTAAGTTTGGCGTATTGGACTGGACAAGCCTTAAGTTTTTTTTTTTCAAGTTGTATTATGTCAAACTACTTATCACACTTATTTATAGAGATTTACCCAAACTTTTGGTATGATATCGACTGTCCATGAAATATCTCGGCCCGAAATTTGAATGTTGGGTTTGACGGGTTCAGTGCGGTCAAAGTATCAACCCATCTCTACCAAATTTGGAAAACCACCAAACTAACTGGAAGATGCATGTCCTATCTTCTTGTGGAGACGAGTCCATGTTTCCAACTTGTTATTGGTGTTACGGATTAGCGATATTACTAATCCCAGGATATTGGGATTCAACGCAATAAACGAACACAAACAAATCAACCAATACAAGAAATGTATATATATATATATATATATATATATATATGTGTGTGTGTGTGTGTGTGGGAACACATCTAAACTACATAACGTGAGTTCTCCTCATGAACAGTGGAAAATGTGTCTTCAACCTGATTTTAAGGTTGCCCTTCAAATTCTATCATATTTACAAGAAAAACCAATAAGTAGTTGAGCAGTGGGAGTCAGGGGTAATTTTATAATTTTAAATAAAAAACATATATGTATCATTTTACCCTTTCAAATTCAGATATCAAAACCACCCCTTCAAGTATTGTTCATTATACCTAAGCTCCTAACATAATTTATTCAAACATTGGCCCTTAAAACTAGGGGTGGGCACGGGACGGGATGGGACGAGATATACCCATCCCTATCCCATCCCATTCATACGGGATCGGGACGGGACAGGATGAGAAAAATCTCATCCCGACCTCGTCCCATCCCAAACGGATTCGGGACGGGACGGGATCAGCGTGCTAATCTGGAGAATCTCAGTGGGGCAGAATGAATTGCACATCAGTAGGTTTCCTTCCAAATGTCTTCATCTATTGTTTACCAAAGGTTTATGTAATTAGTATGTAAGTGTGGTAAAGCCTCTCGACGATTGTAAATGGCACACGCGGCACTGATACAGTTGGGTATCACAAGTCCTGGTCCATATACAGTTTCGGTGCTAAAGCATGTTTTGAGTGACATCTATTATCATCTTTTTCTTCTATTCTTGTGATCAGATTAGTCAGCAGAATAGTTCGACTTGTCATCATCACTGAGGTAACCCACCCCACCCATTGAATTATACAAACTAATGCATGGGCATGTAATTAAAGGTTCATATCCTGTTTATGAATTTGTATGTTGATGCTGTATATATATGGTCTTCATTAAGTTCATCTTGTATTTCAATAATGCAATAATGCAATAACTTCTAATCTCAATATACTTCAAAAAATTTGAATGCAATAATGCAGAATCTGAACCCAATTTTTTTTTCTTTTCTGGTTTTTTTTTTCTGGTTTTTATATCCTTCAAGCTGATAATGATATGGAATTCATTCAATTGAAAGCAATCTTATTGATTGTACAATGAAGACTCATCATGGGTATCCACAATTCTAAAATAAATAATTAAATAAAAATATTAATAATTAATATTAATAAATTAGTTCGGGACGGGACGGGATTGGCGGGATTGAAAATCTTCATCCCATCCCATCCCATTCTAGATCGGGACGGGACGGGATCGGGATGAAATTATTCAATCCCATTAAGACCCGGAAAAATCGGGACGGGACGGGACGGGACGGGATCGGGACGGGAACGGGATCGCGGGATGGGATGCCCACCCCTACTTAAAACTATAAATAATTATTTTTGTTTAGAATTTTAATAATAATTTTTTACTTATTATTGAAAGGTTGTAATAAAATAAAAAATTATTAAATATTTGCACACGTGGAGCGCATCAAACACCATAGTGAATGGCTGAAGCACCCAACTTGCAATAAGAAAAGGAAAAATGATTTATAACTCCTAATTTTTATAATTATAGACCACATAAGACCTTGACAATTGAAAATGCCTCAAAATGCTTATTTTTTGAATTTTTTTGAATTTAAGACTATTAAATGCCACAAATATAAATCATGGTTAAAAAATATGCAAAAAAGACAAATATACTCATATTCCTAGAAATATTGACGTGGTGTTGTTATTTATATTTTCAAATTTCAGTTACATTGGAACAAGCAAAATATACGATCTTTTAATGTAATTTGATATTTTTTTCAAAGTCGTTTCATGTCCTTAAAATACAACTGATTGATTATTGCTTGATAATTTGGAAGTAAAAAAATAAAAAATAAAAAATCTGGAAGTAAACTTATGATTAAGTTTAAGGTAAATAAATTTGGAAAATTGATCATTTAAGTTAAAGGATAAGAACGTCTTTCTAAATATTTTTAACCACGGGTTAAGTTTGAGGCTTTTAAAAGTCTTTAATTATAAAAATTGAGCATTTTGAGGCATTATCAATTGTTAGAGTATGATGTGGTCTATAATTATAAAAAATAAGTTTTATTATTTGTTTTTATTTTATTCCTTAACCCTTTTCACTCCAAATATTGTCGGTCTCGTGACCCAGTGATACCATCCGCCATTGCTACTCTGCACCTTATAAGTGATTTTCCCATAAGAAAACCTTGGAAGGACTTAAAAAGGCAATTTACTTGTAGATCAAACTCACATATAAACCCCATAGACGAACCGTTAGTCAAATCTCTGACTCTCTCTACACTTTTTTCTCTCCTTTCTTTCAGTGCTCTCTCTCTCACTCCTAAGCCAAAGCAAAGCAGCTTCCATGGCGCCGCTTCCAGGTCCTTACTCCGGCACAAGCACTCTCGCTCTGGTAATCCCCATACTCTTCTTCTTCTTTTACCGATCTTATTCCCGATTCTTATACGCTGTTACATTTCGCTCTAATCTTGAACCATCTTTGCAGGTCGCTAGGGCTTCGGCATTCACCTTCGGCGTCGTCTATGGAAGCGTGAAACTCAAGTATCTCCAGGTGCTTTAAATCGATCCTGTTCAATTTCATCCGAATGTTTGTTTTACTGACATTGATTGTGATAATTTTTTTTTTTTTTAGTGCTCTTACTGTTATTAGGGTTTTGAGTTATTTTGATTCGATCTTTACAGTTTCGTCTTATTTAGGGTTTCATGAGTTTTACGCCACATTCGCCATGGACTGAAAAGTTCAATGTTGTTGAGACAACCGATATGAACGTTCAAATTAGTTTTTAGTATTTGGAGAAGTGATTCATACAATGATTTTCTTGTGTGTCAAAAGATTCCCGTCATACTCCTAGTGTCATTAACACCTTGTTATGTTCAGATTAATAGATTATTAGTTGGAATTAAATATTAGATTTACAGATGGGGGAATTGAAAAATCTTATTTTTTTTAAGTCAGGTTTGCTTCGCACAAGTTCTACACTTAACGGTTTTGCTTTGAATTTGTGTGTCAGAGTAATTTGTTGATTGACATAAAAAATGAAATAGTGCTAATATAAATATATATATTTTTTAATGTTATACACTACAATTTATGTTTTGGTTGTATGCAAAATATAATTGCACCTATGCAGTTAAAACGGACAACAGATCCATAACGATTCAAAAGCGTTACAGGTTATAACGGGATATAATGGTATATATTGGAATAGTTTTTTAAAATATTTTTTTAATACACTCACAAAGTATTAATTTTTTATAGGATAAATAATGTTCATATCATTAAATTTAAAAACAAAAAAAATTAATAAAAAGTCTTCCATTCGTATGAGAGAGATCGCAACAGAAAGTGCGATCGACTTTTCGTCTTCTTCCCTTCTTCTCTCGTTCTCTGTCAAACGGCGAGGCAATGTTTTAAAAAGCGTTTTTCAGCCTCGAGGTGGATCAACATTTTTCGAGGCAAAGCGGTGCCTCGAGGCGTAGCGAGGCGTTTTTTCATAAAAAAGTGAAAAAAATACAAACAAATAAAACTTAACATTAAAAACCCTAACAACATCATGACCAACAAGAAGTCTTTAGCACTTGAAGAAAAAAAAAACACTAATACCCAATTATGCCCTACAAAATCCTAGTTTCTCATCCCATTAGAAAAAAAAAAGACTAAATGTGATTAGCAAAAACAAGGTATTAAAGAATACCTCCAACCATGCTTCATTTTTAGAATTAAGATAATAAAAAAGACTTCTTTTAAGATTCCAAAAACTTTCCATTTTCCTAAGCTCGTTATGTACTATTCTTATCCTTAACCATTCATTTCTTCCTTGTATACTTTACTCCTTGTATTGTATGTAACAAGAACAGATACAGAGCTGAGACGGAGCAAAAATGGAAGAATTGAAGGAGAAACTGAACAACTGAGCAGCACGAGTGAGGAGGAACAAAAAATCGAGTCGAAGAGATGAGCTGCACGAGGAGGTAACAGGTAGGTACTTGATCTTCGTTTTTTTCTCCTCTGAAACTTTGAACTGAAACGATCGACCACCGACGATCGACTGTTGACGCTGTTGACGGTTGACTCTCTTCTTCTCTGAAATTGAACGATCGATCGACCCTGTTGATAGTCGATTGTCTTCTTTCCCTCTTCTCTTTTTTTTGAAACTGAACCTGAGAAGCAAACGATCAACAATTGACGCCGTTCTTCCCCTCTTCTTCTTTTTTTCTTCTTTTTCTTTTTATTCTTGTTCCCTGAAGTTGAAATGCTGAAACAAAGTGTCTTGATCGACGATGTGCTACTCTTCTTCAGTGTTTCCCCTCTTCTTCTTTAGTTTCCCGACTCCCCCTCTTCTTCTTCGTCTTCTTCTTTTATTCTCTTGAAACCTCACAACTTTAGCACGAATTATTAGGTTTCCTATTTGGGGACCCTCTCTCAGCCATCAGATCATTTCCAAGATCTTAAAAACATATCTGTGTGACTCGTACGATTCAAACCGAGTCGAGGCGTATGCTCAGACTCGTACGAGTTAGACAGCCAATTGGAGCGCCTTGACCCACTCACTTGAAGCGTACGCCTAGAGGCGATTTTCCAGCGCTTCGAGTCGATTCGGACGCTTCAATCACTTTTTAAAACAATGCGACGAGGTATAGTGTTCTATCAATTGGCGATGACGAGCTCTGATCCTTCTTCTTTCCTATGAGTCTAGGGTTCGGTTTGATCGAGAATGAAATATGTGATTTTTTGTAATGTTTAGAACAAAACGTTAAAATAGTATTATTGAAAAAAAATGTTATCTCAGTAATGGCCATATAACACCATTATATCGGAGTTGTGATAGTGTCATAACGTAATGGCTCACCCCCGTTAAGTGTTATATTGGAGTTGTAACGCCGTTTTAACTACATAGAATTGCACAAATATTATCAATTTTATAAAATTATCAAGTCAGTCGCACTCACACATTGCAATTTACAAAGGGTAATATATTAAAATATGTGAAAAATGAACCATTTTAATTTTCAATGATTAGAGGAGCCACTTATAATTTGAATACTTGGGAAGGTTTCAACTAATTAATTAAGGCCTTGTATATAATATATCAATATTGGAGGTGTTCATTGTAAATAGAAAAAGGTTCTTTAAGTTGTGTTCACTCTGGGTAATGGCTAAAATACCCATAAGAACAGTTAACAATATCTAAAAAATGTGAACTTGTGAGGGCATTTTGGGGCTTCTAAAAATGTGTTATTGTATGTGATAGTGTTTTCCTCTTGATTTGTATATAATATATCACTATCTGCATTTTGTCATTGTTCATCCACCTCTTGCTTTTGATTGTAAATAGTACGAAAATGGGAGGGAAAATTTGGAAACCACAAAAGTCAGGTTGAAGACGCAGACACACTTCCACTGTCCCTCCTCCCCTTTGGGCATCATATAGAATATGGTTTTTTTCATTGAAATTCCCTTCTTAACATTGTCCTGATATGGGTATGCATTTTGGGACTATGATTAAGGTAACCTGGACTTGATATGTCACCATAGACTTATGAGAATATATTCACTTTTTCTGAATTATGTGGAAATCAGTAGAAGCAAGATGGTCAAATTTCTAGACATTGATCACTGGGATTGCTTCTTCTGCTGCTGAGTTTGTCTCTCTCCTAAATGAAAATTTTAATCGAAACTATTGACATCACAATAAGATATAAAGGGTTTCTCTTAGACATCATGATTGTCTTACAATAACAAAGGAATTGCTAAAATATTGAATTTTAGATTGTAGAATGTGAGGATCAATATATTCATCTTAATGGTATTCTCATATGTAAAACACATGTTACATAAATTTTCTTGTACATTAGCTTTTATCTTATTTAAGAGGCACTTAATCTTCTGTCCAAACATTTTGAATTCTACTCCTATGCCAAAGTTTGCTAGTAATGAATTAGAAATTCATTATTGTCTATGTAAATAATATTTTGTTTATTTATCAAGTTTAGGGCTCATTTAATTTCTAGTTTATTAGATTTTGATTTCACACCCCTCCTCCACCCACCACTCCACACACACACTTAGGGGGTGTCTGTTAGAGGTTGTCTCTGCATACCATTAGAGGCTAGTAAAAGTCTGAATAAGAGGTTAGACTTCTAACTCAAACAAACGCCCCCTTAGCGCTCTGGTTCAAGGTTCAATATAACTGAACTCTGCCTCAACATCACTACTTGGCATTGGGACTTTCTTGTTTATTTTGGAAAGGCGAGCAGGGTTTTGCTTTGTTTATTATTGTTTTAAATTATACAATCAATAGATTTGTAAAATTGGCAGAAATTTTTTACAAAGGCCTTTGTTAAGTCATTGCGGCATGCATGTTTAGGAGCTGACACTAGTGTCAATCACAAGAACTAGGAGTTTCTTAACTACATTCTGAATTGCTTCAGTTGGACCTTTTTTAAACTGACAAAAGCACATGAGAATATATATAAATAAACATTCCTAGCCAGAGATGAAATTACAGGAAACATACCAGACAATATATGAGACCAATTTAACCTCATGGATGGGAACTCGCTCGAGAATGTAGCTCCCCCCCCCCAAAAAAAAAAAAAAAAAAAACACACTAAAGAGCTAATGTCAGTTGCTGGTTGAAGAGTATCCTTGTTCTTCTGCCAAAAGATGCGAAAATTTCTCTCCTTCTTCTGATCGTATTATCTACTGTTAGAGGAAGAAATTGGATCTTGGAGGGAGTTGTTTCAGCCAAAGGATTGAGGTGGGAAATTTTGGATTCGGGTTCTATGATTGTCATGGGTAGAAGGAAAGACAGTGGTGTAACAATAGTTTACCAGAATTTTTTATTTTTATCATTCCAATCCCAGTTTTTTTCCCGGTCAACAAACTCAGTGGGAGATAGCAACTTGATGAGATGAATATTGTTCTGAATCTCCCAGTGGTTCAAACAGCTTTGGAATCCCAAGATCCATGACGAACCAACATCATTATGGCCTATGAAGTTTGAAATAGAGCCATTTCTCAAAGAGATTCTAAAGAAGTTTGGGAACTCCTGTTTCAGAAGGATCTATCTATCCCACAGTTTTATTTGTATTTAGTTATTTATTTCAGTTTTAGATTTTGGTTCATGTCGCACTGGATGGGTTAGTTTAACATTCAAAAGGATTGAGGCCAGGAATCTTGTCGAAGGGACATCAAAAGGGTGAAATCCAAACCTGTAGTTAGATAATGCAATTTGCAATCATGGAAGGACTAGCTGTAACATTCAAAAGGCTTGAGGCTAGAAATCTCATTGAAGGAATCTCAGAAGGGTGAAATCCAAACCTGTAGTTAGATATTGCAGTCTGCAATCATGGAAGGACTAGCCAACTGGGTAGAAAGATCTCAAGAGTGCATAGTCTGAGACTATAGGACTAGGTTCTGCTTTTGAGGAATGTAAATTTGAGCTGACTCTAAAATTTATTAGATATTTTAGACATGGAGGTGAAGGCTGTTATGGTATTATGGTGTTATCCCTCATGATACTCGGGGTTCCCCTTCGGACCTGATAGTGGAGCATTTGGAAAGATGTTTATAGTTTAAAAAGACAAAATCATTCTGAAGGGATTTGTGGCAGTGTTTGATAGTCTGCTTTTTGTTTTTTGAATGTCTCAAAATCAGTTGTAAGCGTTCTTTGCCTGTATATTAACATGTTTCCTTGAAGTGCTAAACTTGATCAATCATAAGATATCTTTGTGACCATTTGATTCTTGCTCCAGCTATTCAGTTAAGTTGCATGCTTGGGGTATATGCTACAATGATAAAACCAAAGATTAACAAATGCCAACTTAACACCAATAAAAAGTACTTGGATTTTGCATCATTCGCTTGTTCTACTTTTGAAAACCTTAACCAGAAGTTATAGTACCAACAATGGCCACAACTACTTTGATTGTATGTCATTGAAGTCTTGAAAGGAAGTCTCTTGATGTTGCTGTTAGTTTGTTTTTATGGATTCCAAACCCATAGAATATAATAATCCATCTCAAAGGCTTTTTCTAGAGGGGTTGATCATGATCAATCTTAATTTTGTTATATTCTTACAAAATATAGGAATCACATTCTATGTTCTCAGTCATTCACAAATGTGAGAAAGCATATCACTTTGTAATAATGATCACTACTAGTCCATTATCATTCTGCTCTTTCTTTTCATCGTCATAGATTGAAATGTTATCGTAAACAAGTTTTGATTCTTCTTCCAAAAAGTTAATATCAGCAGTTGATACTAATGTTTAGAATATTCTTTATTCTTCTCAGGCAAAGGCAAAGTCACACAAGAAGGCAGAGGCTAAGGCTCATCACTGAAGGAGAAATGAGCGACATCTATAGATTAAAGCTTGAGTAGTTCAGTTTGTTAGGTTTCAATTTTTGCAACACCGTTGTAGTTTCTACTTTTATTTTTTAGCTTGCCCAACCATCACGATGGCAACTAAACTTTCAATCTCCTCTTACAAAGAAAGAACACTCCAGGGATGCTTAAACCAACTCTTAGGAAAATAATTGTTCAACTTTACTTTTTTCATTTGACTATGGCCTCAAGGATTATTCTGCAAAAAAAAAAAAAAAAAAAAAATTCACTTGCCAAGTTTGCGATATTTCTTCTTGCTTTATGCATCATTTAGACAGGTTCCTTGTATACGATCTCTTGCAGTAGCATAGGTGGTGTTTGCATCTGTTTTACTTGTGTAGATATACTTGAGCCCTTTGTCCGATCACAAACAAGTATAAATGATGACTGCATAATGTTGCATGGTTTGGCAAGATGCCTACGGTTAATAACCACTAATCAGAATCAATGATCTTATTGACTTTGGTCTTTTTAATATATATATTTTTTATATCTCTTTTTTCCCCCTTGCAATTGGTGTGACTTTGTTGAGTGCGCAAAACGATTGACTTAGAAGTCACGTCAGAAACCATACACCAGAGTAGGTTTTTGTTTATTCTGCTAGTTTACTTGTGGATGGAATGAAAGCTAGTTTGTTGAATCCATCTACTTGAGATGCAGAGACTATATTTTTTAGGATAAAGTCTTTTTCTGTTGTGACATTGAGCAGTATTTGGTTTTGAGAAAACAAGTCCACTACGAAAACACTTGCTGAAGATGACTTACGCAATTTTCACTCTTTCATTGCAAGGATTTTTTGTTCCCCCTGAAAAAATTAAGTTCCCCAATTCTGAAAGAAATCCAGAGGTTAAATGCATTTTCGTCATCAATGCTTATCTCTCTCATTTTCCCCTTTAGCTGGTCTTCTCTGCAAATTGACTCTCAGGAGATCTAGGGTGTGCTATGGCTGCCGCTACTAAAAATAAAGAGATCAAATGTAATGTTTTCAATGTGTATCTCCATTTTATTGAATGTAGTAAAAACTTAATTGGTCCGTTTTTGGATGACCAAAGCTCTCCTCTATCCCACCAATGTGATTCAGATCGCAGTATTCAGATGTGGCAGGCAGGGAATCCTGTCGAACCACCTTGAAAAATGGTCAAGAAGACTTTGCCTGTATTCCATGCTAATATGCACGTCTTTTGTTTGAATATGGCATCACCAAACACACTCGGTTCGTATCAAGTATTCAAGTTTAACAGAAACATTTGTCAATTGGATCACCAAACTGGACAACATGGATATAACTTCAATGAATGTCTGCTACTGCATGGTTCCACTCTGCAAGAACTCCAAATCAGTATACTCTTTCCTGTTAATATGGTTGTTACCCTGTAATGAAAGGAGTGAATTTTCATTCAGAAAATTGACCACAACAGTGATTTCAAAAGCCATTATAAATGAATAGTTTCTGAATCTGAACCAGTACTTCTATTCCAGGATACAAGGGTGCTAAATAGTTTATCTTCTAAAACACCTCCTCACTTTTCAAAACTGTGAAACAGATTACAAGTGATTCCTAGAACAGAAATCTACATACAACAAATATCATACAATGCCTGAAATTCTGTCAGCCACGTAAAACAAATATCGTACAATAGCTAACAAATCTTTCTACGGTTACAAAAGAATTGTGAACAAACGCCAATATATAACTTTCAGTTCAACCAACCAGCAAAACCAACTTCTACTCTGAACTACAGTCCTTGCAGGATAGGCCAACCTTTCTTGATTATGTCATTGATCTTTGCGTCGATCCGCCTTTGGGTCCTAGGAGGACATAGCTCTGCTGTGTAGCCATTTAGTTTGGTCGCCAGGTTTGATATTGAAAGCTCTTCCTCAGGAAGGTTTCCAATCAGCTGGAGGAGGAAGCGATTCCGCTTGAGCTCAAATTTCTGCGAAGTCATAACAAGTTGTTTTAGAATTGCATAGAAAACCATGTCAGTAGCTTCAGCATGCTCGTGTGTCAAACTCTTCAACTATTAGCAGATTTCTCGCATCATATCGAATATTTGTTGAGAAATTATAAGCTGCCAAAAACCATAATATTCAGGTACAACACTGTACCTGATGTTCAGACTCAGCAGGATAAAATGTCCCCAGTTGCTGAATTTCTGTAGTCACAATACTACTCCTTGATCTGGTCTGCTCCCTTTCTTTACTTGCAGCAGCTAACTTCACCTCCTCGGTTCCATTGGTGAAGATTATTGATCTGTCAATGCAGCATACCAAATGGGTTACCACAAGTTGAAATGAAACAAAAAATCGTCCCCGATGTCATGGTGATATCTACCTGTACTGGTTTCCCACGTCAGGGCCTTGTCCAAAGACTTGCCTAGAGTCATGACTAGACCAGAAGACATCCAAAAGTTGCCTGAAATTAATCAATTTTGGATCATACTCAATCTGCACAACATTCATGGAACATACTTTGCATCAAATAGAACACTAACCAAGAAATGATTCCTACACTAAAAAGTAAAGAAATAAATCAGGTAGTAAATGGATGATCCAGTACCACACCCCCTCTTCCAAAACACACACACACATACAAAAAAGTAACATCATGGATGAAGAGAGACTGGTTCTTATAGGATCACTTTGTAGGGAGGTCTGATGGTGCTCTAAGGTTTGATTGTTGATTGTTTGCATTGCTGGTTCTTCTCAAGCATTTGACAAAGGAAGGAAAATGGTGGTGTGGGATTTAATCCCCTATGCTAACTTGTGGGGTATGTGGCTTGAAAGGAACCATCGATGTTCAAGGAGTGGTTTTTAAGGAAGTTTTTCTAAATGTGGTTGCTCTGTTATGGACAATAATACCTTATTATGGTGTCCTTGTATGAATAATTAGGTTGGATTTTGTGGCTTTCTCAACAACAAAAACTTTGATACTGAGCAACTCACCAAGCTCAGGGAATCTCAATATCCACAACTATCAAAATAAAAATAAAAATTCAGCAGAACCAGGTGCATCCATAAAAAGCAAATTGGATACTAAACTTAAAGATTCGCCCCAAAACTCAAAATTAATTTCCTTCCAACCAAATAAAGGAAGTTCAATGCCACAGATTTAACCAAGCTTTGGTAATATCTAGATTTCCTAATACGTATTTGATCATTATGTAGAAATGTTAAAAGAAATTCAAAAGTAATTCTACAAAAGAAGTTTACGTAGTTTTGCTTCGGTAATTTTGCTTATCCGGTGTTCTTCACTAGCTGTAGGTGTGGGTCATATTGTCGTGTCAGTTTGTGTCAGGTGTCAGGTTTAACAAATCATTTTCGGGTTAGCAGATAGCCAGATAGTTTTGTGCTGAAACGTGTCAAACGGTCATTCAGGTCAGTCCATTCCCTGGCAGGTCGGTTTCGTTTTTATTTTTCTGACCCGATAATCAAACAGGTTAGATTCGTAACTCATATATGTGACCCGCAAACCTGACACATTGCCACGTCTAGTTCATCCCATTAAAGGATTCATTGAGGATGAGTTGTTTCATTGCATTCCCTCTTCCAAGTTCCACCTTTTATTGATAAATTTGTGTAGATATCTTTGGCAATAAATAAACTGGAACAAAATCAACACCAACGTTTATGCCATTCACCAGGGTATGATTTTGAACGTGACTACATAAAGGACAATGCCAATTCGGAAGAAAAAATCAACCTTAGCACCTTAGACTAGTAATCAACCTGCAACCCTATGTTTTTTAATCAATTTGGCTTACACCCTCCTTTCTATAACTTTTCTTCCTCTAATTCAAGTCCTTTTTAATCCAATAAAACAACCTCGACCTCGATTAATAATCGACTCAAGTTTTTCAAAGTCTCACTAAAGCTCATCTATCAATTTTAGGGTCATTTTATGCTCAGGCCTTTTAACTTACTCTCCTAATATTTCCACACTTATATCTACATCATTAAAATGTGCTTATACATTATATGAACAAGCTTCCTAATCATTCACTCAACTTTGATTCCATAAGAGTTGATTCCATAAGTGAGAAGAGAGAGAGTGATATATGCACATTTCCGTATGTGTGGTGTCATTTATACACGTTTCTATTTAATATTCGATGTTGTGTCAAAGACTCACTATTTGTATTCTTCAATCTCGACATTGAAGCTATCTCTTTGTCCATTGGACGTAGGCAAACTTGCCGAACCATGTTAAATCGCTAATGTGGTACGTGTTTTATTTTATTTTTATTTCCTTTACTATGGATTTATTATTTTTTACTGCAATTATCAATTGTGCTCCGCATTGGTATTTCCTTGGGTTCAAAGACTCCACCACCTCGTCGCCTTGTGATGAGCTGGCCTAGTAGAAGATGATGGAAGAAACTTGGAAAAGGTGGTGGAAACTCTTCCACCGCCACTCCCAAATAGTGCAACTATCAATTGTGTTGTGTTCAACATTGATTAAGCTTTCGCATCTCACAAAATTATCATGATTAATAAACTCAATAACTAAGATATCAAACAAAAGTGTTCGAATCGTAAAACATTCTACTCAATCTAATTGAAATCTAAATCAAATCGTAAACGAATCAAAGCACTAACCTGAACAGATTCGGCGTGATCAGCCAAGCTTCTGAACTCGGGATTGGTCTTAGATCCACCACAATAACCTACAGTGGTCCGTACAACCCCATCCAAGCATCCAAACACGGCTTCAGATCTCCAGAAGCTCCCTAGAGCGAAAACCGCGGTCTTCAACGGCTGATTCGCTCTCTGATCTTTCGGTTCTAGAGAGATCCGTTCAGGCAATCGGATGCAGAGAGCTCTGTTGGATGTCAAAATGATGAAGACAGAGAAGAACTCTAGAAGACAAACGAGTAGATCGATCGGTGACACTTTCTTCTTCTTCATCTCTCTATTTCGTGGCTTTGACGAAGAAGAAGAAAAGAACTGATTAGATTGAAGAGAGAGAAAGGGGAGTGTAACGGTGAACGTGTTTCGGGGAGACGTTTACGCTTTTTGTTGTCTATTGGTTTCGGAGACCTAAGTTATCATCATCTAATAGCGTATTTTAAGGGGAGGAGTGGCTGAGATATTGCGCGGGTGGTGTAGGATGGCGCGGAGTTGTAAAAGAATTTCACGGGTTGCCATACCATATCCTCTGTCTCACATTACAATTGATTTTTTTTTTCTTTACTTTTTCACACCGCGTATATAAATAAAAATCTTCATTTTTTTTTTCATGTCCTTCCTCCCCCATTCGAAATCTCTTTCAAATCTCTCTTCATGTTTAAAACTCTCGCAAATCTCCTATCTCTCTCTTGAAAACTCTCAAAATCTCCTTAAAGTTGAAACACTTAAATCCAAATTCAATAAATACGCATAACTTAACATAACAAACAAATCAAAACTCAAACCGAAAAAATGAAAAACAAGATGACTTTTGAAATAATTTAAATCCTCAATTGAGACTGTTTCTCAAGCTCATCAAAAGACAAAAGTTGTAGTACTTTGAGTTATCTAATAAACACAACTTGAATCACTTGAAAATGTTTTGAAATGAGCAAATTATAGTCATTTTACTAAAGTTGCGCAAATCTGTCGAAAAAATAAAAACGGGATAGTGTTCCTGACTTTTGGACAACTTATGTGCTCGATCGAGACTGATTATCAAGTTTATCAAAACACAAAAGTTGTAGTACTCTCAGTTATCTAATAACACAACTTGAATCACTTGACAATGTTTTGAAATGAGCCAGTTATGATCATTTTAGTAAAATCGCGCAGAACAGAAAAATAAATAAATAAATAAAAATAAAAATGTTCGCAGATCCATCAGTGCACTCTGTGAACAAAAATTATTTTTTTCTACTTTACGCGACTTTACTAAAATGACTATAACTTGCTCATTTTAAAACATGTTCAAGTGATTCAAGTTGTGTTTATTAGATAACTGAGAGTACTACAACTTTTGTTTTTTGATAAACTTGATAATCGGTATCCATCGAACACATAATTTCTCTGAAAGTCAGGAATACTATCCCATTTTTATTTTTTGGACAGATTTGCATGACTTTAGTAAAATGACTATAACTTGCTCATTTCAAAACATTTTCAAGTGATTCATTGTTTATTAGATAACTCAGAGTACTACAACTTTCGTGTTTTAATGAGCTTGAAAATCAGTTTCAATTGAGGGTTTAAATTGGTTCGAAAGTTATCATGTTTTTCAATTTTTTGGTTTGGGGATTTGTCTGTTATGTTAAGTTATGCATATTTATTGAATTTGGGTTTAAGGGTTTCAACTTTAAGGGGATTTTGAGAGTTTTCGATGGAGAGAGAGGAGATTTGCAAGAGATTTGAATGTGGAGAGAGATTTGAAAGAGATTTCAAATGGGGAAGGGAGGGAGAAACCATTGTAGATTTGAATGGTTAGGGGGAAAATAGAAGTTTTTGTTCATATAGGTGATGTGAGAGAATATGGTGGTGTGAGAAAGTAAGTAGATGGTGTGGGGAGAGTAGAATGGTGTGAGAGAGAGGAATTGGTGGTGCGAGATAGTCGTTGCATTGCTGGATTGGGATAGAATTTACCGTTGCATAAAAAAAAATTTAATCCATTGATCAGATCCAATCCATTTTTAGTTGCTAAAATTGATCCATGGATAGTGATGCATCCAAATCTGTCCTCGCTGATCTCAAGTCTGCAAAACGAGCAGCAGTGAGCTAGGGACCACTGTTGTGGTGGCCGAAGGCACTCCGTGCTTAAGTCTGGTAACGATGCAAGGAAGAGTGATGACTAGATGTAATTAGCAATGTGTATGTTTACTTTTCTTATTCCCTTTTCTCACCTTAAGTAGCGAATGTTCCTTCCACGACTGTCCATGCTATCGAGTGTGTGATGGAGGGAGAAGATCTCGCCCAAATCTTACTTGTGTACGACTGACTCTTCGACACTTGGCTTTATTTAGGACTCAATGCTTGATTGGGCTAAGAGTTGATTTGTGTAAGTGGATCTCGGACCTATGACAGCTCAGAGATTTTTTATTTGGGCCTTATTTTCCTAGGTTGCCCCAAGACCCGTGCCTTTTGTGCTGGCATGACTTGGGCACCTGACTTACGGCATGAACAATAGTTTACCTCGTTAAAGCTTTTCTCGTGTTAGGATTGGCCCATGTCAAATGTACGATTGTGATCGAATGATTGTTCGATGTCTCATCGGATAATTCAGTATCGATGATTCTTTCATTGAGTCTGGATTTTTCTTTAAATAATTCATATTGTAAAGTACTGCAAGTAGTTGCCCTTAGCAAGTTTGTGAACCTCCACATTGAGACTTCTATTAATACATTTACATACCCATTCATCATGGATTGCTAAAGACAAATAATATTACTAATAATAGGCCTCCTTATCCATTCAACTGATTCCAAACTTGCAGATTTTGCTTCTTCATATAAAATTGAATTTAGTAGGGGTGGGCAAAAATCGATTTAAATTCGGTTAACCGACTAAACCAGTTTCCAAATTCAATTCGGTAACCGAACCGAAATATGAGTAGAAATAAAATAATTTAAACCGAACCAAACCGGTTATAAACGGTTGAAAATTAGTCTACAGTTTTGAACCGATCGAATAATAACCGAACCGACCGATTAATTAGATATGTATAAATAAATAACAGGTAGGTGTCAATACCTGATTAGTGCAACAAATGCACTGCGGTGCACCCTGTTGCACTGAATCACTCCCATTCTCTCTCAGTTTTCAATTTTGGGCTAAAAATTTGGTATGTCAAAAAATTGGGCATGTTTTAATGAAAGCCTTTCAAGTGCTTGAGCCTGAAATTTCGGCCCAACCGAACCAGACCGATCCGAAATTCTGTTCAAACGATTTCATCGGTTTACAAATACAAAATTCGATTTATGTTTGGGTTTTGGGCAAACCGAATGAAATCGATTCGGAGCTCAAAATCGAACCGAACCGACATTGCCCACCCCTAGAATTTAGAGTGCTCGAATCACCAAGCAGGAAACCTTTTCTTCCAATGATTTGCCTGAATCAAGAGGAGAGCGACTTCAACAGTAACTCATTCTGCCTTAGTGATTTTAAGCATTCTACTTGCAATCTTAAAAGCAACGTGCGCCAAAACTTTCCCATGACTATCAATAACAAAATTCATGCACAACATCATTTGAAAAACACCAACTCTCATGAAGATATGGATCAAGAAAAGCAATAGGCTCAAGAAATTGGACATTATGAGCAGAATGAGTTGCAACATTCATATTCACAAAAGCAAAATTGAAACACATGATCAGTTTGATCTTGAAGGTCTGCAATTCAAAACGTGAATGATCTGCATCCAATTGATTGCGATCAATAGCCTGATTCACCAAGGAATGGACCTGGATATCAGTGTTAGCATTTGAAAGAGCATTGTTCAGAGACATCTGATCATAAATATTGATACATCCATCCTCAGAAATAGTGCCAACTACTTGGTTGGGGGCAAGAGAACCACCATTTCACCCATTAAGACCAATTACATTGTAGATTCAACATAAAAGCACGATCTCTTGCTAGATTTTTCCCCTAAAAATAAGATCATTCCGGAGGAACCAAATGGCATTCAAAACAGTAAATTGAGAAAGCATTTCTTCTTTTGTTTGATGTGATAATTGGGATGTATCCCGCATAAAATTCAAAACTTGCCCAGTTGTGTTGAGTTGTAATTTTTTGTTTGACCAATCAATAGAGAAGGGTGATAACCTCCACCATTGTAACCCAATGAGGCAGTCAAAGAAAAGATGAGAGAAGTCTTCGAATGCTTAAAACAAAAGGCACATACATCTTCAATAGGGGTATGTAATCCGACTAAGTATGCAAGAGTATAGATGATGCTATTGCAGATTTTCCACACTAAAAAGATTGCCTTAGGTAGATCTTTATCCTCCAAAGTTTCCTTAAAAGGTTGCTTGGAAGAGGAGAAGGAATAAAGATTGAGGTATGATGTTCATTGAAAGCTTTAGTGACACTTTTGACAGAAAAAAACACATTTCTATCAAACATCCAAACTAGCTTGTCAAGTTCACTAGAAAATCTATGAAGTGTATCAATAATATCCATAGCCACGGGAGCAGGGAAAAGAGTTATAATCAAACTCTCATTCCACACCACTTCATTTGAACCAAAAGCTGACATAATATCTGTGACATAATGAGGAAGCCCAGGAAAATGAGCAACCCTGGTTGTTGTCTACAATCATCCTGAATGAATCCTGGTTTGACCCATGCCTCCTTCCAGAAGTCCACCTTTTCCCATATCTAATTAGGCATTTCACCCATGTTTTCATCTTCTTAAGGCAGTAAGGAAACTTCTCCAAGCGAAAGAAGCCACTGATAGAGATTTTCTGATTTCAAATAGACTCTTATGATGGTAATAAAGAGCCCTGAGCTGAAGTACTCTTAAGTAAATAAACCTAAGATTGCCAAACATTATTTGCCAATAAGGCAAAATTTTTGTTTCTTGAAGAAGGAATATTAAAACCTCCCAAACTTCTTGGGAGAAAGATGACATCTCATTTACACATATGCTTAGCCTTACTATCTCCTGACCCATTCCACCAAAAATTTATAGCAAGAGAGTCAAGCTTAGAGGCAATGGAACAAGGAAGAAGAAATGATTGCATAGTATAAACTTAGATTGAGTTGAGAAAAATCATAACTATTATTTCAGCCCGAGAGAAAACTTTAGACTTCCAACCAGCTAGCTTGGAATCAACGTTGTCAATGAGGAATTGAAAGTCACTTGATTTTCTTTTGGACAGAAGGATGTGAGTTCCCAAATATTGATCTTTTGGGCCGTAAGATCTAGAATCCAAATTTCTGTTAATCATCTTGTGGAATCTCTAGCAGACATTGGATCTATAAAACACTGATGAATTATCATAATTCACTCCTTAACCCGAAGCAATACAATATTGTTCAAGTAGTTCTTTGATGTTGTGGGCTTCATCCGATGAAGCTCTATTGACCAAGGTGGATGGTTGATGGAGCGTGTCTCCTGATTTTGATGCCTTTGGTCACTCCCTTTGCTTCAACCTGAATGAGCAATCTACAGAGAGATTCAACAAAAATTATGAATAGATTAGTGGAGATAAGATCCCCTTGTTTAATACATCTTGAAGGCTTGATGCTTTGAAGGGGAAAACCATTCAGAAAACACAACCAGAGATGACGTGGAGATGCATTGATGGATAAGTTGAATCCGGTCAGATGCAAATCCAACTTTTTGGAGAATGTCTAAAAGGATGGGCCACTCCAATCTATCATAGGCCTTAGCCTTTTTAATTTTGATTGGCAGCCATCCATGTTTTTCTTGTTGCAGTGATTCATTTGAAGAAATTTTTTTTTGTGTTATACTAACATTGTTAGCAATAGATCTACCTTTAAGAAAAATGCCCTAGTTAGGTGAGATGAATTTGTCAAGGAGGGGTTCATCCTATTGGCGATGATTTTAGAGATAGTTTTGTAAATAACATTATACAACCCAGTAGGTCTGAACTTATTAGGTGAAGTTGGATTTGGAATCTTTAGGGATGAGAGCCAAAAAGTTTCATTTAACTTAGGATCAAGTGTTTTGAGGATGATTTTTTTTTTCACAGACTCAACAACATCATTCCCCACAATATCCCAATGATTTTCGAAGAAGAAGAAGAAGACATGGAAACCATCTAAACCAAGCGATCTGAGATTACCCACTGGCAAAGGTTTCATCTTTATCAAGGGTTAACAAAATATCATAATTTTCATTTTCAGTTATTCTCAAAATAATTGTTTAGCACTTGCCCTATTTTGTCTTGATTTGCATGCCAAATGATTCTCATAATGATGTTTTTTTTTTTTTTTTCCTAAGGAGAGAAGCAAGGTGGAAAAACTTAGTATTTTATCACCTTGAAACAACAGAGAATACCCAAACTTACTCTTCCAAAAGAGTTCCTCTCTGATCTGATGTTATGAAGTTCGGAGAGTTGATCTTCTAACAAGGCAATGGCCGTAGCATTATCAAGTTTAGAGAGTTGATCTTCTAGCAAGGCAATGGCCATAGCATTATCAGAGGAAGGATGTTCATCTTGAAGAGCATTCAAAGCCAACGATGTCCCTGCCTGACACATTGTTGAATATTGCGAAATTTGTTAACACGCTAGGATATGAGAGTGAAGAAAGCAAGTGAACTCTGGAAATTAGAGTTCTTTATTCATACAAAATAGTGGCTATAAATAGCCTTTACATCATGCTATGCTTCATAAGAGAACATAACAGAAACATACTGAAATCCCATGAAATAATCCTAAGATCATGGGATGGCTCTAAGTCTCTAACAATCCTAGACTTATGGGATGACTAATTCAAATCCTAAACTGACTCAAAAGACTAGTTCAAATCCTAAACTAACTCAAAGACTAATTGAATCTATGGAACAAGTAAACAAGTACTTGTACTTTAACACCTTCCCCTAAATTGAATACTCAGTAATCAGTTTAAATCCATATCTGAAATCCCATTTTGTTGGGGTGAATATGTTGCAGTTAATTGCCTCCTTATACCTTGTGCTTCACAAAACCTGTTAAATTCATGAGAGGTATACTCTCCTCCTCTATCGGTGCGCAATGTTTTAATAGATACTCCAGTTTCATTTTCAAGAATGGCTTTGAACTTCTTGAAAATACTGAGTGTCTCAATTTTATCAGTCATGAAACAAACCCATGTTTTTCTACTGAAATCATCAGTAAATGTAATATAATATTTCTTACCACTGTTTGAGATAGGATTGATTGGCCCTCGTACGTCTGAGTGGAGCAATTGCAGTGTACTGGAATGGTAACATTTCTGTGTGGAGTTGGGGCGTAGAGGAAACATTCTATTTGCAGCCATTTATGTTTGAACGATAAGGCCTTGTTTTGGATGATAAATTTGGCATTTGTTTCTATGCATTAGTACTGCAAACCCCTTCTCTTGCAATTGTCCAACACTAATGAGATTGCTAGACAGATCAGGCACAAAGAAAACACTGGTAATTTGATGTAAAACCCCATTCACTTTTATCCTTATATCCCCTTTACCTTTCACAGTGAGACTGGAATTGTTTCTTAGCTTTACCCTTTCAGTAAAAGTTTCATCAAGTGTTGTGAAAAAACTTTTATCTCCAGTCATATGATTACTGCATCCTGAATCAAGATACCACAATAACTTTGAAAGATTCACCTTACCCTCCTCAGAAGCTACCAGAAAGCCATCCTCCTTGTCTCCTATGCAAGCCATCAACAACATTTCTTCCTCAGTTTCTATGTAATTTGCCTTTTGCCTTGAACTCTCTGTTTCTCTGAGGACATACATATTGGAAATGCCCCAGTTCATGGCACTTGAAGCATTCAATACCAGACTTCTCAAAGCCAAACCTGCCTCTGCCACGTCCTCTTAAACCTCCACGTCCTCGTCCTCAAGCAGGCTGTTTTGGAGCTCGTCTATTGACATTGCATCAATCTCGTTCGACTCTTCAATAGAGCATACCACATAGTCAAACTTTGAGATCGTAGACCTCAAAATCTTCTCATTGACGACTACATCATCCATCCTTTCTCCATGGATCCTCATCTTGTTTGCCACAGTGAGGGTTCTAGAGAAATATTCATTTACTGTCTCACCAACCTTCGTTTGGAGCATTTCAAATTCTTTCCGAAGGGCTTGAAGTTGTGCACGCTTCACTCTTGCATTGCCCTGGTATTTCTTCTTCATGGAATCCCATATGTCTTTTGCAGTTTCCTTCTCCAAGATCGTTTCAAGCACATATATGTCAATGGCCTGATACAAGTAATTCTTGGTTTTCAGATCCTTCAACTTTTTCTCTCCTACTTCTTTGAGATGCGCCTCAGTAAGAGTGGTTCCCACTGGATATTGTGTGATTCCAGTCTCCACCAAGCTCCAATACTCCTTCGACCGGAGTAAGTTCTCCATCAACATGCTCCAATAGTCATAATGACCATCAAACTTCGGTATAATAGGTTGAACAAAGTTGCCTCCCTCTGCTGCCATTTATTGCCTACAACGGTAAGCTAAGAAGACTGCGGCTTCTCAAGAACTAGACCCCAATGTTGGGGCTCTGATACCAGATGTTAACACGCTAGGATATGAGAGTGAAGAAAGCAAGTGAACTCTGGAAATTAGAGTTCTTTATTCATACGAAAGAGTGGCTATAAATAGCCTTTACATCATACTCTGTTTCATAAGAGAAAATAGTACTGAAATCCCATGAAATAATCCTAAGATCATGGGATGACTCTAACAATCCTAGACTTATGGGATGACTAATTCAAATCCTAAACTGACTCAAAAGCCTAGTTCAAATCCTAAACTAACTCAAAGACTAATTGAATCTATGGAACAA
Source organism: Berberis vulgaris (assembly GCA_963556465.1). NCBI lineage: Eukaryota > Viridiplantae > Streptophyta > Magnoliopsida > Ranunculales > Berberidaceae > Berberis > Berberis vulgaris. Next base: position 5,095,465 of record OY747137.1, read on the forward strand.
GTAAACAAGTACCTGTACTTAAAACATAGAATTGAAAGCCTGGAAGAGGTCTGAGGCGATTTTGTGAAATCTAAGGGTATTTTGGGAATTTTTTTCTCCATCAGGCAGATCTGTCAATCCTGGCCGTTCCTGCCTTTTTGGAAGATATCTGAACCATTGCTCTTTGTCTCGGTTGGGAACCCTAAGGGTTTCGCCGCCGCCGATACGCTTCAGCAGGCGACACGCCGGCCGGCTTGAGGGCTGGGACTGCGCAAGTCTTACCACGGCTGGATCTTGTTCCTAGACTCGCCACGGATGTTGTTACGCCTCCCCAGCCAGCTCAAACTCTGGTGGCGGTGGGTGATCCTGAGCATATGCTCGCAGATGCACAAGCACTTGATCATGGCACGTCAAAGGATGTTGGGGAAGTTTGGGGGCGGTCGTCGGTGCTGAACCGACTGCAAGTGGTCCTGGCCAAGCGCGCCGTTCCCGGGGCTGCGAGGACCGACAAGGATGATGGGGAGTTGTATGATGTTGCCGTTCAGTTGTTCGAGGAGAGCCGGGTCTTGCAGCAACGGAAAAATTCCATAACAAACATTGCTCTTGATGGTATAATAGATGAAAGCGATGTAGCTGTTTCGGACTCAGAGTTGGGGCTTGACTCACATGCTATTACTGATTGCACTTTGGGGGCACTTTCTGATGTGGCTACTCACAACAAAGTCGAAACGGCGGTTCCCACGGGCAATCGTCGTAAGACTAAGAAGGGTAAATCTTCTTCCCGAGTTTAAGATGATGGAAAACTTTATGTTTTGGAATGCACGTGGGATTGGTAATCAGGCCACGCGGAGGAGATTAAAAAGACTGGTAGTTGATAACAAAATCAGACTTCTTATGATTGCGGAACCAATGATTGATTCTAGTAGATCAAGGGAACTTGGTAACAAGATCCATCTCGAAGGTTTTGCCTCCAATGACTCCCTTGGCGGCAAGATTTGGATCTATTGGGATACCACTTTAGCTCTTTCGGTGCTGGATAGGACTGACCAGATCATTCATTGCCAGGTAACGGATACTAATTCACGAATTTTCTTAATTTCTTTTGTTTATGCTAAATGTTCTGTGGAAGAAAGACGAGATCTTTGGTTGAATATGGATAATTTTGCTGCCAATCGTGACCTTCCTTGGCTGGTTGGAGGTGACTTCAATACCTATTTGCATTCTGGCGAAAAAGTAGGCGGTATGGAGCCGTCCAGGGCAAGCATGTCCGAGTTTGGTGATTGCATTGAAACCTGTGGTTTACTTGACTGTGGCTTCTCTGGACCCCGTCTCACTTGGTGCAATAACAGGCGGGGTAGTGAACGCATCTGGGCAAGACTTGACAGAATATTTGTTACTTCCGCTTGGTTGACAACTTTGGGCTGTCCTAAAGTGGAGCATCTCAGCAGAACCTTTTCTGATCACTCTCCTTTGTTGGCTTCCATGCCGATACAAGCAAAATGCGGTTATGTTCCTTTTCGCTTCCTTAATATGTGGTCAACTCATCCTGGTTTCATGGATCTAGTCAAGGATGCGTGGATGACTGATTTGGGCACCATGTGCCCTATTGATAGAATGGATGCCAAGCTCAAACTGACACATCGCGCTCTTATTCAGTGGAACAGGACTGTCTTTGGTAACGTGTTCAGTAGAATCCGGGCACTAGAAGATGAAATGCAACAGTGGGAAACGACACTTTTGGCGGGTTTTGGAAACAATAGTATTACCGGACTCAATGCTGATGCCAATTGGGATGTACAGGCTTGCACCAATCTACACCGTTGTCAGGCTGAGTACAGATTAGCTCTTCAACAGAAAGAGCTTTACTGGATTCAAAAATCAGGTGAAAAAGAATTCAAGGAGGGGGATGCCTGCACCCAGTTTTTTTTTGCTTCCACAAAGTCCAAGTAAAAGCGTCGTGCCATCAATCAGATTACTTTACAGTGTGGTAGAGTTATCTCGGATCCTGGTGACCTTCTTGACAACGCAAACGAGTTTTTTGCGAACATGATGACTTCTCAAGGTGCTTGTATAGAGGATACGGAGTTACTAAATTGCATCCCGCAGTTGGTGGATCCGGGTCAAAGCATTCTTTTGGTTAAACGACCTTCCTTGGAGGAAGTCAGAGAAGCTGTTTTCGATATTCCCAAAAATAGTGCGCCAGGGCCGGATGGTTTTACGGCTGAGTTCTTTCAGTTTTGTTGGGCATTTTTGAGCAGCGACATTTGGGAGGCAGCCATACAGTTTTTTGAAGGCGAGGCCATGCCGTCGTCTTTTTCGGCGAATTTTATGGCCTTGATTCCTAAAATTGACAATCCAGTTTATTTTTCTGATTTCCGCCCCATCAGTCTGTGTAATGTGATTTATAAGATCTTCAGTAAAATCCTTTGCAATAGGTTGGTGGATATCCTGCCTCGATTGATTTCTCAGGAGCATGGGGCATTTGTCAAAGGCAGATTCATTGGTGAAAATATTGGTCTGGCGCAGGAATTGATGAGAGACATCAATAGGAAGGTTAGTGGAGGAAATGTGGTGCTGAAAATGGACATGGAAAAAGCTTATGATAGATTGGAATGGCCCTTTTTGCTTGCGGTTCTTAAGAAATTCGGTTTTCATGGTAGATTCTGCCACCTCATCTCTAACTGTGTGGCCTTTTGTGGATTTTCAGTTCTTCTTCAGGGAGTATACAAAGGTTTCTTCAGATCCACGAGGGGCCTAAGGCAAGGTGACCCTTTATCACCGTTCCTTTTCATTATTGCTTCAGAAGTGTTGAGTAGGGGGTTGAAAACAGCTTTTGAGGAGGGGAAAATAGGATATTATTACACCCCCAGGAATTGCAGTCCTATATCCCATCTTCTGTATGCAGATGACACGCTTGTCTTTTTAAATGGCCGACAATCTTCAGTCTTGGGATGCATGGAGTTTCTGCGATGGTACTGTCGGATCTCGGGCCAGAAAATAAATGAGGGAAAAAGTTTTTTTACCTTGGATGATAGGGCAGCGTTTCATTTTCGCGTTGGCCCATTGACATATTTGGGCGGGCCAGTATTCCAAGGGAGAGTGAAAATTGCATACTTTGAAGATTTAATTTCGAAGATTCAGGCTCGCATTCAGGGATGGAAGGCCAAATTATTATCTCCAGGAGGTAGATTAATTCTGATTAAGCATGTCCTTTCCTCGATTCCTATTTATATTCTGAGCGCCATGTGTGTCCCAAGTACAGTTTTAGTTCGAATCAATAGCTTGATGGCGGATTTTTTTTGGGGGGATTGTGAAGGCCGTCTTAAGAAAAAATGGGTGCCTTGGGGTACAATTTGCTTGCCTCAGGCGGAAGGTGGTCTGGGAGTTAGGAACTTGATGATCGTAATGAAAGCCTTTCGTATCAAGGCCCTTTGGAGAATGCTAACTTCAGACTCTTTATGGGCTACTTTTATGAGGCGCAAATATTGGCTTCACGGAGTTGCTCTCCATAGTCAACCTATAAAAGCTGGGTCTTCTCCGTTTTTTAAAGAAATTATGCTTGGGCGACAGTTCCTTTTGAGTAACTCGCTTTGGCGTATTGGCATGGGGGATAGCAGCTTTTTTGAGGAAAACTGGAACTTGATGGCTTCATTCAAGAGATCGACGGAAATGTCTAATCACGATTTTTGGCCTACGGTCAATGAGGTGATGTTGAATGATTTTGAATTGGTTTCTCCAGATTTTAGAAGTTTGGCTCGTGGTCTTTTTGCAGAGAGATTACGAGGCGAGGCTCATGAAAAAGACACGTGTGTGTGGGTTCCTAACAAGAATGGTCTTTTTTCAATTCAGTCGGCCTATGAGTTGTTACGGGAAAAAGGACGGGTTACTGCCATCAGTTCCATGATTTGGCAAGATCTCCTTCCCTCCAGGATATCGGTCTTTGTTTGGAAATTAATCCGTCGAGGAGTGCCAGTGGATGGGGAATTATACAGATGTGGTTTCAGTTTGGCTTCCAGATGTCGTTGTTGTAGTTCGTCTAAGCAAGAATCCTTGCAGCATCTCTTTCTAGACGGAGAATTGGCAAGGAAGGTGTGGAACCATTTTGATGGGGTCTTTGATATACATATACGGCGCCCAGCAGCCATCTCAACGGTGATAGTATCCTGGTTCAAGAGAGCAAATCGCACGTCGCAAACAGGTGTGTTATTCTTTCTCTCTCCTATGCTTATTTTATGGAAAATTTGGAAACAACGATGCAAATGTGTTTATGAAAATGTTCCCCCAAATCCTGCCTATGCGATTTTGAACATTAGGCGTCAGTTGAGACTGGCAAATTCTTTCATTATCCCCAAGCAAGTTAGTAGCTATAAGGCCCCCTTACGGGCTTTGGGTTTGAATGTGATTCCTGTTAGAAGGAAATTGGTTCGAATTGTTTATTGGCACCCTCCTCCCATAGACTTTGTAGCGCTTAATGTGGATGGAGCCTCCCGCAAGGATAATGCATCTGGTGGAGTGATTATCAGAAACTCGAGAGGCTTTTGTGTGGTGGGCAAACAAATTTTTTTTGGCGTAGGTTCCAACAATAAAGCAGAACTTTTGGCTCTTCTGGAGGGTCTTCGCCTTTGCCTAGGTTGGGGTTTCAAAAAGGTGATTATCCAAACGGATTCGGCTCTTGTTTGCGGTTGGTTTAAGGATCATTTAAAAATACCTTGGCATTTGGAGAATATTTTGAAAAAAATTAAGTTATTGGCAGCGACAATGTCGTTAGTCTGTCATCATATTTATCGTGAAGCCAATGCAGTGGCGGATTCTTTGGCGGATAGAGCTCAAAAAGATCATAGGGCAATCTCTTTCATTGGGACAGACTTGCCTAGGAAAGTTGCCGGTTTGATTGTGCTCGATAGATCACATACGGCATACATTCGCCATGGGGATGAGTAAATACCTGTATTGGTTTTATGGCTGCGAGGAAATGGGGATTCTGGCAGCTCTGGCAATCCGGGTTATGGCGATACGTTGCGAACAATACTGCTGCATGCAGGGGAAGCTGCTGTGCTGTGTAGGCAGAGCACCCTGTCGCAAAACAGAGTGCAACTGTGGCAGTTTCATGCGGAGTCTGGCAGCGCTGTGTCGGTCTCATGCGTTGGGGCGGACTGGCGTAGTTGCAGTTGTTTCTGCGGATTTATCTTGTGGCAGGGCTGTTTCGGATGCAGGTCAAGGGGCGGACTTTCAGAGATGCAGTGGGTCGCTCTTCTTGGATGGAAGGATCGCAGGAATTCCGAAAGAGCTTGGAGTTGAGCCTGCTGTGGATGCTGCGGGTGAGAAGGAAGAATGGGTGCTGTGGTTGCAAGGATGGCAGGTGGGAGCGTTCTTGCGGCTTTGTTTGCGAGGAAATGGTACAACTTGATTGCCACCTCGAGGACGATCAGGAACGCGGCGCTCGTTGTGACGCTGCGTCCACGCATTTGGATTCTTTGTTTTGCCTGGCTGGATTTAGGGACCAGCAGAGTGATGGGCACTCGGTTGCAAAACAGAGCGCATATGGTGTTGATGCGGCTCGTCATGGAGGACAGCAGCATTGTTTCGTCGGATGTTGCGGAGTGTTGCAATCAGCTGCACTGTGGGTGCGCTGTGGAGCAGAGATGGATGCGGAAACTTGGCGCTGCACCTGCTGTGCTGTGGTGGTGCTGTGGTTGCAATTCTGGCAGGGGACGGGAATTGTCTTTGGATTTTTGGATTGATGCTTATGCGGCTTTGTTTGCAAAGTGGCGATTCCATTTCGGTTGCTGTTTTTGGTTTCAGTCCTTAGAGGGAATAGATCTTGGCGCTGCTACTGCTGTGCTGTGGTGGTGTTGTGGTTGCAATACTGGCAGGGGACAGGAATTGCTCTAGCTGGGTACTCTGTTTACATAACAGAGTGCGCTCTGTTTCATTGGACCTTTGGATTGGTGATTATGCGGATTTGATTGCAAAATGGCGCTTCCATTTCGGATTTTCTCATTTGTTTTTTTAGCTTCAGTCCTTAGAGGATTTGTTTACTATTTGTTATTTCCTTTCGGAATTTGTTTGCAAGATGTCTCGTTTATTTTTGCTTGTTTACTAAATGCGGGTAACGTCGTAATGTACCCCCGCATCGTTTTGTAAGTTTTTTTTGGATAATTAATAAAGGTCTGACATCCCATAGTTGCCCCTCCCTACTGGAGGTTAATTTAAAAATAAAAAATAAAAAAAAGTACCTGTACTTTAACAAAATTCCCATTTTGAATTTCAATTTTGACCATTGATGACTGAATTTCTTAGTTTTAAAGTGGAAGTTGACAAGAGGGTTCCAGTGAAAATTATGATTTCAAGATTGAGATATCACATGCCTACAATTTGGGTCTCCAGTCCAAATAAAGAGCCTAAAAGGCTTCAGGCTAGAGTTGGTTTCAGAGGTGAGCTCAAGAACAAGAGCACTATGATCACGTGGTGAATCTACAGGAGGAACTTCAAATTCAGAATAAGAGTAGATTGGTTGGCTGGTCCAGTGTCACCAACAAGAGGAACAACAAACACTTGTAAAACTTGGTTTGCCTGTAGTAGAAAAGGTTCCACTGAAATAGGATAATTAACTGGGGAAGGAGAGGAACCTAACGATAGGTGGCGGAAATCATACATTGGGCATTTTTTGTCAAAAATATGACCCATCATGCCACAACAAAAACAGAGATATGGAGCATCCTTGTAACAGAAACAAAGATTATTCCCTCTGTAATCCCGAAATCAGTTAGTAGTCATGGAACAGAGGAGCTTAACCGAGGTATCAAGCCAAATTTTGAACCTAACGTAAGGGGCGGATACTTCAGAAAGAGCTTCCAAATCTATATCCATGAGCTCCCCAAATCGAGACGCAATAGCCTGCACATCTTGGATTCTAATTATACTCCTGGGGAACTCATGAAACCCGATCCAGCAGGCAACTTTCAGCCAACGAAAAATGACCCACAGTCCCATTGAAATAGCTCTTTCTCTATCTTCTTCTTCTACTAACTAAACTCTATATAAAGAAGCATCTGGTTGACCATGAGTATGGAGGAAGTCTGGTAAAAAAAATGGTAATGCATGCCTTGTTCTTGAGGCAAAATGAATATTTCTTGCGATGATAAAAATTACCGAAGCCAATAAAATGCCATTGCTACAATATAGATTTTTACTACTGGATGACAACCTTGACTTCACAACAATAGTTTCCATCATTATTTATCGGGCAAATTAGTGTGTTACCCATGGCCACCAATTGCATCTAACTGCATCCATTCTAATGTAAGGCTCGACACAAGTTTCACATAATCAAGTGTACTATCATTTTAACATGACTCAGAATCATAATCCTACTATGCTTAGGTCAACAGACTAAATCATGTATTGTAAAAATTCAGACCTCTAGTGAAATTTTTAGGATGTTAAAATAGAAATGCCCATATTCACAAATCACCGAAACTTAGCACAATCTAAACAAATCAAAGCTGTCGTTAACTTGAAAGTCTGACAAACCAAACAATACAAAATTTTATCCAATAGTCTTGAAGAGTAAATAAGAGACAGGTTCCTAGGATCAAAAAGACACTCACAGAATTACAGAGAATAATAAATCTAAACCTTGTCTGCCTTGGCAGCAGTAGCTGCAGCCTGTCCACGAAGACGACCAGTTCTCCTTGCAGCAATGAGACCAACCTTCTGCCCAGGAGGAGCATCACGACGAACGGTACTGGCGTGACCAATATGCTGGTGATTACCTCCTCCGTGAGGATGCTCAACAGGATTCATAGCCACACCACGAACCTTAGGCCAGCAGTTCCTCTTCACTCTGTACTTGTGGTATGCATTACCAGCCTTCAACATTGGTTTCTCAGTTCTTCCACCACCTGCAACCTGTCCAATCATAGCACGACAACCACTTGGAACAATCTTCTTAGCACCGGATGGAAGCTTGATTCTGCCATGTTACCAAGGAAACATCAATAATTTGACACTGATTTGCAAGTAAAAGTTCCACTGTTAAAGATGTTTAGGAAAAAAAAAAACATGAGGAACAATTTATAAGCAACCTAATTAGGTCCGAAAACAAGACACCTTTAGCTTGTTCAAACTATCCCAAACACGTCAGGTCATGCTTGAAACAGGCCGAGAAGCAATGAATCAGATAAACAAGTCAATAACAAGTTTTAATAGCAATGAATAGATAAAATCCGCCTCGAACAATCAATAAATTGCATACATTTTCATTGGCAATTACAATAATCTATTAAAAGTTCGAACTATTGTTATAAACCATTCAGTAAACTGGAAAGAAAAACACACAAAAAATCATACACAAATCAACCTAAAACCACTAAACATTTGAAAACAATATTCATAAATCTTTAAAGATGGAAACTTAAAAAAGTGTTAGAAGAGAAAACCTGGAGGTTCCATTATCGGGGTTGTGACTGATAACAATGGCGTAATCACCAGAAGCTCTAGCGAGGGTACCGCGATCACCAACATGGTGTTCAACGTTGCAAACAACAGCTCCTTCAGGGATGGATTGAAGAGGCAAGACATTACCGACCATGAGATTGGCTTTCTTCCCACAGTAGACGAATTGCCCAGTGTACATCCCTTCGGCAGCGACGAACAGCTCCTTCTGGTGCTTGTACCTGAAGGGGTGGCGAAAGGTGACTCGGGCCAGAGGGGCGCCTCGGCCCGGGTCATGGATGATCTCTGTAATCACTCCCTTCAAGTACCCGTTTCTCTCCCCGAAATCGAGACTGCGGAACCGAGCTGGCCCCTTTCGGCGGTGGGTGTGCGACTTGAAGACCGAGCCTGCTCCTTTCCTCTGTGCACGGATGACGCGTCCCATAGCGGTGGTGGGAGGAAGGGTTAGGGTTTAGAGTTTGGGGTTTGGAGAGGTCTGGAAAATGAGAGCGGCGAAGACGAAGAAGTAAGAGAATATATATATAGGTGTGGTTAGAGTTAGATGGGATTTGTAGATGGTGAGGTTAACAAAGGGTGTTTTGGGGGAATCGTGGTGTTTTATTGTGCCTTAGGGTTTTGGTTTTTTTTTTATCTACCCCACCCATTTTCTGTATGGCACCTTATACACATGGGAAAAAAATTGAGATTATTCTAATGACACGAGTAATACACTAAAATATATACGTATCATTTCCCTTTCCCTCATTCACTCAACTAATTTTCAATACCTGCATACCGAACTAGAATGTTGAGATGAATCAAATAAATCATTACCCTTAAATTGAAAAACTATAGTCTTTTACCTCGTTTCGTATACATCTACAGCACCTCAACTATCAAGGCTAATTGATAAAAATGCAGAGGGGTGGAATGGGGCAAAGGTAGAAAAAATGTGGTGATGGGGTGTTAGGGGTGAGGTGGTGGTTGTGTTGTCTCAAATATGTGGGAGGATAGGGAAAGGGGTCGAAAGGAACATGATGTTCGCGACGTGGTTCAAATATGTATAGGCATGGGGATGGGGACGAGGATGGAGGTGGTGGTGTTGGTGTTGGTGCAAAGATGAGTTGGTTGGGGTGGATGATGGATATATTTGTCTATATAATAAGTATCTAAATGCAACTTTGTTTCGAGATGCAAGTTTCAATATTGAGGTTTTCTTTTTGGGATATTGCTCGAATTGTGTGTAAGGGGCAATTTGGTAATGAAAAATATCCCTAAAACTTCGTTGATGTGATATGTCCTTGTAGAAGGGTATATTTAATTGGGATTTATATTGGAACACGTCCGACTTTTCAATTAACGTTTGAATATGTGTTTAAGATACGCAAAGTATTTGCCACCATCAGTAATTTAAACAAGTAAACTTTGTTCCAAATAAGAAGCGATCCACTTTGGCCTTATTTTTCCCATATTTTCAAAAACCAAATTAATTTAGAAAAAATAAGGAATTCTTGGTTTTACCCAATAACAGTAAAATAAACACTACCTTGTTAAATCAAACCCCACCTTAGTCTTGAAAAATAAGAAGCGATATCACTGCCGTGATTCAGCTTCGATAAAGTTGGAAAAGAAAATGGAAAACACATACATACCTTCAAGCACGAAATTTGGGGGAGAATGCAGTAGCGATTAATGTTGGGGATATCCTCTAATTAACTATTTTTGATAGGGAAAATCACAAATAAGTCAATGACATGACAATTCAATGGTTAGAACTTGGCGGATGGTACCACTAGGCCATGGGTTCGAACCTAGCCAGCGACATGTTTATCAGTTTATGGTGTGTTAGGTTATGAGATCATGAAAACCCAGCTCGCCTACATAATTTTTTTTAAACATATAATTTTACATTTGAAATTAATTGTTGCCCCTTAACTTTATACACAATTTTGATTTTCCCCCACATATTTATCTTTTACGCTCCTACAAAGTAGCTTGTTGGATCGATATATTAGATGAAGTTTTGTATATATTTATGTATTATTTAAATTTGAACAAAAATTATGTTAATGTAATTAATTATTATATTATCATTAATTAACTACGATTCATCACTCCGCACTTATTCAACAAAAATCCTGACTCCGTCACTGCATACCTTACATGATAGGGTTGAAAACCGAATTGATGGTTCAATTTTTTACCTAAATCGTGGACTGAACTAATTTTAGTCGGTTTTAAAATTTTCAAACCAAAATCGAACCGATTATTAACAATATCGAACCAAGTCTAATTTATCCAAACCGTAACCGAAGTGACTAAAATCGAAATAAAACCGAACCAGTCGATTATTTTAAACATATTATATTATTTCATATATGGTTCGGTTTTTGTTCAACCCTTCACGAACCCGAACCCTAACCCTAATCCTTGGCCTGAATAATTTATTTATGAGTTGGGTTTGGGCCAAATCAATTCGGTCCAATGAGGATAATCTCGTCTTTCCAACTTAAACCCTTTACTAAAACCCATTCCTCTGTGTGAAAATAAACCCATTTTCTCTCTCGCTATTGCGGTGAGCCTCCGTTCCCTCCTTCATCATCTTCTTCTCTTCCTTTCATCATCATCGATTGCTTCTTTTCCTCTTTTGTATCACTGCAATTTCTCGCCATTTCGAAAAGGCTGTGCGAAGTTACTTGGCCTCTCGAGGTCAGTAAAACCCTAATTTTCCTCTTTTTTTTATTATATTCATAAACCTTGATTGTAGGTTTGGAGAGAGGTGTTTCAGTTGGAAAATTTTCATAAATTGTTATAAACATCAAGTCTTGAAAATAAATTTGAGTTCTTCAAAGATTTATAGATCACCTTGTAGTATTGTATTGTAACCCTTGCATGTGCAGTCTCAGATTTGTTACAAGTTCGGAGAAATTTTTTACTTCAATCAACACTCATTCATGTTGTCTGAAACGCTTTTGAGGAAGAAAAGTGACGTGATTACTACTTCAATGAATGAGGGGTTTTGATTGTTTTGTTATTAAGAACTTAAAGAAACCTAAAGTTCTTTCTTTTACTTCGATTTCTGTTTCGTTTGGATGCCATTAGAAGTGTGGAACCTAGTTTAGATTGGTAGTAATTAGCATTATTTGCTTTCAATTTCTGTTGCAGTGCTGTTTACTTGGGGGGTTTTGTGTGTGGTACTAGGGATTATAAGAACTCTAATTATCTATGAGATTGGATAGTTAAGTAAGCAAATTACTTGACTTTCTATTTCAGTTATGGTTTTGAATCTTTACAAGAAGTGAAGTCCCCAGATGTTCAGAGCTAAAGTATCATATCGAACAATTCAGATCTATTTTTTTCCCGGCCGCATCTAAGGCTTAATGGTTGCGAAAGGGAAGAGTAATGAAAGTCTAAATTACATAGTTTTTAGATCCATTTAGACAGAAACCAAAGAACTCTGCTTTAGAGAGTAAAATATTGGCGTTCACTAATTGACTTCATAATCTTTTAGGTTATATCCAATGCTATTCTATTTTTTTTTGCAAAAAATAGAAAATGTGATCCACCTTCACTCAATCATTTGATTCATTGGCTAAAAAGCACAAAACTCTTGGTTTTATAAAAGGGACTGCAAAATCACTATGCCTCTCGAGTTCAGTAAAATCCTAATTATGCCCTTTTTTACTATGGAGGGAGAAATCTTGATTGGCTGCCCTCGTAACCATGCAATACATAGTGAATCTGCTTCTCTTTATGTTTTTCCCATTTGAGGCCAAGGAGAGAGGTTTTCAGTTGCAAACTTTTCAAAAATTGTTGGTTTGAATGTAATAAAGGTCTAACCTTGAATGAAAAGTTGGGTTCTTGAAAGTTTCATACTTTCATACTGTACATACCTGAATTTAAAATAGCGATTACTTCATCATCAGGCTTAATTTGTATTTGGTGACCATTTCTAACATTTTTTACACCACTAAACTCTGTATTTTGTGTTCACAGGTGTTGTGACTCACTTGTATTCACGGCATTGCAGTGTAATTGTTAATTTTTTTTTCTCTCCGAATATAGTCTATTATCATCTCCCAGTGAACAAGACTTGCTTTCAATCCGTCCATCCATTCAAATTGAGCAATTGGTATGTATTTCTTTTCACATTTGCTCAATAAAATTATGCTATTAGTATTTCAAGTTGTTGGTTTTTAGTTGTGAAATCTTAGAGTTCTGAAAGAATTTTGGGAAGCCCACAATCTAACTATGGAACTTTGCTTATTTTGCAGTTTGGATGGAGGGATTAAAGGTTGCAGATTCCAAGTTAATTGTTTACATACATCCATCGAAGTCGGGAATTGTTCGTGAAGCAATTCTTCATGAACTTAGTTCATTGCTCTTCAGGTGAACACTTTGATTCCTATATAATGTTTATCAGTCAAATTTCCCCCTCCCTTTTTGCCTACCCCATGAAAACAAGATTTGGTACGTGCTTGTTTTGTATAGTGTTTTTAGCTTTTCTGTAATCTGGAGAGAATTTTTTAATTTTGAAAGAGAGTAAATTATAAGTGCCTCATTATTGGAAGTACATTGAGAATTATAACACTCCCTTTAGCTTAAATTATTAATGAATTTTCCCTCAAGTATGTTGTGCAAACTTCTCAATTGAGGATAGACATAAGATCTTGGACCTGCTTTAGTTTTACGAGTTCTTGGTGAAGTTAACGCTAATATCCGATGTGCTGGGATATTGGACCTTTCATAACCATTATCCTCAATATTGTTCACACCCGCTGCGTACCTGTAATATATGATTACTAGTGTATTACCTGTGCCATTGGCACGATAGAAATTGGGTCGTGACATTAAGGTCAAACTCAGTTGGGAGAAACTCATTTTCAAACTGCAGCAGTGAATTCTTCCCAAACTTTGACTTCCCAAAATATGGAGATAGGGGTCTTTGTTTAAATCCTGTCTAATTCTTTGATAAATATTGAAAATGCTTAAGACTTTTTTTTTTTTTTTTTTTTTACAAAAACACATATGATGCGAAATGCATATTTTTAAATTTTTAAATGTTTATAATGATCATTGGTTTCATTAGAGAGATCATCAAAAACGTGTTTCAATAATACCAAGTTTACCGAAATTTGATAGCCAAGCAGTTAGTTATGACAATTTTCATTCTGAAAAGAAAAACAAACAATTTTCTCTCAGCCACATGTACATTCTACACACTCAGTTTAAGCTTTATCTTCCTTTTTTACCCTTCTACATGTTTTATATTTACAAACATGCCATTATGGAGAGCGAACTTAACCATCAACATCTTTTCCATCTTTTAATCCTAGCCATATTTTATCTCAGATTCCTTATGAATGGTAAAACGTCTAGCCTGCCACTCTTTTGTTTTTTGTTCAATCAACTGTTTGATATAAAGCTAAGGATGTGGTTATTCTCAATTATTTTTTGCTATTATTGTTTTCTGAGTTCTTAAGCACTGGATTGCTCGCTTTACCTATATAAGTTTTGAATTTTAAATATGTTTAATCATTGTTTTCTTACTCCATATTGTGTTTTTATTCAACAGGTTTAATGAATTATTTGATGGAGTAGTTTTGGCTTATGAAGTGGCCGTTCCAGATAATAATGCAAAGATAATTTCTGGGATTCTTCCCTATCTTGGTGTGAAACTGAGAGCAAAGCTACTGCTTTTTTCTCCAAAACCAGACATGCTTTTAGGTAATTTGTCGCAATCCTTTACAGTAATCTTATTAGCTGTTGTTTTCATGGTCGATAAAGAACACTTTATACAGTAAATTCAAAACACTGAAATGAAGCCTTATATTGAAAGCTGACCCTAGTAAAAAGATAAAATATTATGAAAAAACTGTTTAATTTTATGACTTAAAAATCCCAACATTTGATGTTTTTATAGCATTGAGGTTTGTGTTGCCCAGTGACTGGCATGGGTATATCTGCTTGATCTCTCATGGGTAGAATAAAGGAAGCAACTTTGAGAAATGTCAAGTACGCAAGTACAAGGTGATTAGATCCATTTTTAGAAAATCATGAACTATGTGATATGGGAACCTCTTTCTCACCGCAGTTGCAGCGGCTGGTGATTTGTTTGTCATTCTAAGATTTAGAAAACGAAGCTTATGAATCATTCTTGATTCTTTTGGCTAGAGCTTTAAAGATATTTATTCCCAAGCCTTAGCGATTTAAAACATCCCTGGATACTAGGGTATAATACAGGTAATGAACAATTGCTCAATCAAGTTTTCGTGATAAGTAGTGATGTCCTTTCCGTGATTTTTCGTTTTTGTTCTCTTGTTATGGTTGAAATATTGGATGACCAACCTGCCTCGATTTCTGATGCCATTAGAATGTGATTTGATCTTTGTACTTATCTTGGTTCAACAAGCTGTTTTTTGATGTTTCTATTTCAGAGGGGAAGGTGGTAAAAATTGGAAAAGAATTCATACATGTTATTGTCCTCGGTTTTTCCTCCGTTTCCATTGCAGAGGAGGATATCCGTCAAGAATTCAAACATAAAATTGTATGAACCTTTTCTTTTAGCATCCACTTGCCTATGATCTCTCTAAATTAGCATCCCTTTTAAGAGAATCCAAAATGATTAGTCTTCTGCATGCTGCTTGTCTGTTTTATTCCAGAAAAAAGGTGAAGAGGTATATGCAAGTACAAACCACAAGCGACATGTCATCAATGTCGGAAGCTTGATACGCTTTGTAGTTAAGAGGTGTGATTTATTTAATTTTTATGTCCATCAATCTTAAGAGTCTTTGTCATGATGGTGTACTATATTTCATTATTTATATGTGTTATTTGGTCTCCTTTAATCTATGTGTGAGTCCTCTATGAGATTGCTATGGGAGGGGGTGATTTTTTTTTTAATTTTTTTTTTGGTGGGGGGGAAGGGGTGGGGCGGTGGGTAACGCCAAATTAACATTTTCATGCATTGAGTTGAGACTTGGTGCATCCTGAAGAAGGATGGGCCTGCATTTCCATCTAATTGTGTTGATTCTATTCATCGAGTAACTTAAGGAGATGTGGAACAACAAGTGGTTGGTTGGTGGAAGGATATAGTTAAGTGTATATATAATAGGTGGTTTGGATGGTGATCCTAGCTTCTGATTAATCACACGGGAAACTAGCATGTGGAGAAGCATACGAATCTTATCTACACATTTTAAGTTGGTGTAGAAGTTAAAATGGATCGCAAATTGAAAGTGGGGTGATTTCTTGGGTTCTTCTTTGTAGAAGATTGATTCTCTCTACTGGCGAAATGGAGATCTCAAATTTGTTAGGGATCACATTGAGGGAGGAAGGGATAAATGGGTTGGAAGTGGGACAAGGAAATAAGATGCCATAAGTTCTATGCTTAGCAAGCCAGCAGAGGATAATTTTCCTTGTCATGTCTTCTCAAAATTTTCTTAGAGGATGTATGTTTCTCAAACAGTTGCGTTCTTTATGTGGACATGCTTGTACATACAAAGTTGTATACGATAAACTACATAACGTGATGATTCTCGTATGTTGTGTGGGATTGCCGCTGAAAGATTTTATTTATTTTTATTTTTTTGCATTGTAGTTTGGTGTTTTTTTTTTTTTTGCATTATAGTTAGGTGAGAGGGATCTAACATCGTTCCTTTAACAGACGTTGGAGCAGTAAAAAGTCAACGTATTCCCATTGTAGGGCTTCTTTGCTAGATCATTCCATATGCAATTTGTTGAGTAGTAAAGTTGTGTTATGGAGATGATGGTTCTTTTGTGGCATTGGGGTCTGTCCAGTGCTCTTATGATTCAGGTCTTTGTTTACCATTTTGGAGTCTATGGGTTTGCCATAATCCTCTCTTTTTATCAGTAAAATATCTTCAAAGAAAAACGTATAAAACTTATCATACTTTTTTTTAAAAATTAATTGAAGGCTCATGGTTTTTTTTTTTCAACAAAGTAAAGCATGATATGCAATTATGCTAGAATCCACATTACATTAATTGGAAGAAGTTTACAATTTTTTGTTGAATTTTTATCACATATATTTGATGTAACAGTGGAGAAAATGTGATAACAAATATTCAATGAGGTCTCTGGCCAAGGATGCACGGATACGGACACGTGCGTTGTGTCGGACACTGACACGTGCGTTGTGTCGGACACTGACACGATACGCCTACTCGGCAATTTCCTAAAAACTAGGACTCGGGGACACGTCATATTTTTTTTTTAATAAGTCATAAATATAAATAATAATCTAATAAAGTGCCTTCCTAAGTGTCTTGAAGAAGATGACACTGTTGCAAGAAAAAAATTAAAGTAGAGAAGAAGTAGAAGATAAAAGAAGCAAATGAGAGAAAAATAATAAGCAAAGATTAAGAAAAAACATAGACTACCTCTATGCTTTAGTGACTTTTTGCCCTATTTATCTTAAATCGCAATTGAAATAGTCATTCACTTCAAATGGATCAACAACCATTATATTACGTGGTTATTTGCAAACATTTAAAAGTAAAAAATAAAACAAAGTTGGTTTTCGAGTCTTGAGTGTGTCATGAGTCATGACCAAGTTTCGAGTGTATCGGAGGCGTGTCTGACATGTTGACCACATTGACCATGTGTCTGATACCTATCGACACGTTGACCAAGTGTCCTACGCGTGTCGAGCAAGTGTCGTGTTCCGGATACGTGTCGGACACGGATACGACAAATTTTCGAAGAGTCTATGCTTCCTTGTCTCTGGCTGAAAGGAAGATCCTTTCAGTTCATTGAAGTTCATTCTAATTATGAAAAAAATGAAAAAAAAATATTTATAAAAAAGGCCCACACATCTCGATGCACACGTAATCGGTTGCTGGTTTTTGTGATACACACATTGTGGCTATGTGTTGCCAGTTTTGGACTTGGTGATACAAAATTGCTACAAAGGATATGGATCTCGGACCCTTTGAGGTTATTTATCCCAGCGCCTTCGCTGTTGAAGTGATCAAGTAAACGATTTTTGTTTGTTAGTATCCATACTGTACATCAGTTTTGCCATCTTCAACTTCTTGCAAGACCAAATGTGATTTATTAGCAGATGAATTATCTTCAAGCTCTTCTAGTGGTAATGCTTCTTGCTGCATATTTTCCTTCATCACTTGCTAAGTTTGGTGATGATTTTTGTATCTATTGTAGTTTGGATGAAGACGTATTACACATTACCGGGTCATTGATTCCTTCTCACACTGGAAGCATCAAATGGTTGGACAAAAACACTGAAGAAGTGTCACAATCACAAAGGTTTGAAATGCTGCCCGTTTTAGTGTGATTGTGCATTTTTCCCAGCCCTATGTGTGCTGGAAATATAGATGGAGTTCATTGCTTGCAAAATTTTGCTCAAATTAAAAAAAAACTTGACATACAGGAGTGTCAAGAAGAGGAAACACAGAGAAGGCGAAGGGGATACACAAGAAATTAAAGAGGCACTTCAGACCAATCACATTCACTCTAAGAAGTCAAAGAAGCGACGGATTAGTGAATAGGTCTCGAGGGAACTGCTTATTTTTCAAGTATAAGAGGCCCTCTGAGCCAGGTATGTTCGTCCCATTGGTTCTATTGAGAGGCCTCTATACATGTACTAAATTATCGGTTCATTTTATCTATTCTCATAGATGTACTAAATTATCGGTTCATTTATATCTTTTGTTTAAGAAAATTTTGGTTGCTTACATCCTATGACTAGAAATTTATTTCTTGTTCTCTTTTGACATGACACTAAAATTTTGGATTCACTGATATTCAAATCAGAAAGCTGTCTGATTTTGTTGTTTGAGATATGGTCATATGGGTAACCATCTGATGAAAGCATGTAAGCAGTTTGCAATTAATTGAAGATTTCGAAATTTTCTGTGTATCTTATATACATTTAATTCTAGTTCTTGGAATCTATTGTTTGCAATTAATTGAAAACTTGGAAATTATCCTATATACCTTGTATACATGCAAGTTTTGTTCTTGGAGTCTAGGATAGGAAATCATGAATGTTGTTGGTAGGGAGACATATTTCTGTTTGCTAATTCGTACAATCATATTAACTGTAATGGATCAGAGATTCAGAGTGACATGGTTGCACACTTGAAATGACGATTTTACTGCATCTTGGTTTGTTCATAAAGGATATGATTAAAAAAATCTCTAAAGTTACCTTCTTTTTAGTTGAATAGTTTACCTGGCTTAGAAGTTGAAGGTAGAGTAATTTCCCAATAGTCTGACCACGTCCAAAAAGTTTCAGCTTGTTCAGATGTGTTGTGCTAATTTCTACCTTTTGATTTATGAATGAAATTTGATAGCGCTGAACAACTTTGCCTTTTTTTTTTGGATTATATCACCAGCACAAAATTGAAAGCCATTTCAAAAAGCTTCTGTCCAGTTGAATGATTGAATTAAATCATTCAGGAGGCTAGAAATAAATTTTGGATGCCTAAGAAGTGTTTTTGGATGATTTTGTCTCCTCTATTGGTTTCATGATCTCTTAAAGGGTCTCCAGTGGATGGCCCCGAATCCCCAAAACATTTGGCGTAACAGTAGACTTACTGGTAGAAACCCAAAACCATAAATATATAGGGTGGGAAGTAAACTTCCCCCTATTTTCTCTCATTTTGGGTCTCAACACTACTCTCCTTTAGGGGTGGGCAAGAATCCCAATCCCGACCAGGACCGGTATGGTCCCGAACCGGGATCAGTTGGTTTATGTTGTTTTTATCTCAGTCTCGGTCCCAAACCAGTGAAATTGGGACGGAACGGATTTTCACAAATGTTGTCTCGGACTGTTTCGATCCGTCCCGATTACTGTAGCAAGCCCAAACCAAAGGCCAAGCTCAATTTATTTTGCACCTAAATCGAACCAAAGCCCAACCTTGCTTGCAAAGAGCTAGGGTTTTTATCTTTTCTTCCTCTGTGGTCGTATTCCTCTCTCAAGCTCTATCAACACAACACAATTGCTTGGAATCCTCTCTATCAACTCAACCATGGCGAAGCAGGTGACAAAAACAACTCTTCCATTTCCTCCTTTTTCGCCATGGCTATTCACCAGTGTTGTCGCTTGACCTCCCCTGCTTCACCTCTCCCACACATCCACATCCTCCTCTTCCTCTCACTCAGCCGTTCCAATTCGATCCAAGACATCCTCAATATTACTAGTTGCAGCCCTAGCTCCAAAATAGGATGTTTGTAAACGTTAGGTTTTTCATCGATGACCTAATCGATAGCTACAAAACCTGATCCTCTGCATTTCCAACTTCTCGTTTGTCTCAACTTGTGCTTAGTTGAGTTCATTTTTGTTTCTTGTCCATGCTCATCAGCATGAAGCTGAACCACCATTTCAAGAGACCTACAAGACTCTTTTGTTGAACAACAATAAAGAAGACTCCTTTCATGTTGAGAGACTTTGACTCATAACATTAACACTCCTGCTTTATCAGAATCAACATCAACAGACTCTTGATGGGTTTTTGAATATCAACATCAAAAAAAAGAATCAACATCAACAGACTCTCACCACTTCTAGCATTTACCAGCGTAGGTTTTTGATGATGGGTTGTTGAGATGAGTAATTGGCTTGTCACAATTGTTGTTTTTTAATGATGGGTTGTTGAGATGAGTATTGGGTTTTGTTTCTGTTGATTTTTCAGCTTTTTCAGCAGTTCATTTTTCAAAGAAAGAAGGGGAAAAAAATGGATCGAGATGGCATGGTCTTGTCCCGGGTCTGCCAAAAAAAATTTGTTGTTCCGGTCCCGTTTCACTGAACTGGGACAAGCCCAATCCCAATCCCGGACCGTGCCCACCCCTACTCTCCTTAAGAAAAGTCATTCAAAAGGAAACATTTTGGGGTTTGTTGTTGGAGATGCTCCAAAGTCTTCATAAATTTTAAACTTCTGTCATGAAGGATATATGGCGAATAATTCTTGTCCAGAATTCTCTTCTTTCCTGCTTTTGATTGTGCATTGCTTGTAATTGAGTTTGATTAAATGTGGGTCTGAGGGTCATAGGATACAATCCAAATAGATAGGGGAAAGCTTGATCAGAATTTAGGATTGGCAGAATTATTGATGTCTTCGTACCAAAAACAGTTCATTGCAGCGTCTAAATCAACCATATTTTCTTAAATGTTTGATTGTATATAGGCCAAGTTTGGACTTTGCTAGGCATTTGAACTGATCCAAGCCAAATCCGAGTACAGGGCTGTGTCATGAAGAATATTTGGAAGGGTTATTATGCCCATTCATAAGAATCAGCTTTCTCTCAAATCTGAGTCGTTTTTGAATGTTAATTGAAAATTTTTTATCGGAACCAGAACTTGAATTTGAGTCGAACCTTTGACATCTCTAGGTCTGCCAAACATAAGCTTGCAAGGCCTGCGTCCTCTTGCTTGCTCGCAAATTCAATTCCAATGCCACCACATTGTATTGTATGATCTCGCCAACTCCCTCAATTGTATTACAACCTCAGATCAGCTGGAAGGTTGTTAACACATCTTTGTCTGATCAACCAACCTTCTCAAGGTACAAAATACTCCATGTACGTACTGATCAAGACCCACCCTTCAAATGATATCTTCTTCAATCAAGTCCATCTGATTACCTCCCCACCTAATTCATCAATCTCTTTGATCTTTCTGATGATTGAAGTGAAGAAATCTTATCAAAAGTCCATGATTTCTATCATTTGGTCCCACAAATTTGACCAATCTTTTGCTTAAAAGATTTCATTTGGGGTCCTCCAAATGCTCGAGTCTACCAGCTCTAATAGACTAATACCACAGCTATGATGGGACAAATGTCAAAGATGTAGAACATTAAGTTGCTAACCCTAAGTATTTTTTAATTGATATTACATAAAATAAGCTAAGATTTGTCATTTTAAATCAATCATTTTCAACAGATTTGGGGGAGTATTAAGTACATATTTCTCTTCGCTCCATCTACTACTTATGATTGGTTTAGCATAATATATATTAAGTTATTCTGAATTGATATTACATAAAATAAGGAAAGATTTGGCATTTTAAATCAATCATTTTCAACAGATTTGGGGGACTATTAAGTACATAATTCTCTTTGAGCCATCTACTACTTGTGATTAGGTCGGCATAATATATATTACGCTACTATATTTTATCATGTTAACTATGATAATAGAGACATTGCGAGATCATTCTTTTATTCCCATGTTATCAACTTATCATTGGGATTATCAAGTCACGAAAGCTATAATTTTGAAATGAAACTGAATTAAAAATGTCAAAATTTGAGGAAAAAAAATCCGAATTTATTAGGAAACAAAGTAATTTCCTGTTATTTCTTTAGTTTGTTGATAAACAATTACACATTATATCTATTATGTAATGGGATATGGTATTACAACTTATTTGAATCATTGGGATTATATCAAGTCACCAAAGCTAACAATTTTGAAATAAACTGAATTAAAAATGTCAAAATATGAGAAAACAAACAAAAAAAAATCATAGATATTAGGAACCAAAATAATTTTCCATTATTTCTGTATTTTGTTGATAAATAATGACACTTTATATATCTATCTAGAACCTTTCTATGCAGTCTGGGGGAGAGAGCATTGATTAGTGTCTGGGGAGGGTGTTCAGTCCGTGAGCGTCAACTCTACCCTTGTCTCCATCCAAATCCATGGAGAAAGGGGTAAAATTGGCACTCACGTGCTGGATACCTCTCCAGGCACAAGGACCAGACTGAGTAAATTTTTTCATGTGTCTACTATGTAATAGGGTATTATATTATAACTGATTTGAAAATGAATTGAATGTTTTGTTTTAACCCAAAAAAGTTGGGGTTTGGTATGAGTTTACTATAAGCATATCTCTGCCAATAACTTTATATTATTCCACCAAGTTTTTGAAGCTATATAGGTGAGGGGCTGATTAGAATAATATTAGGGACACTCCATATGTGGAATAATCATTAAGGTATGGAGTCTCTTTCAATACCATCTCACGTATTCCTTCTTGGCTTTTTCATCAATTAAAACTATTTATTTTCATTTTTGAGTTATAGAAGTCAGGTTGGTGAGTGATTTTTTCTCTTTCCATGCATGTGTTTGCATGCTTAGTTTATTCACATAATACCAATCAAGTTATAAGAGCCAAAAATTTCCCTCTAATCCGGCCTTATAACATGTTCCTTAGTCTCTTTGGGAATTTTTTTTTTTGTCTCCATATCTTCTTCTCTGAGCTCTGCATGTTATTGGTCTTCAAGTACAGAGAGCTTTTTAGAATCTTTGTTTGGTTCACCTTTCGTGGTCTGACCCACAACTTTCAGTTCTCTTGTTTATACAAAACATAAAACCACCCTTTGAAATTATTGACAAAACCCACAGTTATATTCAGATGAGATTTGGAAGATCATGAAATAGAGTTTAAAATGAAAAAGTAGGAAGTATTATTTACAGTTTGAAGTCAGTCTTGAATGATTAATGGTGGTTTGGTTTTTTGACTACACTATTTGTATGATTTTTTTTGCGAAGATGTCAGAACATAAAATATGTTATCGATATGAAATCTAAAGATCAGAGTAATGGCTGGATTTATGTGGCAGTCAGTCTCGTGAACCCAAATAATTATATAGATAGTTAGAGAAGGCACATTTTGCATCCATAGGTGAGTAGTTTTATTCTCGTTGAGATCAGTCTGTGTCACGAAATGCATTTCTCTTAGACTTTGATGCTAGCTTGAGTGAAATGCCTGATAAAAAGCTCGATAATAACATGTATTCGTTAGTTTTCAACAGTGCATTATTATCTGTATAGGTTCATGCAGGTGAGGCTCTATTTCATTCAAAAGAACTTGTTAAAGCTTTTTTTGCTTTCCTATATATCCTAGATCACCCTCAAATGATCAAGCTAATTATCTTTAACAATGCTTAGATGACGTAGTTTAGGAGTCTTTAAAAACCTTGTTAGTCTTTTGATTATTATATTTATATTGATGTTTAAGTAATTGAAGAACTCTGATCAGATCACCATTAAACTAGTTAGTCCTTTATCGATGCTCAGATAACGCAGCTTACGTTTTAATACTCTAAAAAACTCTGCATTATTATAGTTTAAGAGTAGATGTTTAGTGTGATTAGGACCTAAAAGTGCTCCAAGAATTCTGCACTGTCACTGGACAGTTTAGGAGTTTTGATCATGTGGAAGCTTACATGAATCACATTGTCATTTATCTTGATTGCCCATGATTAGTGTGACATCGATAGCTTAACTGAAACTCTTATGTAATCACAGTAACGAACAAACGTGCACTCATCAACGAAGACATTTGGTAATAATATAGAGTTGGATCATTGTATATATGGTTGTTGCAAAACAATCCTTAAGGGCCCATACCATTCAATTTTGTTTAGACTTCGAATTGAGTGGTTATCGTTTCTAAGTTGTCTAGTGTGATTAGGACCTAAAGCGCAATTAAGCCAGCAGTTTGTCACGAGCCATTTAGTATAGCTTTCTCTAGATGCCTCCGGAAGGTTCTAGAGTGCTCTCAGACATTCTAGCTTAGCTTTATCTAGAGTGTTCTAGCATGGATAAGTCTAGAACACCCTTGTACAAATTTGTGTAGTATTTTCTAGAAGCCTCCTTGTAATTTTTGGTTCCTTTGGAGGTGGGAACTTTCTAGATGCATAGAGAATACTCCTTTGAAGGAGGATTATGGAAGGTTCTAGGCTAGAAGCCTCTAGGACTTTAAGGGCCTATAAATAGGCCTTGGCATTCATTTGTAAAAAAAAAACACTTGTACAACTCTCTCAAGCAATACAAAGCATTCTTTCAAAAGCCCAAACACTTGTGCCTTAGCATTTTCCTCACTTAAGCTTTCGAAGCATCACTTAGCATTAGCCAAGCATCGAAGTGCCTTGACTAGTTAGTCCGACGGGAGTGTGACGCTAGTAGGCAGCGTGTTAGCCAAGGGAAAAAGGTCAGCACGTGACACGTGGTATCAGAGCCAGGTTACGATCGTAGGGGCGGTCTTGCTGAAGTTGCGTTGTGCTAGCTGCTGTGTGTACGAAGGTTAGGTGCGGAGCAATCTGATAATGTCGGGAAACAAAGAGAGTGCTGTTGGAGGGTCCGTGGTTGAGGAGACTGGAAAAAAGACTAGTCGGACCAGCATGCTTGAGGATCGTATGGCCAAGGTGGAGCTGACCGTGGGCGATCTCCAGGACAGCGTTGGGGAGATGGAACAGAAGGTCGAGTCCTTCAATGGGACGTTGGCTAACGTCACTATGGATATCGAGCAACTTGATAGCCGCGTCCATGACCTTGAGCTTGGCACTGTGGAAGCCAAGGACGAGACTCAACTTCTCGTCAACCAAGTTGCGGATGCCATGCGCAACGAGATGGGCCAGCTCAAGGACACGCTGATGGGGCAGCTCCAAGCCATCCGGGAGCAGGTTGAGTCCTTGCAATCGGACGTCAACCTATGCAAGGCGGCTGTGGCAGGTAGTGCTACTGTACGAGAGGGACCAAGGATGAAGGTGCCCGAGCCGCCAAGGTACCATGGGAAGCGCGATGCTAGGGAGCTCGATAACTTCCTATGGAGTGTTGAAAAATATTTCAACGCGATGCGCTTGGACGACGATGAGTCCAAGATCACCACCGTCACCATGTACTTGAGTGATGATGCCATCCTTTGGTGGAGGAGGCGTGAGTTGGATATCAAGAAGGGTCTTTGCTCGCTTAAGACTTGGGACGAGTTCAAGGCGGATTTCAAGCGGCAATTCTATCCGGAGAATGCGGAGGAAGTTGCTATGAAGAGGCTGCGTGGACTGAAGCATACGGGGTCAATCAAAGAGTATGTCAAGCAGTTCACTTCTCTTATGCTTGAAGTCTCGGACATGCCGGAGAAGACTCAACTCATCTACTTCATGGATGGACTACAACGATGGGCTGAGCAAGAGTTAAAGAGATGCAATGTTCAATCACTTGCCGAGGCCATCGCAGTTGCCGAATCCTTGTTCGAATACAAGGCTGATTCGAAAAGCCACAAGGGCGGCAGCAAGAGTGGCGACGGTAACAAGGGAAAAGGTGGGGGAGCAAAACCCACTGAAAGAAGCAGCAGTAGCAGCGGCGGCAAGCAGTTCGAGAGGAAGGACAAAGCCAAGTAGACCTTTTCGGATAGCAAGGTGAAAAACCGCGACTGCTTCTTGTGCGGAGGGCCGCACTGGGCTAGGGAGTGCCCACAGCGACAGAAGCTCAATGCGATGATCGCTGGCAAGAGTGGATCGTCCGGGAAATCATCGGGGGACGAGGCGCAAATGGGGACTTTGCGCTTGCTAAGCAGCGTCAAGGCTACGGTGAAGCAAAGCAACGTGGCTAAGGTAAGTACGCTACCCCGTTCGAAGAAATCCGCTCTTTTGTTTGTGGAAGCCAAGGTAAATGGCAAGGCTTCAAAGACACTCGTCGACACGGGTGCAACACACAACTTTGTTGCTTTGAAGGAGGCAACAAGGCTGGGCGTGCAGTACACCAAGGAGCCAGGCACCTTGAAGACCGTCAACACAGCACCGGTGCCTATCCATGGTGTAGCACGAGGCGTCTCCCTTCATTTGGGCGAATGGAAGGGGACGGTGGACCTGACTGTCGTCACGATGGACGACTTCTCATTGGTGCTGGGCATGGAGTTCATGGATACGGTGAAGCCATGGACATTAGAAAGGGACGGGTCGATGACTATTGCAAAGGATCAAGAAGCATGCTCTGTCCCTGTCACTCGGGAGATCGTGGAGGCCAAGATGTTGTCAGCCATTCAAGTGAAGAAAGGCGTGAAAAAGGGGCAAACAACATTTGTGGCCACGTTGATCGAAGATGGGCCTCAACCCAGCGAGGTTCCGAAAGAGGTAGCTGCAGTTTTGAAAGAGTACAAAGATGTCATGCCTCCAGAGCTACCCAAGAGACTTCCTCCAAGAAGGGAAGTCGATCATATGATAGAGCTGGAGCCAGGGGCTAGGCCTCCAGCCATGGCGCCTTATCGGATGGCACCGCCAGAGTTGGAAGAGCTACGCAAGCAACTCAAGGAGCTGCTGGACGCAGGGTTCATTCGGCCATCCAAGGCCCCATTCGGTGCACCAGTATTGTTCCAACGCAAGCACGACGGGTCCTTGCGTATGTGCATCGATTACCGAGCACTTAACAAAGTAACCATCAAGAATAAGTATCCAATTCCTTTGGTTGCCGATCTTTTCGATAGGCTCGGTAAAGCCAGGTACTTTTCTAAACTGGATCTCCGATCAGGGTATTGGCAAGTGCGCATAGCCAAAGGAGATGAGCCAAAGACGGCATGCGTCACTCGCTATGGGTCTTATGAGTTCTTGGTGATGCCTTTTGGTCTCACCAATGCCCCGGCTACTTTCTGCACTTTAATGAACAGAATCTTTCAGTCTTTCTTGGATAAATTTGTAGTCGTCTATCTCGACGATATCGTCGTGTATAGCGACAACTTGGAAGAACATGTGCATCACTTGCGACAGGTTTTCCAAGCATTACGAGAGAGCGAGCTGTACGTGAAATTGGAGAAGTGCTCGTTCGCCCAAGACGAGGTGTCTTTCTTGGGACACCGCATCAAGGCTGGAAAGATCATGATGGAACGGGACAAAGTGCAGGCCATCAATGAATGGGAGCCACCCAAGAACGTTTCGGAGCTACGTTCTTTCCTTGGGCTGGCCAATTATTATCGGAGATTCATTTTGAGCTACTCGGCGAGAGCAGCCCCACTGACCGACTTGCTGAAGAAGAAGGTGCAGTGGCATTGGAGTGAGAAATGCCAAGAAGCGTTCGATGATTTGAAGAAGGCAGTCACCGAGGAACCTGTCTTGGCCTTGCCCGATTATGCTAAGTCGTTCGAACTTCACACCGATGCATCAGACTTTGCCATCGGAGGGGTGCTTATGCAAGAGGGGCATCCCATAGCCTATGAGTCTCGCAAGCTCAATGATACTGAGAGACGGTATCCAGTGCATGACAAGGAGATGACAGCCATCATTCATTGCTTGCGGACTTGGAAGCACTATTTGCTTGGGAGTCGATTTACCATCATGACCGACAATGTGGCTACGAGTTATTTTCAAAATCAGAAGAAGATCAGCCCCAAGCAAGCTCGGTGGCAAGATTTCTTAGCGGAGTTCGATTATGTCATGGAGTACAAGCCGGGCAAAGTTAATGTTGTTGCTGATGCTCTCAGCCGAAAGGCCATGCTCGCTAGCGCAAGCAGCGCCGCTAGCAACCTTCTTGATCGGATCAAGGAGGGGACTTCTCAAGACCCCTTGGCCAAAGGACTCATGGAGATGGCCAAGGAGGGGAAGACTCGACGGTTTTGGGTAGAGGATGGGGTGCTCTACACCGTCGGTCGTCGCATTTATGTGCCTAAGTGGGATAATCTTAGGCGAGACATCATGAAGGAGTGCCACGATTCAATGTGGGCTGGCCATCCGGGGATGCAGCGGACATTGGCACTCTTGGAGGTGAACTACTATTGGCCTCATATGCGGGACGATATCGAGGCCTATGTGAAGACTTGTCTTGTGTGCCAACAAGACAAGATAGAGCAACGTGTACCGGCAGGACTATTGCAGCCTTTAAGGCCATGGGAGAGTGTATCGATGGATTTCATATCGGCCTTGCCCAAGTCTGATGGGTATGGCTCTATTATGGTGGTGGTTGATCGCTTTTCCAAGTATGGGACTTTCATACCTGCCCCACGCGATTGCACGGCCGAGCAAGCCGCCAAGTTGTTCTTTCAGCATGTGGTGAAGTATTGGGGCTTGCCTCGGAGCATCATAAGTGATCGGGACCCAAGGTTCACAGCAAAATTCTGGACGGAGTTATTCAAGCTCTTGGGTTCGGGTCTACACTTCTCAACAAGCTTTCACCCGCAAAGCGATGGGCAAACAGAGAGGGTGAATGCCTTGTTGGAGTTATACTTGAGGCACTTTGTGGGTGCCAACCAGAAGAATTGGGCCAGGTTGATGGATGTGGCTCAATTCTCATTCAACTTGCAGCGGTCCGAATCAACGCAACAAAGTCCGTTCGAGATCGTCATGGGCCAGCAGCCCTTGACTCCACAAGCCGTTGCGTCAGGCTACACGGGTAGCAGCCCCGCTGCGTACAAGCTTGCACGAGGGTGGCATGAGCAGCTTGATATAACGAAGGCATACTTGGACAAGGCGTCTAAGAAGATGAAGAAGTGGGCAGACAAGCATAGACGCCCTCTCGAGTTCCAAGTGGGCGACATGGTCATGGTCAAGTTGCTGCCACAACAGTTCAAGGTCTTCCGCTCGGTGCACAAGGGACTAGTGCGGAAGTACGAGGGGCCATTTCCCGTCCTACGGAAGGTCGGGAGAGTTTCTTACAAGCTTGAGTTGCCGCCCAAACTCAAGATTCATCCGGTGTTCCATGTGAGCATGCTCAAGCCCTACCATGGTGATAAAGAAGATCCAACGAGGGGCGAGTCACATCGGGCACCAACCGCGGTCGTGACTTCCTTTGATCGAAAGATCGAGAGCATCGAGGCAAAGAGGCTCATCCGACGGAGGGGTGTGCCAAGCTATAATGAGTATCTCATTCGATGGAAGGGACTACCGAACAGTGAGGCCTCATGGGAGAAAGAGGACGACCTATGGCAATTCCAGGACAAGATCGCGGAGTTCGAGGCACAGTCTTGACGAGGTCGTCAAGGACTTGGGTGGGGGAGAATGTCACGAGCCATTTAGCATAGCTTTCTCTAGATGCCTCCGGAAGGTTCTAGAGTGCTCTCAGACATTCTAGCTTAGCTTTATCTAGAGTGTTCTAGCATGGATAAGTCTAGAATACCCTTGTACAAATTTGTGTAGTATTTTCTAGAAGCCTCCTTGTAATTTTTGGTTCCTTTGGAGGTGGGAACTTTCTAGATGCATAGAGAATACTCCTTTGAAGGAGGATTATGGAAGGTTCTAGGCTAGAAGCCTCTAGGACTTTAAGGGCCTATAAATAGGCCTTGGCATTCATTTGTAGAAAAAAAAACACTTGTACAACTCTCTCAAGCAATACAAAGCATTCTTTCAAAAGCCCAAACACTTGTGCCTTAGCATTTTCCTCACTTAAGCTTTCGAAGCATCACTTAGCATTAACCAAGCATCGAAGTGCCTTGACTAGTTAGTCCGACGGGAGTGTGACGCTAGTAGGCAACGTGTTAGCCAAGGAAAAAAGGTCAGCACGTGACAAGTTGCTCCACGAATCCTGTACTGTCACTCAACAGTCTGGAGTTGTAGTCATCTGGAACCTTAGGTGCAACACACTGTCCTTTACCTTATTATTATGCTCTTAGTGATATGATAGCTTGACTGAAACTAATCACCAAATGTTAATCAAACATATAAATAATTGGAAAAAGTATAATAATAAGTAATAGTACTGGATTTTATACACCCTCCCTGTAAAAATATAATAATATTCACTCAAGTTTTTATTTTTATTTTTTTATCCCTTAACTCTTCTCACCTTAAATGCCGTAGCAAGATTCGAACTTAAACTGACCTGTAATTTTACAATTATATCAGTTATACCAGTTATAACACTGAGCCGGTACTCGATTGGCTTGATTGGCAAAACAAATATATGACTGGACTATGTATGATAACTGTGCATGAACTAATTACAAATCATCATAAAGTCTCTCTGTACTCTGTACTCTGTACTCTGTACACATACACAACATGGCTGTTGATGAGTGTACG
Organism: Berberis vulgaris; assembly: GCA_963556465.1. Taxonomy (NCBI): domain Eukaryota; kingdom Viridiplantae; phylum Streptophyta; class Magnoliopsida; order Ranunculales; family Berberidaceae; genus Berberis; species Berberis vulgaris. The sequence goes on from OY747137.1 coordinate 5,125,656, forward strand.
GACTCCACTCCTCACCTTGGGAATATTGAATAGCCAAGTTGTTCTACACAAATATTTTTTCATCTCACTCTCTCACTTGTATGATTTGAGGTCTTCTGGTTTGGATAAGTTGATCAGGCAACACTGTTTTTGCCTTGATAAAAACACCAATAGACTCTTCTGACTCCTCATCTTCTCCTCTCAGCAATATTCTGGGGGTGGGTACCTTTTAATCCTTTGAGGATAGGGTCCGGTTGGTTGCATGGAAAATAGGTTGGAAAATTGAAATTGATTTCGTGAATTTGATTTTGATGCCTCTTTTTTAGATTTGGATTCTTATGAATAATAGAAAAACAATCTTATGAAGAATTAATTTTTTGTCAGTAAATAGACAAGCGAAAATTTGCATCCAATTCTATGGGTGCTCTCAAAAAGCTTGTCTATATAAAAAAATTTACGTAATTCAAGGCATGCAACTTTTTTAAAAGTACCCCAAAAATGTGCTTATTTTCCACTGCTTTTGATCTCAAAAGCTTCATATAGAAACAATGAGTATGTAAAGAGTTTGATTACATGTTTCAACTTCAATGCAAAAGAGTGGAAGTCCTTATTATGGTCTGTGTTAATCACTATGGATAAATATAGGGTTAAATAGTGTGATATAAAGTTGTTTCAAATGCTTTTTAGCTTCTTTGATGTGTGTCACTCTCCATCAAATGTAGCTAGGATGTTAAGTAAGATAATTTTAGGGTTTGGACCCCTACTTTGGTTCTTCTTTTTGACAGGTGATATGTGATCACCTCCCACATTGGAGGTTGATATAAGTCTTCATCTTCAATCTTAATTATGCGTGACTATGTTGATCACTATTAGAGTAGAAATGTTGGAGACATTTTTTCTATTAGGGTTGGTACTTTGATGACCCTTTATAGGAAAATCTTGTGATGGTACATTTGTCGATGTTTTTATATAATATGTGTGTCAACGTGATGATGGTGATTAGAAACATGGTTGGAATCAAAATTTACAATTTACTTTATTTGACGATGAGGACTACATCAATTCAACTACATCTATGTTTCCTGTTGAGATTAATATATCGTTCGATTGATGATTATTTTATGAAACGTGAACAGATTTAGAAAACATTTTTTGACCAAGAGGAACTCATTGAAAAGAAAATAACTCTTATACTTCAGAATTTCAATTATCTGCTGATCAGTGTAGCTGTTATGATTAATGATTGGAGAATATTATTGATCATCTGTTTGATTGTTTACTAGGATCAAATGTCAATCTAACTTCAGATGGTGACTTGAACGTTCTCTTCAACTATACCAATTTGTATTATTTGAAGGGTTATCTTAAGGGCTTTAACACAAGAATGTTTTATGGCAAAATATGCTCTTTTTATTTTATTTTATTTTAATTTTCAGTAAAACACGGAGATTATTATTGAAAGGACGAAGAAAAGAAAATTACATAAGGTGTAATCCTAAAGCAAGGACTACCACGACGTCATGAACATGTAAAAAAAAAAATCCCTAAAAATATTATATACCTTACTCATTATCCACAGTAATTCTCTGATATTCAAATAAACAACGTGCTCTGATCTATTAAGCCCCTCAAAAGCCCTTCTATTTCTCTCCTTCCAAACTTAACAGTAACCACATTGGGAATCTTATGCCACAACCATTTAATGATACGAGGGGGATAGGTCCAAGACCACCAACTTAACCCGTCCAAAGGTTGGTGAATTAATTGGGGAAAGAAATGCCGTGACACAATTTGTTGATTCTCTAAAGGTTGGTGAATTTAGTCCAAAAATTAATGAGACTTTTTTTAACAAGTTAAGACAAGTGTTCAAAATTCTCTTTTAAAATGCAACAACTATATATTATTTGAATAGTCTATTTATTAAAGTAACATCTCTTTAAGCATATGGTTACGATCTTTAATTATTAATTTCTTTTGGCCTATTCACTACTTTAGTGACACATAACCACCTTAATTTTCATAATAAAATGCTTAAAAACATGCCCGAGGCAACAAAAACAAAAGCTTTGTTTTAATAAAAATTATTATTTAGTCGACATTCAATGGGATTGAACTGTACTAACACAAGCACTCGTGTTTAGTGCTAAGAAAAAACAATTAGACAGTTAAGGCTATGGTGATTTAACCTCAACGTCTTGAGTTTAATACTCATCATTTACTTTCTTAACCAACATTTTATCATATTAAAGTTAGCCGAACGTACCATTTTATGCTAATTAGCTCGGTTATAATTCAAACAACTGATTACAAAATAATAAAAATGGTCAAGTTGCAAATCTAGTAGCAACGCGTGGAGCATCAATCAGCTAAGTGATAATGACGAAGAACATATGAGGTATTAGCGCGATAAGTGGCCTTGACTGAAATTAATTAGCAACATGAGCATGATCGATAAAGAGCTTAAACTATAACCAGATCATGGTACAACAAAGTATGAATACAATGTACTGTTGCTCTCTATGGGGGAACACATGTCCTCTTCACAATTAATTAGAATCACTAATCTAACATTAAGGGTTAAATAATTAGTTAGATCAATCTAATAGTCTCTGAGATGGATGTCCTTATACTCTGCATGCCTCAAAATTCCTATTCTTAATCATGTGCAATCTCTCCAATGATCTACCATGTTCTTGGTAATTTGCGTTTCATTATCGTTCTTGGTGAGTTGCATTTTTAATTTGTGTTATAACAGTAATATAGACTTAGGGGAAAAAGAGCTGGATTTTTATAGGATCTCATAACCTATCAACAAGGTGTGACCTACAAGTCAACACCACAAGAAAGTAACTATGTCGTCGACGGGTCTCAAACCTAGGACATGGGGGATAAACCCACACAGTCTTAATCACTCGATCATAACACCATTGGCTACTTTCACAATTATTGCCTAAACGCCTTTTGTTTTTAGGGTCTGTTTATTTGGTTGTACAGAAAATTGACGTGATAATTAAAATTGCATTCGTGAATTTGATTTTGAGGCTTTTGTTTTTAAGGTCTGTTTATTTGGTTATACGAAAAATTAATTTTTTATCAGTAAATAGACAATCAAACAACAAAAATCTACATAACAATGAAAAATGAATTTTCCATAAAAAAAAATCCTAACCAAACATACCCGTAAAGTTTTCATGAGGAAATGAAATATACTGGAAATGGAAGAGAGAATAAGGAGTGGTGGGTTTAATTAGGGTTGGTGGAATGAGAATATTTTGTTCAACTTTGGCTTTGGGCATTGATGGTGAGAGACACCCCGAATCCTAACAACTGATCTCTAACTCGTAAAATTGGTTTATTAATTAAGACCATTTGGAGGCACCCAACAACCCTTTGCATACAATTTGGAATCCATTTCATTTAAGTTCAGTCCCCCTTTGAAGATGATAAGGGGGAACCCGCATTGTTTGATGGTTTAAGATAAAACATGGAGTGCGCGTTGCGATATTGAGGCCCTTCCAATCTCGAAATCTAAACACTTTTTAATTAAAAGTTGCAAATTTGAGTCTCACATTTTTATAAAACTGTTGGTTTAGTCTGACTGAACGAAAGTTCGTTAATTCTTTATTTTTCTAGCGAACTTGTCTAGAGAGTTAGGTCCAATACCATTTATTATCTTAAAAATGCTCACAATGTCTCAATCGAACACAATCACACAAACAAAGAGCCTCTTAACGCTGTCCCGACGCTAAAGGTCTGACTATCTAGATTTTTTGTTTTTCTAACCTATAAACATCCATGTAATGATTAATTCTACTTCATCCTTCTAAACTTAGAGTTATCAAGTCATCGATGATAAGTTAGGTATAAAAGAGTTGAAGCTAAGGTACAAATTAAAAGAAAAGAATAATAGGTGGTTGAAATTTTGGTGCATTTTTTAACAAAAGCTGGTAACAATGGGCGTTTTGGCTGTTTGCTTTGGAACTTTAAAACAAATTTCTCTTGCCAAAAAAAAAAGGCATCCTTGCACATGGAAGTCTCTATATTTTCCATTTTTTATTTTTATTTTTTTGGGGAGCTAAGCCAAAGACCATATGCATATATATTAATCAGAAAATATATAGATAAATATAAAATTAGATAGAGATAATCAGATAATGATAATAGAACCCTCTCTTCTCTGCTCCAAGTTTTCTCTTTCTTTTTCTAACTTCACATGTGGTGAGTTTCGAGATTGCTATATACCCGCACGAGCCCTTCGTCTTATCCTTCGCCAACTTGTGCTAATATTTAATATATTTGACGAAGAAAATTTGAACAAATAATTTGTATAATAGAAAATGGAGTGAAATTCAAGAATTATTAGTTCCTTACATTATACACGACATAAAAAGTACCATACTTAACGCATTATACAATGGATGATCAAAATTACATTGTCTTTGTTATGCAGATTTCAATTGTTTGGTTATTTATTTATTGACAAAAATTTGATTTTTCATAAAATTGTTTTCTTACTACTCATGAAAATCTAAATCTGAGGAGAGGTCTTGAAATCGAATTCACAAAAAAAGCTTCAATTTTCATGTCCATTTTCGATACAACGAAACAGACCGTTAACGTGTAAATATTAATACAAGCACATTGTAATGAATAATGAATATATAACTAAAAAGTGCTGTAAAACGGCAAGAACTCATTCGTTCTTGTAAGTTAAATTTTGAAAAAATATATATATATATAACTAAAAAATGTTTGAACATGTAAACTAAATTAAGAAAAAAAAAAAAAATGTACATCCTTGATTGCTACACATATAAGATTCCAATTAGGTTTTGATTAGTCAACACAAGCCAAAATGTACATTAGACTAGTACAAACCTATGTACCTTTTTCCTTCTTAGCTTAATCACCCTCTAATCTCTCCACCTCTCATGTTCTCCAAATACTTCTCTCCTTTAATTAATTAACGAAAAAATCTAGGATGCCTGATACCCTATCTGGTATTATGTTTGGTGGGTGTCAGCACCGTTGATTTTGCATCGAGACAAGTGTTACACTTGTCTTGATGCAAAATCAACGGTGCTGACACTCACCAGACATAGTAGTTACATTTGTCTCGATGCAAAATCAACGATGCTGGCACCCACCAGACATAATACCAAGTACCCTAGTCTTACTCTTAATTAACTAATTAACAAACATCCCCCACACTAATTAACTACAAAGTTTTCTCAGTTGAACATGGGAGGATGATGGTTGAGAACAGGTTGAAGACGTAAATAAAGCGCAAACCAAGGGTATTTTGGTATTCATATGTTTATATAAGCATTCTCCAATCCTAAACTCTTCCATCCTTCCTATGCTTCTCTCTCTCTCTCTCTCTCTCTCTCTCTCTTCATTTACTTTCTCTCTCTAACTTAACAAAAGGTTTTCTCTCTCTAACTTCACTACCTCTCTCCCATTTCATTTACTTTCTCTCTCTAACTTAACAAAAGGTTTTCTCTCTCAAACTTCACTACTTAAATATGTCAACCAATTTCTCAAAATGCTGCAAAATCCGATACATTGTGAGACTCCGGCAAATGCTTCGCCGATGGCGAAACAAAGCGGCATTAGCACGGAAGTCTAGGAAGATCCCCTCAGACGTGCCAGCTGGACACGTGGCAGTCATTGTGGGATCCAATTGTCGGAGATTTGTCATCCGAACAGCATACCTTAACCATCCGGTATTCAAGAGCCTTCTAATTCAAGCTGAAGAAGAGTACGGATTCGAAAATCAGGGACCGCTAGCAATTCCCTGTGATGAAACCGTATTCGAGGAGATTCTCCGATTTCTTGCATGGTCGGATTCAACGAGGTTTGTGAATCTCGAGGAATTCCGGAGATATTGTCATGTTGGATTGAGCAACTCACTTGATTACTGGTCTGATAGTATGCCACTTCTTGAGAAACGCATCTGGTGAGGTAAGTGGAATCGGTCCCCACTACCCAGGCTCTGACTCGGTAATTTGACTCGTCCTGGTTGACTCGGAAGTGCCCCGCCGAGAGTTTTATGTGTGAAGGCAAAATGGGGTTTTGGTAACAAAGTTTTACACAGTGAGTGAGTGAGTGAGATTGAGTGGCTCCGGAGAATGAGTGGAGATGGCAAAAGCGGGTTGTTCGACCGAGTCGTCCCGAGTTCAAATTGGAGGAAAAGAATGACAAAACGTGCAAATTTGGAAATTATTTTGGCTAGAAAAGAAAATTACAATTATTGGAAAGAGGAGAACTTTTTTTTTTTTTTTTAATTGAGTGATTATTAGGTGTATTTCTCTTTTTCCTTATGTAAATTATGTGATTTATCGATTAATTAAGATCGAATTATGTAGAGAATTTGGAACATGGAACTGGTTCCCATCATTGATTATAAATTAATTATTGATTTCACAAATAGTTATTTTTTAATTTTTTTTTTTGTTGGTATAATTTTGTGGGGAGGTGGGGGAGTGTTTTGTTTTGAGCACCCACATCCACGTGAAAGGCAGAGTGTTGCGCTTAAATTCCAAGCTGTTGTGTTTCTTCTGATAATGCTCTTACGTATTTTTGTTCCCCAAAAGTGCAATTCACATCAGTCATGAAAGTTTGATAATCTCGATGGTGAATCGATGAATACTCGAGAAATTAATTATTTCAAGTTCTGGACAATCAATCAAGAAAGTTTTGCAGAAAACTTAAAGATGCACATTGGTGCGTACTCGCTGACGTGCAAAGGAAGAATGAAGACTAGATGAAATTAGCAGTATATGCATACATTTTTTCTTCCTTTGTCTCATATTTTATAGTGAATGTCTCTATCCTTAACTGTTTCTGTGATCGAGGGTGTGATGAAGGGAGGAGATCTCATCTAGGATCTTCACCTGTGTGTGACCGAGTCTCTTTTGACATTTGGCTATGTTTGGGACCCAATAATTGATTGGGTTAAGAGTTGATTTGTAACAGCTCAAAGATCAATGTTCGGGCCTTATTGTCATGGGCTGATGTGATATAGGCTTGGATGCCTGCTGTCACGCCTCGATTTTCGATGAAACGAAAATCCTTTTATCCACGTAGAATTAGGATTATCTGTTTCCCCAAAACTCGAGACGTAAAAATTTAACAACAAAAACATTAAATAAAATTAACATAGACAAAAATTTTAACCGGGTAACTCTTTGAAGATGACTACTCCATAAAAATAAATCGCTAAAGATGCCGCCCCAAAACTCTATAACATGATAAAAGCCAAATGGCTACGTTCCAATAGGAACATACCTAAGAAGTAAAACTTACTTGGGTCAGCGAGGTAGCTGTTATGAGTAATCTTCATCCTTATAAATAAAATAAGTTACATGATTTAACATTAAATTTCATAAACAACCAAATGACACTCAAGAACTTGTAGTTCCTCAACGAGGCAAACATTCTTACTAATAAGTTTTTATCATGCTTAAAATATACATTTATTTTACCAACACTCATAAAGTAAAGGTCAAACATGGTAAGTCTGTCCTGCAAAAATGTTAGTAGACTTACCATCCTGCACGAACCGGTTAGAAACTAACAGATAAAATTTCTAAGTTATCAATCCTTATAAATACAATTTATTTTCAAATCATAGTCATAATCACCATTATTTAAATATCAACAAAATACATTTTACCTTAAGGAAGACGTGTAGTTCTCAGAAAGAGCATTTAGTTCTCCATTAAGGCAATCATGCACATATGCAAAAATCTCGTTTCTTTTCTACAATCGCACTACCCTCCTTGTGCCGAACACACCTCACCCAAGTGTGTTTCCCTTGCCTTCGAAACCACTCGGAGCGTACATGTTCCAAGTGGGGTGTCACATCGAGGAACATGTCATCTCACCCGAAGTTCGATCCATGACAAACATTTTCTAAATACTACACATACTATATACCGAATTCACATGGAACGGCGTACCCGATATGCAAGCAAGTCTGCATACCAAAATTATATCACACGTATACAATCAAGTTTGTATACTATAATAATTTCTTCTGTTTTTTCACATTTTTTTTCGGAGTTGTGGAAAAGAGCATAAAAAAATCAACTAAAACTCAAAACTCTTTTATGGTGACACTTTGTCAACCATAAATAAATCAACCACAATATTAACCCATTCTTTTGGGAAAATTAGCATTTTTCATAAATAATTTTCTATAACACAACAGGGATCAATCTTAATCAATGCGATGATACTTCTTAGCAAGTCAATTTGCATAACAATCCAAACTACACAATCAATACTAGTGTCATAATCTTTAGTAGTCATTGCCTCAATTCGTGTATCTGTAAAGAAAAATAATTCGGACAATATACAAAATATGTTAGGTATAAAAAAAATCCATATCACTTACAAAAAAAAATTTCAAGCAAAAATATATGAAAAGAGAATGGAGGAAAACTCATTAATTTCTACCAAAACTTTTATATACATGAATTTATAAAATTCAATCAATGACATTTGTTTCCGCCTCGAGGGAGATCTAACCGTTGGATGAACTCCTAACTAACGATATGTTTTTCATACGTGTGTTATGAATCTACGGATTTAATTTAAAGGTATTCAGACCTCTATAAGATCTCGATCCACTGAAAATACTAAGATTGCGCAAAGTTGTATTTATTACAGGATTTAAATAAAAACCTAGTTGTAGGTTTTCTCTTTCAACTCATCTAATTCTACGAAATTACAATGAAAATTTCATATTTAGGATTTATATTTGTATTAAACCTAACCTTAATCAATTGATTAATTTAAAAAAGTAAAAGAGAACGAAGAAGACTAACTGATGTTAAACATTTTTCTTCTTCTTCTTCTTCTTGTTTCACCTATTTCCCCTAATTCTGTAGATAAGTTTTTTCCATTATTTTGTGTATAAAAGAAAAGAATGAGGCTATGTTTTTTTTTTCAACTCTTTTATAAAGCTCTAATTAGGGTTTCCTAATTTATTTTTTTTGCTACAACTACACACATTTTCTAATCATTTAACCACTAAAAATAAAACAAGTTGTACACATTATAAAATTATAATACATTACAAATTTATAAGTAAATATTATTTATATTTGTGTAATTAGGCATGTATTACACCTGCATTACAGGCTGAACATGATTTATGCACGGGCCCGCTGGGGCTGCGTTATACACATCTAGTATATATGCAATAGACTCATAGTAAGCTAATTCATGAATTGAATTGAATTAGTAAAATATGCCATTTCTTTTTTATTAACTAAGCGGTAGAGTCACGCCATGGTAAGGCGCAAGTCATCGGAAAAAAATTGATAAAGTCCACGAAAAAAAAGTCTTAGTCTTCATTTTTCCGCCATTGGAATTGGTAAAAAAAAGTAACCACCTAGCGAATAGTTATAATTTTACAAATATCAATTTTTAGTGTAAAATAGGCCCTTCCCGTATTAGGGTTGACCTAGTATGCCACGTGTACGGCTCTGATCCTATGACTAATTGATGTCTCGACACACACAACTTAAGCACCCGAGACTTTTTTTTCAAATTCGATTACATTCTGAATGCAAATAGTGATTAGGACCCATGCAGTAGAATTTTGCCTCAATTATGATGTGTGTAACTTAATTTCTTTGTAGAGGAACGAAAATAACACCTATCTACCTCCTCAATTATTGTCAATGTCTTACCTCATTAGCTAAGTTAACTTGATTAACATCCATATGGTCAGAAGAACCCATTAGGGGAAAAATATGACTTTGAATTCCATAGCCTGTCTCGGGTCTTCAGGCAGGGGCGGACCCAGAATTTTAGTCGAGGGGGGGCGAAATGGAAAATATTTATTAGTTGATAATAGTAGTTATCAATGGTAAAGCCAATTTTTTTTTTACCGAAGCTAGTAATCAGTGTTCTAAAAATCGCTAGGCACTGGGCGGGCGGCAAGCAGGTGCCTAGGCGGTCTTAGGTTTTGTATTATAATTTTAATAATTTACAAAAATTAAGCATAATACCTTATCAATTACATCCAATTTAATGCTAATATACACATGCAAAATTTAAAAACATGAAAAATTAACAATCGTGAACAAAATTTATTAAAATTCAAATGACTGAAGTTAGTCATGATGGGTGCTTTATATAAATTTGAATTTGTGTACTCCTTTATTTTTCTTCAAATTGCATAAATAACCTCAGTTATGTTTGATAAAATCTACATTAGTAAAATTGGTACCGGTAGATCCTTTGAGAATTCCATTAAGTAATCATCATTTGCTACATTTAGACATATACTGAATAAAAAACAATTAAATAGTTTATTTCTAAAAAATAGGAAAGAAAAATAAAATAAGAACACAATCAGCCTTATTAAAAAATAAAAATTTAAAATTTAAAATAAAAAACGCCCAGACCTCCTAGAGTCCGCCTAGGCCGCCTAGACCCCGCCTAGATCCCGCCCAGACTGCCCAGAACCACCAAGACTGCCCGCCCAGCCATTAATCTGGGCGGTTTTCCACCTTCTAGCGCGCCTAGGCCGATTTTTAGAACACTGCTAGTAACTAATAAAAAAAATTCAACTATAAAAAATACAATGTATATATCAAATTTGATCCAAGTGTAGTCAATTTTAAGCCAAAATAAGGTCACTATTGATAACCTTAGCAAAGAGCAAACAAACATAATAACTAGAATATATAACTAATATCACAAAAGAGTTTGTCTAGGAAGCCAGACTTTAAAGCCATTTTTTAGTCAGGCTAGAGCATTTTTACACTTTTACCCATTCTCTTTAAAATACAACCACAAACATTATCTATAGAAGGGATAGAAATGTAAAAAACTTAAAACCTGACCAAAAAGTGGCTATAAAGGCTGGTTGTCTAGAATTGAGAATCACAAAATAATTAGGATAAGTTCTAGGTGAAGCTAAAAAAAATTTTGAAATTTGCGAATCTAATATGATCATAATACAATTTCAAAGAAAAAATAGTTTATATGAGGCTCAAATTTTATACGAGTTGGCTAATGGTATATATTTTCATTGCATTCTATCGTTATTATTTTAAATATTTTTTTGTTAGGGGTTTAATATCACTTGTGAAAAACAATTTATTTCTTTAATGTTAATAAATTTTTATTAAACTAAATATTTTTTAATTTTTGCAATTACTAATAAAATTGCATTGAAAATAAAATAAAAAATGCACTCGAAGAGTATTGAACTCAGGTCTTTTACTAAAAGTGATAAACCTCCAACCACTACACCAACAAAGACATGTTTAAATATTTTCATAAACAATTATCATATTGTATTCTACATTATATAATCAATTTTTTAAGACTAAAATATATATAATAAAAATATTTTAAAAGTTGAGGGGGGGCAGCTGCCCCCCCTCGCCCCTTAGTAGGTCCGCCCATGTCTTCAGGTGCTTACGGCTCATACAAACATGATACATATTTCTGGATATCCTAGTATTGTGGAAATGTTGAATGTGGATGTTGCTGTCATGTTTGATTTCAAAGTGTGATGTGCATAACAATGCTTTAATCCTTTATCTCTAGCTTATCATAAGTGTCATAAGTTGAATGTTAGAAACAAGTTGCTACATGATACTCTGGGCAAGAGTGTCTGAAATTTACACTACTAACATAATTTTTCAAGAGTTGTAAAGCTTTCTATGGAAGAAAAAAATGCAATATTCATAGAACTCATTAGTCCTAAGTAACATTGCAATTAACCAGTGTGTGTTATGCATCGAACAATCCCCAGATTTACCAAACTCTTGATTACCAAAAAATTATTGACTAGACCTTTCATAACATTCTGATCATCTGAAATGCTTTGCTAATCAACTAGAAATAAAATGGTTGTCACCCACTGTTTCTCATATTGAAGCGTCTCTTTCGCTCAAATGTAGGGTTGTTTTCATCAAAAAAGTGACAAATTGTTGAGGAAATGAACTTATTCTTTGTTCTTGATTGTTCAATGTCGAGCTTTCAAAGATTTTTTGAGAACCTTTTGATGAGCAGAGAAGCAGGAACAATTTTTGGAGTCTTTGATTAGATCAGTCACCTCACAATGAACTTTCAAAAAGATTGGTCTCAAATGCTTACGACTTGCATGTATAAAATAAAACACCAAATATTTTTAATTTCCTGGCAGAGCAATTCATTGAATGAGAAATGTTTAAAATTCATGAATGATGGTCTAGCACGTATTAGGGTTTCGTATTCTTGTTATCTAGCGCTTATATATTAGAGTTTCATATTCTCGAATAGACGTCACTGCAGTTGACCAAATACATTGGTCCCAAAAGCTACGATCGGCCACTTAGCGTTCTAGACCTTAGACTTACATGACTAAATAGACATAACATAACATTCTGATCAATGAAGTAATCACAAAAGATTATCTTCAAATACTTTACTACTAGAAATGGTTGTCATATTGAAGTGTTTGGTTCTCTCAAATGAGGTGTTGTTTTCAAAATTGTGATCAGTTTTGAGTCTAGTTGTTGAAATATGAACTTGATTATTTGCATTATAGGTTAGGTCTGATCTCCTTTTTCTGAGTATAATACATTATGTTTGTGTTTAATGTGAGATCTGAGACAGCTTTGACACATCTGGGGTCTCTCTCATAGACTACTGTTGGGTTAATTGTCTAGAGAAATGAAGATCAAGACAGCTTTGACACATCTGGGGTCTCTTTCATAGACTACTATTGGGTTAATTGTCTAGAGAAATGAAGATCAAGATTGATTGTTTCAAAAAATAATGAAGCATATTTGGTTGCTTATAGATACATGGATTGCCAAATAATTTGGAATCATTCAATCTTGGTTCCCCTCAATGATGGTGTATTTGCCCAATCCACAGCGAATTCTCTTGAACATGTCGGGTTTTAGTACTCTCAAACTTTTCCTTTAGGTTTAGTACCTGGGTTAACTGCATTGTAAGACTGCAATACTGTTAAAAAAACTTACTGGTTTTCAAAGTATGGCAATGTTATTTGTAGTAAAAGTTGTGATATCCTTGAACAAATATATCTTTGATCTAACCTAGAAAACAATGTTATATTGCCAATGACCATCTATTTGGTGGTTGAATTAAATTGCCAATGACTGTCTATTTGGTGGTTGAAGTAATTCTGATGCTTAAGTCAGTTAACTATAGAAGATAATGAACTTGAATAGAGTATAGTTGTGTTTGCATAGCTACTTCGTGAATCTCTCCTTTACCTTTTATAATGAACATAATTAACTCGGTGCCTGACTTAAGCATGCAGGGTGCACTGAAGGGGAACGTTTCTCACAACGATCACCTCCTTCATGGAGATATGTCCTTGAGGGAGTGATTCCCACCATGACTTGTCTCTTTGTAACGTCTTTCTTCTCTAAGGCAATAGGTCTGTTGGGCCCAATATTTGAGCCTTTAACTTTGGTCATGGTCCGTTATTAAATGCATCTTTCGACTTTAGTGATTGGACTTATTATTCGTTTTAATGTGAGGTGTATGTTCCTCGTGATGGATTATATTTATCACATGTACGATCGTGATCGAATGACTATTTATTGTATCATCAATCTTAAAATGGAATAAATCGTCATGTTCAAAACACCACTGAAACGAATTCAAAGAAACCACAAATAAATTGAATGATTGGTATTTTGTAGTAAAGAATAAATTTACACTCTATAGACTCACATGATCATCATAAAATGGAATACATCATCATATTATAAAACATGTAAATAAACGGAAAATCCAACTATAAAAGTAAATCACTCTTTTCATTCACCTCTATTTCATTGACAAATTTTCTCTCTTATTTTTTCTTACACAAAACCTTTGTACACAAGCCTATTTATACGCAAATAGCATAATATTATAACTTGACACCTCATGACATCCCATGCCACCGTATGCCTCCACATGATGTCACCTCAACATGAGGTGGACATCCACACTATTCCATAACTCCCCCTTAAATCACCGCATGTTGTCGAGTGACTTAAGTCTTGTTGGATGTACAAAATGTTGCCTCAATAAAACCTTGCTAAGAAAATCTAGTGGGACAAAACCTTAACAAAAAGAAAAGAGTGTAGCGTGCAAATTGCTAGTCTTTGGAAAATATCAGGTCATTCTTATTGAATGCTCCCCCAGATAAACATAACAAATGGATGAGCTTGTAAATCCTCTCACTTTATTACCATGTGATGATTTCTGAAAATGACATTCAAACTCACGTCTCTTCTGGAGTATATGAGTATTCCTTATGCAATGAATGTTATATTACTACCATTGTTGCCTTATTAAAACATTGACAAGAAAAACCCAATGGGATAAAACCATGTTGAAGGAAAATAAATACAACTACCAATTTTGTATACTTCAAGATGCTTAACGTGCATAATGTTGCCTCATTAAAACCTTGACATAAAAACCCAATGAGAAAAACCTTATTGAAGGAAAAAAGTACAACACGCATAAAACACCTAATAATATATTTTGATATGAGTTGTAGCATACTTCTGGATGTTTTCGTACATACTTCTGGATGTTTTCGTACATACTTCTGGATGTTGCTGCCTTATTAAAACCTTGACCGAAAATCCAAATGGGATAAAACCACGTCGAAGGGAAAAAGAGTACAGCTTGCTCAAATATAGTATACTTCGGGATACTTTCAAGAATATATTTCTGATGCTCTTGTAGATCCTTTTGGATGCTCCGTGGGTGGTATACTTCCGGATACTCCCCTTATGTAAACACAACTGTTGATTAAGTTTACACATAATAACTTTGTAAACTAATTTCTGGAACATTGATGTAGACAATGCATTAGTGAAGAGATCTGCAAAGTTGTCACTATACTGAATCTATTCGACTTCAATCAGATGGCTCTTCGTGTAGATAGAAGAATTGTGTTTTGTTCATTCTCCGTTGATGAAGCCTTCTCGTATTTGATCAATGCATGCAACATTGTTGTCATATTTTGTAGTCGACTGATCATTAAGTTGGTGTAATAGACTCCAATAAATAATTGTATTGCAACTCATAAATACAGAATCTGCCTGTGAGCAACCTTTATGAGGGTCAAATAGATAATCTGAATCTGCATAACCAATTAGGTGGGAATGGTTAGATAAAGCATAGGAATACATTCATAAAAATTATCCCAGAAATAGCATGTTGTGCAAATATCTATAAGTCAGTGCAAAACTATACCTTGTTAGTAAATGCACAGAAAAGGACTATCAGGTTATGTACTTGATGCCAAATATAACAAAGCACCAATGATACTCACATATGATACTTCAGGACCGAATATCCATTAATTGGTTGATACAAGTCTTTCTTGAGATCGAAAGATCGGACGACCAAGTTACAAATATAACTCGATCAATGAATCAATATTCTACCTTATTCGATCTGCAGGCCGAGACAAAAGTTGTTCTTCCAAGATCTTTAATTGCTAAATATTATTGTTATATTTAGCCGTATTTTCAAGACCTAATAAGAGTTATATTATTGTCATAAATTGTTAGTATGACAAAACTAGATAACGATTTCTTAACAAATACACATGAAAAATTTGCATAATCTTCCTTACACTTAAGACAATTATATCACATTCTTTTGGAATGGTTCAAATCGTATAAAGCATGTTCTGGATATATTGAGTAATTATTTCAAGGCTTCGCTTCAAGTAAAGTAAATCCTTCAGGGATTTATAAATATCTATGTTTAAATTTCTTCACATAAATAAGTAGTTGCAACATTCAAGATTCACATATCAATTTTAAGAAACTACAAGACGTATTATAAATGAAGTTACATTCCTAACTAGGAAATATTTTTTATTTAACATTAAACGACAAGTTTCTACATGAAACCTTATCCACAAGTCTTGCCTTATATAAAACTATCTCATTTTCTCATTTGTTTTCTTACAAACACTCATTTAGAATATGCATGTTTAAGTGTTTATACTATAGGTCCAAATACACCACGCTTTCAAGGGAACCCAATTCCACTTAGATAATATATTTCCATTGGGTGGACCTAATGCACATTGGATAATATATTTCCATTTGACCAATCATTTATTTGTCGACATTTATAAACGTGTGGTGTAATTTCAGTATCATTGCCCTTTGATATTTCGGTATCTACCATATATGTGAGTATGTCATCGATGACCATTTCATTTTGTTTCACATTTCTCTTTAATAAATTGAGATCTCGTTATTATCAGATACATGAGCCTCTTCCAGGGCTTTTAAGTCATTTCAGGGATATAAATAACCATTTCTAGGGTAATGGAGAAAGTGAAATGACCTTTTCTGGAGTGTCATTTACTGTTGCTTCAGAAGTTTTATGACTTCTTCATCATGGCCTCTTCAGGAACTTTGCTACTTCTGGAGCTTCATGACCTCTTCGGGAGTGTCATGTTATGCTCGTCTGGAGCTGTATGACTTCTTCAGGAACGTCATGTTTTACTCTTCTAGTGATTTATGTATAACTTCTTTTGGAGTCTATACAACTTCTACAGGAGTTTCAAAACATTGCTTATTCAAAAGCATTAGAGCATGACTTTTTTCTAATTCTTCTTTTCCGAGGAGTGAAATCGTTGGGACCTATATGTCTGCTACGCTTGTGGCGTACAACAGATTCACTGACTGCCTTATTTGAACTTTGTCTTTCAGGGATACAAATTCGAGCAGGTGTATTCATAGCGGACATATTTGATTTTAGGGTCAAGATGAGACCACATGAAAATATTCCATACCGTTCTATCTACATATCTCCCCGTAACGGTGGGAATAAAGTGACACTCTGCAAAGTTGTAATGTGCAATATGAAAATCACGATGGGGTAGTCTAGACTACGTAAGTAAAAGTCTTTCAAACAATGTAAGACGTATAACGATAAAGTTACCGTTCAGAAGCTTCTAATATGTGATATAACAATATAAGAGTTTTATAATCTCAGCACGTTAATGAAAATTCTCGAATGTAAGCTTCAGGCTTAATGCATGATCTTTAATGCAAGCTTCAAGATTCCAACATTAGATGTGATGCAATAATAAATGGTGAGCTTTGTCGGAGCCTCAAGCAATTTCATATGTCCAACTATGATAAACACCCTTTGTGGAAATGAAATAGGTGGGAGCTCCAACAGAGAAACGTGCTGGAGATATTTGAGGTTAGTTCTAGTGAAAAGGCCTATAAATTTAATGTTATTTAATGAAAATACTCTAATAGTTTGATGACAAATAAATTTATTTGAAAACACAAGCAAGCCCAAGAACTTCACCAACAAGGTACTTGAGCACAACGCATAGGTACACGAAGGAACCGGTGCCGATGAGTTTGGTGTGGTTTTCGACTTTGAGAAACCTGGCGATCCTGCCTATGGTGAGCTGGAGTTCGGCCTTAAAAGACCTCTAGATGAGAGTCAGCGTCATTATCTATCCACACTCACCTTTCGTTGTTTCTTTAGAAGGCAATTTTGGAAACGATCAATGTCAAGATAAAAAAAAAATGGAAGAAACATATGAGGAATCAATTGTTATCTTAGTTTTGGGTATTTTTCTTCTTGGTTATTCTAGTGGGTTGAATTTTTTTCCTAATGTGAATGATGTATACATGATGAAATTCAGCTTATAATTTGTCCAATTATCAGTACCACAATCAATGATATCTAATAAATACCACACGAGTCGACGTGAAAGACTCTATTGTTATTCTAACTTTTATTCCAACACGTGTGATACTATGATGTGTGTGATGAGGGGTCTGAGATTTAAACAAAGTTTGAATTTTGAACATGAAAACACAACCATGAAAATAATGTTTTCTTATGAGGCAATATCCACTAGATGTAATATATATCATGAAAACAATCACTTTAAAATTTAAGAAAATATAAGCTCTAGTTTGAATAAATTACCTCTAAACTCTTTTGAGTAAAGACCTTGAAAAAGATAAGGCGGAGAAAAATTACCCGAGCCGAGATTCGTGCTCACATGCCCTTATATCAAAGTGAAATATGTATCACTCAATTGATTGAAACTTCGTACCCTCAATTGGTCAGAGCTTCGTGATGATAACATATTGTAATTTGATCAAATATTCATGTACTGTTAATAAAATTCATTTGATCAAGTATTATTAATCTCGTTCTATTATAACATCTCAATTCTCTTCACACTACAAAGAAAATTTAAAGTCTATTTATAGGCAAAGCTAAGTAATGGAAAGCATGACACCTAGCATTACAAATGCTTACTTTATGCCACCTCATGGGCATAGGTGGACATCCACAAGTTTCTGTAACCTTCTTCTCTATTCTACAATAATGTAGAGAAATAGAGAAGATTGTAGAACATTAGAGAAGTTTGTAGTTGTTCACCTACCATGAGGTGGCACATACTAGCTTTACATGTGTCATGTGGTGGCACATGTTATATTTATATATGTCAATATGTAATGAATTACTTTTGCCTATAAATAAGCTTTTATGATATTGTAAATATATAAGAAAGACATAAAATGATCAAATTTATGAGATAAATGACATATACAGAAAAATAATAAGATGAGAGATTTCATTGATGCAGTATCCATATTCCAATGTTATGTTCAATGATATTCAACATGTGAATACTTGACATAATCACATCACGTTATCAACACGACCCTAACCACTTAGCCAATTATATTTTCTTTGGTTTTCGATTCGATGAACCTGAATCACGAGTAATTCTAACTAACGGACGCTATTATTTACTCTGATTTTCTTTTCAATCCGAGCGTTTTGGATGTACGTATCTCTACCTTGAATTAATTTCATATTACATCTCGATTCATGTTAGTATAAGTCTCAAATATTATATATATCTTGTGAAAATACATGCTATGTGTTTCACATTTTTTGACTTAAAGTTTTATGAAAACATTATTTATGTGTGTCATCTATACATGTTTTCTGATAGATGTTGAATCTCACAAAACTTGAGTTTCAAGCTCTTGTTGTTAATGGAGAAAATTATATGTCCTGACAGTTTGATGTTAAACTTCATTTACAAGCTAAAAAATTAGGTGATGCTATTAAAAAAAGAAATGCAATATCTGAAGAAGATAAAGTATTTGTTCTTATTTTCTTACGACACCATATTTATGATGACCTCAAAAATGAATATCTCACTGAGGAAGACCCTTTAGTTTTATGAAAATCCTTAAAGGACAGATATGACCACCAGAAGATGGTCATACATCCTCTTGCCCAGAACGAATGGTTAAACTTAAGATTTCAAGATTTTAAGACGGTCTAGAATATAATTCTGCAATGTTTAATATCGTTTCTCGTCTTAAGTTTTGTGGTGAAAATGTGACAATTGCTCAAATGACTAAGAAAACGTTATCTACCTTTCTTGCATCAAGTGTGCTCCTGCAGCAACAATATCGAAAATGTCACTTTACTAATTACTCTTAATTAGTGAGTTGTCTCCTCATAGCATAAGAAAATGCTAAGGTTTTAATGATAAATCATAATGTCAGACCATCTGATTTCATGGCATTTTCAGAAGCAAATGCCAACTATGGCTCTCAAATGGGTCGAGGCAAAGGACGTGGTAAGAATAAATACTCCAGAAGAGGTAGTAACTTCGGAAGAGACAACCACAATGATCAGTCCAGCAGATGTGTTTATAACAATTACTTCCGCAAAGGTGATTACCCTAGCAGAGGTAGTCACAACATTTACCACAAATAGTCCAAAGCTCCCGCCCGGAAAAATGATAAAACTCATGCGAAAGATGCTGAAAATCCTTGTAGAAGATGATACTTGTCACAGATGTCGTAAACTTGGGCATTGGTCACGTGTTTGTCATGTACTAAAAGAGGCAGTAGAAAAATATTGTGTTTCCATTAAAACCAAAAAGACAAATTTGATACAATGGAAAGATAATGGTAATAAATCTTAATATCCAGTCACTATTACTCATTTAGACCCTTCAGACTTTTTCCAAGATGTTGACAAGACATCTTTGTAAAGATGTGTTGTAATATGACCTTGTAAAATCTCCATTTTTATGCTACTTATATGTAAAATATACATAGTTTATCTACAATTATATATAGATTGATAGATTGTTGACTACTTATATGTTTATTATTTAAGGGTATGGATCACGACATGCAAATGTTGGATGATGACACATGTTTGCTTGACAGTGCCACTGCATATACAATATTAAAAAGCCGCAAAATTTTCTTTTCATTAGACAATGCAACACAAAAGGTGTCTATCATAGCTGGACATGTGCAAATAATTGAAGGCTTTTATAGAGCTCACTTGGCATTACCAAATGGTACCCATTTATTTATTTCGAATGTTTTATATTCAAGCAGCTCCAGAAGAAACCTGCTTAGTTTTAAAAATATACGCTTCAATGGGTATCATATTGAAACAACTAATGAAAGGAACAAAGAATATTTATGCATCATATCTAGTGTTGGAAGCCAGAAATTCATACTAGATAAATTCTTCATTATCTCATTGGGACTATATTGTACAACCATTAGTACTATTGAATCACATGCCATTTTAAGCCAAAAGCTTAAGGCATGTCACAAACCTATTGACCCACACACTTTGCTTGTTTGGCATGACTGTTTGGGTCATCCTAGGTCTACTATGTTTAAGATAATTATTTAGAACTCTAATGGGCACTCCCTAGCACGCACTCAACTTCACCTCCCTAGTGGATACTTATGCATTCATTGTTCTCAAGGTTGCTATTGAGTCGTCATCATTCTCACAAAGAATACAATGCGACATTTGTGGACCAATTCATCCTACTAGTGAACCTTTTAGATATTACATGGTTTTAATAGACACTTCCACTAGATGGTCTTATGTGTGTCTTCTTTCCTCCCGTAATTTTGCTTTTGCTAGATTTCTAACGCAAATTATTAAACTTAGGGTTCATTTCTCAGACCATCCTATTAAGTCTATTCGTCTTGATAATGCAGCAAAATTCACTTCACAAGTGTTTAATGATTGCTCCTCCGTAGGGATTGATATTGAACACTTGGTCCCACATGAACATCCACAAAAAGGTTTAGCAGAATCTTTGATTAAGCGTTTACAACTTGCTGCTAGGCCTTTACTTATTCAGTCTTAACTGCCTATTAGTGCTTGGGGACATGCAATCTTTCATGCTGCAACATTGCTTCGCCTTCAACCCACTTCATACCATCTGTATTCACCTTTACAACCTGTGATAGGTTATCAACCAAATATTTCACATTTACGAAAATTTGGTTAAGTTGTACATGTTCCTATACCACCCCCAACACACACTAAGATGAGTCATCAACGTCGCCTAAGCATTTATGTCGGTTTTGACTCCCCTTCTATTATCCGTTATCTCGAACCGTTAACTAACGATGTTTTTACTGCTAGATTTTCAGACTGTCATTTTGATGAGACTATATTCACACCGTTAGGGAGAGATAGACACATCCTTACACAAAAACAAATAGAGAAATAACGATGTAAATTATCGTGGAATACTTCCACTTTGTCTCATCTAGACCTTAAAACATCCCAATGTGATAATGAGTTATGGAGAATATTACATCTTCATGCAATTACAAATCAATTACTTGATGCATTTAATGATGCAACTAAAATAAGAAAGTCACATGTGTCAGCTATGAATGCACTTGCTCGTATTTGTGTCCCTGAAGGGCAAACTTCAAATAAAAAAGCTAATGAATTTGTTGCACGCCAGAAACGTGGTTGACCTCTATATGTCCCTGAAGGGAAAATTTTGAATAAAGCAGCTAATGAATTTGTTGCACGCCAGAAGCGTGGCAGACCTATATTTTCCAAAGATTTAATTCCTCGAAAAAGGGGAATGAATAAAAATTCATGTCCTAATGCTCTCGAAGAAGCAATTATTGAAAATCCTGCATAAGTTTCACATACTCCAGCAGAAGTTGTACATGAAGTTCTAGAAGTAACATTAGATAACGCTCCTGAAGAGGTTATGGCTCCAACAGTAGCAATACATAACGCTTCTGAAAAGGTTGTGGCTCCAGCAGTAGTATTACATATAACGTTCCTGCAAAGGTTATGGCTCCAGCAATAGCATTACCTAACGCTCCTGAAGTGAGTAATCATATCCTTGAAGTAATTTGAAAACCCCGAAGAGGCTCAGGTACCTGACAATAATGAGATCTCAATACATTCAGGAGAAATGTGGAATCAAAATGTAATGGTCATCGATGACATATTTGTACATATGGTAGCTACCGAAATATCAAAGAGAAATGATCTTTGTAATGATATTGAACCATGTAGCATCTATGAATGTCGACAACGAAATGATCGGCCAAAATGAAAAGATGTTATTCAAGCAAAATTGGATTTTCTTGAAAAACGTGGTGTATTTGGACCTATAGTACAAACACTTAAACATGTAAACCCTGTTGATTTCAAATTGGTGTTTGCAAGAAAAATGAATGAAAAAAATGAGATTGTCAAATATAAGGCAAGACTCGTAGCACAAGGGTTCATGCAGAAACCTGACATTGATTTTGATGAAACATATTTCCTGGTAATGGATATGATTATATTCTGATATTTAATAAGTCTTGTATTTTCTCAAAAACTTGATATGAGACTGATGGATGTCGTAACTGATTATTTATATGGAGATTGAGACACAGATATTTATATGAAAATCCTTGAAGGATTTACTTTGCCTAAGACAAAGCCAAAAAATACTTATTCGATACAACTAAGATGTGATTTATATGGGTTGAAACAATCTGGAAGGATGTGGTATAATCATCTTAGTGAATATCTGTGTAAAGAAGGATATACAAATAATCTCATTTGCCCATGTGTTTTTATTAAGAAATCTATTACTGGTTTCGTCATAACAGCGGTTTATGTAGATGATATAAATCCAATAGGATTTATCGAAGATGTTCAAAATGCTGCTAACTATTTAAAGAAAGAATTTGAAATGAAAGACCTTGGAAAAACAAAATTTTGTTTTGGCCTGCAGATCAAACGGAATACTAGTGATATATTAGTCCATCAGTCACAATATGTTGAAAAAATATTAAAACGCTTTAATATGGAAAAATCACATCTAGTACGCCGATGATTGGACGATCTTTAGATTTAAATAAAGATCCATATCGACCAAAAGTAGAAAATGAGGAAATTTTTAGTCCCGAAGTACCATATTTAAGTGTCATAGGTGCATTGTTATATTTAGCACAATGTAATGACCTGATAACATTTTTTTGTGAATCTATTAGAATTGTATAGTTCTATGCCTACTCGTAGACATTGGAATGGAGTTAAACACATATTTCAATATCTTCGTGGGACGATTGATATAAGTTTATTTTATTCCTGTGATTTATCTAACCGTTCCCATCTAGTTGGCTATGCAGATTTGAACTATCTATCTGACCCTCATAAGGGTCGTTCACAGACGGGTTATGTATTTATAAATTGTAACACAACTATTTATTGGCGATTAATGAAGCAAACATTAGTGGCTACTTTCTCAAATCATTATGAAATTATAGCTTTAAATGAAGCTAGCCGAAAATATGTATGGCTCAGATCATTAACTCAACATATAAACAATAATTGTCAATGGTCATCAGATCAACCGACTACAATATATGAAGATAATGTTGCATGTATTATTCAAATACAAGAAGGTTTCATCAAAGGAGATCGAACGAAACACATTTCAGTAAAAAATTTATATCCACACGAGGTCTAGAAAAATAATGTGATTGAAGTCAAATAATTATGAGATTGGTATGCGTCGGCTAAATCTTCAAAGTAATTAAAGTTTTGCTATCATTAGGGGAAGTCAATATCAGGGGAGTATCCATAAGTATACCCCCTGATGTGCATTCAGAAGATGCTACAAAAACATCTAGAAGTATGTTTCGAGATCATATAGAAGTATGTTATTTTTATTTATGCACGTTGTACTTTTTTCTTTTGACATGACTTTATCCCACTGGTTTTCCTGTCAAGGTTTTAATGAGGCAATATTATGTGCATAGAGCATCCTAAAATATTCAAATTGGTAGCTGTACTTTTTTTCCTTCAACATGATTTTATCCCACAGGGTTTTCCAGTCAAGGTTTTAATGATGCAACATTATGTGCACTCTCCATATTTCTGAAGAATGTTGTACTCATTTTCTTTTCATCCAGGTTTTTCCTTACTAGGTTTTACTGACAAGATTTTAATGAGGCAACAATGGTGAAAATTTGGTGTATTTCATCAGGGGGAGATAACGTGCGGTGAACATCCAAGAAGAGAGTATAGTAGAGGAATAGAGAAGATTCTAGAATATTAGAGAAGTTTGTGGCTGTTCACCTACCATGAGGTGGCACATAAACCTTTACATGTGTCATGTGGTAGCACATGTTAGCTTTATATGTGTCAACATGTAATGAATTAATTTTGCCTATAAATAGGCTTTTATGATATTGTAAATATACAATAAAGACATAAAATGATCAAATTCACGAGAGAAATGACGTATACAGAAAAATAGTAAGATGAGAGATTTCATTGATGTAGTATCCATATTCCTATGTTATGTTGAACGCAAATTCTACTGTGCCCGCTGTAATGCCCGCCATAATGCCCGGATGATTCCTAGCACGTGCAACGCATGGTACCAGGCACGTGCTGGGCCTTGGGAACATAAAAATGAACATAAAAACTGCTGCTTGTTGCAGATTTCTACTGGTAGCAAATGCTGGGGACTGTAGAGCAGTTTTGTGTCGTAAAGGAGAGGTCCAGATTGCAATGTGCAAGGGATCTAGCCATGGAAGCACTCCGCCTAAACACGTTTGATAACCTGACTGTAATTGTTGTTTGTTTCTCACCACTTGATCATCGGGAAGTTTTGCCTCCACAGAGGTCCAGATTTAGGCGCTGCAGTCTCTCAGCTGAGAGCATGTGTAAATTAAACAGCCTGTTGGACAACGATGGCCATTGATCACGGACAGAGCTTTTTAGATAGAGACTGTTGTGACTGCATATTGAGGGAGCAGAGCAGCTTGAAGTTTTGTCGAAGAGTGCCCAGATGGATGTACATAACAATTGGGATCTGATGTGGTTGGTGGTGTGTTCTGACAATTTGTTGTTGTGAAGTATTGATTTAGTTCTTCTGTAAGGCCAAGCCTGTTTGGTCGTTGGCTTCTATGCTGTTGAACATGATTTATTATGCGAGTTTATATATAGTCTACGTTTCCAATCCAATCATGCTCCTTTATCTCTATCTATATCATGCACTGTTATCTATATCGACAATCCTTCTTCCCTATTAGAATGAACTCATAATCTTATCAAAAATTGTACAAGAAAGGTAAATAGCTTAACCTTAGAAAACAGATTTTTAGTTGCATTCACTAATGAACATGAAACCAGCCCCTTCTACTAGAATGTCATCATCAGTATCACCAAAATGTCATACTGAAGTGCGCAAATTGTGTTTTGAAGTGTGCAATTCGTCCAAAAGAATCACATAGAATGGTTATGATACTCAGATTTCGACTTTTCGCAATTGCAATCTGCACGAGGAAGCGTGATCCAGACTCGAATAAAATGTGAATGGGTCTATTTGCACATTATTGAGATGAGTTTGTATTATATTTGATTCAAATTGTTGATGAATGTTATAGACAAACTTTGTATTGCGGTTTTGGGATCAAGTTTTGAGTACTGAATTAACCATAAAGTTAGAAACATGCGTGTCAAAATCCATCAAGTTGAACACCATCAAGTTTAACCATAATGTGAATGGGTCTAATCGCAGGTTGCAGTTTGGACTCCTAATCGCGCCGTTTGGAGGAGGCGCACTTTGGACGGAGGCGCAGTCGAGTTAGAGCTGAGAGAGAAACTGTTTGCGAATTTTTTTTTTTTTTTGGCTTTTCATCCCGCTCATTAACTGGCACGTGCCGTGCATTGTACCGGGCACAGTAGAACGACTCTATGTTGAATGATATGCAGCATGAGGTGGACATCCGCTATTCCAGAACAAAACACACTTTAATTTCAGGTTCTAAAGCTTTTCAGGCTTGGATGGCTATTGGGCCTACTTTTGCTTATCTTGATGGGCCGGGCCAAAGTTTGGGCTGCACCCATCATGTTTTGGTCGTTCAATCATGGATCAGACTTGATTGGGCTCGGATTGAGGAATTTAATTTCATATCGTGATAAACTACATTTATCAATTGTAGCTCAATTAGTCGGACATCCACTCTTCTAAAAGTATAAATTTTAAAAATTTTTGTTTTAAGAAATCTAACTTTCATTATCAGAGTCACATTTTGCATTTCTCATGAATTATGTTCCCCATAATGCACAATGTATAATTTCGAGCCATTGTACTAATCAAATGATAAAATCAATCTACCAAAAATTCTAGACCATTATACTTAATTGATAGACTAGACCTTCAGAACATTCTGATTAAGGAAGTAATCACAAAAGTTCATCAGCTCCAAATGCATTAACCAGCCAGCTAGTAAATAGATGTCGCGATTCTTTCATCATACTGAAATGTCTCTTTCTATAGCATGTTAGAGGTTTTTGAATCGAATGAGTTAATTGTTCGTAGTCCTTGATTCTTTGTATATGGTTGAGTAAGCTTTTCTTGTGTACAGTCATGTGTTTGTGTTAGAGAAATATGAAACACCTTTGCAGCTTGGCACATCTTGGGGTCTCTTTTACAGGGTATTGTTAGGTTGATCTATGTATGGAAATGAAGATCAAGATTGATTGTTGGATATGCAATGAAGCATAGTTGATTGTTGTTAGAATACATGACTTGCCAATTAATAAGCAAATTCTTGGCACATGCAAATTCTTGGTACAACATGTGCGTTGATGCAAAACAAGGTTAGATCACCAAACACCACTTATTTGATAGCCGAAGGCACTCCGATGCTTAAGTCAGTTAACTCTAGAACAAAGTGAACTTGGACGGAATATAGTTGTGATGTATATTCGTACCTCCATGTTCATCTATTTTCCTTTACCTTATATAATGAGTGCATTTAACTCATATGTCATTCTACGCCTTTCAATGAAACACATTCTCATAACCAAACATAAACTTGATTAAAAAAAAAACCCAACCGGGAAATTTGGGCCTATGGGCTTGGTATAAATCAGTTGAGTTCTTCTTGGCTCAGTCCAGTGGGGGTGTCACTTACAATATTTTGAAGCACCCTGGAATGGCTAAAAAAATCTGAGCTGATGGGCTCAATTCGTGTCATCATCATAATAGTACTATAGTAGTATTGGATATCACAATGTTGAGTATTTATACTAAACTTTTGCAATAAAAAACACGTCTTCGATGATGTGGCAACATCAGTGCCATCATCGTAATAGCATTGGATATCACAATGTTTTATTATATGCTGCCGTGTTATTGAGTACAAAATTTGCATGAGTCACAATAGAGTTTTTTGCACAATGTTTTATTGTGAGATTATGCTACCACATCATTCAGTACAGGTTTTTAAGTACAAATATTGAGTCAAAATTGTGTTTTTGATTGCCTAATAATTTTCGTCCATGTACATGAAACAATGCAAATTATGTAAACTGATCCAAAGCCAACCCAATTTCATGTGATATATAGTGTGTGGACTGTGGAGTAGGCAATTCTGTTCTTGAGTGGTAAGAAAGCAAAACCAGACTCCTCATCTTCCTCACCATCATCACTCACTCATGTGCTATACCACTTGTAATCCAGCTTGAGTTGGGTGCACATGAGACAGTTTGTTAGTGTAACCTGCACACTTGCATATTTTATACTGTCTCTACAATAGACAAGCACATGATAGACATCAATGATACATACCATAGATTCACACATTTCCCTCTCATCCGTAATGAGTACTTGCAGAGATCAGGAAATGGAAATGGAAATGGAAATGGAAATGGAAGGGTACAAGAAGAGAAATACAAGGGAGGGAGGGAGTGTGGAACCATCATGACCAAACATTGTTAATGGAGACAGTTGTGCTGTAGCTAACTTTTGAGGGTTTTGTATTCTAATAATGACCCTACATTTGGTCTCTTGGTAGGTTACTCAAATACAAGAGTAGTGGACCATATGATTGAATTAGGGTTAGCAATGGATGGAGATGGGGGTTACAACTTACAAGTAACATAATTGTACTTGTGATGAAGCACACATAAGAGTGGTTATCTTGTTTCAGTGACTAATAATCAAGTTGGGATGTAGCATGTCAATAGGGGGGAAAATTCTAGGGGTCGAGGGAGGGAGCGAGGGAAAGGGGCGAGGATGCTCCAATAGGGGTGGTCAGCTCAACGGTAAATTTGTGGCAGATGGAATAACAAGTCCAAAATTTAAACCCTGTCAAAAATCTCAATAAGATGTCGTATTCCATACAAATTGCCCTTGTGAAAGTTTTCTCAATTTTAAATTAATTGTGTTTATATAGTGTTAATAGTGTTTGGAACTTGTCAATTAAGTTAAAGTGCACTTGAAATGATTTTGATTGAGAAAGATGTAAACAATTCTTTTAATGGATTACCATGTGAAAAGTGTTTTGACACATTAACAACTTCACTTTTTTTGTGTTCAAAAGGTAAAAGACATTATATCTTAAAAACCTAAAATTTCAATATTTTCTTTCTTAAAACCATTTTCATGTAATCCAAAATCCAAATGAATACAAAGCACAACCACAATTCACTTGATTTGATTAAATACCTTCTTTTAGTGAATGATTAGCGAATATCATCATCGACAATAAAGATTCGTGTTTTTCTTAATAGTTCTAATTTTGTCTTTCTTAAGTATCAAGATGCGATGCTATTTGTTCGTTTCTTCTCTAATAATGGTTATCGGAGGATTAAGGGATCTAAGTGGGGTTGGTTGGGCCAAAAGAAATTTTAATTAAATCTCTGAGAAAAAAACATTAAAGTTATATTGGGAAAAACATGGTACCCCATATGAAAAAGCTTGATAGGTTTAATGGAGCCATCCATCATAAGCAACTAAAGTTCACCTAATATTTTTCAAATCAGTTCATATATATTTATTGTTTTTTAGTGTCGAAAAACTATATAATATAATTTAGTTGTTGACGATTGAAGTCAAAAAGGTTATGGTGGGCCTGGACTAAGAGATAAACTGGGCCCATCTTCCAGTATAATCAGAAGCAACTCACCAACTCAAGCCAGGCTTCGATCAGACGCTTCAGTGAATATGGTTTGGGCCCGGAACTCAGACTGAGTTTTTTGTTTTTTTGTTTTTTTTAATTCTTTCCGCCTTACCCAATCCCACCCCAAATTTCGTCGGCAAGGCTTAAAATCTTAACTTGTGATTTCATCCATCACAAATCTATCGCACTCTAAAATAAGGATATGTTTGGTTAGGTATCGAACTCAAGACGTGGGGGAATAGAT
This sequence comes from Berberis vulgaris, assembly GCA_963556465.1. Classification (NCBI taxonomy): domain Eukaryota; kingdom Viridiplantae; phylum Streptophyta; class Magnoliopsida; order Ranunculales; family Berberidaceae; genus Berberis; species Berberis vulgaris. The sequence continues at coordinate 5,155,176 of OY747137.1, forward strand.
CACCATAGTATTAGCCAACCATCCTGATTATCTTTCCATTATTTAGTTGTCTATTTACGGATAGGAAATCAATTTTTCATAAGACGATTTTTCCACTAGTCATGAGAATCCAAACTCGAGGGAAAACCTCAGAATTTGATTCACGAAAACTGTTTCAATTTTCATGTCTATTTTCCTTACAACCAAACACACACTTAAATGTTCATACTTTTTTAGATTAACTAGCGTAGGTCAGGAGACATTGTTTAAGAGACGAATTTTAAGGGAAACGATTAAAGATATACATCCTAAAGATGTTTTTATTTTTCTCGACTTTCTATATTTTTGATTGATTGTTTCAAAATACAACCAAACACAAAAATGTACTTAGATAAGAGCTTCGAGGAAGCAAAATAAAAGATATGGAGATGAGAAAAAGAAAATCGAAGTAATGCATTTGGCTTTAATATTGAGGTGATTTGTCGAAAGGCAGATGGATGCATTATCTTTCAAGTTTCAATGCTTTAAAGTGTTTGATTGAGATTCATTTAAGCAATTAAGTTACACGGTTAAGGATATTCACTGTAAATCAATCAATTTGTTATCAGTAAAATCCTTGTTCTAATTCTTATAAGTACTAATAAAGTCGCACCAAAACTAAGATTTCTTATATCAAAATGGAATGAATTACAAACCAAACACATAAACAAGAGTTACTATTACTTGGTGATATTGATACACAGAGAGGTGTCGCAAAGTTCAATAGTTTTAAGCGGTTAGGGTTATCAGTCATTTTTTTGTCAGGGTTTTAACTCTTTATATTTCTATTCCTTCAAAATGATGTTTGTGGTTGTGTTTTAAAAAGAATATATAAAAGTGTAAAATAGTCCAACCCTAACAAAAAAAAATGACTAGTAGCCCTAAACTTAATCGACAAAGTCTTAGCAAAATGAATCCGAAGGACACCCATATTGCTTGGTGCGCAAAAGATAAAGTTTTGTTGAATAAAAAGCTGTTTGGTATATTTGTGAACTGTGAAGGGTCCCCCAAACCCAAAAGGCCTAAGTTCTAATAATTTTGTACATCTCCCCTTGTAAATGTCGATGCTTTGTACATTGAAAGCATAGGCTAAAGAATAAGGGAAAAAAAAAAGTTTGGGGAGGTAAATGAGTTGTTCAATCATTCCCCAATACACCTCCCTAGTTCACCTTATTTCTCCACTCTATAATTGAAGATTTATTTTTCTTTCTATATAAAGCCATTTAATTGTATTGTATAGTTCTTTATTAAATTTCCAATAGAGTAAATTTTTTTTCCAAAAACAACAACCCCCACAGCATAGAATCAATAAATCACACACAAATGGGTGATTTTGAGGAGAAAGAGAGGGAGATGGGGAAATTCACAACATGAGCCCTTTGCCCATTCTCCTCGAGATGAGCATTGTGGAGGAAGGCCCTCCCTTTTCCTTCGCCCCTTGGAATTATATAATATATTTAATGAGTTATGTTTAATTTAATATTTTTCATCAAGTCAGGATGGCCGAGTGGTCTAAGGCGCCAGACTCAAGTTCTGGTCCTCGAAAGAGGGCGTGGGTTCAAATCCCACTTCTGACAAATTTAAATTTTATTTTTTTCATATTTACAATTGTTTTAAACTTTTTGGGAATCTTGAACAAAATTACAAACACACTTTCGCACACATGTATTGTTCATCACACCCATTTTCCTTATTGTAATCATATAGTTTTTCATTTGAACCGATAGAGGTACAAAGATGAAAAATCTGACAAAATTGGCAAGCAACACATTGCAAAAATTGTGGATACACATAGTCGTTGCCTTCTCCAAAACCCTATGTCGCGCTCATTTTCAAGGAACATAAGTCCAAATGGTTAAAGACAATCTCAAACACATCTTAATATCTACATAATTTACTCCTTGTTTCCTAATTTACTAATCTAATATGTGATTACTTGATTATTATATGAGATAAATTTGTCTGTTTCACTTAAAAATCAAATTAAATCACCGATTTGCGAACCTTAACCAACCTGATTACCTTTGGCAGGACACTTGGTACTCATTTCCTGGAAGAAAAAAAAAAAAAACGCATAACTTTCCTACACATCATAAATATATGTGTGGTTTCAATATATAAACTAGTTATCTTACAGAGGAAGCCTATATGATATAATTCCATTGACCACACCACCCCATTGTCATCCACTTCACTTTACATAATTAGATCATATACCATCATAAAAGCTGGCAGAAGGAATTTCTTCATTTCTTTTTTACAATAGAAAGTCATGAAAGAAGAACCTTTTTTGTTCTATTCATTATATATATTATCCTTTTTTTTTCCCTCCACTTTTTCAGCTTGTTGTGATAGATACAATGTGTTGTTAAATTAGTAATGAGGTTGGTTTAGCAGACTTGATTGATTGATAAGGTTAATTTATAGTTCTTTATGTTAAACTAATGAAGATTAGTGGGATTAAGTTGAGGAACAGAGAAATTTAGTGATTTTAGGATACCATCATTGTGTTTTATAATGCGAGATTAGACAATCCAAATAATAATTCTGTGGTCCATTTGTATACAATTCAGAAATAAGTCGAAGTCAGTATACATGCAGGTAATCGTAATGTATCTATGACATTCCATCTACCAATAGAGGAATCAAATGTAGTATTATAAACAAAAATGTTCCGCGTATTAGAAATTGTTTTCATTAATTAGATCCCAAGAATTCTGCATGTACAAAAAAAAATTGTGAAAAATGTGGTATTTCTTGTATATTTTGGTGTTACGGATGCCATCAAAGTCTTGACCGAGTGCATGAATCACACAATTATCTTTCTAGGGTATAAGACTCCTTAAATTTCAGGGAAAAAAATGGAGGATGATTTTGGGAGATGCTAACGTAATGTTTAAACATAGTACATATTGAGATCGAGTTGTTACATGTATTTGATTGTTTGGCTCCATACTCATAATTTTTTTTTTAGATTTTTAGTTTTTTAAAATTGCTCGGTGTGCCCAACAACATTGTGTTTATCCTAAAATAAAACGTTCGGAGAAGAAATTAATCATGTTGTTGATTAAGGACTTATTATAAAGGATTACTAATGTAAATTCTTGGATGTATGATTTTTTAAGGTTTTAAATGTATTTTTAATATGATATAACAATTGCCAGAATTTTGAATTTATGTATTGATTTACATTTTTTATTTGTTCATTTTAATATGTATTGATATTGTCCGCTTCTCTATAATTAACGAAATTTAAATAATACGTGATCGAATTTTGTTTTATAGATAATGGTTATTTATTCTTTAAGTAAACAACCAGTAATGCTCCTAAATGAGTTAATTTCACCATAAAATGATTTATATTAATAAAAAAGATAATCGGTGTTATATACACTAGCCACTACGGTGTCGACGCACTCTACGTGTGTAGATATTAAGTATTTTTTTTTATCACAACAATTCAACAATAAGCAAAAATTATTATTGAATTTCTAAACAAAAATAATTATATATAATTTTAAGGGCTTATGTATAGCTTATAAATAAATAAGGAACTTCAAATAGTTTATTTTAGGGGGTAATCAGCGTTTGAGAATGATTCGTTTTGATTTGTAAAAAATGTCAATGTAGAAGGCAAATATGAAAATTCAAAAGTTATATTTAAGGACATTTTGTAATTTATAGATAATTTGATGGTTTTAAATAAATTATCTTAGATGCTTTTATGTATAATTAATGAATGTTTACATGAACTGATTTTAAATGTAAATAATTTAAATATGAATAGTAAAATGATAAAAATATTTAATAGTGTTTTCATTTGAATGCCATAAATAGCCCTTTACTTTTAATCTTTATCATAAAATCCATAGAACTATGAGGGTAAACTTGAAAAGAAATATCAGATTGAATACAAGTGCAACCAAAAATTAGCTCAATCAATCAAATAATCAGGTAGATACAAGAACTCCCTACCTATTTAATTAATCAAAATGGATTAATATTTAGATGAAAATGAAACAAAAGGAGCAAACTGGGTAAAGACAAACCACATGTTCAAAATCAGTTAATTTTCGGTTTCTTCCACAAGTGCAAACCAATTCCCGCCGAGGAAGAGTGCCCCGCTGGATTGTCCTGTCCTATGTAGAAAAAAGAAAATAAAGAAAATAAAAGGTTAAAGAAAACCGTGTTTAAAAGTGATGGTGGTTTTCACGTACCACGTGTCGTCAGAGATTGAGCTTGATGTGGTGGTCCCTACTGAGAGCTGCAAGCAAAGAAAAGCATGGGAAAACAAAAGTGGGGCAGCTGGTCCCACTGTGTTCTTGGATACTCTCTTCTCTTTCTTCTTTGTACGTGCTCCCTACTTTTCTTCTGCTGCTCTGCTCTGCTCTGCTGTGAGTCGTCTGTGACGCTCCTCTCGCTTGGTGGGGTCGTGTACAGCAAATGAAAGAATTCTTTCCTTCCACCAATCTGTCATTTTTGTGCGGTACAGTGGGATTTGGCTAATTTACCATGGTGCCCCTAAAATAGTATTTTACATTCGCTATTTGTACGTCCTAATACGAGAATTATATATACGTTTCACTTGATATATAAATTAATAAATAATTTTTTTATATCAAATTATCTATATTACAATTTAGATTGATATTTTACTATGACTCCAGTGTTACTAGTTTTCTCTTAAGTGCATCTTTGCGTGTGACAGGCTCTAGTTAAAACTATCATCTTCTTTGTTCATAGGTGAGTCTGTGATTAGTCGCTTTAGTGCAAAAATATTGGAAATGCTACACCCCCGAATAAGTCATCTGAATTCACCAAAAATATCTCTTGTACCTTCAAAGAATCGAATAGTTCCATCTCAGTGTGGATGCTCTGATAGATTTTCTTTGAGGTGAGTAGTGGTTGATTAAAAAAAAAAAAAAAAAAAAAGGAAATTTCGAACCAAATGGAGGGAGTGGGACCCAGAAGGATGTAAGAAAATAGCTGGAAGAGCACCCTAACATCAGGTTCAGGTTCCAGTTCGAAGACAACACTTTTGAAAGGGTGATTGAAGCGCTATCATGATCTGAACCTAATTTAGGATGTCGACTAGCGGATGGCGCGTCCAATTTTGTGGTCAAAACTACACTCTTTCTGCAACATAACGATCGCACGGTCGTGGTGACCATGCTGATATTGTACTATCTGTTCCACTTTTCAATTGATTCCCCAGATCTCTGACACACAGCAACCGTCAGATTCTTGCCTATGCTGACTTCAATGGCGTATCCATCAATTCCTACCATTTCCCTACCGAAAATTCTAGGGAGCGAGGGAAGGACTCTTTCCCTACGCTGATTTGGATGCTTCTACAGAGCGAGGAAACGGGCGAAGAAACGAGCGAGGGGCGTGACGTGGCGGAGTGGGGACCGTCCACCCCGCTCGGGATGCGTGCCGTCACTTTTTGTGTGTGCATCCCGAGCGAGATGAACGGTCCCACCCCGCCACGTCACATCCCTTGCCCGTTTCCTCGACATTTAGAATTCCCCCGCTGATTTTAAGGAGCGAGGGCGGGGGAGTGAGAGAGGCTCTCCACCATCCATCGTCATCGAGATGCACATTTCAAGAACATTTCAAAGTCGATCCATGATGGTGAGTCTCCATCGCTCCCCAGACGTACTCATTTCCCTAAGTGTAATTCTTGAGAGCCAGGCCAGCCCATCATCCTAGAAGTGAGCCTGACTTTCCCTACCTATCTAGTATCTACAATTCGATGTCTTATGCTTCCAAATAGCCTTGGCAAAGGACAATCACAAGGAAAATAATGGGCTAATTTGAGGTCAATTTTGTCATTCTCGAAGGAAAAAAAATGTAGGAACGCCTACAAATTGATTTGGAGTCGTTTTTATAGGTTATGAAATCGATTATATTTTCCTTGTTATGCAGATTTTCGCTTTAATTGTCTAAGATAGAAAATTGATTTTTCATAAGACTGTTTTTCAACTATTCATGAAAATTCAAGTTCGAATAGAGGTTTCAAAATCGAATTCACGAAAATAGCTTTAATTTTCATATTTATTTTTCATACAACCAAACAGACCATTATAATAAAAAAAAAATGAGGAAGTGAAAGAAAACTAAAATTTGCCCTCACGTAGGATCAAAATATTAACCACCAATTTACAAGACTAGTGCTCTAACCTGTCAAGGCAATGATGATGTTTCAAAATCATACTCTACATACCACAAATCTTACCAATTAAACTACCTCAAATTATAATGTTTAGTTCGCACAACAATAAAATATTTACATTTCAATCCAAATTAGAGCAACTCTTGCTCTTTTTGTTGGACCTATTTTTGCTTGATGGATAAGAACTATATATTGGGAAATAATAAAAATGAGATTACCAAAAAAATAACATATGAGTAAATATCACGATCATGGCAATTTGATAATATGTCACATCTATCTTCAAACAAATGTTTGTCCTTGACACCAACTTTAAGACTGCAAAAAAAATCATGGCAACACATCGACAACATACACCTATATGCACCTACAAAAATTCTAATTGTCAAGGAAACCAGGGAGGGAAGACCCTCCATTCCCCTTGCGATGCATGCAAGAGATGGGAGGCAATCATCACGAGGGGGATGGAGGGTCCTCCCTCGCTGGTTTCCTCGCCAGTTAGCCTCTCTCATGCACCTATGATCTAAATAAAAGGCATTTCAAATACTATTTTTGAAACTTGAGCCCTTCTAGGGAGCGAGGAAATGCGCGATGGAGAGGAGCAACCACCCATCCTTTTCGAAATGAATAACAACATGCATCTCGAGATACCCATCCCTCACTTCCTAGAATTTCTGTTGAAACCTTGTATATATATGAAATAAAGCAAACAACCACAAAAGCAATTTACTATTAACAAGAGAATTATTGTAGGAGACTGAATAATGCATGTGAGAAAACTTTTGTAAAATGAGAAATTTACGCGCCACATGCGGTGCCCTTTGTTCATGTAAGGGACTATACCTATCAGCCTGTCCAATGTAACTTATTAACCTTGCCGACTCTTTTCGCACAAGTCTTTAGCAACAAATTATATGGGTATGCATTAGTCATTATGAGTTATTATTCATTTCATGAATCATTATGTGATTTGCTAATCTGATTGCGACCAAAATACATAAATTTTTTTATTTTCTATCATATCCTCACTACTACATAAATTGTCGTTATAAGTTATTAACTAGATAAATATAAATTTGTATTGTCTTTATCAATCTATGGAACTCCAAGAAAGTGGTCACTCTCTAGTGTGTTTATGATGTATTAGCACCAACAAACTTTGTATTCTTTATTTCTTGATTTTGATAAACAAATTTTGTATTTCAATATGTTGTAGTTTTGGATGGTTCTTAATCCAAATAAATTAGACTGCATTTGATGGTCAGTATTGGTCAATTAGTTTATTGAACCTGGAAATTTGGTATTACTTGGCCATTGGTCCCCAATGTTGTTGGTTTATGCAAATAGTTTTTGCACTCAAACCATAGGGTTTACGCCGAGTTTTCAATGTATTAGAAGAATAAAAATGTTAGGAAATCAGGTTTTTATAACTATGTTTTATAATTAAAGTGATGTGGCATAATCTTGAGAAAATGATGAAATCTTATAAGAAAATCGGTTGAATAAAAAAGAAAAATGTGGGAAATGATCGGAAACCTAAATCTAAGGTTTCAAAAATGTTATTTATCAGTTCCAATTCTCTTTATTTAATCCTAGGAAAATGATAAAAACCTAAACAGAGAAGAGTCTGTACTGATAATCTTAGAACAACGAAATGACAATGGCACAAAGGCGAGTTTCGCATATACACAATCCGTTTTTTCTAAATGATAATCACACATTCGCCACAGTTTCTGCTTCACCAACAAACAAACATTGTAATCACTGGGACTGTTGCCGCCACAATGAACCATCCATCACCGTCCTCGCAGAATTTTCAACTTCATGACAGAGATAGTGTACCGCAAATTATATTTGTTTGATTTCATCATACATTCTATTTTTATTAGGAAGAAATACAGAAATTGTTCGATTAGGCTTTGAATGTTTAGACAAGTCTATTGAGGGGTCGGTGAGTGAAAAGATCGAATGAATTTTTTTTTTCCAGAGGGAGATCCTAAACTTTCACTATGAAAAAAAAATTTTCATTTTCCATGAAAAATTAAACACCAAAAAACTCTTGGGGGTAAAGTTTTATTTTCCATAAAACACCCTAAAATCAAACACGTGTCTGATACACACAAATTAGGAGCATCTCCAATTTTTTTCCTCTCCCTCGTTGCAATTTTATAAAATTGCATAATTTTAAACGAAATTCAATTGCATTTCTTTGGGGAATCTAAACATTTACTTTTTTCTTTATATCCAAAATCAACATCATATTCTTTGTGTAATTCCATTAAAATCATGCACTTCAATCCCACTCCCACCCTCATAATTAAACATCCCAATCCATAATCTTTTGCATTAAATAGGATAACTTAGCTTATCAGTATACTTTCCTCTCTTCTTAACTGACCACTCACGTCAATTCATTTAAAATATCAAATTTGCAAGTTAAAGGTGTACCAGTTGAATTAATGGAGTGAAAGTGTGACAGATGGAATCACACGTCACAAATTTGCTTATAATGCTACAAAATTTACAGGAAAATTAACATTTACGAATCAAAGAACACGCGCAACACACGTACAAATCGGGTGAGTGTCAACTAGTTTGTTGGTTAACTATCGTAAAACCTGATTTCTTCGGAAAGTGACATCCATGGACAATACACATTTGTGGTCCAATTTTTATTTTTATTTTTTTTATAATTTAAATCCTACGATAATATACACAATGAGATTTCAGTATCAATCTCCACCATAAATTTCATGCACTACAACTCAGCCGTACCAGCTGTGTTTGTAGAGTAGACGAAACAAAATACTCTCTTACAACAAGGACCCACCCGTCCATTCATCCCCAACCTAAGGGCATTTCCGTCTTAAGGCAAAAATATTTACAGCTCTATTAATCGAAAACCAGAGAATTAAAAATGGTTTTTGGCGCTTGAAATGAAAAATAGAAGAGGCTTTAAGTAACACCCAACGCTAGCGAATATTTTAGCCCACCTCACCCAACTCATAACAACAGCACCTCCTCTCCACTTTCACTCACAACTCTCTCTATACAAGTAAGTAGTTTCTCTCTCTGTACAGAGAAGTGAAGAGAACAAGTGCTGAAGTGAAGACGAAGCAAAACCAAAACCCGATACGAAACTGAAACCCTAACTTTTTCTTTTTTCACACTTGAGAGGATCTTTTGAATCTCTCTAACAACAATTTCATCTCATTTCTACAACACAAGAAGAGATTTCTTCGTTTAGATACTTTTCTCGGTAGCTGCATTTCTTTGTCATCAGGTGAGATTTGGATTCTTGTTTGTTCTTTATTTGGTTTTTGAAACATAAGTTATGTAGTTCTTTTGAATGGAAGATTGTGATATTGTTTTAGTTTTGATTGTCTTGTTTGTTTTTGTTTATTGAAAGTTTTATTTTGATTTTGAGGGTTTTGGTTCTGTTTTTTTTTTCTAGACAATTTTTTGCACCGCTTACCTGACTGATTGTCGGTTACAGTGTATTTTTGCTTATTTTGATGGTTTATAGAACAGGATGAGCAGATGTTTGAATTTGCAAGGGAGATTTTACATGAAACTGGAAAATTTTCTGGATTTCGGAACCGATTGATGGTTTCTTGACAATTTTTTTTGAATGGAAGTCTGGGAGATTGTTGTTGAATTGGTAATGTGGACCTGGATAAGTGGTAGATTGTGTGAGAAGTTCTTTGAATTTGGATGAATAGTGCAGATTTTGTATCCAATCATCAAGTTCTAGTCCATTAGAGGAGATTAAGCGATCTAGCAGTCAGATTCGATGGGCAGCTTGATGAATAACTAGATACATCATACAGAGCGGATTAAGTAATGCATGTTGTCTACTGGTGTTTTTCCGTGGCCCCATTTGAACAGTGGGCGTTTTCGATGATAAACAAGCGACACAGTCGCGTTGTATGGTTACGGTGTGTTTGGTTATCTGTCTTTATCAGAAATTGTTTAGGGGTTATGAGGGGTCTTAAAATTTGATAGCACTGAGAAGAAGAATGGATCTTTTAAGATGATTATCGATCTTCTGTCGGTAGTTTGTTAAGTATTTTCTGCCGCTGTGATCTAGGCTGACGAATTGGTGGCATAACTACCACAAAATGAGCTGAAAGGAGAAGGGGTAGAGGATTGAAAGGTTGCTAATAGTGGAAATTGTTATAGTAGTTTTGTGATGACAATGAGGGGATAATTTTAGTTGACTTTCATATTTTTATCTCAGTTTAATCTTTCTTAAATACTTCACTAATGAGTTCCTTGACAATGATTTAGTTTATTGTGTTGCATTATTAGGTTTTGACTTGTGACACTCTGTTTTGCCAACCTCAAATTCATAGGTGTTGACAAACCATGGGGTGAATTTAATTTTTATTTTTCGATTTTCTTTATTGTTATGGAAGTCGATGATATCAGATAGTTATAGGGGAAAAGCAACTTGGATTAAACAATGAAAATCATGATTAATGTTTTTTGTTTAGTAGTTTATGTCATGGGTTCTTGTTGTTTCTTTAGCTGATTTATGGGCGTTATTCCTTTATCTCATTGTTTATGTTCTTTGAACTTACCTCTGCTATTGCTGTTCAACTAATATGCAGGTTATATCTTTTGAAATGGATCGTCGGAGTTGGCCGTGGAAGAAGAAATCATCTGATAAGAATGCTGAGAAGGGAACAGATTCTGCTGGTGCTACTTTGGCTTCAGCTGGATCTCAGGTGGATCAGGTCTGTTGTTGGTCTGGTCTAATATGCTAGCTCTTTCCTATATTTAAAAGCATGAAATTTTTATGTAATTATCCAGGCAATGCAATACAGATGTGTCTTTTCGTGTATAAATTTATCCAATCATCTGAAAGTTGAGAAAGCTTTCTCTGTTGTCAGCAAAAGAAGCGATGAATATGGCATTTACCAGATTTTGTTTATTCCTTTTAGGACAATTTGTTTAACATCTTTGTCGTGGCAGTTTAATGTAATTCATTAGTAGTAATCTGCTTTCTGTTTACTGTATAACTTGTATTCAGTAGCATTCTGGTGTTGGCCTCCAAAATTGTACCACACTCTTTAAGTAGTTTCTATTAGCTGTTCTCTTACATTATAATAGTATAATATATCTTCAAGGTGATTTATATGATAGGTCAAATTAATCGTAAGACGGAATTTAGGTTGTAGTCAACCCTAGCCCCATTAACCACTTTCAAAAAGTAGATCAAGGGGCTGCTATTCGACTTTGTGAATTCTTCTAGCTGGGATGGAATTATGCCGATATATCACAGAGAATTTGGTGAAATGTTGATTACTATATGCTCTAAAGTTCTGGACTTGGGTTTCAATAATTTGGGTACTGCTCGAAATAATGATAACAGAACTGCTAGTGTCCACAAGCGTCTCTTTGTCATGAAGTAAGATTATTTTTTTGTTCTCGAGTATTAGTTGGACTGATTATTTTCCATATGTACTTTTATGTTCGACAGGATAAGCCCAAAAAGGCCACTCAAATTCAAATTTCTGCGGAGTCATATGCACATCTCACTGGGTTGGAGGATGAAGTGAAGACATTAAATGATCAAGTTAACAGCTTGAATGATGAAGTTAACAACTTGAATGACGAAGTTAGTAACTTGAATGACGAAGTTAGTACCTTGACTGACGAAGTTAATACATTGAATGATGAAGTTAGTACTTTGAATGAGAAACTGTCCTCAGCGAATTCAGAGTTGGCTACTAAGGATACTCTTGTAAAGCAGCATGCGAAAGTAGCTGAGGAAGCTGTCTCAGGTATAATATATATTTTTACTGTAAATACCAAGAAAAAGGGAAATGCTTAACGCTTATTATGCGTGTGTAGATATTGTTCTATATAAGAGTTGCTTTCTTTATCAACATGTGCATTATCTCTATTATTTGAGCTGGTCGTTTTCGCCTTCCTCTCACCTTCTAGAGATTTCTACTTGTACAAATCTCTCCTTGCTGGTGCACGTATTTTTTGTGTTTGTTTTCAGACAACTGTCTCAAATTCTCCTTTTTATGCTCACCGTCTTGAATACTACAGCCAACTTCTTATGCCATGACTTTGAATTGCCCCCTTTGGTGTAAAAATAATGTAAAAAGCAGTGACAGGGATCCAGTCAGACTTAGCTTTGTTTGGTTTATGTTTTCCTGGTGAACTTGACTTCCATGTATGACCCAAAAACTTGCATTGAACATCATTTTTAAGATGTCATGGAATCTTTTGTTTGACCTTTTCTGATATTTATTCTGGAGCGAACTTGACGTCTGTGTTGCAGGATGGGAAAAAGCTGAAGCAGAAGCTTCGGCCTTGAAAAATCAACTTGAGTCTGTCACGTTATTGAAGCTTACAGCAGAAAATAAAGCATCGCATTTGGATGGCGCTCTTAAAGAGTGCATGAAGCAGATACGTAACCTGAAGGACGAGCATGAACAGAAACTACATGATGTTATTCTAACAAAAACTAAACAGTTGGACAAGATTCAACACGAGTTTGAAGTAAAGGTATCTGATCTAAATCAGGAACTTCGTAAAGCCTCTGCTGAAAATTCAGCACTTTCAAGGGCACTACAGGAACGTTCAAACATGTTAGTTCAAATCAATGAAGAAAAATCTCAGGCAGAGGCTGAGATTGAACATTTGAAGAGCAACATCCAATCATATGAGAGAGAAATCAGTTCACTTAAGTATGAGGTCCATGTAGTTTCCAAAGAGATGGATATTCGAAATGAAGAAAGGAATATGAGTATGAGGTCTGCAGAAGTTGCTAACAAACAGCATTTAGAGGGTGTCAAGAAAATAGCCAAACTGGAGGCAGAGTGCCAGAGATTGCGTGGCCTTGTCCGAAAGAAGTTGCCTGGACCTGCTGCATTAGCTCAAATGAAGATAGAAGTTGAGAATTTAGGCGGACGAAGGTCTCCTAGTCAAAGTCCCAGTGCACATCTAACTCCGCCGTCAGAATTTTCCCTTGACAACATCCAGAAATACCATAAAGAGACTGAATTTCTCACAGGGCGTTTAATGACGATGGAGGAAGAAACAAAGATGCTGAAAGAGGCCTTGGCCAAACGTAACAGCGAACTTCAAGCCTCAAGAAATATGTGTGCAAGAACAGTGAGCAAGCTTCGAAGCTTAGAAACACAGGTACAGGCTCTGAATCAGCAGAGAAGCTCTCCAAGGTTGCATGTTGGCGGTTCTTCAAGTCAAAATGCAAGTGACCCACCAAGCTTGACATCTATGTCTGAAGATGGAATGGATGAGGAAGCAAGCTGTGCAGAGTCTTGGGCTACAGCATTGATATCTGAGCTATCTCATTTCAAGAAGGGAAAGGACGCGGACAAGCCTAACAAAGCTGATAGTGCTAATAGCTTGCAACTTATGGATGACTTTCTGGAAATGGAAAAATTGGCTTGTTCTGAACCTAACAAAGGTCTCTCCATCTCAAACGGCTCAGGTGATATGAAAACTGAAAGTGAGGATGCTGCTAAAAATGTCTCAATTTCAAAGCTCCGGTCAAGAATTTCCATGATATTTGAGGGTAAGGAAGCTGATATGGGGAAAATATTGGAGGATATCAAATGTGTTATGCAGGATATACATATCGCTTTGCCTCGGAATCCTGCAAATTGTATACTCGAGGAAATGCATTCTGCTACCGGCAAGCAGCAGACTTGTAGTCAAGATAGCGGAGAAGATATGGAGCGTAGAATTTCTCTGACCCAAGATGGTAAACAAGGAACACATGCAGAGGATATTTTGGACCAAGAATTGACTGCAGCCATATATCATATACATGATTTTGTTGCATCAGTGAACAAAGAAAGTTTGGCAAGCCAGAATGCATCTCCTGGTGGACATACGTTAAGTCAAAATGCTGAGGAGTTCTCTGATTCTGTTGATAAAGTTTTGTGCGGAAAAATGAACTTGGGTGAATTTATTCTCAATCTTTCTCATGTTCTCGTCAAAGCTTGCGAACTAAACCTTAATTTGCTTGGTTATAAGGGCAATGGAGAAATCATCACTTCTGATTGCATAGACAAGGTGACTTTACTTGAGAAGAAGGTAGTGCGAGATGATTCATTCAGAGAGAAGTTTCCTAATGGATGCGTTAACAGCGTTGACATTCCTTCATCCACATCTGATCACGAGGCTCTTCGAGAAGGAAGCTTAAGTCCAGGCTTTGAATTGAAGGCTGCATCATTTAAATGCTCTCTGGAAGAGTTGGAACAATTAAAATCAGAGAAGGATAGCATGGCCATGGAGCTAGCTACATGTATGGAAAATCTTGACCAGACAAACTCTCAGTTACAGGAAACCGAACAGCTTCTAACAGAACTTAAAGCAGAGTTGGTATCTTCTCAGAGATCAAATAGTTTGGCAGAGACTCAGCTGAAGTGCATGGCAGAATCTTACAAGTCACTTGAAATGCGTGCACAGGACTTAGATGCTATAGTGAACCTTTTGCATGGAAAAATAGAGACTTTAAATGTTGAACTTCAGGAGGAAAAGCAGAATCACCAGCAGGAAAAGCAGAATCACCAGGATGCTTTGGCCTTGTGCAGAGATCTTGAAGAACAGTTACAGAGGTTAGCGATAATCTTTTTATAATTAATTAAGTTACAAGGACTCCTTGCATTAGCTATCACTTGGTTAAGCAGTAATTTCTGAAATCCGACTTTGTTATTGTGCTGATATGGCTGCATTTTGCATTTGATATACATCTTCCTTTTGAAACACAGTGGTTAATTTCTTTATGCTTCTTTTAGAGGCATATAATTTAAAGCGGTATTATTCGTTGTAATTGCTCGCTAGTTCTGCTGGCCATTCTGTTTTCGGAATGCCATTGTGTTTCATTCTCTTTTTAAGTAGTTTGGCTGACTTATTTTGCCCATTTCCTTTTCATTAAAGGAATGAGAGCTGCTCCACATGTGCATTATCTTCAGCTGCTGAAGTGGACATCAAGTCGAAACAGGTATAATTTTACATTTTCCTTTTTCTTAAAAATTCCCAAATAACTCCACGTATTCATTTATTTTTATATAAAATAATATAAACTGTGCTTATGAGAAACTGCTCTATTGGTAAATTGTCAATTCAACAATTAGGTGTTTTTTTCTCAAGTAAAAAGCAAGGTAAGTTTATCTTTTGATACTTCAAGGTTAACTACTTTGTTAGCTATTCTCAATCTCAATATTTTTTCCCAACCCGAATCTCCATCCTTGTTGAAATTCATCCTGAAGAATTAAGGAAAATAATAGGTCACACTCTGCTGCTTTATTGTTGTAGGAGAAGGATATAACAGCTGCTGCAGAGAGGCTAGCAGAGTGTCAGGAGACTATTTTTCTTTTAGGCAGACAGCTGGAGGCTATGCGTCCTCCATCTGAGCAGACAGGGTCTCCACTCCATGAAAAATACCAAGGAACTGAAAGTTTTCTGGAAGGCGAACAGCGTCCTGGTCACTTGATCTCACAAGGTATGCGCAGCTCCCAAGACTTTGATCACACAGACATGGAGACTGTTGCCTCTTCTAATGCCACCAGAGCAGGGAGCGTGTCTCCCTCAGATTTGTATAATTCCGCCTCGAATACAGATACAGATGCAAATTTCACCTTGAGATCTCCAGTGAACTCAAGACGGCCAAAACACCGGGCTACCAAATCATCATCGTCCACTTCTTCATTGATGGCATCAGATAAACATTCACGTGGTTTTAGCAGATTCTTTTCTTCAAAATCAAAGAATGGTCAATAGCATTCATCCCTCAGGCATCATCAGTGTTCTTCACTTGAAGGAGTCGATTAATAGGTCAGAATGGCAAAGCATAAGTGGATTTTCTCAGCACAGAAATTGGGATCAGGGAAGTTTATTCAAAATATTGGAATCCGCCAGGAGTTTTGCACAGTACAGAATTGTTGTCATTCAAACAGTATGTATTGGATATGTAAATTAAACATGCATGTAAAGCTTCCCTTTTTATAAACAATATTTCATATCTAGTGTGAGTTCTGTTGGGGGGAGTATTGGCTCGAATAGTCATACATCAAGTAATTAGTCGAATCTCCACCTTGACAATTCGGACTTGTAGGATACTTTCAGATGATTTCGGGGGCCTAATAGGGTCTACCTATATTATAAAATAGGAAAGTGTTACAGAATATGTTAGGAAAGTCAGAATAGAATAAAAGTTTTAGGTTTCATATTTCTATTAGGTTATGTCAAAGTTAGCTCTATATAAGTTTGTATTCTATTCTGATTTTTCTAACCTATTCTGTAACACTTTTCTATTCTATAATATGGGTAAACATCTATTCTGTAACACTTTCCTATTTTGTAATATAGGTAGACTTCTGTTCTTTAACAGCATCACTAGGCCAAATGATTAAACAAAGGCATCTATGTGCAGGCTCCATGCTCAGTAGTAGTCTTGCCCTTTTTTTTTTATAACACTGTTTCCACAATTTCATATCGAATGTGTGAGTTTCAGATGTTGGTTTCAAATCAGGCTTTCGAAGTGGTCACTACATTTGCAACCTGTTGCTAACTATTTTGTTTTGTATGCATTAATAACTTGGGGTGGCTTCCAATCATCGAGCCAGAATCAGTTGGGTTAGTAAGTGATCGATGATCTCGGGGCCCCAATAGGGTCAGCATCACTAGGCCAAATGATTAACAAAGGCACCTAAGTGCTGGCTCCATGCTCAGCAGTAGTCTTCATTGGTCTTTGTATGGTAAAACATCTTGGGTCCTTCCCTTTCTCCATCTCCACATGCAAAGGGTCCAACCTTTCATTAGGTTGTCTCCCTGTTTTTAAGTGCTCTCCCAACTCTCTCTGTCAGTACCTCATCTTCATTTTATTTTGTTTCCTGAATAGAATAGCTTCTTAATTGAACTCCCCACCTAATTTAGAACCACTAGGAGTGATAAATAGCAAAGAAAACAGCTGTATTTCAATCAGTACAGTTTCCTCCTCCACTGTTGGACCAGAAGTGAGAAATATGTCTATTTATCCACTAGCAAACTATTGTTCAGATTTCAGGTAATATAATGTGCAAGGTAGCTCATGTTGCTGTCTTTACTTGTTTGAGAGCTTACAGATTGTCCTGAATAACATCATTATTTCCATCGAGGAATTGAATAGGCCTCTAGATAATTAAATGATGCTACCCTTCAAATAGCTGTAACAATGCATCTGGTATGATTGCATGAATTGAAAGTTTCTCTAATTGCAAGTCATCTATTTTCTGGGTTATTTATTTCTCTAGGTAATTGGGTTGAAACCTTGGGCTCTAGTGCCTCATATTGGTTAACACCCATTTGAGAACTGAAATGGTTTCGGTTCTTTTACCACTGATTTGAGAAAGGAGGAGAATACTAGAGCTTCATAATTGTATAAAAAATTTGTTGATCGATAAAACTGTTGGAATATTAGAGAGTGGCTCTCAGTCATATCAAGTTTACAGAAGTTCAATACGAGAATTATAAACCATCCAAATAAAAAGAAAGGTCAGGCAGATACATATCGGACATAACATCTGCAAAACTATATTATTTCAGTTACATGCGAAATGATGAACCCATCTACTGCACGTTACTGCTATTGCTTGCAGTGCAGCTCTGCGAATAATGTAAAACCATGAGAGAGCTCCTTGATCAATAAAAGTTGGCAAATGGCAATGACATAGGACACTAGAATGAAGCAGTTGGGCTCTACAGGTTCATATGTTAAGTGCTATAAGAGGATCATTTTTACTCCCAACTTTGAACCTAACATTTCCACTTGCTGGAGTTCCTCCATATGGTGATCTGTACCTCTATAGAAATAATTTTGGAGGACAACTTCAAGAACCCAATGGATGGTGATGATGTGAGACAATTACAAGGACTCAAACACGTTGTGTGAGTAAGAGTCCTTTACAAATAAGACTCAGAGTCCTTGTGTGATGGAGTGTTTGGTTCACAATTCATGTGGGACTCAATGTTCTTTTCTTTCTCTAATTAAAACAAACATACAACAACTAATTGTATAAAAAGTAAATACAAGGCAGCAACGAGATATACAACATAACAATCAGAGCACACAGTTGAAACGCAGCAACAATACGCAACGGGGCTTGCTTGGCGGTGATAAAATGGCAAAACTGAATTTTTGTGAACATTGCATCTATGGGAAGCAGTGCAGAGTCAGTTTTAGTGATGCTACTCATAGCACCGCGGGGATTGTGGATTACATCCACACTGATGTTTAGGGGCCCTCTAGAGTCGCATCCAAGGGGGGTTCCAGGTATTTTGTGTCTTTTCTCGATGACTTCAGCCGGAGAGTATGAGTGTACACCATGAAACATAAAAATGAAGTCACCGATATCTTCAAGAAATGGAAAGCCATGATTGAAAAACAAACAGGAAGGGTGATCCAAGTAGTGAGATCTGAAGATGGCGGTGAGTATACTAAGGATCCCTTGAAGCAGTTTTGTTTGGAACATGGCATTAGAAGACACTTCACAGTGAAGTCGACACCACAGCAGAATGGGGTAGCAGAGCGGATGAACCGTACCTTGTTGAAGAGAGCACGATGCATGTTGTCCAATGCAGGTTTGGGTAGAATATGGTGGGTTGAAGCAGTAAACACGACATGCTATCTCATTAACCACTCTCCTTCATCAGCTATTGAGTCTCAAATTCCTATGGAGGTATGGTCTGGTATTTCTTCAGATTATTTTAACTTGAAAGTTTTTTGTTGTCCAACATATTTTCATGTTAGGGAAGATAAAATTGGAGTAAGGGCCAGGAAAACTATTTTTCTCGGTTATCCAGATAATGTAAAAGGTATAGATTATGGTGCCCTGACTTGCAGAAGTTTGTAATCAGTCGAGATGTGAAGTTCCATGAGGAGGCTTTGTTATAGGCAAAATGTGAGAGATGCAAAGATGGTTCCCCTATTTGGAGAGGTGATAGCTATGATGAAGATGAGGATGTTAGAGATTTTCTGCAGGTGGAGCTTTGAGCTCCTAGATCTCATACAGAGTATGATGTTCCTTCTACTAAGGGAATGAACGATACAGATATGATGCCTGATGAGATAGTGGCAGAAGATGAGGTTCCTAGTGATAGGGACATGGATCCTACACAACAACAGGTTCAACAATTACAAACACCGTCTTTAGCATCAGGCAGAGAACCTAGAGTCAGACATGCACCACTTAGATTTGGTTATGAGGATGGCGCAGCTTGTGCATTCTCAGTTCTTGATGGGTATGATGATGTTCCTACCACATATACACATGCTTTGCGAAGTGTTCAGAAAGAGGAGTGGAAGGAGGCTTTGGATGAGAAGATGATATCTCTTCAGAGGAATCATACATGAGAGCTTGTGACACTCTCTAAGGGGAAGATACCAATTAGGTGTAAGTGGGTTTTCACAGTGAAAAACGGGATTCCAGATTTCAGGGGTACTTGTACAGGTATACGCTACAAGGTAAGATTGGTGGCTAAAGGATATTCACAGCAAGAAGGTGTGGACTACAATGAAGTATTTTCTCCAGTGGTAAAACACATTTCTATTCGAGTCTTTTTGGCTTTAGCAGCGCAATTTGACTTAGAGCTCGAGCAACTTGATGTCAAGACTGCTTTCTTGCATGGAGATTTGGAGGAGGACATATACATGTCTCAGCCCGATGGATATGCTGTTGTTGGTAAGGAAGAAAATGTATGCAAACTGAAGAAGTCATTGTATGGATTGAAGCAATCTTCGAGGCAGTGGTACAAGAGGTTTGATACTTTTATGATTGAGCAGGGATATGCGAGGAGTCAGTATGATCCTTGTGTATTCACACAGAAGCTCAAGGACGGGTCTTTCGTGTTTCTCTTACTTTATGTTGATGACATGCTCTTTGCTGCGAAGAGCATGGAAGAAATTGATAAATTGAAGTTGAAACTTAGCATGGAGTTTGAGATGAAAGATCTTGGTTAAACGAAGAAGATACTTGGAATGGAAATAGGAAGAGATAGGAAGAAAAACAGACTGACTTTGTCATAGAGACAATACTTTGAGAAGGTTATTCACTGTTTTGACATGGATATGTCTAAGCCGGTAAGTACTCCTTTAGCTGCTCACTTTAAGCTCTCGGGTAAGTTGTCTCCTAGCACAGAGGATGAGAGGGAATACATGTCACAAGTTCCCTATGCTAGTGCAGTTGGTAGTCTTATGTATGCCATGATCTGCACACGTCCAGATATCGCTCATGCAGTCAGTTTGGTTAGTAGGTTTATGTCAAACCCGGGAAAACAACATTGGCATGCAATGAAGTGGATATTGAGATATCTTCGGGGTTTGCTGGATGTTGGTTTAGTATATGAGAGAGGAGATGTGTCAAATATGATCCGAGGTTATGTAGATTCGGATTATGCTGGTGATCTTGATAGGCGCCGATCGACTACAGGTTATTGTTTTACATTGGCAATGGGTCCGGTGAGTTGGAAGTCTCAATTACAGTCTACAGTTGCTTTGTCTACTACTAAAGCAGAGTACATGGCTCTATCAGAGGCAGTAAAGGAAGCCATCTGGCTTCGAGGCTTGGTTAGTGATTTGGGTGTTACTCAGGATGATGTGACAGTTAGAGTGCTATCCATTTGGCGAATAACCAGGTTCATCATGCTCGAACGAAACATATTGATGTGCGGTATCATTTTCTAAGGGATGTCATTTAGGATGACGAGGTTCTCTTGGAGAAGGTGAGTACTAAAGACAACCCAGCTAATACGTTGACAAAAGCGGTTCCAGGGATCAAGTTTGAGCATTGTCTCAACTTGATCAGGCTCTCTCAGTGTTGACGCCCCAAGGGGGCAGGGCCCTTAGGGGCATGACGGCGATTCTCGTGACCGTGAGACGGGTCTTGGCGGTATTTCATGCCAAGGTGGAGATGTTTATGTGGTTGTTTGTGATGCTTGTGTGGTGGCCTGAAATTGTTCTCCAAGGTGGAGATTGTGAGACAATTACAAGGACTCAAACACCTTGTGTGAGTCAGAGTCCTTTACAAATAAGACTCAGAGTTCTTGTGTGATGGAGTGTTTGGTTCACAAATGTGGGACTCAATGTCCTTTTCTTTCTCTAATTAAAACAAGCATACAACAACTAATTGTATAAAAAGTAAATACAAGGCAACAACGAGATATACAACATAACAATCAGAGAACACAGCTGAAACGCAGCGTCAAATTGGTAGCAAATACAAGCTGAAACAGAGCAGCAGTGTGGCGTGAAACGGGCTGCGATAAGGGCGTGAAATAGGTTGCGAGTTTGGCGTGATTCGGTGTGTGTGCAGCGTGAAACAATAGCTAAGTAGAAGGAATAGAATCGAGTGATTTCGGGTGTTCTTTGTTTGCGAGTTTCGTCAAACTTTTGGCGGTATTGCTTGACAATGATGTAATCTTCAAGTAAGTGTTTCCATATCAATAAGATAGTTATAGAGTCGTCGTCCGTGGAGTAGGCAAAGCCGAATCATGTAAATCTCGGTATCATCTTTATTTTCTGCACAATGCTTTTTATTTGCTATTACTTGCATAGCGTTATTAGCCATTCACTATCACCAACTAGGTCTAGGACTTGTGTTGGGATTATTTGCATTAGCAGGTATTTCCTTACAGACGAGACATCAAAAGTCACTCAATCACAGCTATACATGTGGTATGGACTAATCCTAGCACGTAAAAGGCTTAAATGCAGTCTCTAGCGAATCCATGCGCAAGACTACTATTGTTCATCCTATGAGTCGGACGTCCAAGCCCAAGGCACGCCAGCCCCAAAGGCACGGGTTTTCGGGCTTGACACAAAACAATAAGCTTGAACAACAAATCTTAGAGCTATCACAGGCTCGAGATTCACTAGCATGAAATCAGCTCTAACCCAATTAAACATTGGATCCTCAACATAGTCAAGTGCAGAATAGCTCTAATCATGCACATGTAAGATCTTATACAAGATCCCCTCCCTCCATCATGCACTCGATGGCAGGGACAATTGGGCAGGGAAGACTCGCTATAAGAGTCGGCGAAAGAAAAGAGAAAGGTAAACAAGTATACATACTGCAATTTTACATTCAATCTTCACTCTTTCTCAAACCGGTATCTGACTTGAGCATGAAGTGCCTTCGGCCACCTCCACAGTGATTTTGGATCTACCCACTACTCATTTTTGCAGGTTGGACATCGTTGGGATCAGTGAGAACAAAACTGAATGCATCAAATGACAATGAAACTGCACAAAATGAAGCTCCTCTGCGTTCCAATCTCACAATATATAGTTTTGATCAGTCATTTAGATGTGTATGTTGCCCCCATCGAATGCCTCCTCTTGGTTATCTTCAGCTTGTTGTCGAGACAGAGCTAGCAAGCCACTTTTGCCTCACAACATTGCATCCCAACTCCAACCAGCAACCATTATACAAAATCCCACACAAAAACCCGGCCCAAACACTAACAAAGCAAACAAAAAAGGCTCCCACACAATGACACAAAAACCCGGCCCAAACACTAACAAAACTAGCGACAGCGTGATCACCCACCCACATAATTTTTCTGTGGATGAAGAAAGAAGAAAACACGGATGCACATAACCATTCTAAACCCCTAAACAGTAAACGCTCTCTCTCGCACCAAAACCCCTAAATAAACGACTCTCGAAGCAGAGAGATCGGTCTTCCGCCATGGCTGACGAGTTGAAGATCGACGACAAGAAGGTGAACAATAAGAACAGGAAGAGGAAGAGAGACAAGAAGACTAAACGCTAAGTAAAAGAAGAGTCAGACGCCGATGTAACAACAACAACAAGTACAGTCGATGATAGTGGTGTCGAAAGCGATAACGAAGAAAAGATAGAGCGGAGGAGGAAGAAGAGAAGAAGAAGAAGGTTAGTAATAAGGGATTATGAGCACGGAGTTGTTCGAGCTGCTGGAACTCTCTCAGCAAACCATGAATGCTATTCAAAACATGGTTTTTACTAACACGACTCAGGTACAAAATCCCAAAACAAACCCTAACTTCAACTTGATTAGCAAAATTGGTAAAAAAAAAAATTAATTGTAAGTCAATTGGTGTTATAAGCAGTTAGAGATTCGATTCGTTCGTTTGTTGTTTGTGATCGATTAGGACACACATTGCATTGTTGAATTTATATAGTTATGGATCATTTATAAATGTTGTAGATTCAAGCGAGAGTGATTTCGCCATTCCTGCAAGGGAAGGATGTTCTAGGAGCGGCGAGGACTGATTCTAGGAAGACCCTTGCTTTCTTGGTACCGGCGATTGAGTTGCTCTATAACATACATTTTAATCCGCGTAATGGAACTGGTGTTATTGTTATTTGCCCGACTCACGAGCTTGCCATGCAGGTGCGTATGTAATTTAAAATACTAGTCATCTAATTCGTTGTTATTCATTTACAGGGGCGTATTCAATTATGGATTTTAATAGACTGTGAAAATTTTTAAATCTCATGGATTTTAAAATATTTCAAAGGAGTTTACAGAATCCATTGAACTTTGATATATTTTAAGTAACTGGATTTTGATGGATTTTTATTATTGGATTTTCTGAATTTTATAAAGGATTGTTAATGGATTTCTATTGATTCTTATAAATTTCTGTAAATTCTTATGAATATGCTATTAATCATAGGAAGTTATGAAATAACGTCACCTACATTGTTATCCATGTCAACACAAATCATAAAACATCCCTCAAATATCAATAAAACAATCGTTTGTATGCTACATGAATTTTATTTCAAATTAAAAAAAAATTCAAATATGGTCCAAAAGTAACACAAATAACTATTTTTATTTTGAAAAGAAGAAATAATGCAAATAATTTCTTTTGAGGATCTTCACTTAATACTTTTTTTGGGAACACCTTAAACTTGTATGTGCAAGCAAAAACAAAATACAGATATGTATATAAATAACAATTGTTGATATATATTTTTTTTTGGCTCTAAAGCAAAATGTAGCAATGGAATAACATCAAATTCTGCTTCATAAGTATATACAACAAGCAAAATGTAATCAAAACTTCTACAAATAAATTTTGTAAACGATTACCGTGCATCAAACTTGGAGAAATTCAAAGCTTATTTTAGAAACCAAATGTTCATTGGATACAGATAATCTTACCAAAATGTTCATTGGATACAGATAATCTTACCAAATGTTCAGAAAGAAAAAAAAAAAAAATGAAGAGAGGACAAGAAAAAGAAAAAATAAGAGGAAGAAAATGAGAAGAAGAATAATAATAATAATAAAAAAAAAAGAACAAGAGCAAAAGAAAAGAGGAAGTGCGGGTGGTGGTGCAGCCAGCGGTGGTAGGGCATGGTGTGGACGAAAGTTGTGGGGCAAGGTGATGCTGCTCTTGTGAAGAGAGAAGAGAAGGGAAGGTGGTGGTATCTTTGAGCAGATCACAAAAAAAATGGGATGGTGGCGTTCTTTAGCGAAAATGGTGGTGTTATTTAACAATAGCCAATATAAATCCGTTGAAATATGAGGGGGGGAGGTTGGATTTGGAATAACTCTTGTTATATATACTTTTCACTCACAAATCCTTCAAAATCCACAACTTTAACAAATTCATTAAAATCCACTACTTTTTTAATACCCCCTAATTTTGATGGACTTTTGAAAATCATGAATTGAATACCCCCTGATTTTAATGGATTATAAAACAATCATTTAAAATCTGTATTTGAATACCCCTAGATTTACATGTATTGTTTTAAATCCTTAATTGAATACCCCGATATTTTAATGGATTTTAAAATCTTCTACAGTCTATTAAAATCCATAATTGAATACCCCCCTGTTATTCTTGTTAAGATAAGACTAATCTTCTTGGTAACCATTCAAATAAATAATGTAGACACATGCCGTGGCAACAGAGCTTCTCAAGTATCATCCACAGACTCTTGGTTTGGCGATTGGTGGAAATGCAAGAAGGGGAGAAGCCGAGCGTCTCGTCAAAGGGGTTAACTTGTTATTGGCTACACCTGGTAGACTTCTTGACCATCTTCAAAACACCAAGGGATTCATATACAAGAACTTGAAGGTGAAGAAATCTGTCTCTCTTGACTTATTGATGATGACACAATATTACATGATTAATTTTACCAGTTGCATTTTTGTTTCTCTTGAGTAGACAATGAGCTTCATGTGTTACTTTAGGCTGTGGCAAAAATAACATTTTGTGGTAGTAAGCGCTACCAACTAGATTCTCGAATAGGCCATTTGGAGTTGCCCAACTAGAGAGTGGTGTATTGATGAGTAGAGTACAAGTTGATGGATAATAATGTGGACATATCTTAGCTTATTAGCGCTAAAGCCTTCCTGAAGTAGTGGATTATTGAAACTGACCTTCTCCAAGAGAACAGTAAAGCATTTTAACCATTTCAGACAATAAAAATTATATATCTGTAATGATAGTTACTACACATCAAGGGGGTTTCTAGTTCCGCCAATAAAACTTGGGTCTGCTATGTAAATAACTGTGGAAATTCAGGTAGAATGCCTTTTAGCTTGTGAGGAAAAGTTGTAGTTGCTGAATTCAGTCAGTGCAGTTTGTGTTGATGAAAAATCCACATATTGGCAATACTAGAGTAAATTTGATGACAGGGAATCAAGTTAATGCTTCCTTGTCGCTTTGGTTATCAGAAGTTTTAGCACTAATACTTCAAACTGGAGATGCACTGAATCTTGGAATGAAGGAACATCATGGGGGACATATGATGTGGATATGCATACTGTCACACGTAGACTAAAACAAGATGGTAGCCATGCAGGTGTACTGATCACACAGAAGAATCCAAGACTGATAAGGAACTCCTTCAAATGTCTCGTACATGGGACATTGTAGTGTCTTGCAATGTGCCATTTATGGATGGACACAACTGGTTCAGAGTGGGAATTCAAGGTTGACAGAAGTTATGGAAAAGCTTTGCAGGTTGTTAGCTGTGACTTTGGTATCAAGCATAACAACCTGAGGCGTTTCTCATCTTATTGATTCAAAATAACAGTTATCCCCTCCATATGGCTAGCTTCAGAGACTCAAAATTAAAGTAAATGGAGTTATTTTTAGCAATGGGCCGGGGAACAGTTGAAATAGTGAAGGAAATACTTGTAAAAGGTCCCTGCTTTTGGAATTTGCATGGAACATCAATTGGCCAGGAATCAAGCCGTTAAACCTTCATGAAATTCGGTCATCATGGAGGAAATCATCAAGTCTGCAATCTGCGGAATGGTCAT
Organism: Berberis vulgaris; assembly: GCA_963556465.1. Taxonomy (NCBI): domain Eukaryota; kingdom Viridiplantae; phylum Streptophyta; class Magnoliopsida; order Ranunculales; family Berberidaceae; genus Berberis; species Berberis vulgaris. The sequence goes on from OY747137.1 coordinate 5,181,669, forward strand.
GTGGAGATCAGTTCCCATAGTCACAACTCTAGAGTAGACTCTGCATATCTTCCAGAGGGCGTAGAAGTGACTCATGTCACTCTGAATGATAGGAGCTGTGCTTGTCTTGCCTTACTGCATTACATACCATGTCTCTTCAGTACCACCCAGAAGCTTCACCTGGACCACATGATTCCAGTCCTCTTTTTTAGGGAACTCGTACAGCAGATGCGTCAAGCCGGAAGTACCGAATGAAGGATCTCTGTACAGGTTTATGCTATGGGATGAAGTTTTGAGGGATTCACATAGAAAATAAGTCAACAACCGAGCTCATATAACTGAAACGTGGTCGGTATGATCCTTGTGTCAATTCATGGAGTAGCCGTCTGGGAAAAACCTATATGGTATATACTCATACATCTATCATGTACCTTTTTGCTATTACCAACAAGAGATTGAAGCACAATATTATCTCTCATCATCAATTTAAAAAATCGGAGTTTCTCAGAAATTTTCTGTATCAGTAATAAGTAGTTTTCTTTAGATGCAGAGTGCTCATTTCATAACTGAAGGTGCATTTGATTTCAAGGAAAATTTGAGAAAATGAGAAAAAGTACTCCATCTTGAGGTTCAAGATGACTTCATTTTTCGCAAAAAAATTCTTAGTTCTCCCCCTAAGAAAATATTTTCCACAATTTTGTGCCAAACCATCCCAAAATGCACGTTTTTCATTCTCTCTTCCTCTCCATTTTCACTTTTGGCAAAATTTCTTGGAATCAAGCACCCTGAATTTTTGTCATCCCTACCACCTCGTCGCATTATGGTTGTGGAAGGTGTTTTTTAATTGTTAAATTATTACTTTTTTCATAAATATTATGATTTCCCCCCTCTTTATCTCAATGCTTTGACCAGTACGCATCTGGGTTCAAATTCTTACATGTGAAATATAAAAGGATATTAAATGATGTTGAAGTTTGCTTAACATTCTTATTATGACTTTGCAGTGCGTTGTAATTGATGAAGCTGATCGAATTTTGGAAGAAAATTTTGAGGAAGAAATGAAGCAAATTATTAAGATTCTACCTAAGGTGATAATTTAAGCAAGTTTTCATGATTTCAATTTACATAGATTCCAGCTAGTTTTTAAGATTCTAATTTAAGTTTGGGCATGCAATTCCTTTTGTTCTTTGAGTTTGCTCAGCAACTTGAAATGGGAGAGAAGATTTTTTAAAATTTAGTTTAAGGGTAGGTCTAACTAAAGGTTATATATGGGAATGGTGGCTTGTCCCAGTATTGGGTTTTTTTAAGTTGAGTTATCTGACTTCATCTGTGTCATTATTTTTACACATAGTTCATAAGACATTATGTTCGTTATTACATTCCTTAGAAAATTGAAATTTTGACTAATGTTCAGTTAAGTTTGTGTTTTTGTTTCTATCATTTGAGAGGTTTATGGCGGCGAATGATCTTAAGGTGAATCTAGATAAACTTTTGGCTAATTGTTATCTTAAGGCATGTTTTTCTTTCATAAACAATACCAGCACTTCTGATTTGATGATTTAAGGAAGTATCTTTGTCCTAAGATGGTTTCAATAACCTCCTATTTTTTTAATTGCTATGCAGAAAGCCAAAGTGCCCGTTAAAGAATACGAGTATAACCAGAAGAAACTACCAAATGTCCAGTCCCAGTTGGTATTCCTCTTAATTTGTGTTGGCTGAAGATCTTTTTCTTTTATTGATCGATGTATCTGTTATGTGGGTGTGTTGTGCGTTGAGATGTGGAATAGGGGTTTTGAGTTGTATGTTATTTAGATATTTGATTTGAGCTCGACTTGAATGATGTTTGAAAATTACTGCAGGAGAAACTAGTAGCAAACAATTATTATCTGAACAAATTAGCTAAGGATGCGTATAGATCTTATCTGTTAGCATACAATTCACATGCCATGAAGGACATCTTCAATGTTAACCGTCGATCTTCAGGTAATTCATCATCTCTTCATATCTGATCAAATGCTGAAGAATGTTTGTGTTTTTTATGTCGCCAAAACTAACATGGTAAGCATTCATATTTGAATAGGCTGTTGCTGTTTCATTCTGCTTTTTCTAATCCTCTGAAGGTCCCTCTAAGCATAGATAGCAGCATTTCCAAATTCAGAAAGAAGCGTAAAGTGGATGGAAGTCGTCATGGAATCAGTGAGAGCAATCCCTATGGAAATAAGAGAGGTAAAGGTGATGATAATAGGCAATTTGTTAGGTATTAGTACAGCAGTGAAAAAAACATTGTTTGGGCTTGCCAGATTATGGTCTCCTAGACTTCAGAAGAGCCCTTTGGTGAGTTGTTCGTAGTGTATCCACAAAATTTGGTATTAATTTATTTGTCTAGAGTATAAAATGTGATTTATTTGCAATTATATATGCGAAATGGTGAACCCTCTGCTTATGTTCATCCACGACATTTGAGTGCAGCATTAGCTCTTTATGCTTCAATTCAAACAATAGAAGTTGCAGACCATAGAGAGCTCTTGATACAGAAAAGAGCTAGTAGATTACAAATTTATTGCATATAAGGCTAGTGACTGTAGAATGAAAGCTTTTATGTTGCTGTTAGCTTAGGAATGCAATGAATTTGGAAATACCTGATAAGTTCCCGGTGGGGAGAGCTAAGTAGATTACCGATTTACTGTAATCTTCGTCATTCTGTACAATTTTTATTATAATCCATTCCACAAAAACTTAAAGATCCATGCCATTGCTGGATTTGTTTCCTCCAGTTTGTCCCATTTCTGAGTTGGCCTATTAGATTGGGTTTGTATTCAACCTGACAGCATAAGCCTGATAATATCGGCTTCCTTACAAACAAAAAAAAAAAAAAAGATCGTTTACTTTTGATTTTGATATGATCGGGGAAGTTGCAGAAAACCTCCGCTGCCATGCATTGTTTAAGGTGAGAACCAGCCAACAAACAAAAAATTCTGTAAAAGCAGCGCCTCTCCCTGCGAAAGCTCTAGTATTTTTACTTGGAATATTCCTCTAATCTTTTACCAAGGTAAGTAGTAAATTTAGCACCAAGTTGTTTCACCATCACATTGGATATGGTTGTTCATGGTTTGGTCCAGTGGTGATTCACTGAGTTAACCTCGTGACGAATAGGTGAAGGCACACCTTTCAATCATCAAATTAAATATATTGATAAACAAAAAAAAAATAAATAAAAAAAAAAAAAAAAAAAAATGAAAAGATTTAATTTCTAAAATAGATTTTAATGATACATATAAAAAGACTGATCATCACGACTGTATACGTGGCATAAAGTCACATCACTAGAATATAGCGCCTGATTCATTGAGTCAGCCCATAAAACCCAGAAGGATTAAGGCCAATTATAGAGGCCCAAACGAGACCCACCACTAAGGAGGCGTAAGCATTATCCGAATCCAGGTTCAGACGAATCAAAGCTCGATGCGCGTTCTATCATAAAGAAGAAGAACGTTGCGCCAAGAAAGAGCTGTGGAGAGACCTGCTCCTCTACGAACGCATCTCCATTAAGGATGAGACTATTACAGAAACATCTTCTTCTATTGTGCTTCACATGCTTAAGTCACGCGGAGAGTTAACTACGATCATGATAAAAGGTCAAGGAAGCATTCGACAAATGTATGCAACTTTAACTGAGTTTTGTCCAGATTTTGCTTCATTCTTCCAACAGAGTTACTGACTTAAGCATCGAAGTGCCTTCGACCACCAAAAAGGTGGTCCTTGGAGTCTAAGGAGGGGGTATTCAATTCGGGATTTGAATAGACTATGAAGGATTTTAAATATCATGGATTTTAAAAGGTTTAAAAAGATTTTACAAAATCCACTGGATTTTGATGGATTTTAAATTATTGAATTTAGATTTTATAAATGTTTGTTATGAATTTTTATGGATTCTTATAAATATGTTATTAGTTATAGGAAGCAATGAAAGAACATCACCTACATTGTTATTCATGCCAACACAAATCATAAAACATCAATTAAACAATTGTTTGTGTGCTACGAGAAATTTACTTCAAATCAAAAAAAAAAAAAAATTCAAATACATTGAAGATGGTCCAAAAGTAATACAAATAACTATTTTAGTTCAAACTGTTATCCTCGCCACCGCCACCTCTCTTCTTCCTCCCTTTCTTCTCATTCTTTTTCAATCACCACCACCACCTCTCCTCCTCCTCCCCTATTCTTATTATTATTCTTCTTCTCCATCAATCACCACCGCCTCCTCCAGTTTTCATCTTATTATTCTCTTCCTCACCTCTTCTTCTTCTCTGTTTTTTTTTCTCTCTGTTTTTTTCCCCTCCTAACTTCTTATTTTTCTTTTTGCCCTCACCAAGGTTGTGGCAAGTGGGGAACCTCCACTCGCAAGTCGCAGGAACCTCCACAAGGGCAAAGGAAAAAAAAAACATGGGAGAAAAAATAGAAGAAGAAGAAAAACAGAGAAAAAAATGAGAAGAAGAAAAAAATTCAGAAGGAAAAAAAGATAAGAACAAAAAATAAAGATGAAGAAAATAGAGGACAAGAAAAAGAGAAAATAAGAGGAAGAAAATGAGAATAATAATAATAAGAAAAAAGAAGAACAAGAACAAATGAGAAGAGGAAGTGCGGGTGATGGTGCAACCAACGGTGGTAGGGCATGGTGGTGTGGCCGGACGTTGTGGGGCGAGGTGGTGCTGCTTCTTTGAAGAGAGAAAAGAAGGATGAATAAGAAAATATGGTGGTGTTCTTCAGCAGATCCCAAATAAATGGGGTAGTGGTGTCCTGTGAAAATGGTGATGTTATTTAACAATGGCCAATACAAATCCGTTGAAATATGAGGGGGGAATGTTAGATTTGGAATGATTCTTGTTATATATACTTTTCACTCACAAATCCTTTAAAATCCACAACTTTAACAAATCCATTAAAATCCACTATTTCTTGAATACCCCCTAATTTTGGTGGACTTTGAAAAACATGAATTGAATACCCCCTGATTTTGATGGATTTTAAAACAATATTTTAAAATCCATATTTGAATACCTCTAGACTTGCATATATTATTTTAAATCCTTAATTGAATACCCCTGGATTTTAAAATTCTTCACAATCTATTAAAACCCGTAATTGAATACCACTCCCTAATAGTGGTTTTGCAGGTCAAACTCACAGGATGACGATTTTTTGACGCATCAGTTTGGCGTCGTCCGTGGGGAATGACGAGTTTCCTTTTTTCTTAAAAATAAGACTTAGTGACAAGGCTCACGCAACCTGATAGAAGATCAATGGAGTATTCCACAAATCTTTGGTCTGACGATAACATATACGACATGCCGCCCAATACTGATCCAAAGACAACCATACCTACTGGTAGAGAACTCCAGCAGGTAACAGTTCAGATGTCTCTAACTTCATGGGGAATTCCCTCGGATCCCCGAGTAGAAATGTTTATGGCTCAGATGGACAGGGTGATCGAAATGATAGATAGGATCATCCAAAACTTACAAGACAATAACTTTCAAGAAGAAATAATCCAACTTAAACATCGGGCTTATGATAGCTCCAAATGCAATCGGGGAACGCCCAAAAGTCTACAACTGGAGAAGCCCAAATATGATAGGGCATTATCGGCTTTGACGACAAGTTGAAGCGAGATTCTTGAAGCAATGGCAAGAAGAAAAGATGTCAAATGGCCGCCGAAGATGAGGGGAAATCCGGAGAAGCGGAACAAGGGCAGATATTGTCTCTTCCACAATGACTACGACCATGATATCGAAGACTGCTACAGCCTAAAATACGAAATTGAACGCCATATCAAACAATGATGACTCAAAGAGTTCGCCAAACTCGAGGATGAAACAATCATTCCAAAGGAGCAAGCGAGGGAAACAATCTACATCTTGCATGGCACAGGCGGAGAAAAAGAGCAATCAAATCGATCCAGAAAGCACATAGTAAGGGACTTACACACAAAGATCAGATTCCGGGAACCATCCGCACAACGTGCAAATACGATGCAAATTACTCTAACCTTCTCAAACGAGAATGTTGATGGAGTTAATTTCCCACACAATAATGCTTTAGTGATTTCGATCATGATAGCAAAATGAAAAATCAAAAGGGTATTGATCGACACCGGCAGCTCGACAAACCTATTATACCTGACAACTTTTTGAATGATGCAATTCACCACAGAGATGCTTTCACCAAGCGATCAGTCTATGGTAGGTTTTACTGGGGAGTAATGAAACCCACTAGGAATGATCCGACTACTAGTCGAAGCGGGAGAACCAGGAAAGCAGGGAGTGCTAATGACATATTTTCTCGTCGTCGACGCTCCTGTTGTATACAACATGCTGCTCGGGAGACCATGGATACACAAAATGGGTGCAGTATCCTCCATTATGCACCAATGTATGAAGTACCACTCCGACAATGGCGTTGAAAGAATAAAAGGGGACCAACCAGAAGTCAAGAGTGTCATTTGCTGCTATAAAGACTCCTCACAAATAACAATTACCACAACGACTGGATGAGTCTTCGCAGCGATCCAATGAAACAAGTTTGGATTCTTCAAATGAAAATACGGCTCCAACTAGTCCTCGAGATCGACCCAACACCGAGCAACCGAAAGAAGAAAAGGTCGACGTCTATTTAGACAACGAAGCTAAAATGACAGTCTGAATCGACACAAAAATCCAACCTAAACTCGCCATGAAGCTGATCCAACTGCTAAAAGATAATCAAGATGTTTTTGCATGGACAATGAAAGACATGGTGGAAATAGATCCATCTATCATTTCCCACAAATTGCAAGTGAATCTAGAGAAGAAACCGGTTAGACAAAAAAGAAAATTTGTGGCCCCGGAGCGCAATCAGGCGATAAACGAAAAAGTACACCGACTGCTCAGCGTGGAAATGATAAGAGAAACTCACTTTCCGGATTGGTTGGCGAACACAGTACTAGTAAATAAAAAGAACAGGAAATGGAAGGTGTGCGTGGATTACACCGACTTAAATAAAGTTTGTCCCAAAGACAACTTTTCACTTTCACGAATAGACTAAATAGTGGATGCAACTGCCGGGCATGAGATGTTGAGCTTCATGGATGTGTAATCCAAGTATAACCAAAGACAAATGTAACCCCTCCCCCCGACCAAGAAAAAACATCTTTCATAACGGAAAAGGACGTACTGTTATCTAGTAATGTCGTTCGGGTTGAAGAATACAGGAGTAACATACCAACGACTAGTAAATAGGATGTTCAGTGATCAGATCGACAAAACGATGGAGGTTTACATCGACGATATGCTCGTCAAAAGCTCACACAGAACAGACCATGTTACGGACCTCGAACAGATTTTCGCCCAGCTTCGAAAATACAATATGAAGTTAAACCCAGAGAAATGCACATTTGGAGTGGAGTCGGGGAAGTTCTTCGGGTATATGGTCAACCAGCGAGGAATTGAAGCTGACCCAAAGCAGATACAAACGCTTCTTAACATCTAATCGCCAACAAACATAAAGATAACAACTCTAAACAATTTTTTTTTTCCAGATCATCAGATAAATGTCTACCTTTTATCAAAATTTTGAAGATGAACAAGACATTCGAATGGAATGACGAATGCGAAAGAGCCTTTCAAAACCTTAAGACATACATGGGAAATACGAAGCTGCTAACAAAACCAAGCACGGGAGAAGCACTGTATCTGTATCTGTATCTATTTGTGTCCAATCACACAGTGAGTTTAGCGCTAATATGAGAAGAAAAAGGAGTGCAGAAATCAGTGTACCACATAACAAAACACTCACAGATGCAGGGATCAATTATCCGGTCCTAGAGAAACTGGCACTCGCTTTGATCATGTCGTCAAACAGAATTGCGACCATACTTCCAGGCACACCCAATCACGGTCATGACTGAACAACCACTTTGGTCATTATTACATAAGCCAGACTTATCAGGAAGAATGGTAAAATGGTCAGTAAAATTTGGTCAATTTGACATTACTTATGCCCCTAAAACTGGTATCAAAACTCAAGCATTAGCAGATTTCATCGCCGAATTCACAGGAAGCAACAACCAACCCGGGGATAAGAAAAATAGAACATAACAGCCCAAACCAATCCATGAAGGATGAATCCTCCGTTGTGATGGGGCATTGTAATATCTGTAGTTTTCCTAAAAACAGAAAAAAAAAATCTATTTAGAGGGTGGGGGTGCTCAGAGAATTTGGTGGGGGCACATAGCCACCCACCCCTTAAGAGACAAACCTCCCTTTCTTTTCTTTCTTCTTCCTCTTTTTCTTTTTTTATCTTTACAGAGTGCATTTCCTCTCGCAGCGACTCTTCTTCGCCGGATTTCTTTCAAGCAAATCGAACGATTCCTTCGCGGAATCTCGTCCCTTGTTCTTAATTTCTTCTCATTTTCTTTCCCTCTTCATTCTCTTCCGTTTTTCCGCGAAAAAAAAAAATCAAAGTTTCAGATTTGAGGGAGCTTAACGGTGTTGGTTTTGACTAATCGGATAGCGTAGCTCCAATCAGACCTTTCAGGGGCATTTGTGGCGTCATTTGGAACCTGTAAACCCCACATTCAAGGGTGATTTTAGGGTTGGACGAAATTTAAAAAAAAATCAGTGTGCTTGTCCGTTAGGAGGGTTCTTCGGCATGAATCCAGGCTTTGGGCACGTGGGTGAGCTACAAATTCATGATTTCAGTTGTTCTTGGATCTATTTCCGGCCTGTTGTGATGTTCAGAGGCGATCAGACCGGAGTAGGGTGGGTTTCGGTGAGTTTTCGCGGAATTTTGGGTTCGTCGGGGTGTTTGCCGAATTTAATTTGCCGGTAAGTTTTTCTTTCAGTCACGCACCGGTTGTTATTTATTTCATTTTCCAGTTTTCGGCTAGTTTGCTCACTTTTGAGTCAACCTTGCAGTTTTAAAAAAAAATTCCTTGGTCCCGCATTCGCTGCTTCGCGAGTTGGGAGCTTCGACCGGTAGGATTTGGGTTTCAAAAACCCATTCCGCTCAGGTGAGTGTAACTATGATATTTACCTTGAGAAATATTTATTTTAAATCTTGAATTTAATTTTTACATTATGCCGTCGATTGTGTATAATTGAATACAAGTCTGAAATTCAGGGTTTTGGAGATTTCTATTGTTGTGTTGGTTCTTTTGTGAATGAATTTATGTATTGGGTTTCTGAAAACATGATATACATAAATGAAATAGATTAGTGGTTGAATTTGTGTGTGATTAGGCTTTGGTGTAATGGCATTCGGATTGTATGTTGCGTTTTACCGTAGATTGCCGAGTCTTGAGCATGTATGATAGTTCGACTCGAGTGACTTTATTGTGGTGAACTGGGTCATGTTGGGACCCTAGCGTAGTCGTGGATTTATGAAATTGTCTAACTAATTATGGTTACACGTTTGTTACGTTTGATTATGTACAGACTCGTAGTATGTGCATGTTGATATTAGTGTAAGTGTCTTTACCCCACTGTAATGCATGTTGTGCCGATGCTTAAGAGCTTGCTTGCATCATGAGTTTGATGGTGCTTGAGATGACTCACACCAGATATTAAGGACACTATTGCATGTGGCAAGTTTGTTGAGGTGCAGTGAGCTCCTGCACGCACTTGCCACTAGAGAGTGCAGTAGGACGGGTCCCAAAGGACGTGCTTTGGAGATTGCTCGCTTTCCTTCCCAGCGCGCTTGAGTTTGATTTGTATTAGGTTGGTCGTGTTAGGTCAGTCGTTTGGGATGTTTAAGTTTGTATTCTGGCAGATGGCACCCCATTGAGATACAAACCACCCGTAGTGGTACTGGTGCACGTTGTGGGATGTGTCTGGGTGAGACACATTCATAGGGTATGTGGATACCAACGATACGAGACACTTATACAATTTTTTTTGGTTTCGACTTGATTGTTATACCTAGGAGATTATGAAGAATTATGATAGTCTTTGTTTTCATCGCTTGATCGTTACCATGTTTGAATCACCTGTAATGACCGACATATCTCGTAAACTTGTAATTATTGTTGAATCTGAAATGCTTGTGTTGGTGTTTGAACTTAGAAATATTATCCTTAGAGACACGGTGTGATTTAGACTTTAGAACCTGTATATAGACACCTTTTCCATTTTATGGATCATGCATCGAGGATTACTCACTTATTCATTATTGTGTGGCATGAATTTCCCCTGTATATTATTCTGTTATTTGTATTTAGTTCGCTCGCACCAGCTAGTTTTGTGTTTTGCTGACCCCGCAAGGGGTGTGTTTCTATTGGAATGTGGGCAGTGTTGAAGTTCCTGCTGATCGTGGCGCTTAGGCCCAATTTCCAGCTGTTGTTTTGTGTTGTTTAGTCGTGTCCACCCTGTACGGGTATGTTTTGCTTCCTTTGTATTACCTTGTTAATACTAGATTTTTGTATATATTGGTTTTGTCGCTATGACTCTGGCGGGGCGAATCGAATGTTCTTATTTTGTTCAAATTTTATCATAGTTTTTATTTCGTTTATTTCTCATTTCAAGAATGTGTTATATTATGATGTTGTGGCCGGTTACGATCCGCCTGTATTACGGATCAGTTCACGCATAGGCACGCTGTGATTCTCGTGGCGGGTCGGGGAGTGATAGAGCTTGGTATCAGAGCCATTGTTTACCGGTTCACATGGAACATCATTGTATGCCACTTTCTTAACTGAATTGGGTAGAGAAGTTAGGATTTTTGTTGTGTTGTTTGATGTATTGTATGTGCATTTTCTTTTACGTAGAGGGAGTGTGATGATGGCGTGTGGTAAGAGAACACAGGGTGAGGGATCAGGCACTGCTGGAGAGGATGCTTATCAGGCTTTCATGGAAATGATGACACAGTGGGCACATAATATGAGACGGGGAAATCAGTCAGAGGATCCGTTCACTTGTCGCAACAATATTTCGTTAGTTTGGGTGGTGAAGGATTTGATGGTATTGGAGATTCTGTAGCTGCGGATCGGTGGATCCGTACGGTCGAGCTCATATTTGAGAGGATGGTGCTGACACTTATACAACGTACCAAGTTAGTAGCACACCAGTTTGACGGAGAGGCTATGTATTGGTGGAATTCAGTGAGGCAGAGCCGTGATGTGTCAGAGATGCAGTGGGATACATTTTGCGAGGTGTTTGAGCAACATTTTATTCCTGATTCTTCCAGAGCTGAGATAGTGGACAAGTTTCTACACTTACAGCAGGCATCTAGACCTGTTTCAGAGTACTTAGCCGAGTTTACACAGTTGAGCCGTTATGCCACTTGTTTCATAGATACTGCAGAGAAGAAAAATAGGAAATTTTTTAGTGGTCTGAACCCGTTCCTAAGGAAAAAGTTGATGGTGATGATCGATCGTCCTTTTGAAAGATTAGTGGACGTCACTTTGAATCAGGAGCGAGTTGACGCTGAGTGTAGGCAAGAGACTTTGGTTCGACGAGCTAGAGGTTCCGAGCACAGTCAGAGGTTTGGCCGAGGAAGCCAGACAGTTGAGAAGGCACAACAGCCAGGGCGAAACGTTGTTCAGCAGCGAGACCCTGGTATAGGGGGACCAGTTAGGACTGGCAGAGATCACAGAGGTGACAGACGTTCCCGTGGAGATCATCGACAACAGCAACAACAGAGACAACTTATGAGGGGTGGTCAGACGGGAACTAGGAGTGGTTGCTTCACTTGTGATCAGGAGGGACATGTAGCCCGTGATTGTCCTAGAGGTCAGACAAAAGTTTGTTATACTTGTGGGCAACCGGGGCACTTTTCCAGAGCTTGTCCTCAGAGCAGGGATGCACCAGCACAACAGAGGGCGCCTCAGGGACAATTAGCACCTACGCCTGGAGTTGGTCAAAAAGTCCCTCTCCCAGCACCACCTGTTCGCCTCGCAGCTATTCATGGTCAGGGAAATGTTGAGGGTATGTTACTATTTTTGTTGCAGTTGTGTGTGCTAGATGTAGTAGGATATGTGTTATGTGCATTATGCGTAGGAAAAATTGCATGTTAGTGTGTTGTTATGTGACTCAAGATATATGTGTTGTGTGCCAAGTTTTGTGCATTCGTCATTTTCCCAGTTGAGAGCTCTTTTCGATACAGGAGCATCTAGGTCTTTTATTTCTAGACAGTTGGTTGTTAGAGACCGCCTAGAGACAATGCCTTTGTCGGAACCCTTGTGCGTTGTGTCTCCTTTGGGCAGTTCGGTTTGGTTGTGAGAATATTGTCCCCGTTTCGAGTTTTCCTTGTTGGGGTACAACTTCGTGTTTGACTTTATTGTCTTGGGTTTTGAGGGCTATCATTTGATTCTAGGGATGGATTGGTTGTCCAGATACTCGGTGATCATTGATTGCTTGCATAGGTCGGTGATGTTAGCGCCACCTGATGTTTCGCCTCGTGTGTTGGCTTGTGAGCTCGATTCTGTTTCTATGATGTCGAGTTTTCTTAGCTCTTTTGAGATTTCTAGTCTCGACACCAGTTCTATAGAGGTTGTGTGTGAGTTCTTTGATGTCTTTCAAGAGATTCTTGGTATCCCTCCTCGCCGTGAGGTAGAGTTTTGGATTGACCTGGTTCCTGGTACTGAACCTGTATCTAAATCAGCGTACAGGCTTGTACCTAAGCAATTGGAAGAGATGAAAGTACAACTTGATGATTTGCTTTGTAAGGGGTTTATTCGGCTGAGCAATTCACCTTGGGGGGATCCAGCAATATTTGTGTCCAAGAATGATGGATCATTGAGGATGTGCATAGATTATCGAGATCTGAATAAAGTGACCATCAAGAATAAGTATCCGTTGCCTCGAATTGATGATCTATTGGATCAGTTGAGGGGAGCCGTAGTGTTTTCACAGTTAGATTTGCAGTCTGGGTATCATCAGATGAGAGTTGATGAACATTTTGTTCCAACTACCATTTTTCGAACCCGTTATGGCTTGTATGAGTTTCCAGTCATGCCATTTTGACTGACAAATGCATCGGCGTTCTTCATGGATTTGATGTATAGATTGTTCAATCCATACTTGGACAAATTTGTGGTAATCTTCATTGACGATATCTTAGTGTACTCGAGGAGTTTAGAGGAGCACAGAGAGCACATTCGCATTGTTTTGCAGACACTTAGAGAAAATCAGTTGTATGCGAAGTTCAATAATTGTCATTTCTGGGAGCCTGAAGTTTGATTTCTCGGGCATGTCACTAGTGGAGGTATTACAGTGGATCCCGAGAAAGTCGAAGCAGTGAAGTCTTGGAAACGACCGAGTAGTGTGACGGAGATTCGTAGTTTTCTAGGTTTGGCCGGTTATTACCGACGGTTCATCAAAAAATTTTCACTGATTGTGGCACCACTCACTCAATTAACAAGGAATAATGTTCCTTTTATATGGTTAGAGAAGTGTGAAAAAGCTTTTGAAACTTGAAGCTTCGGTTGACTTCAGCACCAGTGTTGACTATTCCGACACCTGGTAGCCGACTGGTGGTATTTACTGATGCTTTCGGTATAGGATTGGGTGGAGTGTTGATGCAAGGAAAAAAGGTCGTACCCTATGCGTCTCGACAATTGAAACCCCATGAAAGGAGATATTCGACACATGATTTAGAGTTGGCAGCCGTAGTTTTTGCTTTGAAGATCTGGAGACATTATCTGTATGGTGAGAGGTTCGAGTTGTTCACAGATCACAAGAGTTTGAAGTACCTATTCACTTAGAGGGAGTTGAATGAGGCAACAACGATGGGTTGATTTTCTTAGCAGCTATGACTTCGAGATACAGTATCAGCCTGGTAGGGCCAATGTGGTTGCAGAGTCCTTGAGTAGGTGACATGCAGTGATGGCAACCATGATGATTCAGGAGTACCGAACACTTGAGACATTAGTTTCATTTGCAGTTCAACCTACTTTCAGTACAGAAGGCAGCATGATAGCGGGTTTAGCAGTTTATCCGCCGTTGATCAGTAGAGTGGTGGAGAAACAAACCTCTGATCCAGTGATTGCGAGGCAGATAGCAGATTTGCTAGTGGACACACTGGATGAGTGCCCTACCGATTGGTCGGTTGGTTCAGATGGAGGGTTGCGGTTCCGTGGGGGGCTTTGTGCTCCTTCTGATGAGGAGTTGCGGAGAGATATCTTACAGGAAGCTCATAGATCTCGTTTCACCATTCACCCCGGCGGAACGAAAATGTATCGAGATTTGAGATATTCTTTCTGGTGGCGTGGCATGAAGAAAGACATTGGAGAGTTTATGGCACGGTGTGTGACTTGTCAGCAAGTGAAAGCCGAACATCAGAGACCGTCTGGGTTATTGCATCCATTGGAGAACCCGACGTGGAAGTCGGAGTATATCACTATGGATTTCATCGATGGACTTCCACAGTTGAGGAAAGGTCATGAGTCGATATGGGTCATTGTTGATCGGTTGACGAAGTGTGCACATTTCATTCCTGTTAGTATGAATTGGACGACAGACAGTCTAGCAGTGTTGTTCATTCGGGAGATAGTTCACCTTCATGGGTCACTTGTTTCGATCGTATCCGACCGAGATCCGATTTTCACAGCCCACTTTTTGCAGAGCTTTCAGCAAGCTATGGGTACTAGATTGGACATGAGTACATCATATCATCCACAAACAGATTGCCAATCTGAGCGAGTGAATCAGGTACTGGAAGACATGCTTAGAGCATGCATTTTAGATTTTGGGGGCAGTTGGGAAGATTACCTATCGTTGTGCGAGTTTGCGTACAACAACAACTATCATGTAAGTATTGGCATGACACCATTTGAGGCACTCTACGAACGACCGTGTAGGTCCCCTGTTTGTTGGGTAGAGATTGGGGAGTCAGTTGTGATGGGGCCGGATGTGATCAGAGAAACTGTTGAGAAGATTGAGCTGATTAGAGCGCATTTGTTGACAGCCCAAAGTAGATAGAAGAGTTACGCTGATAGGAGGCGTAAGGAGTTAGAGTTTGTTGTTGGTGACAAAATCTTTCTGAAAGTTTCCCCGATGCGCGGAGTTGTTAGGTTTCGAAGTCGAGGGAAGCTTGCACTGAGATATGTAGGGCCTTATGAGATTACTGAGAGGATTGAATCAGTGGCCTACAGATTGGCTTTGCCACAGAGTATGTCAGGTCTCCACGACGTGTTTTACGTATCCATGTTGCGGAAGTGTTTGGCAGACCCATCTCAAATTGTGGAACCCGCTGAGTTGGAGACTTCTGATGAGTTGACTTATCTAGTGAGGCCAGTAGCCATTGTTGATGATGACGTGAAATAACTTCGACGGAGGATGGTGAAGTTAGTGAATGTCTAGTGGAGCCACCGGGAGGGTGACATGACTTGGGAGCTGGAGGACCAGATGGGACAGAAATACCCCGAGCTTTTCGCCTAGTCTTTCTTATTGTTGCTTTGTCCGATCTCGAGGACGATATCTCTTTTAAGGTGTGTATGATGTAATATCTGTAGTTTTCCTAAAAATAGAAAAAAAAATTCTATTTAGAGGGTGGGGGTACTCAGAGAATTTGGTAGGGCCACATAGCCACCATCCCCTTAAGAGAGAAACCTCCCTTTCTTTTCTTTCTTCTTCCTATTTTTCTTTTTTTTTCTTTACAGAGCGCGTTTCCTCTCGCAACGACTCTTTTTCGCCGGATTTCGTTCGAGCAAATCAAACGATTCCTTCGCAGAATCTCGTCCCTTGTTCTTCATTTCTTCTCATCTTCTTTCCCTCTTCATTCTCTTTCATTTTTTTGAGAAAAAAAACCAAAGTTTCAGGTTTGGGGGAGTTTGACGGTGTTGGTTTTGACTGATCATATAGCGTAGCTCCGATTAGACCTTTAAGGGGCATTTGTGGCGTCATTTGAAACCTATAAACCCCACATGCAAGGGTGATTTCAGGGTTGGCCGAAATTTCAAAAAAAGTCAGTGTGCTTGTCCGTTAGGAAGGTTCTTCGGCGTGAATCCGGGCTTTGGGCGCGAGGGTGAGCTGCAAATTCGTGATTTCAGTTGTTCTTGGATCTATTTTCGGCCTGTTGCGCTGTTCGGAGGCGATCAGACCGGAGTAGGGTGGGTTTCGTGAGTTTTCGCGGAATTTTGGGTTCGTCGGGGTGTGATATTTACATAATTATTACATAATATATCCCTTAATTTATACATGTTAGTGTTTCGATTATTATATTTTATAGTAATTATTTCGTTTTCATGTCTTTGTAGGAATTTGAGCGTGAACGATGAAATCGTATTAAGGCGACAATTTAAGGAATGACAATTGGTCGATTCTAGCGGTGGTACAAAGCAGATGGTCACAAACCTAAACTCAAAACCTACCCATAAACCCAAACCCAATCCTACCCCTAAATAATATTCTCTCAGTTATACCTTGATGAATCTTCCCTTTATCTCATCCCTATTCACTTAGATAATTCTCTATAAATAAAAGAGAATAGGGTGAAAAAAAGGGGGAGGAAGAGAAGGGAAAAGAAGAATTACATAAAATTAAACCCTCTTCCTCACAAGTGATTCTCATCACCATCACCATCACCACTCATCCATCTCTCACTCACTCAGCAATCACCGCCACAGTCACCTCGCCACCACCATCACCCGAGCACCACCACCACCTCCGGACAGCACAACCACCACCACCACGAAACAGGGACATGACAACCCTGTTTCGCGTCAGCGCCACCTCCATCACCGTCCCTGTCCCTCACCCTGTCCATCATCCATCAACCAACATCATCCATCAACCACCATCACTTCCGGACACCACATCGCGAGCCACCACAACCACAGCGAAACAGAGCCGCCATCACCGCGACTCTGTTCCGCCTCGCCACAAAGCCAGAGCATCTCTCACAGCCACCATCTCGGCCTCTCTTCGTCTCGACCTCCTTCTTGTCTCCCTCCCTCACGGCCACCATCACAGAGCGGTTCGTCCGCGACGCACAACCACCGCGACACCGGAAACAGGGGAGCCTCCTTCTCAGATCTCTCTCTCTGTTTTTGAGTTTTCTCACCGTTTCCTCACCTTCTCTCTTCTTTTGCAGGTTCTGGAGACAGTTGGAGGACGAGGACGCTCGCGAGGAGCACGGAGGAAGGCGGAGCAGCGCCGCTGCTCGCTGGAGACGAAGGCGGAGAGCGGAGGCACTGTGCGTCTGGCGGGGGAATGAGTCAAACTGTTTTTGGCTATTCACACCCCCGGATCTGCTCTGTACCACCACATAGCGTTTTGGGAACATTTTTCTCAGGATTCATGTTCGGACCACCTGCTGATCTGCTGAGTACCACCACATCGAGTTTGTGTCAAACCAAAGGGATCACATAATTCATTTTGATTTATTTTACTGAATTGTGTGCTTAATTGTTAATTACAATTTATTTCTGAATTTTTGATAAATTGTTTTCACCCTTCATGTTCGAGAAATTAAACTTGATATGTTTGGTAGTTAGAATTACCCTTTATCAATATTCAAAGCATATGCTAAAAATATTAAGCTTAAACTTTGATTAAGTATGCCATAAAAAGACACTTAATACTTGGTAAGAGCGTATTTGCTTGAAATAATTTGTTAATGTTTGATAGAAACATGATATAATTTAAATTGGATTTTAACGATCACATATTCGGTGTAAGCAAGGGATTCTCATCCCTAAAGCTTCTCGTTTAAATTTTCAATAATTTAGATTTAAATGTTTTTGCTAACTCATTGGTGAGTCCAAGCCCACAAAATTCATCTCATCTATCTTTTATTTTATTTTATTTTTCTTATTTTTAATTTATTTTTAGTTTAGTTTTAAAAAATGTTGTAACCCCATTTTCCTCCAAATTAGTTTAATTAAATTATTAAATTCAATTGCATCCACTTTCCTCGTGGGATCGACCCGTACTTGTCGTTGTCTAACAGTTAGGCACCGTGCACTTGCAATTATTACAAGTGGGTTAAATTAACCTATTAATTTAGGTCGGTTAAACCTCCATCAGGGTGTTTGCCAAATTTAATTTGCCGGTAAGTTTTTCTTTCAGTCACGCGCCGGTTGTTATTTATTTCATTTTCCAGTTTTCGGCTAATTTGTTCACTTTTGAGTCAGCCTTGCAGTTTAAAAAAAAAAAATCATTGGTCCCGCATTCGCTGCTTCGGGAGTTGGGAGCTTCAACCAGTAGGATTTGGGTTTCGAAAACCCATTCCGCTCAGGTGAGTGTAACTATAATATTTACCTTAAGAAATATTTATTTTAAATCTTGAATTTAATTTTTACATTATGCCGTGGATTGTGTATAATTGAATACAAGTTTGAAATTCGGGGTTTTTGGAGATTTCAATTGTTGTGTTGGCTCTTTTGTGAATGAATTTATGTATTGGGTTTGTAAAAGCATGATATACATGAATGAAATAGAATAGTGGTTGAATTTGTGTGTGATTAGGCTTTGGTGTAATGGCATTGGGATTGTATGTTGCGTTTTACCGTAGATAGTCGAGTCTTGAGCATGTATGATAGTTCGACTCAAGTGACTTTATTGTGGTGAATTGGGTCATGTTGGGATCCTAGCGTAGTCGTGGATTTATGAAATTGCCTAACTGATTATGGTTACACGTTTGTTACATTTGATTATGTACAGACTCGTAGTATGTGCATGTTGATATTAGTGTAAGTGTCTTTACCCCACTGTAATGCCTGTTATGCTGATGCTTAAGAGCTTGCTCGCATCGTGAGTTTGATGGTGCTCGAGATGACTCGCACTAGATATTGAGGACGCTATTGCATGTGGCAAGTTTGCTGAGGTGCGGTGAGCTCCCGCACGCACTTGCCACTAGAGAGTGCAATAGGACGGGTCCCGAAAAACGTGCTTTGGAGATTACTCGCTTTCCCTTCCAGCGTGCTTGAGTTTGATTTGTATTAGGTTGGCCGTGTTAGGCCAGTCGTTCGGGATGTTTAAGTTTGTATCCTGGCAGATGGCACCCCATTGGGATACAAACCACCCGAAGTGTTACTAGTGTACGTTGTGGGATGTGTCTGGGTGAGACACATTCGTAGGGTATGCGAATACCTACGATATGAGACTCTTATACATAATTTTTTGGTTTCGACTTGATTGTTATACCTAGGAGACTATGAAGAATTATGATAGTCTTTGTTTTCATCGCATGCTCGTTGTGTGTCAAAAGAATGTTTTCTGCAAGATTCATTCACTTCATGCCATTTTAGTTTCATTTCTACAAGTCTAGTTTTGGTTGAAAATTGTAGAATGAAACAATAAACTTTCCGAGGTAGACAACTTTCGACCAGAGTTTGAAGGGGCTACACTTATCCGAATTTAGCTTATAATATATCAAAAGAAAGCTATTTTTGTCTAGTTTCCAAATCTTCAAACAACATCAACTGGGTTTGTATTGAGAATTTATGGTCAATATACTACTGACTGTTCAGTGGAAACCGAAAAACAGTGAATGGTGAAAAGGTGTCTTTTGAAGTCCAAGAGACTTAAATAGCATGACCATGAAAGATCAAAAGGTGTTTTTTGATATGTAAGAGTGTGATTGATGAAAAGTTATCTCTTAAGTGCTCTTTGGAGTAGTATATATAGGTATGTACTCAAGTTATGTTTCAATCAATAAAAATACACTACACCAAATCAACATTTTTGTAACAATCCAAAATATAGTAACACTTTTGAGCTGTAACAATCTACAAAGCAATTTTACACATTTTCACAAACAAAGTGATTCAATAATTGTATCACCACAAATAGTATGGGCCTACAAGTGATGCTATTCATGGTGATCTAATTTATTGTATCACTTTTTTATGTAGCTATTTTTCATTTTGTTGACTAAATTTAGTTTTGACTTGAAATTGTTTGGTGGATTGTAATAGCTCAAAAGTGTTAATATTTTTTAAGTTGTTACAAATATGCCAATTTGGTGTAGTAATAGAGTTGTGTAGTCTTCTTCTATTCCTTTCATAGTTGTGTGCTTTGTTTTAATCTTCTCCCAAAAAAGTTGTATCAGAGCCTTGTGCTAGAGAATATCTTCTAATGGAGCAAATCTTTCTTTCCAATACCCACAACTCACCAAGATTAATTATGAGAATTGGGCAATTCGAATGAAGGCTATCCTTGGTTCTCAAGGACTATGGGAGATTGTTGAGAAAGGCTATGAAGAACCTCAAAATGAGGAGGCTTTGAATCAAGCTCAAAAGGATGCATTGGAGAAAGAAAGGAAGAAAGATCAATGTGTTCATACTGTCATCCATCAAGGTTTAGATGATGACATGTTCGAGAATGTTGCAAATGAAACCAAATCCAAGCAAGCATGAGATACCCTTCAAAATTCCGTCATGGGAGTTGAAAAAGTGAAGAAGGTACGTCTTCAAACTCTAAGGGCTGAGTTTGAATCTCTTTTGATGAAGGAGAGTGAATCTATTTCGGATTACTTCACAAGAGTTTTGGCGGTAGTGAATCAAATGAAGAGGCTTGGAGAAAAATTAGAAGATACTCGTGTTGTTGAGAAGATTCTTCGTTCTCTCAACTTTAAATTCAATCATGTGGTGGTAGCCATTGAAGAGTCCAAGATTTGGATGCCATGTCCATTGATGAATTGAATGGATCCTTACGGGCTCATGAAGAGAGAATGAACCGAGGCAAGCAAAAACAAGTGGAGCAAGCATTGCAAACAAAGCTTTCATTGAAAACCAAAGGAGATACTTATGAAAATGGTGGAAGAGGCCGAGGACGTGGTCAAGGAAGAGGACGAGATGATCATAATTCTTCTCAAGAGAGAAGCTATCAAAATTCTTCAAGAGGTCGTGGAAGAGGAAAAGTCAGAGGCAACTATGTAAGATACAATGAGGTAAATAATGACAAAAGTCAAAATTGAATGTTATTCTTGTGGAAGATATGGACACTTTTCTTGGGAATGTCAAACCAAGAACGTAGAAGCTGAGACAAAGCTTATCATGCACAAGGAAGATGTGAAGGAGCCTGTATTATTCCTTGCACATAAGGAAGAACCCAACGGAGACACGAGTTTATGGTACCTAGACAATGGAGCTAGCAACCACATGACGGGTAATAGAAGCAAATTTGTGGAACTTGACACCAAAGTTACTGGCCAAGTGCACTTTGGTGATGAGTCGAAGGTGAAGATTAAAGGTAAAGGCACAATTTTGTTCGAGGCAAATAATGGAAGCCATAAAATTCTTCCTAACGTTTATTACATTCCTAAAATGCAAAATAATATTTTGAGTATTGGGCAACTTATGGAGAATGGTTGCAAAATAAACATGGAAGATCACTTTCTTTGGCTTAGAGATAATGGAGGAAATCTTATTGCTAAGGTTTCTATGACAAAAAATCGCATGTTCGTATTGGATATGAAGATTATAGGAGCCATGTGTTTGAAGATGTGTGTTAAAGATCCATCATGGATTTGACACATGAGATATGGGCATCTAAATTTTGGAGGGCGTAAAGACTTAGGAGCAAAGAAGATGGTGAAAGGTATTCCAACAATTGATCACCCCAATCATTTATGTGAAGCTTGTTTACTTGGCAAGCATTCAAGAAAGAGTTTTCCCAAGCAATCCAACTCAAGAGCAATCGAGCCACTACAACTTATTCATGCGGATGTTTGTGGTCCAATAAAGCCTTTATCTCTTGGTAAAAGCTCTTACTTTTTGCTTTTCATTGATGATTATTCAAGAAAAACATGGGTTTATTTCTTGAAGCAAAAGAGAGAGGCTTTTGAGACATTCAAAAAATTCAAAGCTCTTGTTGAAAAAGAAAGTGGCTACAAAATAAAATCTCTAAGAACCGATAGAGATGGAAAGTTTACTTCCAACGAATTCAAGGCCTTTTGTGAAACACATGGAATTCGGCGTCTCATGACTATTCCTAGATTGCCACAAAAAAATGGAGTCATCGAAAGGAAGAACCAAACAATCCTCAATACTGCAAGAACCATGTTGAAAAGCAAGTCGATGCCGACAGAGTTTTGAGCCAAAGCAGTTGCTTGTGCAGTTTATCTCTCTAACCGTTCGCCTACCAAAAGTTTGAAGGACGTGACGCCTCAAGAAGCATAGAGTGGATGGAAACCAAGTGTGTCACACTTGTGAGTATTTGGGTCTATTTCCTAGGTTCAAATTCCGAAGCAAGAAAGAACAAAGCTTGATGATAGGAGCAAGAAAGTTGTGTTTATTGGCTATGATGAGAACTCAAAAGGCTCAAAGTTCTTCAATCAAAGCAACAACAAAGTCATGATTAATAGGGATGATGAATTTGAAGAAGATGCAACATGGGATTGGAGTACACAAGATGAAGCGGCTTATGATTTTCTTCCCTACTTTGAGGAAGAACAAACTCTACTAGAACAACCCCAAGGTGAAATTATAACTCCAACAACACCAACATCGTCTTCTACAACAACATCATCAACCTCTTCTTCATCTAGCTCAAGTGAAGGACCTCGAAGACATCGAAGCCTCATGGACCTCTATGAAGAAACTGGAAGGTTAGAAAATGAGAATTTATTTTGCTTGTTCTCTAATGACGAGACTTTGAGTTTTGAAGAAGCAGTGAAAGATGAGAAATGGATACAAGCCATGGATGAGGAGATTCAAGCCATCGAGAAGAACAACACTTGGCAGCATGCATCACTTCCAAGTGGTAATCAGGCTATTGGAGTCAAATGGGTGTATAAAATAAAGAACTCCAAGGGTGAAGTAGAAAGATACAAGGCGAGACTCGTTGCAAAGGGCTACAAGCACGTAGATGTAGAGTATGTGCAATCACTTGATCAAGTTGCAGATATTTTCACAAAGCCTCTCAAGTATGATATTTTTCTGAAGTTGAGAATGATGATTGGTGTTGGAAAGATGTCAAGTTTAAGAGGGAGTGTTGAAAAGTAAACTTAAGACAGCTTTCGACCAGAGTTTGAAGGGGCTACACTTATCCGAATTTAGATTATAATATATCAAAAGAAATATATTTTTGTCTAGTTTCCAAATCTTCAAACGGTGCATCAATTGGGTTTGTATTGAGAAAGTTATGGTCAATATACTACTGACTACAGTGGAAATCGAAAAACAGTGAATGGTGAAAAGGTGTCTTTTGAAGTCCAAGAAACTTGAATAGCATGACCATGAAAGATCAAAAGGTGTCTTTTGATATGTAAGAGTGTGATTGATGAAAAGTTATCTCTCAAGTGTTCTTTGGAGTAGTATATATAGGCGTGTACTCAAGTTATGTTTCAATCAATAAAAATAGAGTTGTGTAGTCTTCTTCTATTCCTTTCATATATGTGTGCTTTGTTTTAATCTTCTCCCAACATATATAGGCATTCTCGGTGTAGAGAGTGTATATGCATCATGGAATAATTAGGTTATACTGTGTCAATTGATAGTGTATATTCACATTTTTAATGATCAATATTCATTCTTAAAAGAATTTGCCGAGTGCCCTTGAATGTGATTGTGGTTCATCTATGAAAATTATTCACCTTTTGAGTGATCGACAGCCAACTATTTTTTGTATCTTCACCTCGATCGTGTTTTGTAAATCCTGTGGGGTTTGCTTGTAAGGACCAACGGCGAAGTGAATAAACTGTGCGGTCTCCAAATCCATCTAATCCAAATCATCTGCAACATATCATAGAGACAACCTTATTTTACTCAATGCACTTTAGAATGCTTTTGCTCTAATCTCTACTAGTGTACCAGCCGTGCCGTTGGCACGGCTATACACTTTCTACATAGCATGTACCCGTGTCGTTGGCATGAGTACAATCCTGGTCCTCGGGGCTTGCTCTTTGGCACTCCCCAAATAGGTCATTAAATTATCAATTATGAAAACAAATTATTCCTTACCAAAACATTGATTAATTATACTTTTTATTCTTATCGATATACTATTATAATTTATTTATACGCATAATTATTATAATATACTACTTTCACCTTCTCTTTGTTAAGGCTTAGCTCCCTGTCAACTTGACTGTCATAACTACCTCAGCTCAATAAAGCATGTTATTTCAAGATGATCAAAAAATGCTTACTTTGATTTAATGAGATTATCAAACTCAAATTTTTTATTGCTATTTGGATATCTGTCTTTATTGGGCCTAATTTATAGGTTTGTAAGCCCATAATTTTGCCCATATGTAAGATTAGGTTGAACTGATCTTAGAAGAAAAAGATGGGCATTCTTGAAAACTAAGGTCTTGAGGAGGGGCAATTTTGGAATGTTGCGATAGGTGGGGGCAGCATCATAATTTGTCAAATGAGGGACATTTTTGTAATTTAGTAAATGAGATGTGAGGGACATTTTCATAATTTGGCGATGGTGATTGTAACAACCCCAATTTAGCACATTATAATTTTTTTTTTGGGCTTTATTAAATTGAGGTTGAGTCAAGTATTAACTAAATAAATTATGGGGTCTCTAACCTTGTGCAAAACCCTAAAAGGTTAGGGTTTTGTCTTTAGATTGGTTAAATAGAGGGTTGGGTTTTCTCTCAACCGCTTAAAAAAAAAAGGAGAAGAAGAAGAAGAAGAGAATGAGCAAAAAGGGTGAAAAAAAAAAGGAAAAGGAAGAAGAAAGAAAAAGGTGAGTTTCTCGTTTTCCTAGATTAATCTTTCTGCTGTATTTCTATTCTTGTTTTTAAGCCTTTTTGGAATATGGGTTGAAGTGTATGTGTTGTGTCAGAAATACTGTTCATGTCAGAAATCATCTTTGGGTCCGAAATTCTGTAGAGAAGAAGCATATTTTTTTATGATTTCTAATAGACCACCAACCCGAAACTGTGTCGTACCAGGCTTTGCATCGTTTTTTATATTTTTAAGCGAAGCTTTTAATGGGGAAGGAGAGAATGATAAAATAATAAAAGAGGGTTGATGAGTTGTTGTTGTAAAGCTGCAGAAGCTCCATGTAGTGAAACAATACTTGCCTTTGTTGATAATACCACTCAATCACGTTGATGTTGACACGTGTCAACATCAACGATCCAAAACTGGTGAGTGTGACATTTGTTGTTTTTTTTTTCTTTTCTTTGAAGTACTCGACCAGGTGTAATAGCAGCTGATGTTAGTACAATAGTTGTAACTGACATAGTAGAAGAAATCAGATAATGCCTCAAAAGATCTGAGTATGATATAAAAAAAGGGGGTTTTAGGTTTGGATTTTGAAATAGAAAAAAAAACCCTAATGAAAATTTTGAAGGACACAATTTTCACCCTCCACTGAAGACACTTTGGAATTGATCTTAAAAGAATATATTATGTTCTTTAAATACTATTTTTATGCTTTCATCAAGTTTTGCAATGTTTAATGTATGAGATATTTTCCTTATTGCTTGACTTCTCTTAATGAGAAATTTATGTTAATGCCTCAGGTGGATTTCATTGCATATCAATGATTTTTTTTTTTTGTAATGTACCATTTGCAACCTAATATATTAGTTAATATTGTAGTTGTGCTACTCTAGGATGTGAGTGTGTGGCCGTTGTTTTATTTCGAATACTGAATGAATGCACATGATGTGTTGGATGAAATTTATGACAAAAATATCTTGTTTGGCTAGAAAATTTATTCATGAAATTGTTTAGTTTTCCCAAAGGTATAGGCGGAGATTGTGGTGAATCGATTTATGAATGACAAAATGTCATTGTGGAGGAATTTTGAAATATCAAAAATAAATGATATTGGTAAACTTTGACTCCTGAAAAATTTAATCACCGGGAATTATATCACTTAGAACTACCACACCTCTTTTTGTTTATTATTTCCCCTCTCTTATAGAGAAACTAAATAACCAACGGGTTGTCTTGCGGAGGTGGGGCGCCTTTCCTATAGAGAAACTAAAATAACCTTCGGGTTAGTCTTGCGAAAATGAGGTGGATTTTTATGCCTAAGATAGGCTTTGATTTATCCGTCAAAAATGTGACGTGACTTTATGCGCATTGATAGCCCAAGAGTGGATTTTATTACTCATATGGTTAGGAGTATCCGGTGATGCATGCCTGTATGTGATGTGTCCCCACTTGGGCATGGATGACGGAGAAGTCCTCCTTTATATGAGAGAGGCATACGGGCATGTATGTTCGGCACGGAGGTGGTGCGAATGTGGTATCGTCTAAGTGATCAATCCGTTAAAAGATGAATCAAATTTAAATAAAAATAAGTAAATTACGTTTATATTGTTTCTAACCCTTTTTATGCAGGATGACAAGTCCACTAATATTTCTGCAGGTCAGACTTGCCATAGTCAACTCCTATGGGGTAAGTACAAGTAAATGCATACTTACATGTTAGGTTGATGACATGATTGCCTCGTGGAGGAACTACCTGTCTGTTTTGGGCTATTTTTGTCGTACTACATTTTTCTGTCATGCCATGCAATTTCCTTTATTGATTTTTGGAATAAAGAAATTTCACACCAGCTTTGTTGCTGACCCAAGTGGGCTTTGGCTTTTTGGGTACATTCCTTCGGGAATGTAGCCGACTAGCTTATTTTAAGGATTTAGTAATCTCGGGCGAGCTTAGAGCAGTTCGTTTCGTACGTGACGAACATTGCTGGGAGTTGCGCGTTGTTCGAGAGATTCATTTATTTTTATTTGTAGGTGACAGTTTAATTCTATCTAATAAAACTTGGAGTTTATTGATTATTTTCCTGGGAGAGATACATTCGTGATTTGTTGAACTTGTTAGCGTTGGCTCTACGAGCTTTAAATTTTTCTTCCTTTTTATGGGCTTTTAGATCAATTGTTTTATTTTCCTCTAGTTTGGTAAATTGTGCAATTGATTATTACTCGTAGATGCCAACTGTTACTTTTAGTAAATGACAATTCATGTCCTGAGTTTTGGGGAAACGGATAATCCTACGTGGATTTCGGGATTTGGTGAATGGAGAAGGGTACGTTTGAAATTTTGTGAGGTAGTGTCGTAATTTACCGAGGGAAAAACATTGTCGTAATTTAGCGAATGAGGGGTGGTAAAAAAAATAGAGAAAACATGTAAATTTGATCATTTGGGTGAATTGCATGTGATACAATACAGGAACTCCTTTCAAGTATTCCTGAACTCCGTCACTCCACTCCTGACTACTTTTTTGAAGTACAATACAAATAAGAAACAGTAAATAGTAAGGACTTTAACAAAAAAAAAAAAAGTAAATAGTAAAGATAAAATAATTAGTAGATGGACAAAACCTTAACAGTCCACATCATAGATTTCCAAGCCATGTACCAAGCAGGAACCTTTCATAGTGTCGAGGAAAGGGGCGAGGAAACTAGCGAGGGGAAGGGGTTTTACTACTCAACCCCCTCGAGATTTGTGCAGCTGCACATCTCAAAGGTACAGACACGCATCTCGAGCGGGATGAGCAGTCACACCCTCCCCCTCGCCCCTTTCCTCGCCATTTAGAATTTTTGTACCAAGCAGTGTTGGGTCAATTCTGGTGGGCAAAGAAGGAGATGAAGGACACAAAAACAGGGGCAATTGTGGATCTCGAACACAGGGTCAATTCCGTAATTTGAAACACACTTACACTTCCGACACGAATTCTCGTTAGAGAGTAGATAAATTGGTTATGCACCCCTCATACCTGTTGGGGCACCCCTTTTGTAAAAAAGGAGAGAGATAATGTCAACAATGTTACTTGCAGCCTATGCAGTTAAAACAGAGTTATAACGCCGATATAATCTCGATTAAACTCTTAACAGGAGTGAGCTGTTACGTTTGACATTATCA
Organism: Berberis vulgaris; assembly: GCA_963556465.1. Taxonomy (NCBI): domain Eukaryota; kingdom Viridiplantae; phylum Streptophyta; class Magnoliopsida; order Ranunculales; family Berberidaceae; genus Berberis; species Berberis vulgaris. The sequence goes on from OY747137.1 coordinate 5,209,409, forward strand.
CGTTTTGGTATCATGGATCCGATATAACGACCCTTATATGGCCTTCATTGAGATAACGTTTTTTCTTCCAATAATGTCGTTTTAACGTTTTGTTCTAATACATAAAAAATAAAAATAAAAAATTCACCTATTTCATTCTCGACTGAACCAGAACCCTCGACTCAGAGGAAAGGCGAAGAAGGATCAGAGCTCGTCGTCGTCGAGCGATAGAGAATAAGACCTCGTTGGTCGACATAGAACTAGAGAAGAAGAAGAAGAAGAAGAAGAAGAAGAAGAGTTGATCACACTCTTTATTGCGATCTCACTATCTGTTGCAATCTCACTCTCATACAAAGGGATGATTTTTTTTTATTAATGTTTTGATGTTTTTGAATTTAATGTTATGAACATGATTTACTTTTTTGACTCTATAATACATTAATACTGAGTAAGGGTATAAAAAATATTTAAAAAAATATTCCGTTATAAGCTATAACGCTCCTGGACCGTTATGGGTCTGTTATCCGTTTTAATTGCATAGCTTGTAGCAAAGAGATGAACCATGGGGGACTTCATTACAATTACAGGCCAATATGGATTTCAAGAAGAAGAAAGTCGTGAACAAAAGGTATTTCTTGTGGGACACTCCTGTTATTATCTTTGCTAGTCGCGAGTGCTCGCTATGTGTGCATAAAACTATTTATTTCATGTTATTTATTTTCATAATTAATTAAATGTAAAAATTATGTTCTTCAACATTTTGGCTTGAATCTATATGCATCGAGCAAGTTCTTGATTGACACAAAAATTAAATAGTGCTAATACTTAAATTTTGTGTATCACCTATTTAAGTACGCGTCAAGTGTGTATTTTTTATTTTTATTAAGTGAATTGTGCAGTGATTAATTATAAATTTGTAAAACTTAGATTGTTGATTTGAATATTGGTCTAACAAAATATTTTGAATTTAATTTTTTGTGCGATATACATGCTATTCACACACTTAAATATTAAATGGTTTGAATCAATATATTAAGTTTTATGTTTCAAGTTTCTTGAAAATGCAATAAAAAAAAAGGGAAATTAAATTCATGAGTAATATAGGAAAAAAATAACTTAGGGGCTCAATGTTTGAGAGGGGCTGGTTTTGATTGTAAAAAATATGAAATGTAGAGGGCAAAATTATGAAAAATGTAATGGTGTTTTTTTTTCATTTAAAAGACAGAAACACCATTTGTTACTTTTTACCCACCTTTTGATTTTTCATGTAAATATTACAAAGTTGGGAGGGGAAAATAGGAAAAAAAAATCAGGTTGAAGAATCAACATTGTTCATCCAGTGCTGCAGTCGTTATATGAAGTACAAATTTATTTATTTTTCTGATTTTATTTTGCTTTTTAATGTGTGTGGACTCCATGAAACAACCTTTATTGAAAGAGTTGGTAGTAACAATGTATATGGGGACTCCATGAAAACATCGTAAGAGTTGATAGTAACAATGGAGCTGTATTACTAGCTCAAATGTAGGGATGGCAACAAGGTAGATTGGGTGGATTTGGACAAAATTTTCCCCACCTTGTCGAGGATCACGGATCCCCTAATCCATTTCGAATATCAGTTTATATAATTTTTTAGAAACACCCTCGCTTCGGACGAATTGACGGATATCCATCCTGCCCCGTATATCCATTTTAAGCTACAGATTTTATGGTGGATAATGGATCCCCACCCCGCCATCACACCCCTCCCCATTTCCAACATACCTAAACCCGCACAACCAATCCACTCCCCTTTCTTCTCCAATGCACACCCATCGCCCCCCACCCCACATCCTTTGAACTGAACCACACTGCACCCCAAATTCGCATAAGTGGAGACACCAACGGTGCTCACCCCATGGCGGCCATGGCATCCTGCCCCACCTCCATTTCCTCCAATCGTCTCCATCCAACCAAACCCACTTTCATCCTTCCCATATCACTATTTGAGCATCTCTTAATTTCCCTATTATCTCATAATTTATTTTCAACATCATAGCAAAGATGCCCAAAAAAACTCAACTTTTTCCCCAATTTCAATTGAGAAATTTGTGTTGAAACTCATTAGGTGAGTAAGAAGTAAAAACCCTTCTATGTCATCCTTGGAAGTTTTTCTCTTGAGGGCTAAGGATATTTTAGTAAATTACCTATATAAACGAATATCTGCAGGCCGATATGACCAAATCCGTATCCGTTCCGAATCTGTGATAGATACCATTTGAATCCCCGATCTACCCTGAAATTCGTTTAGGGACATCCAAACCCGCCCCCATTCGGAGCAGACGGAGCAGATATCCGTGAGAATTCGTCTCACTACCAACCCTACTCAAATGGTTAATTATAGCTTTACATTTTTCCAATTAATGATATGCTTCATTGAACAAGTACAAAGTCAAAACCCGATATTTTAGAGATGGGGGATTATGAACATCTTAGAGATGAGGGATTATGAGCATCTCTAGAATGATGGAAGGTAGAAAACCTGGCCTAGCGTTAGGGCTGAAAATTGAACTGACGGTTCGGTTTTAAAATTTTCAAACTGAAACCGAACCGACCATTAACAAAACCGATCCGAAATCGAACCGATTCTAATTTATGCAAACCGTAACCGAACCGAACTAACTAAAATCGAACCAAAACCGAACCGACCGACTATTTTAAACATATTGTATTATTTATATATAAAATATATATTATTTATTATATATATTCGGTCGGTTCGGTTTGGTCGGTTAAAATCACATGGAAACCGAAAACCGAACTGATCACTTCGATTTTGAATTTTTTAAAACCTACCATGTACACTAAGGTGGGGGTATTAAATTCGGGATTTGAATGGACTCTGAAGAATTTTAAATCTCATGGATTTTAAAAGGTTTCAAATGATTTTACAAAATCCACTGGATTTTGATAAGTTTTAAATGATTGGATTTTGTAGATTTTATAAAAGTTTGTTATGGATTCTTATAAATTCAATGAATTTTTATAACTGTGTTATTAGTCATAGGAAACAATAAAAAACATCATCTACATTGTTATTCATGCCAATACAAATCATAAAACATATCTCAAAACATCAATTAAACAATTATTTGTATGTTACGAGAATTTCATTTGAAATTAAATAAAAATCAAATACATTGAAGATTGTCCAAAACTAATACAAATAACTATTTTACTTCAAATTGTTATTCCCACCACTGCCACCTCTCGTCCCTTATTTTTCTTCTTCTTCTTTTTTCAATCACCACCACCACCTCTCATCCTCCTCATCCTTTTTTTTTTTTTTTCCTTCTTCTTCTTCTTCTTCCCCATCAATTACCACCTCCACCTCTCATCCCACCTCCACCCATTTTCATCTTCTCATTCTCAACCTCCTCCCCCTCACATTTTCTTATTCTCTATTTTCTTTTTTCTTCTTATTCTCTTCCCCCTTCACTTTTTTCTCTCTTTGTTTTTTTTTCTTTTTCTCCTATCTTTTTTTTTTTTTTTTTTTTTGCCCTCGCGAAGGTTTTGGCAAATGGGAAACCTCTACTCGCAGGAACCGCCGCAAGAGCGAAGAAGAAAAAAATAGGAAAAGAATAAGAGAGGAGAAAACAATAGAAAAAGAATAAAAACAAAGAGAAAAGTAGAAGAAGAGAAATCAGAAGGAAAAAAAAAAGATGAAGAGAGGACAAGAAAAAGAAAAAATAAGTGGAAGGGAATGAGAAGAAGAATAAGAATAATAACAAAAAAGAAGAACAAGAACAAAAGAGAAGAGAAAGTGTGGATGGTGGTGCAGCCAGCGGTGGTAGGGCATGGTGGTGTGGACGAAAGTTGTGGGGCGAGGTGGTGCTGCTCTTGTGAAGAGAGAAGAGAAGGGAAGGTGGTGGTGTCTTTGAGCAGATCATAAAAAATGGGATGCTGACATCCTTTAGCGAAAATGGTAGTGTTATTTAACAATAGCCAATACAAATCCGTTGAAATATGAGGGGGGAATGCTGGATTTGAAATAAATTTTGTTATATATACTTTTCACTCACAAATCCTTCAAAATCCACAATTTTAACAAATTCATTAAAATTCACTATTTTTTGAATACTCCATTATTTTGGTGGATTTTTGAAAAGTATGAATTGAATACCTCCTAATTTTGACGGATTTTAAAACAATCCTTTAAAATCGGTATTTGAATACCTTAGATTTACATGTATCATTTTAAATCCTTAATTGAATACCCACCGTCCATAATTGAATGCCACCCCCTGAGATTAAACACGCCAAGCCGTGTGACAAGCTCAAAGTCAAAAACCCCTCCTCTTCCCCCGCAAAATTGGATATCTACAATTGTACATGCTGCAAATGCTGCTTCTAGTTCTTTGGGTAATTTATTCAAACACTAACCCTACAATGCAATCGAGGTCTTATTGTCAACATCATTTCATACTTTTATTTTTGTTGGGGCATTTTAGGCATTAAAGTGACGATGACTTGCAAGTGGAGACTTGGAAATGGAATTCAAAGACGCGTAGAAAGAAAGTTAGGTAGAAAGAAAGTTAGGTTGAAGTTCAGAGGACAGAGAGAGAGAGAATTTACTATACATTCAGAAATTTGAGTTCAGAGGACAGATAGTTAGAATTTTTCATAGTTTTAATTGTTATTGTTGAAGGGAAAGATATACGAGATTCATGGCGGAAGCTGTAGTGAGCCTTGCAGTTGGTCAAAATATTGCCTTTCTGACCAAGGAAGCAAAACTGCTGAAAGGAGTGAGTGGTGAGGTGGAATCAATCAAAGATGAAATGGATTCAATTCAGGTGTTGTTAAAGGATGCTGATGCGAGGGCGGAGATTGATGAAGATGTTAAGGTCTGGGTGAAACAGTTACGGCTGGTGGCCTTCAGGATGGAGGATGTCATGGACGAGTTTCGACTCCGGGTTGCACAGCAGCCACTTCGGAGTGGAGTTGTTGGATGGGTTCGCAAGACTTTCGGGTGCGTTAAACACTTGAAGTATCGTAGGGAAATAGCTGGTGAGATTGAGGAGATTAAAGGGAAGTTGGTTCAGATTAGTGAAAGGAAGGAAAGGTATCAATTCAAGCGCATGGCTCCAGAGCTGGATGATAATGCAAGTAGATCACTCTGGGCGGCTTCTTGGAGGGATATCAATGCAATTTACGCAGATGAGCTGGAGCTGGTGGGAATTGACAAGGGTAGGAATCAATTGGTGGATTGGTTGGTAGGAGGGAAACAAAGGCGGGGAGTATTCGCAGTGGTTGGGACTGGTGGAGTTGGCAAAACTACAATTGTGAGGAAGGTGTTTGAGAGTGATATAGTGAAGAGTCATTTCCAGTATCGAGCTTGGATTACAGTGTCACAGTCGTTCAAGGTTGAGGAACTGTTGGTGAAACTCATCAAACAGTTTCATGAGTCGAGGAAGGAATTGGTTCCAGTGATTGATGACGGAATGGATAGTGCTAAGCTAATTGATGTACTAAGGAACTATCTTCGGGACAAGAGGTATGTGGCTATTCTTGATGATGTTTGGAGTGTTGAACTATGGGACTTTATAAATCATGCATTGCTAGATAATTGTTGTGGTAGTAGGATCATGGTTACAACCCGTGCAAATGATGTTGCTCTTTCATTCGTAGAGTGTTCCAATCATGTTTTCCATCTCGATCCTCTTCCTTTAGAAGATGCGTTGGTTCTTTTCTACAAAAAAGCCTTCGGATCTCATTTCAAAGGACAATGCCCACCGGAATTAGTGGACTTATCTGAGGATATCGTCAAAAGAAGTGGGAGGTTGCCACTGGCCATTGTTGCAATGGGAGGTCTCCTCCTAACAAAGAAAAAGACCGTGTTGGAATGGAGGAAATTTCGTGATAGTCTTTCTTCCAAGTTTGTAGAGGATCCCAAACTTAAGACTATTATGAAAATAATTTCACTTAGTTACCATGATCTACCTTATTACCTCAAATCGTGTTTCCTGTACTTTGGCATAATTCCAGAGGACTTTGTATTTCCATCCCATGCTCTGACTTTGTTATGGATATGTGAAGGATTTGTGAAAGAAGAAAAAGGAAAAACCTTAGAGGAAGTAGCAGAAGACTATCTTGACCAACTTATCAGTCGAAACTTGGTACAAGTGGATCAATCCACGTATGGATATGTTCTTAGATGTAATGTGCATGATCTGATGCGTGAGTTCATTCATTCGAGGTTTATGGAGGAAAACTTTTGTGAAGTTGTTGATGGGATGAGTACTCCTAGTTCACATGAGACTATTAGACGACTTTCTATCCACAATAATATCGGTGCAGAAAGTGTTATGAAAAGCACAAATTCGCACTCTCTTGTTCGTACAGTTCGTATGTTTGAATTGGATGAGCTGCCCATGTCCTTAGTGCACACAATTCTTTCTAGTTTCACGCAATTAAAGATATTGGACCTATCTGATACACCTCTGGTGATTTTACCTCCCGATATATCAAATCTCTTTCATTTGAAATATTTGGATCTAACTAATACACTGATCAAGGCACTTCCAAAAACTCTAGGAAGACTACAAAATCTTGAAACATTGTTTCTTACCGGTACTTGCCTCACTGAATTGCCACCCATAATCTTGAAACTTAAAAAATTGCGGCACCTTACAGCTTATCATCGGCATACTGGTGCACCAGTTAAGTTACCAGAGGGTATTGGTTGTTTGGTAGAGTTGCAGACTTTGTACTATATTGATGTAAAGAAGAGCCGTTGTTTGATCACAGATTTGCGGATGTTAGTGCAGTTGAGACATCTACGCCTTGCGAATTTGACAAGAGACGATGGGATGAAATTATGTGCCTCCCTTTCGAAGATGAATCGTCTCAAGTCTTTGGCTGTATTTTCGATACAGGATTATGAAGTTCTTGATTTGCAGTGTGTATCATCTCCCCCATTGCTGCTTCAGTCGCTACATTTGGGTGGGCGTCTAGACAAACTTCCCAATTGGGTTAATTCCCTTGCTAACCTTACATATCTAGCATTAACTCATTCAAGACTGAGGCATGATGCAGTAGAAATGTTGCAAAGTTTACCTAATTTGGCAGAACTTTTTCTCTTGACCGATGCATATGATGGAGAAGAGTTGCATTTTCTGGGTGGAAGCTTTCTCAAGCTGAAGAATTTGATGCTAAGTGGATTGAATACATTGTACTCAGTCATAATAGAAAAGGAGGCCATGCCCATCCTCAAACAGCTTTCCCTGGAAAATTGTGAACATTTAACGGTGGTTCCTGCAGGCGTAGAACACCTCACCAAACTCAAATCTCTGTATCTCTCCAATATGCCGATAGATTTCACGAGGAGATTAGTAGAAGATGAAGGTGAAGACTATTGGAAAGTGAAGCATGTACCTTCGCTTGTTATTACTTGAGATAATTGAGATGGAGCATCTGGTCAACTACTTAGCATCACTCCACTGGTGAGTTTTGATTATTTTTATCCTTTGTTGTGCATTATGTTTGCAGGAATGCATGGTCATACAGTAGTATTGATTTTAACCAGTTTTATGTTAATTAAGTGAACATCATATTGACTTGTTTGCCATTTGTAACACAAAGTTGCTGTTATTCAAATGTTAAGTGTAAAAGAAACCAACTTTTGCGAAAATAGCAGAACTTTATACAGACGACATTTTGACCTCTTCAAATATTTCATGATAAAGCTGCTAGAGAGACTCCTCAAAAATACAAACTTCTCTCCATATTGAAATTTTTCTAAACTTAAACCTGAAGAACGTGACATCAGAGTTGCTCCTTTTTCTTTTTTTTTTCCTGTAACTAACAAGATCTTGCAAGTAATTGAAGAACTTTTGTTTGTTTCGATAATATCAAATGTGATCCTGAATATTTGTATGTTGATGTCTTGGGACTCTTAGTATCGACAATATGGTAATTCGATGTTTCTCATTGGATCATCAGCTGTGTTGTGTATAGATTTACACTTATAGCTAGATGAATGTACAGTTTCTATGTTCAGTTGTGTATGCTATCACTCTCATACATGGTGGACTTATCTTAACAAAGGAATAGAATGCCTCACTCTGGTGTCACCTTTATGATGATACCATAAGATCTGCCAATGAGTTCTCAGTTCGTAATCTCACCGAATTTAAAGTGAGAACTGCTGTAGTTCGTCTTTTGTTATTTTTCCTGTTTGAATATGATGTTCTCTGGTTGAAATTACATGTATTTGAGTTATCTGTCATTCACTATTATTGAGCACTGAATTTTGGTTTTTGTAACATCCAGGGTACATTGCAGAAGGTTTGCCCAAGGGAAAGTTGCTCCAGAGAATTGTATTTTCCAGAATGCTTGCATTATTGGAGCATGCATTAGATTTGAAGTGTCATTTGGATAAACTACACTTCATTACATTTACTATGTGGCTGTCTTGGTGTTTCTTGTACCCAATTTTTTCTTTGTATTGATGGAACAGTTTATGGTTGGCACAACATCATATGTATTCACCAGATATATCAGTTTTCTGATCAACTAGTAATTTACTTTTGGTTTCACATTTCAGTGTGACGTCCACTCTTCTTATTGCATTTAATTGTTACTTAACCATGAAAACATTTGTGCTAGAACCCAAGAAATAATTCACCTTATCGTGATCCATATATTTTACCAATGGTTTGAGGATGGCGTCAAGGTGTATGAGGTACCCACCAATTTTACTTGAAGAAGGGCATTTTTGTATTTTACATATATACATATATATAGGGGTGGGCAATGTCGGGTCGGTTCGGTTCGGTTCGGTTTTGAGCCCCAAACCGATTTCAAACCGATTTCATTCGGTTTGCCCAAAACCGAAACCGAAACCAAATTTTGTATTTGTAAACCGATGAATTCGGTTGAACCGAATTTCGGATCGGTTCGGTTCGGTTGGGCCGAAATTTTAGGCTCAAGCATTTGAAAGACTTTTATTAAAACATGTCCAATTTTTTTACAGACCCAATTTTTTTATAGACCCAATTCTTAGCCCAAAATTGAAAACTTTGAGAGAAGGGCGTGATTTAGTGCAACAAGGTGTATTGCAGTGCATTTGTTGCACTAATCAAGTATTGACACCTACTTGTTATTTAGTTATTTATATATATCTAATTAATCGGTCGGTTCGGTTATAAATCGGTTGGTTCAAAATCGTAAACCGATTTCGAACCGTTTAAAATCGGTTCGGTTCGGTTTAAATTATTTTCTTTCTACTCATATTTCGGTTCGGTTACTGAACCGAATTTGAAAACCGGTTCGATCGGTTAACCGAATTTAAATCGGTTTTTGCCCACTCCTACATATATATATATATTGCGCCTGGCCCGTGAGGCAAGGCCCCACTTGGTTTTTTCATGCAGAAATTCTTGGCCTGAGAAACCGGCCTGGTTTGCTGCTTGGGAGGGGCGAATTTACATTTTTGCCCCTCCTCCTTAATTACATAGCTCCAAAAAGTGTTTAAGGAGGAGGGGCAAAATGTAAATTCGCCCCTCCCAGGCAGCAAACCAGGCCAGTTTCCCAGGCCAGCTAGAATTTCTCGTATAGGTCAAGTCTTTTTTTTTTTTTTTTTTTTGTAGTCATTTGCAACCATTGAAGTAATAGGAATCATATTTTGGACTGAAATTCTAATATATGTTGGTTCTTATAGTAATAATAGTATTTTAGTAGTATTAGTTATAGTATTCTTGTATTTGGACTTATTTAGTAACAACTCATAATAGTTAGGGCATTGGTTTCCAATTAGGTTTAAGGGTAGGTTTGTTAGCCAGTTAGGTCAGTTATAAATAAGGCATATGATGTTCATATTGTTGGTTAGTTGATTGAAGAAAAGAAAATATATTTTGTTTATTTATTTTATTGTTGATTTATTTTCTTTCAATTATCGCATTGTCTTTCAATTCCTGTTTATTTTCAGTTTTAATTCTATCATCAAGCCGAAACGGTTCTAGTTGGTTAGATTTGAAAAAAAGGTTTGAAGAAGAAGATTGAGAAGTCGAGGAGAGATGATAGAGGCGTCATCACTGCCATACTCAAAATCAGAGCAATCGTCGAAGATCTACCACCGCTGCTTCATCCCAGATCTCGCCGCCTCGTTCGCAAACACCACGAATTAGACAAATCAAGCTAAGTATCTTCGTTTAGGTTGGAAACCACCACCTCCGTGCACCCAATTTCAACCGTGTCCCTTCCCAGAACAACCTCTATTGTCGTCTACTATTGCCGTCGCAAACCACCAAATCGCAGCTAGTCCAATCAGTGTTGTCGAAATAGACTCAATCCTTCGCATCCCTCGAATCAGTCCATTGCCAGTCCCTTCCTCTCTCATCCACACCTTCCTCAGCCACCCTCGCAGACTGGCGCCATAGCCCCTCCAATCGCATGCACCCCCTCGAATCCAATCACCATCCGATCCACCCCTTATTTTGTCTTTTGTTTCAGTCGAAGGAGGAAAAATACAATTTGTTTTTTCAATCCCTATCATTTTTAATTCAGTCCCCGCCTTATTTGACTCAAGTCTTTGGTCTCGTTGGCTATTTACACCCTAGCTCTTATGAGAGCACCCCACATGTGAAAAAATGAGTGGCCCTTATTTTGTTCAAATTTTATTGTAATTTTTATTTTCGTTTCAAGAATGTGTTATATTATGATGTTGTGGCCGGTTACGATCCGCCTGTATTACGGATTAGTTCACGCATTGGCACACTGCGGTTCCCATGGCAGATCGGGGCGTGACAGGCATCTAACGAGACAATAAGCAGAGTCGGAATAGTCTTATACAACTCGGAAGGCATTGCATTAGAAAATGCGATAAAATTCAATTTTGAAGTCTCCAACAATGAAGCCGAGTACGAAGTTGTGATAACAGAATTACAGTTAGCAAAACACCTGGGAATAAGGGACATTAATGTCTTTACGGACTCCAGGTTAGTGGTCAATCAACTAAGCGACGATTTCCAAGTGAAGGATGTTCGAATGAAAGCCTATCACCAAAGAACCACATAACTCATAGAAAAAGCACTAAACTCCACGTCTTGGGTTCTATACCCACCGGCGGCACGCTTGCCTTTTAAAAAAAAAACTCATAGAAAGCTTTCGAAACGCCACCATCCGACTATGTGCACGAACAGAAAACAAAAAAGCAGATGAGCTAGCTAAAGAAGCCTCAACAACAAAGGATAATGACAATCCACTCATAATGACACAAGGTAGCTCCATACTGGAAAATCAATCAGAAGAAGCATGAGCCGTAAACCAAGGTGTTAATTGGATGACTCGAATCCTGGCATACAGTTTGAATGGGAAACTCCCAACAGATAAGATGGAAGCCAGAAAACTACGAAATCGGGCAGCAAGATATACAATGGCAAATGACAAACTATATAGGAGATTTGCCACGAACCCATTATTAAGATGCCTTGTTGCGGGTTTAACCGGCCTAAATAAATAGGCCAATTTTGACCCACTTGTAATAACCGCAAGTGCACGGTATCTAACTGGTAGACAACGGCAAGTTCGGGTCGATCCCACGAGGAAAGTGGATGCAATTGAATTTTAGAATTCATCTAAACTAATTTACAGAAAAATGAGGTTACAATGTTTTTAAAACTAAACTAAAAATAAATTAAAATAAGAAAAATAAAATAAAAGGAAAAGATTGATGAGATGGATTTTGTGGGGTTTGGACTCACCGATGAGTTAGCAAATATATTTAAATCTAAATTACTGAAATTATAAACGAGAAGCTTTAGGGATGAGGATCCCTTGCTTACACCGAAGATGTGATCATTAAAATCCAATTCCAATCATATCAAGTTTCTGTCAAACACTAACAATTTATCTCAAGCAAATAAACTCTTACCAAGCATTAAGTGTCTTTTTAGGGCACACTTAATCAAAGTTCAAGCTCAATATTTGTAGCACATGCTTTGAATATTGATAAAATGTGAATCTAACTACCAAACATATCAAGTTTTAATCAAACATGAAAGGTGAAAGCAATTTATCAAATTTCTGAAATAAAATTGTAATTAATAATTAAGCATTTAGGTTAGTAAAATAAATTAAAATAAATTCACAACCCTTTTGGTTTGTCGCCGCCTCGGTGCAGTGGTACTCAACAGATCATGGTGGTGGTGGTCACAGCATCAATGGAGGTGGAATTCATCTCTGTACGAACACGAATCCCGAGAAAAGGTTACAAATGCTCAGTGGCTGCTCTTACAGAATCTCGGGGTGCCAATTACCAACTATTTGAAAAACAATTGGTTCCCGCCAAAAAAAACATGCGCATTCGTCTCCAGCGAGCCTGCTTTGCGCCGCCGCTGCTGCTTGCTTCGCCTACGCCTTTTTCGTTGCTGCTAATCCTGCAAGAGCGAAAGAGAGATCAAGGAGAAACGAGAGAGAGAAAAAGACGAGAAGGAGGACGAGAACGGGCGAGAGAAACAGGGGCAGTGCTCCTTGTTTGTTGCTCCTGTCTCGGTGGTGGTGTGCGAGTTGATGCGCCGCTTGCGACGGTAGTCGTGAGAGAGGGAAACAGAAATGAGGGCCGAGATATGGCGGTGATGGCTCTGTCGAGAGATGGCGGTGATGGCTCTGTCACGAGGTGGAACAGAGTGGTGGCAGCGTTGGTTGTGTTGTGCGGCTAGTGACGATGAGAACAGGGGAAGAGGATAGGAACAGGGAGATGGTGTGCGGTTGTGGGTGTGCAAAACAGGGCGAGCAGGTGGTGTCTGTGGTGGTGGCGGCTGTGGTTGTCGAACGGTGGCGAGGTGAAGTGAAACTGGTTTTGTGCGTGGTTGGTTGCGAGGGAGGAAAGCAAGGACTCCTCTGTTTTGTGCACGAGATGGTGATGGTGGTGCTCGGCGTTGTGGATGATGAACAGTGGCGAGGTGAAGTGAAAGATGGATGGCGATGAGATGGGTATGATGAAAATCACTTTGTGAAGGAAAGATGATTTGTTTTTGGCTATTGAGGCTTGATTCCCTTCTCCTCCTTCCATTCTCATTCATTTCTCTTGTATTTATAGAGAATTAAGAAAATGAATATGACAAGTTAATGGGAGGGTTCAATGAGTGATTTTAGGCTTAAATCAAATCAAAATCTTGGATAATTGAGAGAATATGCCTTGGCATTGGGTTTGGGTTTATGGGTTTGGTTTTAAGTTACGAGCTTAGGCTATTTTCACCTCCACTTCCTCTGAAATCACCATCTGAGATTTGTTCATTGCATTTTTATCTGATTTTTTCATTACAGCTCCACATTCTACAAAAACACAAAAATTTAATAATTAATTTAAAATAAAATAAAACAAGGATTAACAAAAATATAATAAGAGGTAAAAAATGTTATAATTATGTGATTATCACCTTACACCAGGAGATGTCGAATAAGTCCTAGAGGAAATACACCACAACACATGCGGGAATCACCCGGGGGGAAGAACATTGGCCCATAAAGCTCTCACGTTAGGGTATTACGGGCCAATGATGTAGGCGGACGCTCAGAGGCTAGTTCGTAAATGCGACAAATGCCAAATATTCACCCCATACACTCATATGCCGAGACAAAATTTGATTTTAATGAGCCCCTGGCCATTTGCACAATGGGGAATGGACATCATAAGACCATTCCCAACCTTTGACAAAAAGAAGTTTCTCTTCGTAGCAGTAGATTACTTCACCAAATGGGTAGAAGTAAAACCCCTTTCAAATATAGGGGAAGCGCAAGTTGAGAAATTTCTCTTGAGAGACATCATATGTTGATTCGAAATCCCAAGAGTAATCGTTACGGACAATGAAAAACATTTTGAAGGCAAAAGGGTTTGGGAGCTATGCAAGAACATGAATATCCAACAACACTTCTCTGCACCAGCTCACCCGCAAGCAAACGGACAAGCCGAAGTCACTAACAGAACGATTTTGGAGGCAATCAAAAGAAGACTCGAGGAAGCAAAAGGGCTATGGACGTTTGAATTACCTGGTGTCTTTTGGGCATACGGGACTACGAAACGAACTCCAATAGGAGAAACACCTTTCGTACTCGCTTACGGGTCAAAAGCGATGATACCCGTGGAGGTCGGAATGCCAACATTCTAAATCGAATAGTTCCGCACTAAGGACAACATTGAAGCATTAAGAGTCAGGTTGGATCTCCTTGAAGAAAAATGAGAAGCAACCTCGATTAAAACAGTGGCATACCAAACAACACATGGGGAAACTTCAACGTTGGGGACCGAGTGTTACAAAATGTCCAACTAAACACGAAAAAGCTTAGCATAGGCAAACTTAATCCAAACTGGGAAGGATCCTATCAAGTGACGAAAATCAACAGACCAGGAACATACTGGTTGAAAGACAAAGAGTGTGAAATGATATCTCGACCATGTAATGTAGAGCATTTGAAAATATATTATTAATAAAGTCTTTCGCTCTCAATTTCGAAACAACCAAATCTGACCAGGTCAAAAAGTCAGATTAAAAATAGGCTCGAGAGAACACTCAATATGACTAGAGTATCGAGCAAACAAATATGCTGGATGAACGAGTCAGACATAAAAACTTCTGGCCTGATCAATCACAAAGTAATAAAGAACCAGGACATAAGAGCCGAACTTTTATGTCGACTGTAACGTACGGCATCGTAATTTGCATAAGAAACAAGATTTTGTAAACTAAAGTTTCCATACAACTAGAATGTCGAGTATCGAAGCCACCCACGAAAATCTGGATGACTGAAATCGAAAATCTCCCCAAAATGTCATAAGTAAAAGTTAAACAAGCTAGACATACGGGACACAAAAATGTGAAACAACAAAATTTCCATTTATCTTCTAAAAAAAGAGATTACAAAAAAACAACAACTAAGAGAAATCAATATGGTGAACATCTTCAAGAAGCGTAGGGTCAGCGGGCTTCTCGAAATCGGAATCACGCATCGAATCCGGAACAATCTTTTCGACATTGTCGAACTCTTGCTTAACAAGGCTGAGGTAGAGGAACATGTTCAAACCTTGTGTTTCCATGAAATCTAGAAAAATCATGGCGACCCTCAACCACTCTCTTAAAATTCGCGGCCTCTGGTGCCTTCAACTTCTCCTTAACAGTTGACAGCTTAGCTTGGGTAGACGCTAACTCTTTGCCAACATTGGCAAGTTTAGCAGTGACCATCGACTTGGTCTCAACAAAATCATAATTCAGCTCAATGATGTGAGCGGTAATAGCCTTAAGCTTGGCAGAACACTCGTTGGCGGAGCGAACAGCTTCGTCACGTTCGGCCTTTTCGTCATACAACTTTTTCTCAGCAACATCCAGACGGGAACACAACTTGCCCCATTCCACCTCGGATGTCTTGAGGTCGGAAGCAAACGCATCACGCGTAGCCTCTAGTTCCCTCAGTAACTCCCACGCAGAGTCTGCACGTACACTATGCCTTCAACAAATCCATTCGATGAGAACATGGAAAAGAACAAAAATATGTCCCGAAACCTTCCGCTTGACATGAGCATCCTGATCACGATACGCCTTACAGTTTGCACCCATGATGGCCGCAGAAGTAGGACGTGTCATCCCCTCTATGAGATGTTGGAGGCCATGGTTGTGGTTGATGCACGGGCGTAGGAATTTTGTTCGCCAACCGCCTGTGACAGCCGCCAATAAGGTTACAAGCATTGTCCTGCACATCGGCCTCGGAAGGCCAGAAGGTCTCGCCAAGGACAAAAGGAGCAGGGCGATAAGCAGAAGGAGCAACACGAGATCCCGAACTTCCAACCACAACAGAAGAAACAGTAAGCGTGTGATCTTGAGAACGAGCATCAACTTCATCATCTGCTGACGAATCATAATCAAAATATTCAAAGTCTTAATACCCTTTGGATTATTCGACAGTCAAACACCTAGCTGAAGCATTTTATTTTCGATGATGCGCGAATCATCAATTAAGAGGTCGACAGAATCCGGCAAGCCATTAGAAGCCACAAGCTTTTTCTCATGGTCATCCAGAGGCGGGAAATATGTTTCTTATTTACCTCGAGGACCCGGTTCACCTCTTCGTCCTCGCGAGCGAAAGAATCATCACCCGAACCACGACCCCCCTTCTGAAGAGAGGCAAGGTGAGAATGGGTCCTGGTAGATTCAAGGACAGAAGAAGCAAGCTTCTTTCTCTTCGAGACACGGCTAGAACTGACAGCCGATATCTTGGATGGGCTAGGAGGCCTAGGAACTTTCCTTTTCTTAACAATTGGACCAGTGTTCCTAGGACCTCGAGCAAAATCAGAGACTCCTATATCGCAGGTGCGCGCAACCGTAACCTCAAAAGCAATGCCTGCCCTACTCGGTGAAAACAGATCACCACGGACAACAACGTTCAAAGTAAGGAAATCTTCGACCGATACTTGGGGAAGATCACAAAACCGATGACAGAAATCTTGCTCTTCCAAAGACATTGACAATTCAACCTTCTTAGGCTCCCGGAACGATAGCAGAATCTGATTCCCGCGCGAAACCTAAAATGGTCAGAGGAAAGATAGACGTATAACCAGGACCTCGACCAACCCACATATTCCTCTCGCATGTCCTCGAAGAAGGGAGGATAACTCAAGCGACAAGTTTTACTAAGGTCCACGCTAAACCCTACCAGGGAATGCAAAACCCTAACATTCATAGGAATGCGAGCAGCAGCAACCCTCGCCAAGGTCGAAGTCAATACCTTCCAAGTTCCAACCATTAGAAAAAAGTTGAGCCGGAGCAATTCCATCCAAATCCAAGTACTCCCAGACGATAGAAAAAGTCGACAGCTTGAAACCATAATGGAACGTACTTGGATACAAAACAATGTATCCAGACCGATGACGACAATGACTGTCGTCATTTTCGGGGATAACGATCTCCAAAGCATTGGGCAATGAGTAGTCGTGATAGATGTTGCTCAGAGTCACATGTGTCGCCCTCTTGGACGTGAATAAAGCTTCGCATATGACAAAAACGTCGCCACCAAAAACTCTAGAGTTAGACATGACTACAAGACGAAGGCGAAAAAACAAAAGGTTAACAACCAGAAAGCGAGAAGATGCAGAAGGAAGAAGAACATACACAAAGCTTCTCATTTTATAGGAACGGGAAACGAAATGACCGCCCTTGGAGAACGTGCAGGATGTGACAATCGCATGAAATCCCAGAAATCGCGCCAAAACGAATAGATGAATGGAACAACTGAGGGAAAACAATTGTGACAGATAGCAATGGCACTAACCAAGCCGTAATGCTTTAATCAAAAAACAAAACCGCCACACAGTTAATGAATACTTGAACATACTCACTAACTAAGGGGGGAGCAGCTGATGATACATTAAAAAAAAATATTTAATTTCCTAATATAGATTTTGACGACACATAAAAAAAAACTGATCATCACGACCATACACGTGGCATAAAGTCCCATAACGAGAATACAACGTCTGGTCCATTGGGCAAACCCATAAAGCCCATAAGGATTGAGGCCAATTATAGAGGCCCAGATTAGGCCCACCACAAAGGATGCGTAAGCAGGATCCGAATCCAGGCCCAGACAAATCAAAGCCCGAATCCAAAGCCTGATGCCCGTTCTCTCATAAAGAAGAAGAACGTTGCACCAAAAAAGAGTCGTGGAGAGACCTATGCCTCCACGAACGCATCTCCATTAAAGAGGAGACTATTATAGAAACATCACTTTTCGTTGTGCCTCATATGCTTAAGTCACGCAGAGAGTTAAGTACAACCATTATAAAAGGTAAATGGAGCATTCGACAAAGATATACAACTTTAACTGAGTTTTGTCCATATTTTGCTCCATTCTTCCAGCAAAGTTATTGACTTAAGCATTGGAGTGTCTTCGACTACAAAAAAGGTGGTCATTGGCAGTCTAATAGTGATTTTGCAGATCAAACTCACAAGAAGAAGATTTTTGGACGCATCAGATTTAATAATTAGAACAAACTCTTCAAATGTAAAAACTCCATTACTCTCTTCTTCCTTCTTCTTTGATCACATGGATGGGTTGAATAAGGCAACGAAAGTATAATAAAAAATAAAATTATTTTTGCAATTTATTGTTTATAATCTTCAACAACCATCCCCTTGTTCCTCACTCTCTGAATGATAATCCATGCCCATGTCTTTCTAGACCTCTCAATAACCATCAAAACTACAATTCCGTCTAAAAAAACTACAATTTCTACAATGTTCCCTGCTTTGATAGTTGATAGCATGTTTACATCATCTTCAAACCTTAAATTCAATGATCTACAAAATCTACAAACCTTAAATTCAATGATCTCCAAGAAAACCTTTAAATTCAATGATCAAAGGTTTTTTTTTATTAAATTGGGTAAAAACAAATATACTATTATTAATTAGATTTATTTGAAGACAAAAGACACAATGAGAGACGACCATTTGATTTTTCAATAAACAGAAGGAAGAAAAAGAGGGAATGTAGTTTTGCTAAACACCTTAAACTAAATAATTGATGTCATTTTAGGAAACTAAATCTTTTCATATTTTTATATGATCAACTGCAATTAGATTTATTTAATCCGACGGCTGAGAGGTGTGCCTTCACTGAGTGTTCGTGAGGTTAACCCCATTGAATCACCACTCGATTCAATTTCAACTTGTTGAAACTACAAACCAAACCATATCAACCTGTTTGGTAGAAATTCAAACTGTAACGAACCGAACGTCTAATAAAATCAAATCAAATCAAATCAAAGTGAATTTAAATTAAACCAAAAGTTAGGGCTGACCTAAACCGTGAACCGAACCGACTTATGTCGGTTTTAAAAATTTCAAACCGAAACCGAACCGACCATTAACAAAATCGATCCGAAACCGAATCAACTAAAATCGAACCAAAACCGAATCGACCGACTATTTTAAACATATGGTATTATTTATATATAAAATATATATTATTTATTATATATATTCGATCAGTTCGATTTGGTCGATTAAAATCACATAAAAAACCGAAAATCGAACCGACCACTTCGATTTTGAATTTTTTAAAACTGAAACCGATCCAAACCGAATTTAAACCGAACCAATCGATTTGGTTCAGATCAGTTCGGTCAATTTAATCGGTTTGATCGATTTTTCGTTCAGCCCTACCGAAAATCGAACTGAACCGATAAAATGTTGGAGATGAACCGATAAAATGTTGGAGATGAGAAGTGCTGGTGACATAGGTGAAACTGGAACACGAGAACCATGTTAAGCAAGTTGTTAATGACTATGTCCCCACGCATAGATGGATGTTCTGCTCAATCAAGGTCGACATAAAAAGCCCGCAATGGAAGCTTCCTTACAGATGTCACCATCTCATCACTGTGTTACGTTTGTCACAAAGCACTGACCGCAGCACCGGATAACAACGAGGTCAAATCCACGTCCCACCCAGTACATCTTTCGTACTATTCTGTGAAAATGACACTTTCGTCCCTACTAATATTTTTTTACACAAATTAGGAGAGAGAGAATATTGTATCTTATTCTCTAAAAGGACGCCTTTTTTGTGTTTTTAAAAAACAGGACTATTTTCAAAAGGACAGTTGTGATAGACGGACCAATGGACAAAGTCCTCCTCGGTAATTTGTTACTTTGTTTTTGCTTCTCGTGACTCCTTTAACTTTTTCTTCCTATTTCACTTTTTTTTTTTTCCAAAGGCCTCCTCCGTATTTTTTTATTATTAAATACTTTGTCATTTATAAGTTTTTTAATATTTATTTATTCTTAATTGTTATTTTTACTTACATGGTCTATTGAACTTGAATACGCAATTCCTTCTTTAGAGCATCTCTAATGTATTTCTTTAAAATAGTCAAAAAGTTATGAGTCCTACTAGAGAGTCAGGGCGATAGTGTCAGGCCTGTGCTAGGCTGACCCAACACCATCCATTATCTTAGAGATGCTGAAAATGGGTCCATGTCTAGGATGATGGATGGTGATGGGCCGACTTGGCTCTCTAAAATCAGGGAAAAGTTAATTTAAGGAGCTAATGTGAGAAAATGTATATTCCAATGGATCTCCTAAAACATTCACTATTTTAACTTCAATTTCAGCTCTCCCTGAATTTAGGGCAACTACATATATTTAATAATATTATAAAAATATAATTAAAATTAATAATAGTATAATAATATTAAGTTAAAATTAATAAGAGTATAATAGTATAATTGAAATTAAATTGATATAGAAAAGTGAAAGATATATTTAAATAATGATGAAAAAATTAAGAGTGAGGCTAAGAAACCAGGTTTTGTAAACATGTTTTGCAACCAGGATGATGTGGCATTGTTAGAGGAGTTTTTTACAACCTCGAGATACACATAAAATCTTTGGGGATTTCATCATTCTTTTCGGATCATGATACATCACCCTGGTTGCAAAAACCTGATTTCCTAGTATTTTTGAAAAGTTAAAATAGGGGATATGATTAGAATGATGAAAAAATATAAGGACCCCCAAATTTAGCTTTTATTTAAAATGTTTAATGGTTAATACCCCATTTTTACTTTTACCATTGGAGATGCTCTTTAAGTCACATAAACATCCTGTTAGGGGTGTCGCACACACTCTCAAACCTTATTCCAATAGTTCAGAAGTTGATCTTTCTCAAATCCTTGTTTTGCAATTCATGAAATCTTACTAACAAAAATTTAGATCCCCGGCCGTATAAATGAATCATGACGCTCTGTTAGTGCTTTTATGTATAACATAACATGACATATAGCATTGACACTCCGAGGTGTCGATGGAGTATCAGCTCAACGATATGCCTATGGATAATGAAATTACAAGTTCAGCATTCGAACCCTGCCGACCACATTTGGCCATTTGGGGGTAAAAACAAACAAAAATAAGGAAACAAAAATTGCCATTTTTAGAGGAGATGACAAGACATTTCAATTAGGATATGTTGGTGAGTAGAGAATGCATTCAAAAACTAGAAAATGATAAAAGAACACTTGGTCAGAAAACACAAATCACTTTCTTTCTTTCTTTCTTTCATTCATCTTCACCTGTATATTTGAACCCCAACATGAGTACCCTACAACACAACCAACCCCCCAACACAAGTTGCTCTTCCTGTCCACCAATTTTATTTCAACTAAAACAGATAAACACTTAATTCTTTCAAGCTAATCTAAGACAACAACAACTCAATGAACACACATTTAAAGCAAAAGGTGGTGGAGATTAACAATATCTTCTAAATGCATTATTTTTTGTTTTTATTTACAGAAATTCTAAATGGCGAGGAAACGAGCGAGGGGAGGGAGGGAGGTGGGGACCGTTCACTCCCTCGGGATGTGCACACAAAAAACGATGGCACACATCCCGAGGGGGTGAACGGTCCCCCCTCCCTCCCCTCGCTCGTTTTCTCGCCATGTAGAATCACTCTTTTATTTATGAATTTACAACTTGTTTTATGTGCTTGCATTAATGCATGTTGAGTTTTTTTTTTTTTTTTTAGGGTTTGGTTGGGAATCCAAGTTTCTATTATCTATCTTGTTTTTAAGGATAAGGCGATAACATGAGTGTCTTGAAATGAAATCCTATCATAATAAACGATTGAAACTATTTTATAAATAATTAATAGTTTTCCGTCGTCATACATACTCCTAAGTTGGTACTAGTTTTCTGTTTTGATCAGATGTGGATCACTTTTAATCAGAAAAAAAGAAGCCATAATTTCAATCAGTACGCCAAGGTAATCACTGATAGTCAAGCATTGAGGGATTATGGCCAAATATCAAAAAAAAAAAAAAAAAAAAAATCTAGAAAGTGAATAGAAGAAATGCCGTCCATCGTGATTCTTTAAAATCACAAATAACCCTCACATTCCTATACTTTGTTTTGCCTTTAATAAATTATAAAGCAAATATAAAAATTAAGGATAATGTCAACATTTACTTGGAGTAGCTAGTTTGTGAAGCTTTGCTTGAGCTACTTGTTACTAAAGATTGTGATTTCGTTTTGTGTAGAAAAAAAAGTAAAAAATTTGATTGTGTTTTCGAATTTAACAATATAAGTTATCCATTTTAAACTCTTAAGTACTATATAAAAAATCTTACATGACTCGTAGTGTCATATAAACTACATATAACATAAGAATCACTAACATAACAAACTTTTGATAATAAAATAATCGAAAATGCTAGGAAATAATATTATTGCATGTTAAAATATATGGAGATCTAAATATTTATTTCTTTTCTCAAACTTTTTTTGACATATTTCAAATTTTAAAAGAGATTTCGATAACTTTTAAATAAAAAATATTTCGTAAAATTTCGACATATTTCGAGAAATAAAATTCCATGCTTATTACATCAACTAATAACAACAAAATGTACTATATTCTCAATAGATTGGAACTATGCAAGCACATGGGATACAAGTCATGTACAATAATATAGCCTATAATTAAGGAATTTAGTTGGTGAGTGTTCTTCAACAACTCAAGCTTGGAGTCCACTTGAGAAGGACACTTAAACCTCCACTAATTTAGGCAAAGACTTGAAAGTTGTAACCATAACAATGTGGGGAAAAGTAGCTGTTAGTAATGAGAATTTCTGTATATGATGAATAGTACAAATGGTATAGAGGTATCCATCACAATATCGTCAACTTTAATTTACACAAATTTGGTTCTATGGGGTCTATAAACAGGAGATTGAATTCATGACATAAACTCCATTGGTAGGTTCAAGATTATCAAGAAAAAAATTGCTCCAAAATCTAGAAGAGGAATCTATTTATCTGCAATGTAAAGTTGACTAAGTTATATGCATTAATAGTTGATTAATCAGTTAGAGTGTCACCTGAAAATTGGAAAAAATAGATGGGGATTTACATGTAAGTGGGGTATATGGAAGACTAATGAGGCAGAAAGAACATGAAACTCAACTACTTAAGATAGAATGGGAAGGACTCTCTTGATTAAATGTTTATGGTCTCGCATTAACCAAATAACTACCAAGACTTAATAGTCTCACTTCTTGTTAGATTACATGAATTTGTTGAGAACGTAACCTGTGATGAGTTGTAGATGCCAACTAGCTTAGTTGGTAAGGTTTGTGTGTGATGCGGTTCAAACTTTGTTTGGAACAAGTTATTGATCTCTTTGAAATTATATCGTAACTCGTAATAAGGTAGCCTGTCAGACTCCTCACACAATGTACTATTCTATAACGATCCAATTTACATAGTATAATACTGTCTGCTTTGAACCTAAGGCCCGCACGACTTTAAAACACGTTTTACTTCAAACTCGTACATATATAGCTCATCTCCATCCCTCATCCAGACGGCGATGTGAAACTATAACACCTAGTTAATTTATCAGCCTCAAAACGCGCCTACACAAGGTAGCTCGTTAGTGTCAGAGCCCGCCCTTAAAAGACTATTACATAATTCTCTGAATCCATAGAAGATAGACGAGGTTTTTTTAATTTTTAACGCAAGCTGGTAGGGCTGAACAAAAAAATCGATCAAACCGATTAAACCGATCGAACCGATAAAAATCGAACTGATTGGTTTGGTTTAAATTTGGCTCGGATCGGTTTTAAAAAATTCAAAACCGAAGTGATCGGTTCGGTTTTCAATTTCTATGTGATTTTAACTGACCAAGCCGAACCGACCGAATATATATAATAAATAATATATATATTTTATATATAAATAATATAATATGTTTAAAATATTCAGTTCGGTTCGATTTTGGTTTGATTTTAGTCGATTTGGTTACGATTTGAATAAATTAAAATCGGTTCGATTTCGGATCGATTTGTTGATGATCGGTTCGGTTTCAATTTGAAAATTTACGGTTTAGGTGAAAAATCAAACCGTCGATTCGATTTTCAATCCTACAAACTGGGGTTTTGAGACTTCCCTAACCTTATCATTAAATCAAAAGCATAATAAGATTAGGGGAGCCTCAAAACCCCAGAAGATATACGAGATTGCGTTGAAAAGAAGTGATGTATTGTGCTAGGATATGAACGAAGTCATCCAATAAGTGAAAATCCCCACGGGTAATTTACACTTAACACAGAAACATTTTCACCCCAAAAATATATGAACATGCTCATATCTTAAACTTGAATTTTACTTTGAAATTTGAATGAAGTTTGGTTATTTAATGTACATTATCACAAGGCAAAATTCAAGTTATTCTATTCTAAAAAAATATGTATATTGAATTACACAAGAATCTGAGCACAAAAACCAAGACCCAACCCTCTGATATATTTTCAAAAATATGTTATCATCAAATCAAACAGAGCCAATTTGTACTTTATCAGGTTGGCTGCCTTGGCTTATTATCTCATAAAATTACAAAAATGATTGAATGTTTATGTGATGACTGAGATGGTAAGTTCCTCCTCAACAACAATAATTGATATCAAATCTTTGATGCAATCTTGACACAGTCTGTGTGATCTAAGGAAGGAGGTCTGCAGTGATAAGATATTTTGGGACTTTCAAGTGGATTCTTTGGCAGTGATAGCAGTAATTAATTATAGATAAAAGGATATATATTTTTTTTCTTCAAAAACTGGAAGTTGGAGAAGAACAGTTGTTTCAGACAGAGAGAGATGATGGAATTGTCAGATGGGTTTTGTGGTTGATACTTTTTGAAAAGAAGAGAAAAAAATAGTGAAAAAATGGACCAGCAAACCAGAGGCTGACCTTGGTTCTTTGTTGGTCCTGTTTATAGTAAGTAAATAAACAAACCCCCAAAACAAACCCCCACACTTTCCTTTTCTAAGCAAATTGAGAGATATTTCATGTGCATGACATGAGAGTATATCCATGGGTTGTACTATAAATATATACATATTTAAAAGATTAGGGTTTTGTTTTACATTGAGAAAGTACATCAAGTTGTAAGAATGGATGAGTTGATTCTAATTTGATTTGGTTGGTGAAAAGCAAGATTATGGGCTTTGTTTAATGGATAGAATAGTTTAATTTAGATTACTTTTGGTTAAAGTTTTTTTGTCTTTTGATTTTTTAAAGTTATCTTTAAAGGTAATTAATTGCCCGACATTGTGGAGGTGAAGTTGTTTTATGCGATAAAATTAAACACAAAACATCTTCGACAGTTTTAAGCATAGAGCATCTCTTACCGTACTCTCAGACACAACCTTGTTGTACTCAAGTGGATCCATTCGAGTTTAAAGGAGTAATGCTACATTGCCTGGTTGGGTGCCTGATGCTACCAGACATCGTAGATTTGCATTGAGATAAAAGACAACTCCTATCTCGATGCAAATTTACGGTGCCTGGTAGGACCAGGCACCCTAGAATTAGCCTTAAAGAAGTGCTCCATCATAATATTATGGTCATACTTGTGACAAAACAATTCTTCAATATTATTTTCTTTCAAAAAATACGGAAATTACATTTCACAAGAACATGCCATTTCTATGTACTCTCGATAGGGAACACTTGATGATGAATTTTTAACCTAAATGGACCACAAAACCAAATTGATCATTTGATCTAGAGTGGACATCAAGGAGTGTGCCCTGACTCAAAATGGACCAAAAAATTGATGGATTGAATCAGCTATGGACCACCAACAACAAGTTGTAGAGAAAAAGTTCCCATAGCATTTGATGGTTCAGATATGTTGGACTGGGCCACATTTTCTAGTGTGGGCCCTATAAAAATCTCCTTTCAATCATTGGGCCCATCTTGCATGTGCCATACACAGTTGGTACCACTAAGGAATATAAAGCGAGCCTTTCTATCGGCCTGGCTCTCTATAACCAGGAATACAGAAATTCTAAATGGCGAGGAAACCAACGAGGGGGATGGTCTGACCGCTTATCTCTCTCGAGATGCGTACCTTGATTTTTAAAATACATTATAACACAAATTTCGAGGGAAATGAGTGGTAAAACCCCTCCCCAGGCTGGTTTCCTCGACAATAAGAAAGGTTGTTAGGAATATAAAGGAAACCCCTCTAAATGGCGAGGGAGGGAGTTTGATCGCTCATCCCCCTCGAAATGCATGCCTTCGCAAATCTCGAGGGGGTGAGTGGTAAAACCCCCCTCACCCCTTTCCTCGCTGCCTAGAAGGGCTCATATAAAGATGAGGTTCTGATTCCGTACATTAAGAAATAATAAATAGTTCTTTAATTTGCTTATGCTTTGATTCATCGATCAGACCATTCAATTTTTACCTATTTTTTCCAACGAACTTAACGGCTTGTTTTCTTTTCTTTTATCAAGTTGAAGATGGTGGGGACACGACTGGTGGTGGTTGTAGGGTTTGGGGAATTCAGAATAGAAGAGTACTCATCGAACCCGTCTAATTGTCGAGGAAAGCAGCGAGGGACCCCACAGGGGGAGGGGGAGCCGTCCATTACTTTCGGGATGCGCATTTAACTTTTCAATGCATGCATCCCTAAGGTTGAAAACGCACATCTCGAGGGAAATGGACGGCTCCCCCTCCCCCTGTGGGGTCCCTCGTTGCTTTCCTCGACAATTAGATTTTTTCGTACTCATCATGGGGTTAGCTTAATACTTATGGAGTCCTTCTAGCCGGCTTGGGTCTGGCACCCGGTCTTCACGTCTGGCCAACATTTTTACACTTTTGCTCTTCTTTTTTTAAACACTCTTTAAATATAACCACAACAAATGAAGGGCAAAAAAGTAATTACGCCCGGCCAGGGGTGAAAACCAGGAACCAAACCCAGGCCGGCTAGAATTTATGGTACTTTTGCTTTCAACAATTATACGCTCCGAGCACTCCCGGTACATTATCGAATGCAATTATTAGATTTCAGCAGTTATCTGATTCGCACTTGTGTCCATCAAGGACAATTATTAGAGAATTGAGAATAATGGTGAAGTCAAATCACCAATGAAACTTGAGTAATCCATAAACATTCAATAATGATTTTGTTGACTATAAGTTTTATGAACTTTATTTGTGATTTGTTGCTTTACAACAAGTATTGTACTAGTTTTGATGCGTAAAGCAATACATTTACAGTTGTTAAACAACCAATTGAATTATACTTTTTGTGAGTCTCACATACAAAGCTTTGTAAAATTGAATTACACACTATTGAAATGAGTGCTTTTATGAAAAGAACTATATTTTTTTGTCTTTGAAAATAGTGAAAGTGTGAAACCATTATAAGTTTCTTTTTTTTAAGATCAAACATGGTTTTTATTGGATTCCAACCATTAAATGACTTTGGTTGCGACTTTTAACATCTTTTTCTCTTAGGTTTTCTTATAATTTTTGTGTTTTTTTTATATTTTATTATTTTGTTAATGTTTAAAGTTTTTCATGTAATCAATCTGATAAAAAAATATTTATGTTTCTTCTTTATATATTCACATCAAGGTTAGAGAAATCTATATACTACTTGAACACAGAGTCTCACAAAACATATATAATGCTACTAAAACATTTCAAGAATCCAAGAGAAAGAGAAATAACATTTTTTTTAGAAACAACATATAGAGATCAATTTTTTTTTTTTTTTTCCATTAATTAGTCTCTCACAGGGTACAAAGAGTAGTACAACCACCACCATGAGGAAAGTATTATCAAACCTACAAAATATACAAATTAAAACCCAAATATCATCATGGGTATTGGATCAAAGTCATAAATAAAACCCCCCATCCAACAAAAAAAAGAAGAGATCAAAGATAGGAGGAAAAAAAAAAAAACAGAGAAGCAATGATGCAGCTTCATCTTTTACCATAACTCTCCATCCAAACAAGCCCCCATAAGAGGACTCCCTTAACTCACCAAGATCATCTAAGCATGGAAGTTAGAGAGAGAAAAACAACTTCTTCACAAGGAAGAGTGAGTCCCATATCATGATCAAATCCAAACTCCTCCTCTGCTCTTTGAAGCAAAGTTTGGAACTCTGGGTGAGTTAGGAAGGAGATTGGAACAATGAATCTACTTCTCTTCTCACCAACATAGACTGCAAAGTGACCTTTAGGGACATCCATAGGGAGTCCCTCTTCATCATACCCTTGTTTCTTGCCTAGACTTGAACATCTCTTGAGAATTTGCTTCAACACTGCTTTTTGGGGTAGCTTGTTTGCCTTTCTAATGGCCATTTCTTAGTAAGTTTTTTGGTTTGCTTTAGAGGTTGAGAAGGAAAGAGAGAGAGAGAGAGGTTGAAATTGGTGAAAGGGAGAGTGAGAGGTTTCAAGAGGTGGTGAAGAGGAGTGAAAGGGGTGAGGTGGGTATTTATGGAGAGATTTGGAGGGAGGGGTTTGGGGTAGAGAGAAAACAAAGTCATGTGGGGTGTGGGGGCAAAGGACAGAGCACGGGTGTTTTGGGGTATGTGTTATGTGCAAGGTCATATTTGTTAGCATACTTACTACATTGGTTTAGAGTACTCTCCCTTCCATCAAACCTTGTTGCCCTACCTAAATTTCAAGTTTATTTTTAAAATTCAACTCAAATAGTTTGTGTTTATTATATCATTTCATAACAATCCAAAGATGATTAGGTTGAGCCTCTTTTGAAGACTGGTTTGATCTCATAAATCCAGTTTTATTTATGTTTTTAGAATTTATGATGTCTTCACTCACTTCAAATGAAATCCCATACACTTACAGTGCACTCTCTCTAAGGCTGTCAATGACACAGCAACAGCAAAATATACAGAACAGAAAAAACTCAATTTTGAAAAATTGTAATTGTTTATTTGAAAGTTTTGAGAAACCCATAGGTACCCTTTTTTTTTTTCTTGTAATGATCATTTTCTACCTAAAAAAAAATTGTAATTTTTTCTTCCACTCTTTCTATCTTCTTCTTCAATCCCAAATCTTCAAGAAAAATAAAAAAAACTCTGTAAACGATCATTAAACTAAATCAAACCTCTAAACATTAACAGAAAATTTTAATTAATCATACGCTACCACGTTTGACTGCAAATCAATCAATAATTATAAATGAGATCCTATAATACAAACTCAAAACTCACATAAAACAAACAATCAAAATACTACGTAATATGTACATAATCCAATCTCTTAATTCTCTATAGAACAATTAAACTGTAGAAAATCAGAAAATTTTGTTTGTAAGATTCCTACCCCGAATAAACCATTATTTGTTATTGTGGTCTTATGATTGGTGGTGTTAATGGAGATTATTTGGTGTTGGAGAGGTGGAGAAGAATACGGTTTAAGAAACTAGGGATTTGCTTTAGTACTAGATTTTCTCAGTATCTATTTTTTTTTAGTTATATATATATATATATATATATATATATATATATATATATATATATATATATATATATATATATATATATATATTTCTTTAGGTAATAAAAGGATGGAAGAAAAAAAAATACTGTCCTATGTTTTACAGTTTAGGGGTATTCCTTCGGATATCCTAAACTATAAAGCTTTTAATAATCTAAAGGCTTTCATTTATTTTTATTTTTATTTTTATTATACCATGATGAAAACTAGGCCATTCTAGGAATTAGCTTTTTAGTATTCTAAAAAAAAAAAAAAATTTAAAGAATAAATCTCTGAATTTTTTTTTTCTGTCCAAGTAGATAGATTGCCAGAGGAACCAGTTTGACTCGGCCCTCTTATCTTTATTAGCTCCTTGACTCTGTTCTGTTTTGGGATTCATGTCAGGGTTTCAAGATTCTAAAGACTCGTCTCTATTGTTCCTTAATTTTGAAGGGAACCCTCCCTAATTTCTATGGGCAGCTTTGTTTGACACATTTTTCCATTTTCATGGCTACAACTTCCCAAGCAAACACAAATTTCACTTTTTATCATCCACAATCCTCTCATGACCCCATCTCCCTCCATTGTATATTTCTTTAGCAACCATAAACCCTAAAACATGCCATGTTTCCACATTCATTTGTGTTTGTCATAGAATGCTTAATCCAATGTGTACTCCAAGTACTTTTTGTGTGTATGTGTGATTTGATGATTTCTAGTTTTTGATCAAATCATTCTTCTTGTAAGGAGAAGTTTTCGAACATGATGCAACATAAGAAGCCACCATTTTAGACTTTATTGGATCATAAATGTTGAATCAAATATTAGGTGTAACAAGCATCCTCATATATGAATTTAGGCCTTGTTTATTGATCACAAACCCATAAGATGTTTTGGTAGAGTCTAAACTTGGACCACTTATGAAACTCTTCGACACGAGTCTTACCAACTAGGCTAGCAGGCATTTGAAATTATTCCAAGTTTAGTTAACCCGATCCCCTGTTATTATTATCATCTCCAAAATTCACATAAATTTACGACTATGGACCAGGTATGATATTACCATGGCAATTCATCTTCCCTCAATTTAGAATAACTAATTTTGTTATAAAACCAAAAGCAACCAATTTGGGCTTTCCTCAAGTAGTTTCTGTGGTTTCATTTCTTATTCAAGATTCTATTTCTCCTCTATAGTTCACAGATCTATCATAACATGTACTGAACAGTACCAATCTGGCAACTGGGGTTTCGGTTTCTCTTGTTTGATTGAACCAGTGATTCTGTGGATTTTCTAGCAGAAGAAAGTATCAAACATATCTGTAAAACTGCAGAATTGCATGTGAAAAATCTACTAATTTGCACTTGCAGGATTTGACCCACATTACTCCCTCCAATATTCAACTCTCTTCTCTCTGCTTTGTCTCTAAGAAACTCAACCTTCTCCAAATGTACCTTCCTTTCATACTTAAAAAAAAACTCTGTATTATATTGGATTTTTCTACAAGCACTTAAGTATTAGTACCCTTGTACTTGTACCTCATCTGATAAGTAAAACCAAATATAATTTAGCTTACTTTGATTCCTTTTTTATTTAAAACCATTATAGTTTCCCACTTGATCAAAGTGTACGTCAAGAGAATAATCTCATGATGAGATTAGTAGCTCAGTCGTGGAATAACATTTTTATTTTTTTTATTATCCCTTAACCCCTACACCCCTTGCTTTCCATCCACCACTAGCTGGCAAAACGTATCACCTTGTTCACAACAATGTAAACCTTAAAATCTTGTATACCATCACTGCTTTTAAACAATAATAACAACAAAAAATAAAAAACAAATTTCAAATGCTCATTTTCCCTCTTGTTCCTCTGCCCTACAAAAAAAATCAAGGAAATTATTTTCTCAAACCCTAAAAGCTATGTGAACGAGTTCAATGTCCTGATATAAGTTTTCAACCCTTCCCATGTTAAATGTCGAGTGGTTAGGGTTGTGTGGGTTTATCCCCCACGTCCTAGGTTCGAGACCCGCCGGCGGCATGGTTACTTTATTATGGTGTTGACCGGTAGATCGCACCTTGTTGATAGGTTATGGAATCCTATAAAAACCCAGCTCGATTTCCGAAAAAAAAAAAAAAAAAAGGACATCCCATGTGGTCCTTCCTGCAAAACCCAAACCCACCACATTCAAAGAGAGGGAGGGAAGTTGTCAACAAGCAGCCCATTTCCCACTCCAATGAGAACCACTGGTATTTCTAGCCTGGCTCTGATGCAAAAAGCTATATTTCCATGTTCTAATATCCAAGCTGATCCACCAATTAATTGCTCGATATGACTACGTTGGACCCCTTTCTGTCTCATGTATATCCTCCTCTTCTTCTCTTAGTAATTCACATAATAACTAGCTTAACAACTACATCCAACTTAAATTGATCATTGTTCATATCCTTCATTTGGGTGTTAATACCTTAATATTGTCATAGAACTCATCACTGAACTAAAGACGGATACTAAACGTTTCAATCTGCATGACATGCAGATACATTTCCTTGTGATCGTTCCATAATCATCTGTCACTAGTTATATATCATCACAATGGGTGGGTGTTAACACAGTAAGACTCGTGATTGAATGAAAATTGACGTAAGGATAGCAATTGTTTGATCGGCATGACATGTAGATAATCTATCTTATGCCACACTAGTTCCATAGAGTAACCTCACCTGTTGTTGGTTACTTTTTTATGTCTCAGTTTTATCAGAATGAGGCACTCCTCAGATTTAGCCAAAGATCGGGTAACAAAATTGGTTGGTGACTAAGAGATTGAAGGTACAGAAATAATAGGAGGATAGGCTCACTCACAAGTCCCTTAAAAGTGCAGAAATGGTGCAGTGTTCTTTGGTTGATTGTAAGCTTATCTCCTATAAAGCACATGTAAGGCCATGTTACTCTTGCCCTGCCTCAAAGAAAAAACCTCCCATTGTTAATGACACCATAGTAAGGTCTCATGATATCACCCTAACTACTTCAGAATTGAAACAACTTAGCTTACTTTTCCAATCATCTCTTAAACTGTAACAGCTTCTATCTGAATTAGCTGGTTAGGTATGAGATCATGGAATGGTAGTAGAATATTATTGTAGTCCAACCTGCAAATTATGGATAGAACACAGATTGATTGGTGAGAGTGATATCATCGTTAACATATAAACAAGCAAACCTAAGCAGTCATGTGAGTTGTACTAAAAAAGGAACAAAGCTCAAAGTGATACGATTATACGCATGTCATGTTAGACTGATGCTCGGGACAGGTCCACGGAGAAGTTTCTGTCGGTTGGTTTGATAGTTGATCATATATGATTATCAAGATACTAAAAGAGGTCAAGTGGTAGTGACCACTTTACCATATAATTCATATCCGCTATCATAATGAGCAGATTGACATGTAGAAAACGATATGTGCAGTGTACTGTACGATTTCAACAAGTGTAATGATTAGTTACATGGTTTGTTTGGATAAGTAATACATATAACCTAAAATGGATTGACAAAACATAGTTTACACTAATTAACACATACTTGAAACACAATTTAATTAGACATCATTAGACAATAACCAATGAGAAGTTAGAAAAAGTGACACAACTGTCCTTTGAGGATATAATCACACGCCAGAATCATAATTTAATTGAGCAATATAATATAAGACGGCACCCAAATAATACAACATGGCAAGTAAATAATATAACACGTCAGTGTCTTCCTTTTCAATCTCTTCCTAACTGATTCCTCACAATTCTTCTCATTTCCTGTTTGCTTAAAATCTGTGAAGTTGAAGCAATGTCCAAGAAAATTCAAGAAGGAACCTTATCTTGGAATCCTACTCATAAGATAACTAAACCTGTGTAAGAAAGAGTTTGGGATATGCTGCTTTGATGGTTGCATAAAATAAACAATCCCTTGACAGAGATATTTTACCCGAAAACTTTTTAGTAAAAGAATGCCTCTCCCAAATGGCAGTCAGACTTATTATAGTATTTCTTTTAAAGGATATAACAAACTCTTCTTTAATGCTTATATGACAGTTTAAACTATCAAATCCTTCCTAAAACCAGAATGGGTGAAATGAAAATGAAAATGAAATTGACACAAAGGAGTTGGCGCAAACGTGATGGACCCAATTGAATACATTTCCATATTACAGAACACAAAAGGAACGAGGAAGGTACACACAAAGTGCTGATGCTACTTCTGCATTCACTGCAGTAACATTATAGGGAGACACTGATTTGAGATATCAGTGTATTCTGTTTTATGCCAACTCATAACATTCTGTGTGCTGCGTCATGATATGTACTCGTGTGAGGTACCAGTACCACCTATATCACACCATACGGGGTCCAGCCCATTCACAAGCAGTAGTTGTGGGCACCCGGTATCTAAGACTGGTTCCCAACCCAAGTTCGCCAAGTTCTTGGGAAAACCCGAACCTAATGGAACATCCAGGAGCTATTTCTATTTCTACAGTATCCAAGAATAACTTTGTTCCCTTCTTCAAATAATTAACTAAACATGCTTCAGTTCACTGTATCCAGTGATATACAAGTCCATTCTCTTTTATTTCCACTGTTTTCAAATTGAGAAAATAGTGTATCATTCGCAAAATAGTTTATAATGGAATTGGTACTGCTGCAAAATATCCATGCCCGTGGGGAATGCAAAACACCTAGTTCAATATAAACATCTTAAAAATTACAAAATATTATAAAGGTTTCTTTTAGTACTATATTAGCACTCACTTGGGAATGCAGGACACCAAGCTCAGTATGCCAACTCGATACACTGTGTGCTTAAGTGAATTGCATTCGGCTAAAGGTGCCAACAGAAAGTGATCAACCTATCGCAATAGGAGGTTGAGGAGGAGAGGATTAAGGGATGCGATGGCTTAATAGTCACCAATGATCATTGAGTAAGATGATCAATAAAAGAGAGGTCCAAGGGGGACATAACCTAAGGATCATTTGAACGAGCTTGCAAATCACTCTCCATGATTTTGAGGGGAAGAAAAGGATGATGGAAATAACTAAGTTCCCACAATAAAAAGGTTGAGATGAATTAGCAATATGTATTCTGCAAGAATCTGCATCACTCAATTGATCAGACAAGATAATTAAAGAATTTTTATTAATACAATCTGATCAATATAATTGTTATTATTTGATACCTGCATCAGTAACAATTCAACGGAAGCCAATACACTGCGGCCAAGTTCCACTCTCCAAAGATATAACGTGCATCATTATAGCTGTCCATCTATCTCACTCCCCTGTTCTTGCTTCATGAGCACCCTGTCAAAACGGAGACAAATGTAACTTAAAATTCATTGCACAACCTTCATAATTTCTTATGGTTCACTAAGTTTTGACATGCAACTTTTTGGATTTCAAGCATAGAGCATATTGTTCAAGTAAGATATAAATTCTCCCAAATAGATAAACTTACAAAATGATCTTTGGGTTCAATTCAACTGGAGTGATTATGGTGAGGAGTCTACTTGAAAGCTAAAAGTAAGCTGATAAATTGTAATAATGATCGCCAACTTGTTCAATTACAAGAGCTAAGTAGATGTGTTAGATTAGAGGATCTCACATATATAAAGAAAAGTCAAATTTATAATATATATGAAGAATAATCTCAACATTCTCAAGAGTGTTAGATGCATTCCTGTTTTATAGGAGAAAACTATTACGAATTTACAATATGTAAGATGTAATACATATCCACAATATTAACAAGTCTATCTTGATTCTTGAATAAAGGATGAGGTTAGCGATGCAAGTGTAAAGTGATCCTAGAGAGTGCTTCCATGTGTCTGTAGCATTTAGTTTTCTAGTATCATAGTATCTTTATAACAAAAATTCTTATATTTTTCAACTCTGAATGCCCTTGCTGTGACCAGGTGGAGTCGAAGCAACACATGGAGTTGCAGTCGTTGTACTCAAAATCATATGTGGCAGAGTATATCCAGTGCATAGAACGTCAACTCTGCGAAAGATAAGACAGGGTTATGAAGGTCTCATATCTATTATATGCGCAGTCAGATTAGTTAATTTCCAAACCCATAAGAACCCTAATTTGAAACAGAACTCGTAGAGAGCTCAGTGGATATACCAACAAGTTGACCTTTCATCTGTTAATATAAGTTTCCATGTAGAAACTTGATTTTTGGATGTGCAACAAGGTCAAGGGTACTAACATTTAGACTTTGAACCAATCTCCAACCATACAATGCTTAACATTAATGCAAAAATTGGGAGTTCAGAGACGAAGATTGAAATTACACGATCCCATTTTATCACTATCCTGAATAATCTATTGTTCAGCAATTCACCAGTGATAATGCATTCCGAAAATCCTAAATTATTCAATGATCAAAAAGAAAAGAATCATAACCAAGGGATGAGTCCAGGGGTCAGTTGATTCAGATGCATATTCAAAATATTTAGCTCTAAATGACATTATACCAAGATATGAGTTATATCCTATTACCTAGAAGACTTTATTTGCATTAGGAAAACAAATCCAATCTACCATCTATATTGTATATTAAATATGAATTATTAGATCAGGCAAAATGACTTTGTAGAGACAATTTGACCATCAAGTTCTCCTTAGAATTAAAGAAAAAACATGATTAGAATGTTCTACAACCAGCTAGGGAGGCAGAGATGACTATGACGGAGAGTACAACTAGGAAAAAAAACTGTAAGTAGTTTGTGAATGTGCAGTAGTTCATATAGGTGAAAAAACTAATGGAAAGACTGTTGGCATGTTTTTTAAGGAGTATTGCAGGCCGATAGCCCATGCAGAAGATGGATAGTTCAAGTCCAACTGATAGGGGTGTCACTAGGAACGAGAGGCCATCACATTTCTAATTCGAACAATCTGATTACATAAATCATGCAAATTATGATGCACAAGATTGACTTATTGAATTTATAAATTTGACACCGAAGACCGAAGGTAAAAGAAGGTACCTTTGAAGTTATCTTCCCACTTTGGCATGCTATATATGATCGCAAACTGATCACATCAATTAGAATAATCTCTGCCTTCTTGTATCCTGATAAAGTGTAAATTATTCTGCATTTTGGATCTCTAAACTCTAAAGCTCGACAGAACTAGGGTTTTTAAGTTCAGGAAAGATGGGCCATCATTTCCAGACTGTTTTCCTCTTCAGTTCAGTACAGGACTTTTGTTTCTTTAGGCTTTTAAAATTGGCAATGTGACCTGTACATTAGTTAGGAACATTACCCTTAGCCAAGGCTTGATGTTATCATAATTCATACAGACGATGACTCGGTCTTAAATTTCTCCAATAACATTCACTAACTTGTATAAATTTCATTCATTTCAGCAAAACTTTTTACTCCAAGTTCCCAACATAGTTGCCTGATCATGATAGATGCTGATCGTATTGATCTGTTAGTGGAGAAATTTGGCTCTAGAATGTTATATTTCCAGCTTAGCCATTGCAGTTTCATGTGTCTTCGCCAAAGAGTTTCATCTTGAGTATGTAAACAACTTGAATATTCTTATGCCATTAATCCGCAATCTCTATCCAACTACAACCAACGTCCTTCTTCAGACCTCTTTCCTTCATCAACACCCTCAACTCCACAATCTCATTCCACATCCCAACCTTGGCATATAAATTTGACAACAAAACATAAATGCCAACATTATGTGGATCCAGGTCCAAAGCCCTCTGAGCAACCAACTTACCAATCACAACATTCCCATGTTCTGTACAAGCATTTAGCAGAGCTCCCCACATGGAAGTGCTAGTATCCACTTTAGATGGTATCTCACTTGCTAATTTCCATGCTTTCTCCAATTCACCAACCTTACAAAGCAAATCAATGACACTACTATATTGCTCCGGGTTAGGTTGCAAACCAAAGACATTAACCATGGATTCGAAATACTCAATTCCCAATCTCACATTTCCAGTATGCCCACACGCTGAGATGACTGCAACAAACACCACCGCATCAGGTCTCGCGCCTTCCCTCAACATCTCTTTATATAACCTAATCACATCTTCAAATCCTCCGTTTCTTCCATAAACCCCAATCATAGAAGTCCACAAGACAACATCCATCTTCCTCTCTTCTACTCTTCCAGGCCCTATTAATTCAAACACATATTCAGCCATCTCTACCATACCACATTTCCCATACATTTCAATCAACGAACTCTGAATAAACACATCACCTTCCACATTCATAATTATACGTACTGCATGCCCATGCACTTGCCTACCCAACTCAATCGCCACTAAACTAGCACTTGCCTACCCACTCAACTTCTTCATCCTCCAAACCAATCTCAAACCCTTATCCCACATCTTACCCTCCGCCAACCCCGAGAGAAGCGCGTTAGCACACAAGGTATTCTTCAGAGGAATTTCATCAAATATCTCTGCTGCATCCACAAGTACTTCAAATTTCACATACAAATTAATCAATGCACTTCCCTTATACACACTATTTAACAAACAACCCGATTTCACAAAATGGGTATGTATCTATCTCCCGAATCCGACATTTTTAATCGACCACGAAGCGGTTGATGAACTACAGAGTGCATAATTATTATAGGGACCCCATTTGCATGCAAGAAGGAAAGGGTGTAAAGGGATAGACGATAGAACCCATTGCGGAAGAAATCGGAGACAATGGTGTTGAAGGGGACAGGGTTTGTGGGGTCCATTTCGGAGACGAAGTTGGTGAAGGTTGTTGTTGTGGAGGCATGTGGCGTAGGATAAGAGGAGCTTGGTGTGAAGGTTAAGATACAAGAGAAACCCAGTTTTGATGAGGCAAGTGTGGAGACTCTGTTTTTAGGGTTTGGGTCTCGAGAGAAGGTGTAAGAGATGTGTTTTCGTTAGAGAACAGATGGTTGACATCAAAGGGTTTTTAACTACTGCACCATTTCGGATGTCGTTGGTATGAATAGTTTCGCAAAATCAAGCGAGGTTTTTTTTTTTTTTTTACCCTCAATCCTCACACCAACTCCTTCATTGGTTCCACCTCTGTTAACTCAGCTGGTACACATTTGGCAATGAGGAGTTATTACGAAAGGTTTATAAGGAGGTGGTCTATTTCCAATAACAACAAATAGTTGAGGCCAATGGTAGCCTGGTTGGATGGTTAAGGCTGTGGTGGTTTAACCTCACGTCTTGAATTCTATACCCACCGATGGCACGCTCACCTTTTCAAAAAAAAATAAAAATAGTTGAGCCCGTATACCTAGTAGTAATACTACTCTTAGAATTGTGTTTGCGCAAGTCACATCCTTCAAGGAGAGTGAATGTAGGGACAATTTCTTTTGAAAAGTTTGGGATAAATTTGTTTTTCTCTTTGCAATTAAACACAACCGAACTCTTCTACATGGCGAGGAAATGGGCGAGGGGAGTGAGGTGGAGGGGGGAACCGTTCACCCCCATCGGGATGCGGGCCATTGTTTTTTGCGCGCGCATCCCGAAGGGAGTGAACGGTTTCCCCCCATCCACCTCACTTCCCTCGCTGGTTTCCTCGCTCATTTCCTCGAAATCTAGAATTTTGCAACACAACCTAACTACAATGTTTGAATGATTCAATCCTGAAACTTAAATTCTAAAAAAAATCATCTAAGTATTCTTCAAGTGCAATAAACACTTCAATGATATATGGATTTTAGACTATCATGTTCTTTTCTTTTAAAAATTTAGAAAGAAGATTTTTGGTGGTCAGTCAGTTTCAGATGGTTGAGAGAATTTAGAACCAAAGGATAAGACTGGTAGTGCGAATCTTTTTGAACATTTGACAAACCGAATAAGAAGATGTGCGAAGGAAGAGTTAGGAGAGGGCAAAAGATGAGGTGTATATGATAAGGAGACATGGTGGTGGAATGTTGATGTGCGACAAACCATTGCGGAAAAGAAAATACGCTTTAAAGAGTGACAAAGATATAAATGCCTAGAGTCTTATGAGCTTTATAAGCAAGTTAAGAAATTGAGTAGTAAAGCAGTAGGGGGAGCTAAGAAGAGAACATATGATGATCTGTATTATAGACTAGGTACAAAGGAAATGGATAAGGATATTTTCAAGATAGCTAAAGTCAAATAACGAAAAACTAGGGACTTGAGTCATGTTAAGTGTGTTAAGCATGAGGATGAAAGAGTTTTAATGCAAGATAAAGCTATTTTAGATGGATGGAAGAGTTTTAATGCATGATAAAGCTATTTTAGATAGATGGAAGGATTACTTTTGGAACCTACTCAATGGAACACATTTAGGGAAGTTAAACTTTGAGGGGTATGCTTCACAGGAAGGGAGACATCCTGTATTCCATCGCAAAGTTAGTGCCACAGAAGTGAAAGAAGCTTTAAAAAGAATTAAGACTGGGAAGGCAGTTAGACCGGATGATATACTAATTGAAGCGTGGAAATGTCTAGGAGAAGTTGGGATTCAATGGCTAACTAAGCTCTTTAATAGGATTTTGAAAACTAGAAAAATGTCAGATTCGTGGAGGCATAACATTGTGGTACCAATTTATAAGAACAAAGGGGATATTCAGAATTGCTCGAACTATAGAAGGATAAAGCTTATGAGTCATACGATGAAGCTTTGGGAAAAGGGCTATAGAACGAAGAATTAGGAGTTTATCCACGGTTTCGGAGAATCAATTTGGATTTATGCCGGGTAGGTTTACTACGGAGCTCATCTTCATGCTTAGGCAAATTATAGAAAAATATTGAGAGGAACGTAAGAGTTTGCATATGATTTTTATTGATCTGGAGAAAGCTTACGATAGGGTCCTCAGGGAGTTAATTTGGTGGGTGCTTGAAAGGAATAAAATGTCTCAATGTTATGTCGATATCATTAAGGATATGTATGAAGGAGTTGTAACAAGTGTTCGCTCAGTGGGTGGGATGTCCAATGAATTTTCAGAGTTAGTAGAACTACATCAAGGGTCGGCCTTAAGTCCATATCTTTTTGCTTTGGTCATGGATGAGTTGACGAGACATCTGCAAGAAGATGTACCTTGGTGCATGTTATTTGCATATGATATTGTCTTAATTGATGAGACCAGTGAAGGTTTAGGTCAGAAATTAGATAGGTGACGGGAGGCTTTAAACAGTAAGGGTTTTAGAATTAGTCATTCGAAGATGAAGTATCTAGTGTACAACTTTGGTTGTAAATCACGAGGGATGAGTAATGTAATTGAGATCAAAGGTGTGGAGGTCCTAGAGTGTGAAACTTTTCGATATCTAGGATCTATAATTCAAGAGAATGAGGCTATTGGAGAAGATATAGACTATAAGATTAAAGCTAGTTGGCTGAAATGGAGAATGGCGTAAGGAGTATTATGCGATAAAATGATGCATGCAAGGCTAAAAGAGAAATGTTATAAGACAATTGTTTGATCAGCCATGCTATACGGTTCAAAATGTTGGGCTACTACTGGACAATATACACATAGGATAGCAGTAGCAGAAATGCATATGTTAAGGTGGATGTGTGGTAAAACCCGTAAGGATAAAATTAGGAATGAATGAATTAGGAGACACTTAGGTGTAGAGCCCATAGAGGACAAAATTAGAGAAAGACGTTTAACTTAGTTTGGTCACGTGCGAAGGAGACCAAACACGATGTCAATTAGAAAATGTTTAGATTGGCAAGTTAATGGAGGGTGTAGACGGAGGGGGTGACCGTTGAAAACTTGGATGAAGGCGGTGAATGAAGACATCATTGCGCATGGATTAGGCAAGGATATGTGGGAAGACCGCATTGCTTGGAAAACCAAAATTCATGTAGCCGACCCCGAAAATATCAGGAATGGGCTTTGATAATCGTAAGCTCTCTTCAGGCAAGTATCTCGAGAATCATATTCGAACGAACAACTACAACTGCTTTCAACTAGGAAGCAAACACCTGAGTATCTTCCACACAGGAAAACTCCCTTCTACGGATTGTTCTTAGATTGGAAACTATTTCCCGTGTATCTAGAAGCACATAGCTAACATAGAACTTCCCTCCTACAGCACGACTCCTAATTAGGGAGGGATCTCCACAAAGATCTCCTTTCTAAACTACGCATAGGATGGCCTGGTAGAACCAAGACTCTTTGCACTATAAATAAGACATGAGGTTGGTAAGCTAAGGTACGCTACGAATTCCTTGTTACAACATTACACATTCCTCAAAGCCCTGTATGACTTTAGCATCGGAGTGTCATCGGCCACCCCACAGTGGTCTGTGGCTCGCGTGCGTTACTTGTGCAGGTCAACAGGATTAGGTCAAAGCAGGGAGCGAAAAAAAACTGCATCAGTTTGGCGCCGTCCGTGGGGACAACATAGTTCTTAACTTTACACTAGTCGTCGTTTCCTATCAAAACCTAGAGAGATGGTGACCACCAGATCATACAACAACAGAAAGCTAGGGGACACATCTGAAGCTCAGACCGTCCTTGTACCGCCTGTCTCGGCGAATCCTGTCATGCATGGGCAGTCAACTCACGCTCCCGCACCAACGACAACACCATTGAACCCCGGGTCAGATATACACTCTATTTTCATACACCAGGCTCTGTCGGTGATTAAGATGCTTGAATCAATGAAGCAGAGCCCTGACGAGACGTTGTAAAGGTATTTAACCCGCTTTAATAGCGGGTTGACTACCGTCCGTGTAATAGCCACATAATTAAATAAATGTAAATATTACTTATTTATTAACCTGTGAAATATACTGAAATTTTATATAATATAAAAAAATTGATTTGTTTGCAGTTGCTAAATAGAATAAAAATGTGGGGTTAGTTTATAAACTTGTGTTATTCTTTTTATTGGGCTTGGGCCCAGACTCATGTGTAGATTTTGGATTTTGGCTATGGTTTTAACATTGAGTA
This sequence comes from Berberis vulgaris, assembly GCA_963556465.1. Classification (NCBI taxonomy): domain Eukaryota; kingdom Viridiplantae; phylum Streptophyta; class Magnoliopsida; order Ranunculales; family Berberidaceae; genus Berberis; species Berberis vulgaris. The sequence goes on from OY747137.1 coordinate 5,251,666, forward strand.
TGTTTTTGCTAAATAAAGAGGGTGCATATATACTTTATAAAACCCAATTCTTAATGGGTTTTTTTACTAAATTGTTTGGTTTTGTGTTGGAGGTGACAAAAAACGTGACTTAATGGGAGAGAAAGAAAATGTGAGAAAAAAAAAATAGAAGAGAAAAACAAGAGAAAAAAAAGATAAATATAAAGAAAAAGATAAATAGAGATGATGAAGAAGAAGACTAAAGAGAAGTATGGAATGAGAAATTGAATAAGAGAAAATAAAGAGAAGAAAGAAAGGAAGGGAAAAAGATAAAGAAATAAAGAGAGATGATTATGTCATCTAAAAAAAATGACAGACAATAAAAGAATATGAAGAATGGGAGGAAGTGCGTGAGCGCGTGCGGAAAAGGTTTGCACAAGGATGGCTCAAGGTTGAAATAAATTTTTTTTATGAGTTTTCTTCATTCTTCATGATATTTTTATTATTTAGTTTTCTTTATTTTCTTTCCTGAAATTTTCAATTTGTGAAATTACCATTGCGCTTGAATCTCCCCACTTTGGGCTTGTTTATGAATTATTTGTTTACTTTAATGGTATGCAATATCTTTTATCTATATAGATATGGATGTTTGATGACCAAACCCTTTAATTAATTCTCTTAGATTTTATTTCATGTTCTGTGATTACATATTGAGTTTATAGTTTTAGTATGGAAGGTTACATAAATTGTATACTAATTTTTATTAATATTTTATATTCACATCTTCACACAGAACTTTACTTCTTCTTATCAGGATTAAATCCTCTTGATTTTTATTGATATATGGGCATGAACCAAGTGATGACCATAGAAGATAACTTAGACTTGATAAGACGAATAAATAAATAAATAGCTAAATGAACAAATAAATAAATAAATTGATGATACCCCGAGGTGATTATAATTCAATATATATGATTGTGTTTTGTTTGCTTCATAAGACAAATTGGTGGTTATAAAAATTTTAAAAAAATAATAATAATATAATAATAATAATAATAATAATAATAATAATAATAATAATAATAATAATAATAATAATTTCATGCCCTACTACGTGCCTATGCCATTTAACAAAACTTTCATAATTTAATTGTTTGAAATAATCATGTGATTCATAACAATTATGGTACATTAAATTCTTTAGAGGTTTTTGTTATTTCTTTATTTATGTAATGTAAGGTTAGAATAGGAAATAAATAGTATTAAACTTTGGGATCCTCTTCATCTTACTATTCATGATGACATGGGTAACACTTATTTTTTTTGTTGACATTATGGATTTAAATTGGTGGACCACTAAATCATGTAGAAACATTAATAATAATCAACATTTTAGACTTATCTTTAGAGAATGGAGAAAAGAAAAGTTATTGACTATGTCAACTCCTTATATTGTCAGAACCCTTGATACCCATTTTGTATTTGATTAAATTGTTTTAGAGTTCAAATAATAAAGACACTGAGTTGACTCACTAGTTTATGTGATGTATTAATCGAGGACTAGGTTTAGTCAAAATAACATGGAACAATAAATCCAATAAATTTATGACCAAAATTCTCGAATTTCAAACATTTGGGCCTAACAATTTTTCCTATCCCAGTAAATTTTGTGAGCTTTTCTAACTTTGTTTATAAATCAATATATTTACAGATTTTGCCCTCACCCACTATTTAAAAGTCTGGGATGGGCTGGATAGTTGTACCTTAATATTGAAACTTGATATACACGTAATTATTACAAAATATATCCCTTAATTTATATATGTTAGTGCTTCAATTAATATATTTTATTCTAATTATTTCATTTTCATGTTTTTGTAGGAATTTGCGCGTGAACGATAAAATCGCATTAAGGCGACAATTTGAGGAAATTATTAATTTGTTGATTCTAGCGGTGGTACAAAAGAGTGGTTCACACATCTAAGCCTAACCCAAATAAGCATAGGTCCACTTACTTTAATCAAACCCAAGCCCAGAAAGCCAGAATCCTAAGCCCAGCCTAACAAGAAAATAGGGGAACCCTATTTAGGTTTCTCTCTTGCCTTCTCTTTGGACACTCCTCTCTTCCACGTTTTCTGCTCCTCCTCTCTTTTCCAGCCACCATCACCACCTCCACCGAGGCAGAGCCCTGTGTCTCTCGCCACTAACCAGCCACCGTCCTCGCCACCGTCACTAACCACCCTGTTTCACGGTACAAACACCGACCTCGCCACCGTCCTCGCTGTCCATAACACAGCCGCCACCACCATCTCCCTCCCTCTCTCTCACAGCCACCACCACCGCGACAGACTCGCTACCACCGCGAAACAGACAGGGCACCTCCCTGTTTCGTTCCCTGTTTCGCCGCCCTGTCTCCATCTCACCACCACCGAGCACCACCTAAGCCACCTCACGCACAGGACAGCCCCTGTTTCTCCTCCTTCACGAACCGCGCGCACAGACCAGACCGAGCAACCACCGCCATCACCGCCCGAAACAGAAGCTCGCGACAGGGAGGCGCTCCCTGTTTCGCTTCCACCTCTCGTTGTTCCTCACTCTCTCTCTTTGTTCTTGCAGGTACCGGAGCTGGTCGGGAGGAGAGGAAGCTCGCGAGGAGCGAAATAGACGCGGCGGAGTTGGTCACTTCTCGCTGGGGACGAAGGAGCTGCAGAGCAGCGAATTCGCGCGGGAGAAAACTGTTTTTCAAAACTGAAAAACAGTTTTGGCTATTGACACCCCGAGAATCTGTAAGAGCCACCACAGAGCCTTTTTAGTTCTTTTTCTCGGGATTCGTGCGCGTACAGGAAGTGATGGATTCCTCCTCCAGTGATGCTGTGACCACCACCACCATGAGTCACTAAACCCCACGCAAGGTGAAGAGGTGAACTCCTAGATGTAACGCATTAAATTAGTATTTGATTCGCTTTAAGTTTTCACGACGAATAATGATGTTTAATGATTCTCACTTTTATTTAATATAGAAATTTATGTTATTTCAGTGACAAGGATATCATAGATTTCTTCGTAGATTTTTATTATTCCGGTGATTATCTTTTCTTCTCCATATAAGCTTAGTCACGTTTTTCTTATGTGTGGAATGTTTAAGAGTTAATTGATTCCGGTAGGTTAGTTATATGTGATCGTCATTTATTACGGTATTGTCTCCGGATATATCGTAAGTTTAGGATATCACATATGACAAACCTTTGTGTTTTCTTAGAAGAAGTGAAATCTAAAATTCATTTACATTAGGGTATATTAATGATTAAAAAATTATTTTTCCGATTACGTCGTTTGGGATGTGAAACACGTAGTTGAGTCATCATAGCGAATCAATACTAGTTGGCGCGTGAAGTCTAGGAGGGATCCTTGGAACCTTGTGATTTTTCCAAACTTAATTTTCATTAAATTAAATTCAATTTCGTATTTTAAATTTGTTAGAATTTATTAACTTTAGTTTCGCATAGTTTGTCTTCCTTAACCTTATTTTGTAGATCGTTTTTCCTCGTGGGATCGACACCCCATTCTTTACTGCAATTGACCGCGTGTACTGTTTGGGCGTAATCAAAACCCAACCTGGACTTAGTTTGATTATAATGTGGTTTGAGTTTAGTTCGATTAAATGATTTGAAATTTATATGGGGAGTATTCATCATTTGAGGAAATGTATTGAGTATTTGTATGGTTATTGCGTATGTGTGTTTGTATTTGTATTATTTGCTTATGACTCAAATTTTATTGTTATGCGCATAGACTTGTCAAAGAATATGAATTTCCTATATTGAATGGACTTGATCGCCGTATTGTTAAAAAAAAATGTGTTTATGAAAAATGCTAGTTTTCTCAAAAGAATGGGTTAATATTGTGGTTGATTTATTTATGGTTGACAAAGTGTCACCATAAAAGAGTTTTAGTTGATTTTTATGCTCTTAACTCTTTTCCACAACTCCAAAAAAAAATTTGAAAAATGTGTTTTTTATATACAAACTTGCTTGTATACGTGTGATATAATTTTGGTATGCAGACTTGCTTGCATATCGGGTACGTCGTTCCATGTGAGTTCAATAATACGTGTAGTATTTAGAAAATACTTGCCATGGATCGAATTTTGGGTGAGATGACATGTCCCTCGATGTGGCACCCCACTTTGGACATGTACGCTCCGAGTGGTTTCAAAGGTAAGAGAGATACACTTGGGTGAGGTGTGTTCGGCACAGGAAGATAGTGCGATTGTGGAAAAGGAACGATTTTTTTTTCTGTATATGCATGGTTGCTTTGAGGGAAGAAATTAAATGCTCATTCAATTATTGAATGAGAACTACATGTCTTCCTCAAGGTAAATATGTTTGTTGTGAGTATAATATGATTTTCTTGAGGGAAGAAACTAAATGCTCATTCGATTATTGAATACTATATGTCTTCTTTAAGGAAAATAAATGTTTTGTTGTTAATATTTCAATGATGGTGTATTAGGGTTATAAGTTTAACTTTGATGAAAGTAAATTACTCACGCGCGTATTGAAATATCGGTTAAAATAATATTCATGATGAATAATGATAAATTTAGAAATTTCATCTATTTTTTTATAACCGTTTCGTGCAGGATGGTAAGTCTACTAACATTTTTGCAGGTTAGACTTACCATGGTCAACCCTCACAGTGTAAGTATTGGTAAAAATAAATATTTACTATAGGTACGATAGAACTTATTAGTATGACAAGTTTGCATCGTTGATGAACTACATATTTTTGAGTTGTTTCCTTTTGTATGTAATATATGAAACTTATTTGATTTTATAGAGTTGAAGATTACTCATACCAGCTACCTCACTGACACAAATAAGTTTATGCTTCTTAGGCATGTTCTTATTATACGTAGCCATTTATCCTTTCACAAGTTAGAGTTTTTGGGCGGCATTGTTGGAGATTTTTAATTGAGCGATCGTCTCCAAAGAGTTTACTGGTTAGAATTTTTTCATGATTAATTTTTATTTAATGTTTATGTTGTTAAATTTTCATGTCCCGAGTTTTGGGGAAGCGGATTATCCTAATCTTACGTGGATATAAAGATTTTTGTTTCCTCAAAAATTGGGGCATGACAGTCCGCGTATGCAATGACACAACGATCGTCTCAGCCTTCCTCAACGGGTTGCGAAAATGATAGTTTTACAACCGTCTGACATTGGACCCTCCAGCAAGCATGACGGATTTGACAAAGGAAACACAAAACTTCATCATCCTGGGAGAAAGACGAAGAGAAACCGAATCCAGGGAGCCATCGGTCAACAGAGTACATGTGCTTCATGTAGCACATTTCGAATTCGAACTATCCAACAGGTCTAGAGTTATGAGGATTCAAGCGATACGTGGTGAGCAGCCGCCGCAACGTGGTCTGAGGCAAGGTTCATCTGCGCCGCTAGTATTTATGCAGAAGGATCTCCAGGGCATACAATTCCCGCACGACGCCGCCTTGGTGGTGACAATTTCCCTAGCGAGCTGGGAGGTGAGAAGGTCCTTGGTTGATACTGAAAGCTCAATGAGCGTTATGTTCCTCCGCACGCTCCGCGACATGCAACTAGATGATGCAGCATTGACCCTTGATAGTCGTTTAGTGACTGACTTCAGTGGCGAAAAACAACTCCCTGTGGGAAAGATACAGCTGACGATAACAGCGGAAGAGCAGCTGACTCATAAAACCCTGTTTCAAGAGTTCATAGTGATCGACACGCCTTTGGCGTACAATGCGGTTTTAGAAAGACCCTGGATACATTATATGGGAGCGATGATCTACACCCTGCGCCAGTGCCTCAAATACCCTACGAACCAAGCGATCGGTATATTGAGAGAAAATCAGTTGGCGGCCAGGGAATGCCAATACATGATGACTTTGCCTCCCAACAGTCCTCAACAGGCAACAAATCCAACGCTCAAGACTACCCTTCGAACAACTCGAAGCATAGGAGAAAAGCAACATGCAGCGGGTAAGGAGGCACCAGTAAACCCTCGAGGAAGGTCCAATGTAAGACAACCAGAGGAAGAAACCTTCACAGTCTACCTCGACAGCCCTTGAAACAGCAAGGTCGTTCAGATCGGTTCCCGCCTAAGCAAGGTAGTGGCGAAGCAGCTTACAGAGTTGTTCCAACGTAACCAGTACATCTTCGCCTGGACCATGCGAGATATGGTGGGAATCAATCCATCAATAATCACTCATCGCCTCGAGGTCGACCCCTCGAAGAAAACCATTAGGTAGAAGAAAAGGCCCATGGCGCCCGAAAGGAACACGGTCATAAACGAAGAGGTACAATGTTTACTCGACGCAGACATGATCAAGGAAGCACGATATCCCGATTGACTGGCAAATACCGTTATCGTAAAAAGGAAAAACTAAAAGTGGAAAGTGTGCGTAGACTACACTGACCTTAACAAAGCATACCCAAAGGACAACTTTCCATTCCCCCGCATCGATCAGATCGTAGACTCCACTTCGGGACACAACGTATTCAGTTTTATGGACGTCTATTCAGGCTACAATCAAATATTGATGCACCCCCAAGATCTAGAGAAAACTTCATTCGTAACGAAAAGAGGAATATACTGCTATAGGGTAATGTCATTCGACTTGAAGAATGCAGGGGCTACTTACCAACGACTGGTCAAATGAATGTTCAAATAACAGATCGGTAGAAATATGAAAGTATACATCGACAACATGCTGGTCAAGAGCCTTCGCAGCCCCGACCACATACGAGATCTTGTTGAAGCATTCGACCAACTCAGGAAATATCAGATGAAACTCAACCCACAAAAGTGCACGTTCGAAGTCGAGTTGGAAAAATTCCTAGGCTACATAGTGATCAAAAGGGGGATTGAAGCCGATCCAAAACAGATTCAGGCTTCTCTCGACATCAAATCCCCGACCAATATCAGAGACGTTCAGAGCCTGACTGGGAGGGTAGCAGCACTCAACAGATTTATATCAAAGTCGTCCGACAAATGTCTCTCATTCTTCAAGATACTAAGAAGGAACAAAGGATTCTCATGGAGCGAAGAATGCGAACAAGCCTTTCAGAACCTGAAAGCATACATAGGGAGTCCGGAGCTATTATCGAAGCTCGCGATAGGTGTAACACTATACTTATACTTGTCTGTTTCCAAACACGCTATCAGTTCAGCTCTCGTATGAGACGACCAAGGAACCCAGAAGCCAGTATACTACACCAGGAAAACCTTCGTAAAAGCAGAAGCACACTATCCAGACCTGTAAAAGTTGGCTCTGGCAATGGTTGTATCATTTAGGAAACTGAGGCTCTATTTTCAAGCCCACTTCATAATGGTCCTGACCAAACATCCACTCCGTTCGGTATTGCATAAACCTGAGCTATTTGACAGGATCTTGACAGGATCGTGAAATGGTCGGTAGATCTCGGGCAATTTGACATAAGCTACGCTCCAAGAACCGCCATCAAAGCTCAGGTGCTTGCATATTTCATCGCTGAATTTACCGGCGAAGAAGAGCCGAGGGTAGACTTTCAACCTTCAGAATCGGATGTCCAAGCATGGACCCTGTGTTGCGACGGATCTTTAACAAATAGGCCGAGCGGAGCAGGGATCACACTCCGCTCCCCCAGCGACTACACCCTCGAAAAGGCCGTCAGATTCGACTTCTCCGCTTCAAATAACGAGGTCGAAGACAAAACACTAAGCTAGCTTTTGAGATCGACATAGATCACCTAACAACATACAGTGACTCAAGACTAGTGGTCAACTAGGTCAAAGAAGATTTTAATAGCAAATATCCCCGCATGATAGCCTACCGCAACCAGGTACTTGGCGTAATGGACAAATTCAAGAGTTGTTAGCTCACACAGTGCCCCCGAGACGATAACCAAAGTGTTGACGCGCTAGCAAAAGAAGCCTCAACCTCCAACAAAGTCTCCAGTGGCCTCATTGAGTATCAAGAAAAGTCAAGCCTTGACGAGGATGAGCACAGAGATATCTGCACTGTGGAAGCACAACCAAATTGGATGGCTCCGATACTAGAATATATAGCGTCGGGAGCCCTACCGGTTGAGAAGGTCGAAGCACGAAGACTTAAAATCAGAGCAACAAGGTACACTCTCCTAAACGACAAGTTATACAAGAGATCGGTGACAGGACCCCTACTCCGATGACTATTGCCTTCAGAGGCAAACCAAGTCTTGGGAACTATCCACAGCAATATTTGTGGGAATCACCCAAGGGAAAGAACCCTTGCCCATAAGGCCCTGACTCTAGGGTATTATTGGCCAACCATGCAGTGAGACACCAAAGATATCGTCCGCAAGTGCGACAAATGTCAGAGGTTCGCGCCATATACCCATATGTCAGCCCAGCCACTGACTGGTCCATGGCCGTTTGCACAATGGGGAATGGACATCGTCGAGCCACTCTCGACATCTACTGGTAAAAAATTTCTTATTGTCGCCATCAACTACTTCACCAAGTGGGTCGAGCTAGAGCCCATATCCAAAATAGGGCAGGTCCAGATCAAAAATTCATTTGGGCCACCATCATCAGCAGATTTGGCATCCCCAGAGTATTGGTTAGTGACAACAAAACTCAGTTCGAATGTAGCAAGGTCAACGAACTGTGCAAAAGTCTGGGAGTCAAACACCACTTCTCCTCGCCAAGACACCCCCAGGCCAACGCCCAAACGGAAGTTACTAACCGGACAATCCTAGATGCCATCAAGAGAAAGTTCGATGCAGCCAAAGAAAAATGGGTTTCAGAGCTACCAGGAATACTCTAGGCGTATCGAACGACTAAAAGAATCCCTATCGAAGAGACACACTTCGCCCTAGCGTTCGAGTCGAAAGCTATGGTTCCGGTAGAACTAGAGGTGCCAACCTTCTGGATGGAAGAGTTCGTACCAGCATGTAACAATGAAACCTTACGCGTGGGATTAGACCTCATTGATGAAAAATGGGATCTAGCTTCCACCAAGATAGTCGTCTACCAACAACGGATGGCGCAGTACTATAACAAGAAAGTCAAGCCACGCAAATTCAAGGTGGGGGATTGGAACTTCCATTGTCGTCTGTTACAGCTCTCTACCAACTCGAGTGTGACCAAACTTGAATATCTCTCGGAAGCCTAATCCGCTATGCGCAGGTCGCGATGGCTGAGGAAGTGGGAGTCGAGTCAGCGCTTGTCCGTTTATGACGACGACTCCCTAATGGAACATTGTTTTCGATACAGACAATGATCACCGAACTTACTAGGTAAGCATAGTCAGCTTGCGACTAATGATGACGACTTCTGGTGCCCAAAGCCTAATCCATTTTGCACGGGTCAAGACAGCTGAGAAAGTGGGAGTCTGATCAGCGTTTGTTTGCTGATGATGACGACTCGCCAAAGGATCATTGCTCTCGATACAGGCAATGATCGTCGAACTTACTAGGTAAACTTAGTCAGTTTGTGACTGATGACGATGATTTCTAGTGCCTAAAGCCTAATCCACTCTGCGCGGGTGACGATGACTGAGGAAGTGAGAGTCTAGTCAGCGCTAGTCCGCTGAAAACGACGACTCGCCAAGGGATCATTGCAATAAGTACAAACAATGATAGTCGAACTTACCAGGTAAGCTTAGTCAGTTCGCGACTGATGACGACAGCTTCTGGTGCCCAAAGCCTAATCCTTTCCGTGCGGGTCACAACGGCTGAGGAAATGGGAGTCTAGTCAACGTTTGTTCGCTGATGACGAAGACTCGTCAAGGGATCATTGCTCTCAATACAAACAATAATCGTCGAACTTATCAGGTAAGCTTAGTCAGTTCGTGACTGATGACAACAACTTCTGGTACGCCAAGCCTAATCCGCTCCGCGCGGGTCACGACAGCGGAACAAATGGAAGCAGAAGTCAGCGCTAGTCTGCCAACACTGAAGGAGTCATTACAGACAATTAGGGGTGGGCATCTCATCCCGAACCCGTCCCGTCCCAATTTTTTGGGTCCTTTTGGGATTGATCAAACTCATCCTGATCCCGTCCTGTCCCGATCTAGAGTGGGATGGGATCAGGATGAAAATTTTCAATCTCGCCTATCTTCGTTCCGTCCTGTCCCGAATTCATTTATTTAATAATAATAATAATTATTAATTTTAATCAAAATACTCTTCTAAATTAAAGTTTAGGATGTGTTGAAATTAAATCAATGTTTGATGAAATTCTATATGAAATCTAAATAAATTAAATCATTAATTCTAAATGAAATTTAATATTTATTTGCCTTCCAAAAAAAAAGTTTAATATTTATTTATTTATTTAATATCTATTATTATTTATGATGTAAGTTATATGTATATAAATTTGACATTATTGGTGTGTGAGTAATGTGAGATAAAACTCTTTTTGTTATTTTTTATTGGATGACTGTTTTGTACGTGCTCATCCCGTCCCATCCCGTCTCGTCCTAATCCCGTTTGAGATGGGACGAGGTCTATCCCGTCCCGTCCCGTGCCCACCCCTACAGACAATGACAGAGGTAATTTGGTCAACCCTTGGCTAACAGCGACTTCCGTTAGTTAACCCCTAATCTGTAACAATAGCAATATAGTTTGATTGAAGAAGATAGGCATTCCGCCTAGCAGTACAAACTCTACGATCTACAAAGCAAATGTGACAATACAGGACAAAAACAACACTTTCATTAAAAAAACATCTCTATATAATATCCGCCCATGAAAGGACATTACAATCAATCTAAGAAGAAACATCCTCCTCATTTGTTATCCTTGCAGTACTAGAGCCCTCCCCTTAGTTGATCGGCCCAACAACACCCCTCCTATAGCGGGCAAAGTCAAGATCGATATCGGGGTACTCTACTCTAATCAGTTTTAGGAGCTCCAGTTTGCCCCGAATGACCTCGGACGAGATCAGTATCTTGAACCCTTAAGAGAATTGTGAACAATATCTTGAACCCGCTCGGTGCCATTTGAGTAAGAGGCATGCAAAAATGGGTAAAGAAGCGCCAAACATCATCCGACATCGAAATCGAGTCCGAACTTGAACATACCTCGGTGCAAGCCTACAAACCAATGAGGAGGCACAATCGGACCTAAAACTCCAAAAGCAGGAACAATTTGCAAATTTCCAAGGATACGGTACAGATTACGGAACCTGATCAACTTAGTTTCGTCAACCAAGCTACCATTGATATTCACGTAATTATTACATAACATATCCCTTAATTTATATATGTTAGTGTTTCGATTATTATATTTTATTCTTATTATTTCATTTTCATGTATTTGTAGGAATTTGAGCGTGAACAATGAAATCGCATTAAGGCGACAATTTAATGAATGATCAATTGGTTGATCAAAGTAGATGGTCACATATCTAAACCTAACCCAAATAAACCTAGGTCTACCTAATTTAACCTAAGCCCAAACCCAAAATGCTAACCTAAAAACTCAAGCCCAACGCCTTTTGGAGAACCCAAGCCCAAGAAAATAGGAGAACCCTATTTAGCTCTCCCCATTTTGGAGAAATGCTCCTCTATCTTCTTCCACGTTCCTTCTCCCCTCCTCTCTTTTCCAGCCACCATGCCTGCAATCCTCGCTCGATAGGAGAACCGGCAATGCGATCATCCCGCCACCACCACCTCCTCCTCGTCCTCCACCATCAACCGTCACCTCGCCTTCCTCCCTCACCCGCTCTTCCTCGCTCGCTAGGGAGACGCCACACCCTGTCCATCGTAGACATCATCAACTCCAACGTCAACACAACCACGCACAACCACCGCCCTTGTCCCTGTCGCAAACCACAGTAACAACACGGCCCACGACCCCCCTGTTCCTCTATTCTTCCCCTGTTTTTGTGTCTATCTCTTCACCTCGCCACCGTCCAACATCCACACCGCCGAGCAGCACCATCAGACACCACCACCTCCTCCTTCTTGCTTCCCTCTTTCTTAGCCACCGCCCTATTCCACCGTGCGACAGAGCTCCACCGCCCTGTCTCCCTCCTCCATTCTCACCCTATTCGGTCTCTCTCTCTCTGTTCATCCTTCTCCCGGCCCTCTCTCTCTCTTGCAAGGACCGGAGCTCGTCGGAGGAACAAAGCTCGCAAGCAATAGCAGAAATAGGGAGCGCCTCCTTGTTTCACCATCCTTGTTCCTCTTCCTCCTTCACATATTTTTCTCTCTCGTGGTTTCCTCACTCTCTCTTTGTCTTATTGCAGGTACCGGAACCGTGCGGAGGAAGAAAGATCTCGTGAGAAACGAAGACAAAGGAGCTCGCGAGGAGCGCAGTTCGCTGGAGACAAAGACCAGAGGAACACGCGACTGTTCTGGTGGGAAACAACTATTTTTCAAACAATTTTGCTATTGGCACCCCCAATTTTTGTAAGAGCCACCACAGTACACTTGCAACAATTTCTCGGGATTCGCATCCGTGCAGAGATGACTTCCACCACCATTGATGCTGTGACCACCGCCACCATGAACTTCTAGACCCCACGCCGAGGCGAAGATGAAACCACAGGGTTTCCTAGAGTTTGTCGTATCTTAATTTATTGTTTTCCATATACTTGAACGTTAAACACATTTGATTTCTGAGTTTCAATAATTTGCTTTCACCGATTATATCCGGATTAATTATCTAGGCTAGTCGGTAGTTAGAAGTACGCTTTGTTGATATTCAAAGTCTACTTTAATCAATTAATCTGAATCTGTGATTGTGTGTGCCGTAAGAAGACATGCAATGCTAGGGGTTTAGAATTAGTTAAAATAAATATGTGATTGTGTGTGCCTTAAGAAGACACGAAATGCTAGGGGTTTATACCTTTGCTGAAATCAATTGCGAACTTAGATTAATCTTTAGGTTAGTCATGTTAATTCTTTAAAACAATAATTTGGATTACACAAATCTCGCAGAACCTGTGGTGGATTCGATGTCTCGGCCCATTCTCTTATCACCTTACCAATTTAATTTTAGTTGTCAATTTTATTTTCTTTTAATTTAGTAATTTACATCTGCTGTAACCCCCAACTCTAAATTAGTTTAAATAAGTCTTAGAATTCAATTGTCTGTCAATCCTTGTGGGATCGACCCGTATTTGCCACTGTCTACTAGTTAGATAGTCGTGCACTTGCGGTATTACAAGTAGGATTTATTAGCTTATTAATTTAGGTTAATAAAATCTCAATCAAGTTTTTGGCGCCGTTGCCGGGGATTGTAACGGTACAATCGAAATCTAGGGTTGTTTTTGCTAGTTTATAAATTAGGTTTAATTTTCTTTTTAGGAACAGTGTTACGAGTCATTTTCTTTAATTGTTTTATTTGCTTGAGTTTGAATTATTTTTTTGCATTTATTTTGCAGTGGTCACACACATAGGAGCTCAAGTGGGAACGAAGTGAAATTTTGCGATTCGCGAGGAAACTCTCTTCTACCCGGCGTCGCAAGTAACCCAAAAGAGGTTCACGCCGGAGGTAACTTCTACCCACCGCATCTGCACACGGTTTCTATGTGATCACTTGTGTTTAGCGTGTTCTAGATAGTATTGCATGCAAATTTGAATAGTGGCAGGATTGAGTTGAAACTTCCGTGCCCTCTCCCGCGGATAGGTTAATCACCATCTATTTTAGGGTTAGGAATCTAGGCCTTCACTATTTAAATTTGTAGCAAGATAATTATCTAGGACATGTGTGAAGGAACATATCCCATCTGGGAACAGTTTTTGAACTGGCATTTCACTTTGAGCTAGAGAGTGGAAAAAGAGGTAGGAGCAACTCTGTAGTGGCGGATTGATAGGAAATTACAGTGCCTCTCCCGCGGTTAGGTAAATTGAATTGAATATCATTCATGCATTAGTAAAGGAAAGCTCTAAGGTCGTCTGCCATTTATTTTGTTTGTGCATCATCTAGGTGTCACTTAGGGTTTCGTTGTTTTATCTTTTAGAGTTAGGTCATCTTCATATAGCAGTTAGGCTTGCATAAAAAAAATAAAAAAATTGAAGTCTATTTAGGAGTGTTGACTTTGAACCTTCGTTATCCATTAGTTTATGCATACCTGGGTGCGTGATTCTAAGATTAGACTTGTTCGACAAGAATTCGAAGAGTTCTTTGGAGTCCCCATTACCTATTTAGGTTCATCATCCTTGTCCACTGAGGTGGCTGAGGGAAGGCCTTTAAGGATTACTTCGCCCCTCTTCCTAGTAGTGTTCCATCTTGCATTGTCTTACCTGAGACAAATACAAACAGTTTCGAACTCAAACCATCTATTATTCATCTCTTGCCCACTTTTTATGGTTTTGAGAAAGATGACCCTTATCTTCATGTCAAAGAATTTCTTGACATCTGCGCTACCCTGAAGTACCAAAACTTTTCTGATGATTCGGTCCGTCTTAGGTTATTTCCCTTTTCTCTGAAAGATAAGGCGAAATCATGGTTAAATGCATTAGAGACGGGATCCATCACATCATGGGATGCGTTGTCAAGAAAGTTCTTGACAAAATACTTCCCCATTCATAAAACGAATGCCCTCCAACGAGATTTATCTAATTTTCAACAAAAAAGGGTGAACATTTCTATGAATGTTGGGAAAGGTTCAATGAGCTCATTGTCAGGTGTCCCCATCACGGATTTGCGAAGTGGCGGTTGGTTCAATACTTCCAAGACGGTTTAACCGCTCAAAACCGTCGTATGATTGATGCTACCAATGGTGGGTCATTAATGAAAATGAGAGTCAATGAGATATGAGAATTCTTTGAAACTCTTTCCGAAAATTCTCAAAAATGGGATTATTCGATAAATGAGTCTGATAGGCGTAAGGGTGGTATTTATGAAGTTAGAGATACATCTGTTCAACCCCCTTATGCCTCAAAGTTAGAGATGACTGTTATGACCATGATTCAAAATATAGATGCACTCTTGAATTTGACTCAACATGCACTTCCCGCAAATGCTTCATTCGAAGTCTGTGCTGCATGTTCAAGTCCTGGTCATTCAATAGCTAATTGTGACTTGCAAAACGATTATCCTACATACTATGCTGAGCAAGTCAACGCTTTTAATGCGATACGGCGACCTGGCAATAATCTGCAACCTAACTATTACAATTCAGGGTTCGCCAAAAATCCAAGTCTCTCCTGGGCCCATGGCCCACACCAAGGAAGACATGTTGTTGTCTCTCAGGCTCCTCAAGCCCCTAGCTCTGTTAGGCCCCACCATAACCAAGTTCTTCCATCCAACACATCAAATTTTTGGCACCGTTGTCGGGGATTGTAACGATACCAAAAACTTGATTGAGATTTTATTAACCTAAATTAATAAGCTAATAAATCCTACTTGTAATACCGCAAGTGCACGGCTGTCTAACTAGTAGACAGTGGCAAATACGGGTCGATCCCACGAGGATTGACAGACAATCGAATTCTAAGACTTATTTAAACTAATTTAGAGTTGGGGGTTACAGCAGATGTAAATTACTAAATTAAAAGAAAATAAAATTGACAACTAAAATTAAATTGGTAAGGTGATAAGAGAATGGGCCGAGACATCGAATCCACCACAGGTTCTTCGAGATTTGTGTAATCCAAATTATTGTTTTCAAGAATTAACATGACTAACCTAAAGATTAATTTTAGTTCGCAATTGATTTCAGCAAAGGTATAAACCCCTAGCATTGCGTGTCTTCTTACGGCACACACACTCACATATTTATTTTAACTAATTCTAAACCCCTAGCATTGCATGTCTTCTTACGGCACACACAATCACAGATTCAGATTAATTGATTAAAGCATGCTTTGAATATCAACAAATGGTACTTCTAACTACCGATTAGTCTAGATAATTAATCCGGATATAATCGGTGAAAGGAAATTATTGAAACTCATAAATCAAATGTGTTTAACGTTCAAGTATATGGAAAACAATAAATTAAGATACGACAAACTCTAGGAAACCCATTGGTTTCATCTTGCCTCAGCGCAGGGTCTAGAAGATCATGGTGGCGGTGGTCACAGCAACAATGGAGGTGGAAGTCATCTCTGCACGGATGCGAATCCCGAGAAATTGTTGCAAGTGTACTGTGGTGGCTCTTACATAAATTGGGGGTGCCAATAGCAAAATTGTTTAAAAACAGTTGTTTCACGCCAGAACAGTCGCACGTTCCTCTGGTCTTCATCTCCAGTGAGCCGCGCTCCTCGCAAGCTCCTTCGTCTTCGCTTCTCGCGAGATCTTTTTTCATCCGAACGGCTCTGGTACCTGCAGGAAGACAGAAAGAGGGTGAGGAAACCACGAGAGAGAAAGAGGAAGCGGAAGGATGAAGAGGAACAGGGACGGTGAAACAGGGAGGCACTCCCTGTTTCTGCTACTGCTTGCGAGCTTTGTCATCCGACGAGCTCAGGTCCTTGCAAGAGAGAGAGAAGGCCGGGAGAAGGATGAACAGAGAGAGAAACCGAAGAGGGTGAGAATGGAGGAGGGAGACAGAGCGGTGGAGCTCTGTCGCGCGGTGGAACAGGGCAGTGGCTGAGAAATAGGGAAGTAAGAAGGTGGAGGTGGTGGCGTTTGATGGTGGTGCTCGGCGGTGTGGATGCTGGACGGTAGCGAGGTGAAGAGATAGACACGAAAACAGGGGAAGAAGAGAGGAACAAGAGGGTTGTGGGCGGTGTTGTTACGGTGGTATGCAACAGGGACAGGGGTGGTGGTTGTGCGTGGTTGTATTGACGCGAGAGTTGATGATGTCTACGATGGACAGGGTGTGGCGTCTTCCTAGCGAGCGAGGAAGAGCGGGTGAGGGAGGAAGGCGAGGTGACGACTGATGGTGGAGGACGAGGAGGAGGTGGTGGTGGCGGGATGATCGCACTGTCGGTTCTCCTATCGAGCGAGGATTGTCGGCAGGGTGGATTGGTGTGGTGGCTGGAAAAGAGAGGAGGGGAGAAGGAACGTGGAAGAAGAGAGAAGAGCTTTTCTCCAAAATGGGGAGAGCTAAATAGGGTTCTCCTATTTTCTTGGGCTTGGGTTCTCCAAAAGGCGTTGGGCTTGGTTTTTAGGTTAGCATTTTGGGTTTGGGCTTAGGTTAAATTATGTACACCTAGGTTTATTTGGGTTTGGTTTAGATATGTGACCATCTACTTTGTACCACCGCTATAATCAACCAATTTTTTTTTTTTTTTTTTTTTTTTTTTTTTGAAAGGCAAGCGTGGGGGAATATATGGGCTCCCCAAACCACTGAAAATAAAAGGATTAAATGATCAGATTACATTCGCAAGTATTTCCTTCCACTCGCATCATCAAATATAATCTTTTTAAGATCTTCAGTAAAGGAGCTAGGGACTAACTCCACAAACTCATGTGTAGGCAACAGTTTAGATAATATATCAGCAGCTTGGTTTGTTTCTCTCACTGTGTGTGTAAGCTTGCAATCTTCGAAAACGCCAATGGCTCGTTTCAACCTTCTTGTGATGTGTATAGCTTCCCATGGTGGCACTTTATTGGTAGTAAGATACTTGAGAGCATTACTAGAATCCATGCATAGTTCAACTCTTTGTAATCCAAGCTGTTGTGCTAACTTGACCCCTATTGCAACCCCCTGCAGTTCATGCAAGACTACTAATCGCGCTACTTGAGATCCCGCAGCTGCTGCCAGTACATGACCTGTATGATCCCGAATTATAGCACCATAACCTCCTCTACTTTAGGTTAGCGAGCCGTCTGAATTCACCTTATACCAACCCTGTATTGGTTTCAACCATTGATGCAGAGTTCCTCTAGGTAACTGGAAGTTGACACTGATTTTACACTTGTCAAAGAAAGCTCTATTTTCTGCAGTATCTACCACCTGAAGATCCAGTACCGATGCACGCAACCTGATGTCCTCAATTATCTTAGGAATGAGCATCACGGCAGCTCTATGTTTTCTCTGAAATTGTCTGCAATTGCGTTCTGTCCAGAAATGGTATATTGTAGCATTTAGGGCCAGCTTCCTCACAGTTGTGCTCTCTGATGTACCAGTGAACTGCTGCTTACACCACTTCCATTCTTCTTCCCAATCCAGGGGGCTATGATTGTAGCTCAAGTAGTGCAGCACAGAAGACCACACAAAACTAGAGTAGCAACATTTGAAAAATAAGTGTTCTTCGTTCTCTGGCTCGTCATTGCATAATATGCATACTGACCTATCAATGACATTCCATGCTTTCAATTTGTCCTGGGTCTTGAGAGCTCTATGAAGAGCTAACCATGTAACAAAACTATGTCTTGGTATTCTCCCCTTGTACCAAACCAGGTTGGACCATGAAATAACTTCACCTCTCTGTCTCAAAGCATGATATGCACTCTTATTTGATCATTCATTAAATTGATCATTCATTAAATTGATCATTCATTAAATTTGATCATTCATTAAATTGTCGCCTTAATGCGATTTCATCGTTCACGCTCAAATTCCTACAAATACATGAAATTGAAATAATAAGAATAAAATATAATAATCGAAACACTAACATATATAAATTAAGGGATATATTATGTAATAATTACGTGAATATCAAATACCCCCAAACCTATATTTTGCTAGTCTTCGAGCAAAACAATAGAAATAAAATTCTAACTCACTTTCGCAGGAATCATCGATTACACTTACCTTAAACGTGCAACAATGCTTTAAACCCCTAGATTACCTCTAGTGGACGAGTTATAGTCTCGTGAGAGTTTCCAGAAATGTTACCCAAAAACATTATGACTCAATAAATTTCCAAAACATGGTAACTCGATCTATTATCCTCAGAGTAAGAATCTAATTGCCAAAAAAAATTTGAAAACAGCTAACAGTCTCACAACAATTTAATAATACCCAAAGGTTAAATAAATTTCATCAATTATTCCCAACTCGAAGTGTGTGTGTGCATGGCCTTATCAACATAACTTTATTTTTCTCAGCAAAGATACGACTAGATAACCTTTGAATTGTACGCTTCGACTACAACTCTCTCTTGTCACTCAAAGATTGGTTAGCTATCAGTTAGTTTATATGTGAGAAAGAAAATAATATATGGAAAGACAAACATCTCACATATAATAATCATGGAAAAATAGATTTTTCAAAGAATGAAATGAATATGATCTCATGGACAGGAATATCAATTACTTTGAGAGTGTTGAATCACACGCCATAGTTCTTGTTTATTTAATCTCCACGTCTATGAACCAAACTTTTACTTAAGATCAATTAGGTCTTTATTAGGTTGTAATGAGGATAAGATTTTGGCTAACAAGAATGGAAAAGGATACGAGAAAATTTTCTGAGAATGGATACACCTTTTAATAAGCACGTGGGGCTCTGAAGAATAAACCAATGTTATACACCATTAATTTTTCTTCCTTCGAAATTCTTCTTTATATATATATATATTTCCTTTCTTTCTTGTATACATGCTTTCCCCTTCTGCACAATAAAATATTTCAGTCCCAATGATTCATGGAATATTTAATTTCAACTCTTTTTATTTGCCCATTTCAAAAATACATCAACCATACACATTCTCAGAGACATTGGGTAAGGATAAAAATAATATGGGATATTACTCCCTAACTGGAGTAGGTACTGAAAATGGGGTTAGCAAAGAAAAAGTCGATTTAAAGGTTCAAAGGGCTACAAACGGATATTTATCATTGGGTAGGCTAAAAGGCTAAAAAACGGTTCAAAGAAAAAAAATGCCTATATCACTTCTTAAGCTCTAGTCAGTATTATGACATCTTAACTAAATAAAACAAGAAGTTTTAGTGTAATAATTCAATTTTAACACCATTCTCAAAGCAATCAATAAAAGAGACAAGAATAATGAGATCATCAACGAGAAAATGCGGACTCAAGAAAAGTCAGAGTTTATTTAATAACCCTCAAGAAAAATAGAATATCTCAAAACTCACAAGAGTTAAGTCTCCACTATTATTCTAAAGTTTTCTAGTTAATATCTTACTGATTAACTTCAAATTATGCTAACTTGGCTTATAGTGCAAGAGTGGTCAAGTCGAAAAATATCATGAAATATATTTAACTTAAAGATAATATCAAACCTTATGTTTTCTTATTGATATATAAAAGTAACAAGTGAAAGCATGTATTCCTCAAATTTAAAGGCATACTTGAAAGCACATCATCTTCATTGGAAATGAACTTAGATTTTGAATGCATTTTCAAATCGAAAAATTTTCACACATTCATATTTAACTATGTATTCAATGGAGATTGAGTAGAATACAATAGTCAATTGTGAAATACATTTCATTTCAAAAAATTTCGAAGAATGCAGAAAAACTATTCTGTGCTGCATGTTCAAGTCCTGGTCATTCAATAGTTAATTGTGACTTGCAAAACGATTATCCTGCATACTATGTTGAGCAAGTCAACGCTTTTAATGCGATACGGCAACCTGGCAATAATCCGCAACCTAACTATTACAATTCAGGGCCAAACATCCAAGTCTCTCCTGGGCCCATGGCCCACACCAAGGGGGACCTGTTGTTGTCTCCCAGGCTCCTCAAGCCCCTAGCCCTGTCAACCTGTTTTCCACTCCTAAGGGTAGTAATAGATTTGACATTTTCATTGCAGGACTCAGATGTACTACCAACTGCGAATTGACCCTTTGGGTTTGGAACAAGTTGACTAGGAAATCTCTCTGGTTATCTCTCAGAAGAAGACTGAGTAATCTTACTCACACCTATCTCAAGTCTATTGAGGGCTTGAGATTGGTGTTGAGTCGTGGCTTTCAACTCAGATATGTCCTTAGAATTATGCTCAATTATACTTTCTGAGCGCTGCAAAAACCGATTAACCGTTTCCTCTAAACTTGATTAACCGATTCTTCTAAACTTGATTAACCAATTCCTATAAAAACCGATTAACCGTTGTCTCATTACAACCTAATAAGGACCTAATTGATCTTAAGTAAAAGTTTGGTTCATAGACGTGGAGATTAAATAAACAAGAACTATGGCGTGTGATTCAACATTCTCAAAGTAATTGATATCCTTGTCCATGAGATCATATTCATTTCATTATTTGAAAAATCCGTTTTTTTCATGATTATTATATGTGAGATGTTTGTCTTTCCATATATTATTTTCTTTCTCACATATAAACTAAGTGATAACTAACCAATCTCTGAGTGATTCATTTCTGAGTGACAAGAGAGATTTGTAGTCGAAGCGTACAATTCAAAGGTTATCTAGTCGTATCTTTGCTGAGAAAAATAAAGTTATGTTGATAAGGCCATGCACACACACACTTCGAGTTGGGAATAATTGATGAAATTTATTTAACATTTGAATATTATTAAATTGTTGTGAGACTCTTTGATATATTCTTGTGAGACTGTTAGCTGTTTTCAAATTTTTTTGGCAATTAGATTATTACTCTGAGGATAATAGATCGAGTTACCATGTTTTGAAAATTTATTGAGTCATAATGTTTGTGGGTAACATTTCTGGAAACCCTCACGAGACTATAACTCGTCCACTAGAGGTAATCTAGGGGTTTAAAGCATTGTTGCACGTTTAAGGTAAATGCAACCGATGATTCCGGCGAAAGTGAGTTAGAATTTTATTTCTATTGTTTTGCTCGAGGACTAGCAAAATATATGTTTGAGGGTATTTGATATTCACGTAATTATTACATAATATATTCCTTAATTTATATATGCTAGTGTTTCGATTATTATATTTTATTCTTATTATTTCATTTTCATGTATTTGTAGGAATTTGAGTGTGAACGATGAAATCGCATTAAGGCAACAATTTAAAATGATCAATTGGTTGATTATAGCGTGATACAAAGTAGATGGTCACATATCTAAACCTAACCCAAATAAACCTAGGTCTACCTAATTTAACCTAAGCCCAAACCCAAAATGCTAACCTAAAACCCAAGCCCAACGCCTTTTGGAGAACCCAAGCCCAAGAAAATAGGAGAACCCTATTTAGTTCTCCCCATTTTGGAGAAAAGCTCATCTCTCTTCTTCCACGTTCCTTCTCCCCTCCTCTCTTTTCCAGCCACCACGCCAATCCACCCTGCCAACAATCCTCGCTCGATAGGAAAATCGGCAGTGCGATCATCCCGCCACCACCACCTCCTTATCGTCCTCCACCATCAGCCGTCACCTCGCCTTCCTCCCTCACCCGCTCTTCCTCGTTCGCTAGGGAGACGCCACACCTTGTCCATCGTAGACATCATCAACTCCTGTCCCTGTCCCATTTTCATCAAAGAAATTCATGCAGGCAAGGGATAACAGATCCTTGTAAGGAAGTTTAACATTGTCAGCCATTGGAAAGGAAAAGAAGTACTATGGTTCTAAAAGATAGCACAGATAACAATGAGGAAATCTTCCTCAAAGTAGTAAATATTTATAAGGGAGGCAAACCGAACTTTTCCTCCTTGAGCAGTCACGTACCCATTAAATGTCATGTGCCGCTCGAAACCAATGCTTCAAGCCCAATCATCACGATGGTACAGTTGTCTTTTCGAAGAGTCAGTGGACCGACTTAACACCCCACTAACTCAGGGGGAGTAGCTGATGATACATAAAAATGGTCACACCCTGGAGCCGTACACGTGTCATGATGGTCTCGAGGAATTACGACCTCAAGCGACATCCCAACACTGATCCGGCCCAAGCAGTTTTAAGCCTGCCCAACTGCAGTCCGCCAAGCGGACTTGAACTCTCACAGCATGCTAGGCCTACATGTCTCACAACTATCCTCAATACCTGTAAACCCTCTTCAGGCAAGTATCTCGACGATCAGCTTTGGACGAGCAACTACAACTGCTCTCTGCTTTCAACTAGGAAGCAAACATCAGAGTATCTTCCACACAAAGAATTTTCGTTCTACGGATTGCTCTTGGATTGAGAACTATCTCTCACGTATCTAAGAGCACAAAGCTAACACAGAACTTTCCTCCTACAACACGACTCCTAATTAGGGAAGGATTTCCTTCCTAAACTACGCCTACTATGGCTTGGTAGAATCAGGACTCCTTGCACTATAAATAAGACATGAGGTTGGTAAGCTAATGTACGCTACAAATTTCCTGTTACGGCATTACAGCTTACTCATAGCTCTGTCTGACTTTAGCATCGGAGTGTCATCGATCACCCCACGATGGTCTGTGGCTCACGTGCATTACTTGTGCAGGTCAGCAGGACTAGGTCAAAGCAGGAAGCGAAAAAAGACTGCATCAGTACGTATTTCCAAACAGAAACTAATAGAACATCGAAAATACTAGGAAACCGAGTTTTTGCAACCAGGGTGAAGTGGTGTGATCTTGAAAGAATGATGAAATTTCCAAAGTATTTATGTGTATCTCAAGGTTGTAAAAAACTTCCTTTGATCACACATTATCCTGATTACAAAACCTGGTTGCAAAACGCGATTCCCTATCCTGTCTCAATAGAACATAGCAAGAAGACCCAATAGGTCAATCCAATTGAATTTGGGATATACCTAAATTAAAGGAGTAGGTCAAGATTAAGTAAATAAGCCGCCAGAGCTTAACCTAAAAAGTCATAAAAACAGGTATTAAAGATTAGAAAAGTCTAATCTCAGTAAACCCACCAAGGACACTGGGGCACTCTCTAACTCAGCATATAACAACCCCAAACAAACTTGATGATAGATATCAAAATGCCAATTAGATGAAAAGCAAAAAAAAAGATACATGGATTAGTTGACTTGCAAAAATAAATAAAAAACAGTAACCTCGTTCCTTCCATATGGGAACTTATAAAAAAATGGTTCTATGCATTTGTTGAAATTCATCTAGTACAGACCCTTTGAAAATAAAATTGACAAATATATAATTAGCTTTTAAAATGAATAATGCCAGATATTCAGAATATCCGGATAAATAAATTTCCAGTACTTGATTTTCCGCTTTTCTTTCTTTCTTTCTTTTCTTCTTAGTATAATTGTTGATGACTTGCATCATTCGAAAACTCCTCAATATCATCTTGAATATAAGTTAGCGATACACCACAATTAGTAAAGTTATAAGCTTACAATAATAATGCGTATGATAGTTTGTAGAAGTTGAACTGATCATACTTGTTCATAGAAAGTTAGGCTTAGTGGGTGAACCAACTCTGTTGAATTAATTAAATCCGCACTATAGATTCTGTTGGCCCTTGTCATGGAATCAAAAACCTAATATTCTTAACCCTTCCCCAACCTGATGAGTTTAGTATATAAAGAACCATTCATTCTCCTTGCATTGCTATCATCTCAAACTTCACTCAACAAAACCCAAGTAATAGCTACCAGTGGTAGTAAACATGGAGTCTCACAACAAGTCTTGGTGTTCTTGCTTCATAGCATTCATTCTTTTTGCTTCAACAGTTTCAGCCTTCCCGGTCACAGAAACTCACTATCATGAGTTTGTGGTACACACACCGTTCTACTTTAATTTGAATGTTTATTCTTATCGTAAAGTTCAGGCTTTTCAAAATAAAACTATATATTTATATATATATACACACTTAATGTTATCAGAGCACTACATTATAAAATGTAACTATTATTTTGGGCTTGAATAGATACGAGCGACACCAGTGAAGAGGCTGTGCAAGACACGAAGCACCATTACGGTGAACGGGCAGTTCCCAGGACCAACTATTGCAGTGAGAAATGGAGATAGCCTAGTGGTGAAAGTTACTAACCAAGCTCAATACAATGCTACAATTCACTGGTAAATTTTAAAGTAGTTGTATTGGTCTGTAAATTGCAAGTTTTTCTTTTACCTTGTTATTAAACTTTGTTTTGTCGATCTTGTTTAGGCACGGTGTTAGACAAATACGAACTGCATGGGCAGATGGGCCTGAATTTGTGACGCAGTGTCCAATCCGCCCAGGAGGCACCTATACGTATAGGTTTACGATCGAACAACAAGAAGGAACATTGTGGTGGCATGCACATAGTTCTTGGCTCAGAGCAACTGTTTATGGAGCTCTGATTATCTACCCTAAACTGGGAACTTCATATCCCTTCCCTAAGCCGAACAAAGAATTTCCCATTCTTCTTGGTAATCTTTCTCATCGGTCTCTATATAAGCCTGGACTTTTAGCCTTTTTCATTTTAAAGTCTAATTGGGCTTTTTATAGCTAAATTAGGCTTTTTATAGCCCAATTAGTAGTACTAAGATGGGCATGTTTTGAACCACTTGTAAGTAGCAAAACCATTATTTTCGAGTTGAGCGAATGGGTTTTGACCGTGACAACTTATAAGTAGTTCAAACAAACACATATCTAATTTAGAGATCTCAAACAAACGTCATTTATAATGCAAATTGATTTCCTCTTTTGTTTTTTTGTATGACGAGCAGGCGAATGGTGGAATGTCGATCCCATCCAAGTTATCAATCAAGCTTTAAGAACAGGAGGTGGTCCTAATGTATCTGATGCATACACCATCAATGGTCAACCTGGTGACTTCTATAATTGTTCTCGCCGAGGTTTGATTTTGACTTTGACTTTTTCCCGTGTAGAACATTTTAATGAATTGCGCTAAACCAAGTATCTTTCATGCAGATACGATGATTGTTCCGGTGGAATCAGGCGAGTCGAACATGCTCCGAATAGTCAACTCAGCGATGAACGACCTACTCTTCTTCACGATAGCAAATCACCAAATGACGGTAGTCGCTGCTGACGCCTCCTACATGAAACCCTTCACCACCTCGGTCATCATGATCGGACCTGGTCAAACTACCGATGTCATCGTCAAGGCCAACCAAGGCCCCGGAAACTATTACATTGCCGCTCGTGCCTACTCTAGCGCCCAAGGAGGCAACGTACCCTTTGACACCACCACCACCACTGCCATCCTCCAATACCAGCCCAAGGCCCAAACAAAGCCCATACGCCCGATATTTCCCCGTTACAACGACACCGCCACCGCTACGGCAGTTAACTCCAGATTCCGGAGCCTCACCATCAAAACCCCAGTCCCTATAGAAATTGACGAACACCTTTTCTTCACAATTGGGCTGGGCCTAAACCCATGCAGACCGGGCCCAAACTGCCAAGGCCCAAATAACAATTCCCGTTTCACGGCCAGCACCAGCAACGTTTCTTTTGTACTCCCATCTCGTCTCTCCATTATTCAAGCTTATTACCAAAGATCCCCGAATAAAGTTTTCAAATCAAATTTCCCGGCATTTCCATTGAAATATGACTACACCGGTAATATCCCACGACCACTGTGGAAACCCATGCCCGGAACTGAAGTTTTCACTTTGAAGTACGGGTCAACCGTGCAATTAGTCCTGCAGGACCAAAAAATCTATGCCGCGGAAAATCACCCAATTCATCTCCATGGGTACAGTTTCTATGTCGTTGGTACGGGCTTTGGAAACTTCAACCCGAAAACAGATCCAGCTAAGTTCAACCTTGTTGATCCACCGAAAAGGAACACGATAGGTGTGCCCGTTGGGGGATGGGCCGTGATCCGTTTCAAGGCCGATAACCCGGGTGTTTGGCTGATGCATTGTCATATAGATACCCATCTTAGTTGGGGATTGGCTATGGTTTTTGTTGTGGAGGATGGAGTTGGGGAGCTGGAAACCTTGGAACCACCACCGTCCGATTTGCCACCGTGTTAATATCTAGGGCTTAGATTATTGTAATTTGATTGAAAGCTATGTTGTTTTTATGATTTGGGTTTGCGATTGTTTTTAAGGTTTGTGTGGTAGGCTGAATGAACCCAGCATTAGGCCTAATTTGAATTATATAAATGCTTATTTTGTGTTTTCAACATTTTCTTGAATAACTTTGATATTCGATTTACTTACTCTGCAAATTAAAGTGTCGAGCATGTAAGAGCATCCACAATAGTCAAAGCCAAGAAATGTCAAATCCGGATGAAATGCCATAATGGTTACTGTTGTAAATGCTGTAAATCAAATTAAAAGATAGGAACGAAGGTACCAATTGTTCTTGGGTTGAGTCGCGGACTAGGTCGCTTTCTTTAAGACGTTTCGCGGCTCTGTCCAAAATTGTGCAAGCAGTCTAGTAGCCCCGCCGTCCCCCGGATAAAACAACCCAGAATCTTCTCTGTCTCGTTCAAACAATTGCACTGTTGATGAACGAAATACTATTCACCCTTAAACTCTTGTTTTCTCGGAATCACCAATACATTGTATATAAATCAACAATAAGAAAATTCTTCTTTGATTGAAATACTAAACAAAAAAACTAAATGCAAAACGAAATTGTTTTGTTCTCTCTGATTGCAAAAGAAGAACTCTTGTTTTTGCAAAAAGCTTTGTTTTTCTCTACTTGTGTTCTTCTAAACTCTAAGTTGTGTTGTATTTATAGTGAGAATATAGAGTCGTTCAAATACGAAATCACAACTAGATACATTGCTTAGAGAATGCAATTAAAAACATGTGAAAAACGTGGGGTTTTAAGAAAGCGTCTAGATACATGGATAAAATCCCGTCTAGATTCATTGCGTGGAGAGCGCAATTAAAAACATGTGGAAAATGTGAGTTTTAAGAAAGCGTCTAGATACATGGATAAAATCCCGTCTAGATTCATTGTGTGGAGAGCGCAATTAAAAACATGTGGAAAATGTGGGTTTTAAGAAAGCGCCTAGATACACACTCATTTTCTTTTATTTTAAAAAACCATATTTCCAACAATCCCCCACTTGGATTTTTAAAAACAATTTTCATCGAGCAATCTAAAAAATATAAGATTGTGCATAAACAAAAGTGTCTTTCGACTTGAACTCTTGCGTAGTGTTCATGCTTTAGATTATACTAAAGTAACTCTTAATTTTGAACTCTATCTCTAACAGACATTACACGCACAACCTTACCAGAGTGAAGTCTAAAAAGCTCGTGCCTTACGGCCATGCACGTATATCCCAGTATAGTGAAGGCTCTAGGAATTTTGCCCACAAATTTCATAGGAAGCGGCCAAACTTCCACAATCACTTAGGTGAGTCTATCAAGAGTACTCCTGTAGCTAGGTACTCCACTCCACATAGAGTATAGACCTCATTAAGAGTTTTTAACTCATCCTACTATCGCTTCAGGAATTCATGTTTTAATCTAGGAATGAGATTGCTATTTTGTCAGCATGATTCACATCATATCATTCACGACTTGTTATTACCCATTGAACCTATTTATTGGGATCTCTAGTCTATAGGTTGGGTTACCGTCATGAATAATTCATCAATCTAAGGGCTTTAGTCCCATTCCTTTCGAGGTTTTGAAAACTTTCTCTCTAGCTAGTCCTTTCGTCAAAGGATCAGCCAAGTTCGCATTAGTTCGTACATGATCCACTCTCACAGCACCAGTAGATAGAAACTCTCTAAGTGTATTGTGCTTACGACGTATTTGTCGTCTCTTGCCGTTATAATAACGGTTCTGTATTTTTGCAATAGCCGCGGTACTATCGCAATGGACCAAGACAGCTGGAATCGGTCTTTCCCATAAAGTAATCTCTGCTAGCAGGTTTCTTAGCCAACCTGCTTCTTCACTAGCCGTGGCTAGTGCTATAATCTCTGACTCCATCGTGGACTGTGCCAGAATGGTCTGTTTATTTGATTTCCAAGAAACAGCTCCACCAGCTATATTGAAAATATAGCTACTGGTGGCTTTGGAGTCATCTAAAAGGGTGTTCCAATCAGCATCGCTATATCCTTCAAGGACAGCGGGAATCTTCTGATAATGTAATCCGAGGTTCTTAGTTTTCTTCAGGTACCTCATGACCTTTTCAATTGCATCTATAGACGATAAGGCTTCTTGAAATCTAAGGGAATCCTCCTCGACTGAAAAGACATAGTAATCGGGGTCAAAGTTTTTAGAAGTTCGTTTCCATTTACTTCTCCTAGGTTCAAATTCTGTGGCTTTATCAGTTTCATTCATCCTGATCATAGGCACGTTATTTGAGGATGTACCCCCACTATTCCTCGAAATAACCCCCACTTTTCCTCGAATTAACAGGAAATTTATTTTTATAGAAGTCAACGTCGTTTGATTCTATAATGACGTGATCGTTAATATTATAGAATCTATAAGCTTTGTTGTTCATGGCAAATCCTATGAATACACATTCATGTGCCCTATTTGCAAGCTTATACCTTTTAGGATCAGGAATCCTAACATAAGCTAAACTACCCCAAGTTTTTCTAGCTTCTAACACACGCTTAAGCAACCATCCGACTAAAGATTTCAAGAGTGTATTGGGGAGTTTACACTCACTGGGGCACTTTTCATGAAGTCGATTTTATGGCGCAGCAAGGTTTACTGATTCAATGTTAAAAGCTTTTACCTTTCTTTCCTCCCCAAAAGTTAAAGATTTGTGAAGAATATCCACAACCAAATAGTAAAACATTGAATATTTTATGAAGAAGATATGAAGATGTCTCAATGCAAATGTGAGTGGTCCTTCAATCCTAAAAACATTCATTGAGTATGCTTTTAGGTGCAAGTGGGTTGCCACTGCTGAAAGAAAAATCTCTAAAAAGCCATTTGAGTTTAATGATAAACCCTCATGTGTGGCTTCTCTTGACTTCAGCACCGTATACACAAGGATGAAAAACATTTATCCAATGTTTGAAATTACAAAGAGGTGTTATACTCATACACAATCTCCTCTAGTTAGTCCATCATGGGTTTAGAGTCTAGACTAAAGTTTTTCAATGGAATTACAGAAAAACACAATCCATACAATTTCTATCATTACAAATGCACTAAGATATTGGAAACTCACATCTTTTAACTTAATGTTCACAATAAGTTCAATAGATTGGTGAACAGGATAGTCATTAGTAAAAAGACACAGAGATCTAGTAAAATGATCAGCCAAATTCTTTAGTTGTTAGTGCAATGTTTATGATAAGCATGCATATATAATAGAGCAAAGTGATACAGTGATCCAGGCACAAAATCCCTTACAGTTTTTTTTTTAATCTCTCGAATCAGAAAAACTTTATATCTTAATCACCATGTGGTAATAAGAAACTCTAATTTTGGATCCTGCGAGCCTTTATCAATTCTATGGACAGGGTGTTATATATAATTCATGGATGAGTTCTCAAATGGTTAACAATCCAATTTATCTATATTGATATGGCAAATGAAATGTAATAAGGCCTCAATGTTGTCCACTGTTTGCATTTCAAAATCTCAATGCAATACATTTTACGATATCAAAACCATTGATATTTTTTTACTGGGCTAAAATGTTAAATACATTGATTAGAAGTTTTATCAATTAAGCGAGCCACATTTAACAAATCTAGAAGAGTTAACCAGAACTTGTGTAAACAAAGAAGCAGCTAGAGGGGGAAAACACTTGAAAGAGTAAGTGGACAAAGCAGGGAGGACATAACCTGCAGCAGTCCAGTGATCGCTTTCTCACGCTGCCATACATGACCTATCTTTATTTCTGTAAGTTGTATTATGGAAAATACTAAATATTATTGAAGGGATCATTCTTTCGATCTTATAGAAAATTATGAAAGAAGGCATTTGACATGGCAGAAATAAAACGTCTTAAAATTGTTGTAAATGCTGTAAATCAAATTAAAAGATAGGAACGAAGGTACCAATTGTTCTTGGGTTGATTTGCGGACTAGGTCGCTCTCTTTAAGACGTTTCGCGGCTCTGCCCAAAATTGTGCAAGCAGTCTAGTAGCCCCGCCGTCCCCAGGATAAAACAGCCCAGAATCTTCTCTGTCTCGTTCAAACAATTGCACTGTTGATGAACGGAATACTATTCACCCTTAAACTCTTGTTTGCTCGGAATCACCAATACATTGTATATAAATCAACAACAAGAAAATTCTTCTTTGATTGAAATACTAAACGAAAAAACTAAATGCAAAACGAAAATGTTTTGTTCTCTCTGATTGCAAAAGAAGAACTCTTGTTTTTGCAAAAAAGCTTTGTTTTTCTCTACTTGTGTTCTTCTAAACTCTAAGTTGTGTTGTATTTATAGTGAGAATATAGATTCGTTCAAATACGAAATCATAACTAGATACATTGCTTAGAGAATGCAATTAAAAACATGTGGAAAACGTGGGGTTTTAAGAAAGCGTCTAGATACATGGACAAAATCCCGTCTAGATTCATTGCGTGGAGAGCGCAATTAAAAACATGTGGAAAATGTGGGTTTTAAGAAAGCGCCTAGATACACACCCATTTTCTTTTATTTTAAAAAACCATATTTCCAACAGTTACATTATATGATTATGAAACCTTAGAAGAAGAGTTTTATGGGGAGCAAATGCAATTGATTCAAGCAACTAATTTGTAATCGTAAGCCATTGAATAACTTAATGTTCAATCGTGGAAAAAAGTTTAGCGACCGCGTGCATTAACAACTCAAGGAGTATATATACGATGATTATTTTAGTGACAATCTCGTCTTCGATGATGACTATTTCAGAAGGCGATTTTGAATGCAAATATTGTTGTTTTACCGCATCCGTGATGAACTTGTTCAAAATAATGTTTATTCTTTTAGAGGGTTCTGTTTAACTCATCTAAAAAAAATCACGTGTGCATTATGCATGCTTGCCAATGGAGCGTGATGGTCTTGCCAATATTTGAAACTTGTTGAAACCACTGCCTAAGATTATCTACAAAATTTATGTAAGTCTTATGCAAGTCTTTGGAGAGGAGTATCTATGGGAACCAAATACTGAAGATGTGGCTAAATTGCTTGTTGAAAATGAAGAGTGAGGACTTCCTAGAATGTTAGGAAGCCTCAATTGCATGCATTGGAAATATGCATATCATAACTACAAACGAAATTCAACTGGTACTCGAGGCCATTGCATCTTGTGATCTATGGATCTTGCAAAATTTTTTGGCATGTTGGATTCATACAATAACGTCAACGTCCTTGATAAGCCAACCGCTTTTTTATCCACTTATCAAAGGTGCTCCTCCTACAAATCTTAATATATATAAAATGAAATTGTTATGTGGTATTTTCTTGGTGACACTATCTATCCAACGTTGGCTACTATAGTGTCAACAATTTCAAGTCATTTCAATTAGAAAAAGAAATTGTTCGCTAAGGGTCAAGAAAGTGTTATAAATGATGTTGTAAGGCAATTTGGGGTTTTGCAACACGGTGGGTCATTATTCATCAACACGTGAAAACTTGGAGTAAAAGCTAGATGCACGATATCATGCTCATTAGCATCATCTTGAACAACATGATTGTTGAAGATGAATGTGGTTGGGTGCCTGATCATGATCGATATATTTCGAGTGCTATCCCACATGTTAAGCCTAACAATGATTATGAACTTGGAGGGCGTTATGCTGAGTATATCACACGCTACCATGCCTATCGGCATGCAACAATTCACTGTCAATTGCAACGTGATTTAGTGTATTTCAAGTATTTTCTATTTAAGTTATTTTGTATTATCTACTTAAGTTATTAAAACTTTTTTTTCCTCCATTTAAGTAATTAAATTTTTTTTTTTGCTAGCACTAAGTTTTAGAGCTAAAAAAACACATGTGTGAAGATTATATTACATTTGCTAGCACTACTTAATTCTCCATTGAAAATAATAAAATACAAATAAGTTACATTTTTCCCCTCATGTTACATTTGCTCTTTTATACCCTTTAGTTAGATGGTTTCCTCGTAATCTTCATTTACATCATTTTCAGCCAGGCAAGCTCTTCATCATCTTCATAATCCTCGTACTTCCTAATCATTATTTAATGTGCAATATTCATCCTTGCAAGTTAAGCCTTTTATTCTTTCAGTTGAGAATATATTTTGCTAAATCTTATATTTCCTTCAACATTATATCAAGTTTCCGTTGTTCAGTCTCTTATTTTTTGTTCTTGTGATTTTCAACATACTCGGTACATTGTGTCATTGTTATGTTAAACTAATGTACAAGCGTTTGTTGACATTTGGCTATGTTATCTTGTTGTTTTGATGATTTTTTGAACTTCCTTTCAGTATTTTGAGATTTGGCTGATGAAGGCGTTTTTTTCCCCTTAACCTTAGTTTTTTCTCTTGCTGCTTTTTTTTTTTCGGGAGACGAATTTCATCACTAGGGTGATCATTATCACCAATAAACACTTCTTGAGCACTACACCAAAAATACCCATCAGCAACGGTTTGGGACCGTGGGGGTAACCATTTGTCACGGCTTAGAGCCGTGGGCAGTAGAGGCGTCGCGAAATCATCATTGACGGCTTAGAACCGTGGCAACACATATTAGCAACGGTTTTATGCTCGAGGACGGTTGATGCTTTAGCCACGGTTCTAAGCCGTTGCCATAATTTTAGCCACGGTTTACAGCCGTTGCAACAATGTTAGCCACGGTTTATAGCCGTTGCAATAATGTTAGCCACGGTTTTAAGCCGTGGCAAGTACTGGCCACGATTTTAAACCGTGGCAAGTTATGGCCACGGGTTTCAGCCGTTGCAAATGATGGCCACGGTTGTAAGCCGTGGCAAGAATAAAGTACCATGGTTTTAAGCCTTGGCAATCTTGTATTACCACTGTTTTAAGCCGTGGCCATTCAAAACAAAATTCAAAAAAAAAAAACTGGTTTGTTGCGAGGGTTTGAAACCGTTGCAAAATAATATAATACAAAAAAAAAATTAAATTTTTTTTGCTGCTGCAGCAAAATCACAGCCACACACCTTTTTTTTTTTTTTTTTTTGTTAAACCTCCAGTGGGGAGGGGCAGCTATGGGATGCCAGAGCTTTATTACCTATCCAAAAAGTTGATTTACAATCAAAACGGGGGTACATTACGACTTTACCCGTATAAAAACCAAACAAAAATGGACAAAAAACCTTGCCCAATCTAAATTATCGCAACCCCAGCCACAAGCTGGCTAACAAGACTTGAAGACTAAAAGCCCACTAACAATCACTTAAAACAAGCACATAAGCATAAAGAAGTACCAAAAATAAAAACAGAGTAAGCAACTCTGTTGTGGCGTTAGTGCACCACCCTGCTCAATCCCCAGCCTTGCTCCTGCAGCACCAACCAGCACTCGCATTCCCACACCAAGCAGCACACCACACCCTGCAGTACCCAGGCAGCATGTACACGTCTGGCTGCATCTTGCCTCGCAGCAGATCCGCCAGTAACAGTGCCTGGAACCATTCACACCACCTGCAAAAAGAACAATTTAGTAGAGTAGACTTCAGAAGCATAAATCAACAGATTGGTGTAAAATATGGACGGTTTAGAATGGTTCTACAATCATATGAACAACAACAGTACTGGATTGAAATCACTTGCTATCATATGAATTGACATTAGCAAACTAAAAAGATTCAAATGGATGAAGTTACTCCTGCTTTGAGGAAACAAAATGTATTAAGCTACTCCTGCTTAATACATTTTGCTTTGAGGAATTATTGGGACACAAGCATAGAAAGGAAAGGAAAGGAAAGAAAAGGACAAAAAAACCGATAATCAATGAGAAAGTAACCTTGTGACTGCAAATAAAATCATTGAATTTCTTCAAAGAGAGAAAATGTAAAAGGACAGAGTGGATTATACAAAGAGGGTATAGAAGAGAATGACAATGATTTCGATTTCAAAAAACCAAACTAGTCTTTATATATACCTAACACCTACAAGTCCTTGCCAAACATCCAGATGTGTCCTACATTGTCATTTTATCAAACATAAAAAACACATAACCAAACTCGCAAAAACAATCAAAAAAGCACAACAAACATCGCAATCCAAAGTCAATACTCACTTCACCCCAATAGCATTCTGTGATATTAGTCAAAGCAAGAATATCCTATAAAGAAGAATCAAAACATGCAAAGACACAAATATTGTAGTATAAAAACAAATAAATTACACAAGCACAAAGATGCAAATCTTACACACAGAAGAGAACTCTATAAAAATTCAAGGAAACTAACCTCTGCTAGCTTGTCAAAATCAAAATAACGATTTCTGGAACCCCTGCTTCCAACAAGCTTGGATGGCTGAGATTCAGTTGGAACATCCTGCAACAGAAAAAATTGGGCAGGTTGTAAACAAAGCATTAAACAGTGTGGTCACCTTCACCATGATCACTAACAATTCATTCCATTTTCAGTGCAGGGATATGATTTCAGATTGCAATAAACAATAAGTTAGTTTTTTTAATTGAATGAAGAAACACTTTCAATCAAAATGTCAATCCATTTACTAAACCAGACTGCAAATGAAATCAGACATTGATAACTGATAAACATTAAGTTCTTTTTATCTCTGCTATCAACAAAAGTAGTAGTATAAGTAGCAGTAAAAGTGGTGTCTGAAGGGGCCTTGAATGGAATCAAAATCCTATCTGTAAAAGGTAAAATAAATAAATAAATAAATAAACAAACCGGTTTTTACCTCGTGTACTATTACAGCAAATGAAAAGACATCAATACTCTTTTTGTATGCTTCTCAATGATAAACCTCAGACGCCATGTAGCCATCTGCCAAAGGATGGTGCTACACCATTGAATCTTGAAATTATATATTTGAGCCACTGAAAAGTTTCTAGTGATTGAACAGATTAGACAAACTATCACATGGTGAATTTATCAAAACATGCTAGTTGACATGCATAAAACTTAATGACAAGACGGTGAGTGGTTTAAACGGAAATAAGGCGTGCCTGGCTCAATAAAACCTGAGAATCCTGAACAGGAGCAATATGCTGCTGAACAAGTGGTGGGTCTAACTGAGTTTGCAAAGGAGAGACCCCATTATCATTACCTACCCTAGCATTATGCTCATCATTCACTTCACCAGAGGACATGGCAACAGATTGTGGCTCCTTGCAAACATAAAATGAACATTCAGGGATGAAGTTTCAAAAGGTTCAGTTTACAAACATGATATCAGTAAAAATATATACCAGACTAATTCAAAACTTTACAGATATATTGTACCTGAAGTGATGAAGCCAGACAATCTTGGGGTAGCTGAGCTAATGGTGAATCTATTTGAGGTTGATCGAGGAATATAAGCCCTCACTTTCTAAACGATCTACGCTAGTAGTGACTGGATTTTCTTGGCTAGACTGTATGGTAAGAGGCCGTGATTAAGGGCAAATGTCAAATGAACAGTTAAGAAAAGAAATTTCAGTAGAAGTCAAATGAACAGTTAAGAAATTTCAGTAGAAGTCATGAGCTTTTGCTGAGGATAAGTCCCTATTTTCGAGACAATCTACCCTAGTATTGTTTTCATCCACCTGATCAGACTGTAAAAGAGAAACTT
This sequence comes from Berberis vulgaris, assembly GCA_963556465.1. Classification (NCBI taxonomy): domain Eukaryota; kingdom Viridiplantae; phylum Streptophyta; class Magnoliopsida; order Ranunculales; family Berberidaceae; genus Berberis; species Berberis vulgaris. The sequence goes on from OY747137.1 coordinate 5,287,928, forward strand.
TAAAAGGGCCATTTTGTCACATAGGAGTCTCAACAAACAAAAATTGTACCTGAATTGATGAAATTCCATCATCTTCGGCAGGCACAGCATGCGGCTCAACAAAAGGTGAGCCTCTCTGATTTTGCTCCAAGGATGGTGCTACACCATTTTCACAAGAATCTAACCCAGTATTACATTCACCCATTTCACCAGACTGTATGGCGACAGGCCATAGTTAAGTGCAAACATCAAATGAATAGTTTAGAAAGAGAAAAAAAAATTCCTAAAAATGGAGCAGTTTCACATGTATACATGCAATTCAAATAGAAAAAGATGTACCTGAACTGATGAAACCGCAAAGTCTGGAGCAAGGGCTACAAGCCTCAATGGTAGGATACTTATCCAAATAGTCCTTCCTAAGATCTGCCTTGAACCTTCTGAAATATTCTGACATTTTCAAATGCACACTCCTTTTCACATAATTTGGGATGTCGTATTCACGCTGCAAATAAGCCATTGAGATATAAGTTGACAATAAAATAAGACATTATGAAAATCAATGATGTAAAATCTCACCTTGAGGCCATTCCACACATCCTCTTTGTAGTTGTCAGTAACATGGTGTCAACCCTTGAATTTGATGGGCACAAGGGTTTCAACAAGCTTTTCAATGTGTTTATTGAAACTTCTAGCACAAGGTCCAACTGCTAAACCATGGACATTGAACTGTATGGTCTTTTTAACTTCACTGTCATCATTTGTAGATGTAGTGACATCATTGGTGGAGAGATTGCCGCGAATACTACCCATTTCTATCAATAACATTATAGATATTAACCATTATCAAACAAAAAGAAATAAGAAACAACTATATAGTCTAGAACAGATAGTTGAACACAGGACTAAACTTACAGTCTAGAACAGATAGTTCAGAAAACAAACTAAACTTACAGTCTAGAACAGATAGTTGAACACAGGAGAAAGAACATACAGAAATAGTAAAACACACAAATAAAAATAGACAAGAATAACAATAATCATTTGAAGATAATTCTTTGAACAGTTCAAGAGAACGGTGCCGATACTAGGTTACCGCTAGTATAACGAGATGTTCATCCAAGAATTGTTCTTAAAATTGTTTTGAGAAAACAAATAGAAATAAATATATGATTTTATTGACACTACGTACCTCCATCTTTCCACTCAGTCTCAGTTCATTTGATACCAATTTTGCACCCAGGAATACTAGGTTTCAGAAAGCAAACTAAACTTACAGTCTAGAACAGATAGTTGAACACAGGAGAAATAACATACAGAAATAGTAAAACACAAATAAAAATTGACAAGAATAACAATAATCATTTGAAGATAATTCTTTGAACAGTTCAAGAGAACGGTGCCGATACTAGGTTACCGCTAGTATAACGAGGTGTTCATCCAAGAATTGTTTTGAGAAAACAAATAGAAATAAAGATATGCTTTATTGACACTACCTCCATCTTTCCAATCATTTTCAGTTCATCTGATACCAATTTTGCACCTAGGACTACTAGGTTTCAGAAAGCAAACTAAACTTACAGTCTAGAACAGATATTTGAACACAGGAGAAAGAACATACAGAAATAGTAAAACACAATAAAAATTGACAAGAATAACAATAATCATTTGAAGATAATTCTTTGAACAGTTCAAGAAAACGGTGTCGATACTAATCATTTGAAGATAATTCTTTGAACAGTTCAAGAAAACGGTGTCGATACTAGATTACCGCTAGTATAACGAGGTGTTCATCCAAGAATTGTTCTTAGAATTGTTTTGAGAAAACATATAGAAATAAAGACATGCTTTTATTGACACTACCTCCATCTTTCCAATCAGTTTCAGTTCATCAGAGATTTAATATCCTGAGGAGCCCAGCTGTGTAATTGCAATTTTTGCTCCTTGAAGATTGCGTGAGATTGGTTCGACAAGTTAGGTTTCAATATTACAGGGCAATGTTCAAAGGGTTACATGCTTCATAGCTTAATTTTTTCTAGGATTTAAGTTTAATGTAAAGTTGCTTACTATTTTAGCAGACCAATCTCAAGGGAGTTTAATGTAAATTGCACAGAAATGGGTGAAGTGAAACAAGATAATGGTGAAGACTGAAGACAATAAAACATTTTCCAACCAAAAAGATTTTTCGTATCAAGACAAACCGTTTTCTTTCTTTATCTTACTCAATCCGCTTTGCTTCAAGAAGTTCCTTACCTATACGAATTCTCTCCTACAAATAACGGTACTATTAGGTTAGACATTATTAATGTTTGACCAAAAATATCAACAAAATCAACAGAATGCAAAACTCTTTCAAATTTTGTCCAAAATATGTCCTAGAACTATGCATCAACCAAGTTGAAATCCTAAAGAGGGAAAATCAAAAAAGGGAAAAGTCTAATACATCTTAAATAGTCAGTAGGTTATAGTGATTACTCAAAAGAATTAGCTGTAAAGCCATTAATCTACTAATATTTACATCCTCTTCCATTATGTTTGCTTTTTTTTTTCAATCATTTTTTAAATGGCCTTATATAATATACATCAAGTAATTACATTAAAGTTGGCCATAGATCAATAGAGCTTATATAAACACACCTAATGAATGAGTGAGACAATCAAACTTGGGAAGTCAACTTACAATGTGAAAAAGAAAGTGCAAGTAAGAAGAGAAAATGTCAATATATTCTGTCAGATGCATTAAATCCATAACTATGCAACTTCCCAATCCCATAATAAAATTTTGAATCAGAAAGAAAAAGACAAGTCATTGGTGAACCATAAAATGTCAATGCTCGGAACACCAACAATTAAAGCCATTTTTATATTAAAAACACGCTTCGTTTTGTTACTATCCAAATGATCGACCCAAAAAAAAAAAAAAAAACTCACAAAGTGTATCTCAATTTCTATCACTAGTGTGTATTACCATTATGCGTTACTATACCATATTACCATTTGAAAAATGACTGGGGATGCTCTTACATTGATCAAAGAAACTTCACTCCAACTTTAGGTTCAATAAAACTAACCGAGAATTCAATAATTTTCTCTCCCACAAAAAATTATCAAAGATCCAAAATAAGTAAACAGTGTATACTTTTAGTGGGTCTGACCTCATTTACGCTTGGCATACTGCTCACCTTGCTTCACCATATCACCACTAAGTCTCAGGGTGCTAATATGACTTTTCGACCAACTGGTTCATGCACCTCACCACACCTCAACAAAAACAAAACGCGTTCAACAATTAAAATATGTTTTGATCTAAAAAACATCTATTACCCAAATATTCCTGGGGAATATTTTAAAGCAGAACAAGGAACAGTAGAAAAATCTTCCCTTTTATTGCTTTTGCTCTTCTTTCAAGAGAGCTGGTCTTTGCCACATTCAAAAGAGAATACCTATATTAGGGATTCTTTAATATGAAGTGCATTGAGGGAAAAATATACTTCACTACTGAAACCCATATGCACACCCTTCACCCTTTTCACTAGCTCCATTACACTAATCCCATACAAAGGTTGGACAAGTATCTTAACTAAAGCTACAGAATCATGACTGATTGCAATCTCTGAAGAAAAAATTTGGAAAGCTTTCTGTGCAATCCTTGGTTGTCTTAACATAGATTAGATGTAGTAGGTACTAGGTATTGTTGCCAATATTTTCTTAGAACTCTGAGCACTTGCCTGTAAAATGAATTCTTCTAGTCAAGGTTTGAAAACCTATCTAGGGATGGTTAAAGTAGACGAGGAATTTAGGAATTATGCTTGGATTTGTGCACCTATTTGGGGATAACCATAGCAAATAACTAACCAAATTTCTGTGTGTTTGTTTGATGAACTATTAAGCAGGAAACTAAACAGATTCACTTCTTCTTCTTTCTCTTCACACTCTCCTCTGCTCCTCTCTCTCACTCTGATTTTCTAACAAACCCAAAAATGAAAGCATCAACAAACGTTTCTCAAACAATCATGCATCAACAAAGGGCTAAAACATTGCTTCAATCTAACATGTCTTGAAAAAATTCAAAAAAAAAAAAAAAACATTCAAGAACCCAAGAAGTAAAAAACAAATTCATTACCAGACCAAGCCGTTGCCCGACCTGAAAGATCCTCCACTGATTTATTATGGTTCACTTCTTCTTTCTCTTCACACTCTCCTATGCTCCTCTCTCTCACTCTGATTTTCTAACAAACCCTAAAATGAAGGAATGGAAGGTTCGCCAAAACGTGAAAGTCATCTCCACAATCTGATTTGAATCGAAAATGGAGCACCTCGATCTCTCCTCTGCACAAATTTTTTTCGCCAAAGCGCAAAACTGCTCCCTCCAAAGCGCGAAACTATCTTCGCCAAAGCGCGAAAGTGAAAATCTTATAGATACGGTTTAAAACCGTGGCAACCCTTTTGGTGTAGTGTTTTTGGCCACGGTTTTATTTTTTTAGCCACGGTTTTAAACCGTTGGCCGTTATAGCCACGGTTTAGAGCCGTGGCCACCTCCCTATAGCTAAACAGGCCTTTTGGTGTAGTGTCATCGGATTCATCCTCTAAGCCTATGAAATTGTTAGAGATCCTAGCCTCAGAAGCAAAGTATTTATCGTCACTTACTGAATAAGGAGTGTTAGGTTCAGAGCGTGTTGAGGCTGAACCTGAACAATGGACAAATTGGTAGAGGCAATTTCAACTAGTAGAAGTCTGCTTCTGTGCTCTTTTCATACTTCTTTTTTGAACTTGAAAAAAATTATCAGCTAGAAGACTATGCAAATACATTACTTTAGAATTTTATCATAAAAACTAATACGAATTGTATAACGTAAAGTTCAAAAATTACCCAATCCCTTTCTGTAACACCACTAGGGTTTAGTCGTTTCACTCCTTCGATGTACACCGCCACCGTTACGGCAGTTAACTCCAGATTTCGGAGCCTCGCCATCAAAACCCCAGTCCCTTTGGAAATTGACGAACACCTTTTCTTCACAATTGGGCTGGGCCTAAACCCATGCAGACCAGACCCAAACTGCCAAGGCCCAAATAACAATTCCCGTTTCACGGCCAGCACCAGCAACATTTCTTTTGTACTCCCATCTCGTCTCTCCATTATACAAGCTTATTACCAAAAATCCCCGAATAAAAGTTTCAAATCAAATTTCCCAGCATTTCCATTGAAATATGACTACACCGGTAATATCCCACGACCACTGTGGAAACCCATGCCCGGTACTGAAGTTTTCACCTTGAAATACGGGTCAACAGTGCAATTAGTCTTGCAGGATCAAAACATCTATGCCGCGGAAAATCACCCAATTCATCTCCATGGGTACAGTTTCTATGTCGTTGGTATGGGCTTTGGAAACTTCAACCAGAAAACAGATCCAGCTAAGTTCAACCTTGTTGATCCACCGAAAAGGAACACGATAGGTGTGCCCGTTGGGGGATGGGCCGTGATCCGTTTCAAGGCCGATAACCCGGGTGTTTGGCTGATGCATTGTCATATAGATACCCATCTTACTTGGGGATTGGCTATGGTTTTTGTTGTGGAGGATGGAGTTGGGAAGCTGGAAACCTTGGAACCACCACCGTCGGATCTGCCACCGTGTTAATATCTAGGGCTTGGATTGTTTTAATTTTATTGAAAGCTATGTTGTCTTTATGATTTGGGTTTGCGATTGTTTTTTAGGCTTGTGTGGTAGGCTGAATGAGCCCAGCCTTAGGCCCAATTTGAATTATATAAAATGCTTATTTTGTGGTTTTCAACATTTTCTTGAATAACTTTGATATTCGTTTTACTTTATCATGCAAATTAAAGTGTCGAGCATGTAAGAGCATCCACAATAGTCCAAGCCAAGAAATGTCAAATCCAGATGAAATGCCATAATGGTTACATTATAAGATTATGAAACCTTAGAAGAAGAAGAATTTTATGAGGAGCAATTGCAATTGATTCAAGCAACTAATTTGTCATCGAAAGCCATTGAATCACTTAATGTTCAATTGAGAAAAAAAGTTTAGCGACCACGTGCATTAGCAACTCAAGGAGTATACGATGATTATTTCAGTGATAATCTCGTCTTCGTTGATGACTATTTTAGAAGGCGATTTTGAATGCAATTATTGTTGTTTTACCGCATCCATGATGAACTTGTTCAAAATAATGTTTATTCTCTTAGAGGGTTCTGTTTAACTCATCTTAAAAAAAAATCATGTGTGCATTGTGCATGCTTGCCAATGGAGCGTTAGCTGATGGTCTTGTGAATATTTGAAACTAGTTGAAACAACTGCCTATGATTATCTAAAGAATTTATGTAAGTCCCTGATGCAAGTCTTTGGGGAGGAGTATCTATGGGAATCAAATGCTGAAGATGTGGCTAGATTGCTTGTTGAAAATGAAGAGTGAGGACTTCCTAGAATGTTAGGAAGCCTTGATTGCATGCATTGAGAACCAAAGAATGGCCCAAATACTTGGAAATATGCATATCACAACTACAAACGAAATTCAACCGGTAGTCGAGGCCATTGCATCTCATTATCTATGGATCTTGCAATTTTTTTTGGCATGTTGGATTCATACAATGACATCAACGTCCTTGATAAGTCAACATTTTTTATCGACTTATCAAAGGTGCTCCTCCTACAAATCTCAATATAAAATGACATTATTATGTGGTATTTTCTTGGTGACATTATCTATCCATCGTTGGCTATTATAGTGTCAACAATTTCAAGTCCTTTCAATTAGAAAAAAGAAATTGTTCGCTAAGGGAAATTTCAATTAGAAAAAAGAAATTGTTCGCTAAGGGTCAAGAAAGTGTTACAAATGATGTTGAAAGGGCATTTGGGATTTTGCAACACGGTGGGTCATTATTCATCAACACGCGAGAACTTGGAGTAAAAGCCAGATGCACGATATCATGCTCATTAGCATCATCTTGAACAACATGGTTGTTGAAGATGAATGTGGTCGAGTGCCTGATCATGATTGATATATTTCGAGTAATATCCCACATGTCAAGCCAAGCCATGATTATGAACCTGGAGGGCGTTATGCTGACTACATCACATGTTACCATGCCTATCGGGATGCAACAATTCACCGTCAACTGCAACGTGATTTAGTGTATTTCAAGTTTTTTCTATTTAAATTATTTGTATTATCTACTTAAGTTATTAGATTTTTTTTTCCCTCCATTTAAGTAATTAATTTTTTTTTATTTGCTAGCACTAAGTTTTAGAGCTAAAAAAACACATGTTTGAAGATTATATTACATTTGCTAGCACTAATTAATTCTCCATTGAAAATAATAAAATACAAATAAGTTACATTTTTCCCCTCATGCTACATTTGCTCTTTTATACCCTTTAGTTAGATTGTTTCCTCGTGATCTTCATTTACATCATTTTCAGCCAGGCAAGCTCTTCATCATCTTCATAATCCTTGTACTTCCTAATAATTATTTAATGTGCAATATTCATCCTTGCAAGTTAAGCCTTTTACTCTTTCTGTTGAATATATTTCGCTAAATCTTATATTTCCTTCAACATTATATCAAGTTTCCGTTGTTCAGTCTCTTATTTTTTGTTCTTATGATCTTCAACATACTCGGTACATTGTGTCATTGTTATGTTCAACTAATGTATAAGCGTTTGTTGATTTTTGGCTATGTTATCTTGTTGTTTTGGTGATTTTTTGAACTTCCTTTCAGTATTTTGATATTCGGCTGATGAAGGCGTTTTTTCCTCTTAACCTTGGTTTTTTCTCTTGCGGATTTTCTTCTCGGGAGACGAATTTCATCACTAGGGTGATCATTATCACCAATAAACACTTCTTCGTCGGATTCATCTTCTAAGCCTACGAAATCGTTAGAGATCCTAGCCTCAAAAGCAAAGTATTTACACTTAACTGAATAAGGAGTGTTAGGTTCAAAGCTTGTTGAGGCCGAACCTGGACAATGGACAAATTGGTAGAGGCAATTTCAACTTGTAGAAGTCTGCTTCTGTGCTCTTTTCATACTTCTTTCTTGAACTTGAAAAAAATTATCAGCTAGAAGACTCTATGCAAATACATTACTTTAGAATTTTATCATAAAAACTAATACAAATTGTATAACGTAAAGTTCAGAAATTACCCAATCCCTTTCGATAACACCACTAGGGTTTAGTCGTTTCACTCCTTCGATGCACACATGCCATTTTGCCATAATCTTCTTCAATCATTGGATTCTATTTTCTAATGATGCATGACCCCTTCTTCCAAACCTTCGAGGAGTTGTATCATTCTAAATGTCACTTATGCAATTGTATAAAGACTTTTGTTACATGTCTACTCCGATTATGACATCTTCAGACGCTCTTATGAAAACATCACATAGCGTATTATCTTCAGTGATGCAATAAGTAGCACCTTTTATAGCATCAAAACCTTCATTTTCTTCAATTTCATCAACGAGCGCTGGGTGTTTTTGAGAAGATAACACTTTTAGACCTTGCCCCTCCTTTAGTGTCTTTACATCCTCTTATTTGGGTTGGTAAAGAGTTGGTACAAGTCGAGATTAGAGGTTTCTAAATTGAGGATTTTGTGATTGAAAATGTTGGGGTTGAAATGTTTGTGATTGAAAATGAGGAGTTTGGAATGGTTGTGATTGAGCTGACGTTTGACATAATAAATTTTGAAAAAGATATTGTGATTGAATATTTGGGGTTTGAGGATTTTCAATAAATTGAGACTCACCTTGTGAAAAATAATTTGTAGATGAGACCTCCAATTGTGCTCTACCATAATAAGGCAAATTGGAACCAAAATCATCGAGTTGAGCATTATCTCCAAGTTTAAATTGGGGAGATTTTTACCATGATGCTATTGAGAATATTCTCTTGATTATGCTATTGAGAATATTTTCTTGATCATGTGAATATTTTCTTGATCTATAGAAAATTTTGAAAATCTAGATATTGAAATAAAAATTTTGAAAGTGTAAATACAAGAAATAAAACTAAACAAAAATGAAAGTTGAGATTAAATATAGAAAACTAAGATGAAAATATAGATTGTTGTTGTCGTGAAATTGAGTTTGAAATGGGGATTTATATAGTGCAAAATATGAACGTTACAAAATGATAGTTCTGGTGAAAAATTATCGTTCTAACTCTCATCAAAGCACTGAAAAACGCGTTCAAGATTTGTCCGGCCAAATATAGTTGTTGTGATCAACGAATATACAGAAAAGTTGTGCAGTGCAGCCTATCATAGGTCACGCAAGCCTCTCTGCAGGCAGACATGTGTCAGCCTTTCCTAGGCAATGGACTGCGCAAGCAGTGCCATTAGGGTTGTTTTAGATATGAATAGGAAGGGAAGGCTCAGGGGCGGAGCCAGGATTGCAGATAAAGGGGGGCAAAAAAATAAATCACAGATAATTTAATTCTTAAAATAAATAAATATGATTAAACCGCAGCTTAACTGACCCTATACGGTTTACCAAACCAGGCCCGAAGGCTACAATATTGTTGCCACTTAATATCCTTGTCGCCTCTATCTCGCAGGGAGACTTGCTTTCGCTTCGGTCCGTTGTCTCCACCTTGCATGAAGACGGCTTATCCACGACGAAGCACATGTGCTTCTAATAATCAGGTGAAAACTCACCAAATCTTAACTGGTGAGTCTCGAACCTGCGACCTCTTTCAAGGAGAGTTGATGTCCGATCAACTGAGCTACAATTGGTGGACAACTGTTAATATTAAGAATGTTACCGTCCAATTGCTTAGCTGAAGCAGGATACCGTGAAGACTGAAGAGTGTCGATAAGGAGCAAACAAGCAAGAGAGAGAGTAAGACCACCTCCATAAATCGATCTATATCTAATCAAAATCGTATTGTGCGATTGGAGAAATCAATCTCCGTTGAAATCGTCTTGTGTGATTGGAGGGGATTGGAGAAAATCGATCTTTATCGAAATCATTTTGGGCAATTGAGAAGGCGGAGATGTGAATTTGCGAAGGGTTTGCGATTTTGTGTATATTTGTATTTTATTATCTATGAGAGAGGCAATCTAAAATTTTAAAGGAAGGCAAGATTGCAAATATTGTTAGTTTAGTGGGATTTCTTAAAAAGCTAGGGGGCAATTGCCCCCCTAAGCTATAAGGTAGATCCGCCCATGGGAAGGCTGCCTGGGCGTCAATGGAGAGAGTTGCCTCCCTTCCAGGATTGATTATTATGGATGCTCTAAGAGTATTCGAGTTTTGCTAAGCACACCCAAACCTACCCCAAATTTTGATGGAGTTTGATTATGCGGCCAAAATGTGTGTTACTTTTTAGGTTGAATCCGGATTAGCACGTCCAAGTTGTACCTTGGATGGCTCGTGATATGTTACCTAAACTTTATGGACTTATTATTGAAAATAAACATACAGCCATCAACACAAAGTATTGTGTACTTCAAGATATATGGTCACTGCCCTTAGTTTAAGTGAATATGATAAGAGAACAACGTGAGGTGGGCCTTTAACTACCATGTGCTTGCTGGCCAAGATAACAAAGATTTTGCGTACGAGGGAGGAGTATGCCTTGTACCAGATAATATAGTTTTTTTAGTCTATTTTTCAAGTAAATATTTTCTATTTAATTTCTAATCAATATTTGGTTAAAGTAATTGACAAGACTTGCCTCTAAGTGGTATGTCAGCCTCAGCATTCGCTCACACAAGATAGTTTGTCAGTCTTTTGAGTCCGTCCACCATTATTAATTTCATAACCCGCACACACAAAGTGTTACCCAAGTTTTTTATGATATATTTCTGGAAAATTCTAGGGGTCGAGGGAGGGAACGAGGGAGGGAGCGAGGGATGGGTGGTAGCCACCCATCCGCCCCGAGATAAGTGCTATCGCGCATCTCCAATCCGATGTGCTTATCTCGAGGCGGATGGGTGGTTACCACCCATCCCTCGCCCCTTTCCCTCGCTCCCTCCCTCGCTCTGTAGCAAATCTCTATATTTCTCCTTCTTTTACATTTTCATTTCTTCAACTATTGATGTATGTTTTATTATCCCAAGATGCTCATTTGATGTGTTCGAAATAATAATATTGCATGGGTGAATGGGACATTGCATGTTAGCCTATGGCCGGTGCATGAAGGAGCCCACCATAGTGTGGTTGGTGACCTATAAATCATTGTTCTTCAGGTGATACCCCACGATGTATGTTCCTCAATCTCAACCTATACATTTTATTACAAAAAAAATTTCAATATTTTCTTCAAATTAATCATAATTCTCAATTTAGAAAAAAGAAAAAAAAATGAGCTTTATTTTTTCTTGATCGATTTGATTGTTTTCGATGAATGTCCAATGTATTGTCGTGAGTGCATTTGAAAGCAAACATCCCATATGGTTTCTTTGGTCTTCCACCAATCTTCTTAAAGCAATAACATAATTTTAAAAGAGATTTTAGTTAGTGTATAAAAAGTATGTTGTATTTTAGTTATGGGGTAAATTGTCTTATCGAGAGAAAATAAGAATTATTCATCATGCTTGGCATAAAGAAATTAAAAATAATGATCTTTCCTTTTTTTCTTGGGGTCATATACAAAGATTTTTATTGAAAAAAAAAAGTAAACAAGATGAAAGGGGAATCATTTTTAAATAAAGAAATGCCAAGACACCATGAAAGTATGAAAAAATAAGTCTATGATAAAATTACAAACCGAACCCATCATCCATAACATTTTCCTAATCTTGATAAAGATAAATTGCTCCAATTTGTTGATCCCTTAAAAAATCCTCATATTTTTCTTTTGACACACACCAACCACTCTGTGCACTAGGATAGATTAGCCTGTGACCACCAACTTAACCAATCCAAAAAAGAACTATGAAATATCAAACTTATACCAAATAGTAAAATCTCTAGTGTTTTGGCCTACACGCCTCCAAATTTTCTTGAAAATCTGGTCTTTGCTCCAAATTATGACAATTTCTCAATGACCTTTAAAACATTTAAAATAACATTGAGACCAACAAAAAATGAAAATTTCCGGAAAAATGTTTCTATTATACCCTATGCAAGGAAACTTGGACAAAATAACATTGTGAATGTTATTTCTAGGTATGATTATATGTATATATAATTTAGATAAAATTATTTATAATTTTTAACTAATTAAATAAAGATATATATTGAAATGCATTTTACCTATTTTCTAAGCCAAATAAGGGTTACTGAAAGAAGCCAGATATACATGAACAATAACATTAATAAATGAAAATTAGGTATTTGAGAATGACCAACTTAAGAAACAAGCACCACATCTATACTAGCATTGCTCATTATTAATACAAGTATTCTGATAGTGACCACATGTATTATTATCCTATAAACCATAAACCCACATAATCTTTTTTTTTCTTCATATATATGTTTTAATTTTTAATTACATATTGCCAAAAAAGATTCAATTTATCATTTACAAAAGAGGGTTACTTGATGTCTATATAATGACAACACCACATTAGAGACTTCCATCCATGCTCTCTCTAGCACTTCAAAACTCCTTTCTGCTCTGCAGTATACTACCATTGCTCTCTAAACAATAAGAACATCCACATTACAAACTCCACAAAAATGGGAGGAGCACATTTGTCTGGAATGGTTGTTCAAGCCAAGCAGATTATCAGACAGAGATCATTCAAGAAGAGATCATCATATGACTTACTATCTTCTTCTTCATTGTCATCATCATCATCTACAACTAGTTCAACAAGTGTCCCCAAAGGTCACATTGCAGTCTATGTTGGCGAAAATCACAATACGGAGAAGAAGAGGTTTGTAGTTCCCATATCCTACTTGAAGCATCCTTTGTTCCAAGAGTTGTTGAGAAGAGCCGAGGAGGAATTTGGTTTCAGTCCTCCAATGGGTGGTTTAACTATTCCATGCAATGAAAGTGATTTTGTTGATCTTATAACATATCATTTGGAATGTAGGTGCAGGCAATCAACACAATGCAAGTCGAGCTTATAACGAATAGATTGGGGATGTAGTTTTATTTGAAGTGATGGGCGTAAATTTAATTGTATAAACACTAATGCATCGGATTGCATCTGAAATTGATCATTCTTCTATCGGATTACTTTCTTGCGCAACATTCTCAGGCTTCACATTGTGTCCTATTGTATAAGTGAATGAGGACTCAAGATTTTGGTCCCAATAATTGTTCATAGTTAACACATCAATGAGAATGTCCTTTTTGTAATTTCTCCTTGTTGGTTTTTAAGTTTTGGGGATGAGAATGTGTGCGTTGCATTTGATGATTTTTGGGTAATAATACTATGAAATTGCCTTCGAGAAAGAGAGTGATTCAAACTTGTCGAGGGTAAAACCTGTTAAATTTTTTTTTTTATATTTATTGAATGAATAAATCATACATTATATGATATAAGTAAAATCTCAAATTGGCCATTTGAAATATTTAAAATATTAACAATTCATTATTACAACAACAACCAAGCACACAGAAGAAGAGTTTACATTCAAATCAAACATGTTCTTTCGTGTTTATTTCAAATCAATTATTATTTTTATTCGCCTGAGTTTCTATCCCAAAGTGCATTAAGAATAGAGATGAAACATTACACTGAAACATGTCAAATATTGTCTAAAGAATATTGTATTAAACAAACCTCAGATTATCCTATCCTTTGTTACAATTGTATCCAACAAAACCTTCCTCTTTACACGTCCAACATAATTTTAGAATTATATGTAAAGTCTGAAAATCATTATACGTAAAGTATGTATTTCATACTGACATGACATGTTAACAAAAAGAACAATAACAATTATTATAATAAATAACAAGTAACATGAAGGTCATTTTATGACTAAGCTTAGCTTTGAATAACAAATGAAGGTCATTTTATGACTAAGCTTAGCTTTGAATAATAACAATTATTATAGATTCTGATGGCCCTCGTCATGGAATCAAAAACCTAATATTCTTAACCCTTCCCCACCCTGATGAATCTATTATATAAAGAACCATTCATTCTCCTTGCATTGCTATCATCTCAAACTTCACTCAACAAAACCCAAGTAATAGCTACCAGTGGTAGTAAACATGGAGTCTCACAACAAGTCTTGGTGCTCTTGCTTCATAGCGTTTATTCTTTTTACTTCAACAGTTCCAGCCTTCCTCGTCGCAGAAACTCACTATCATGAGTTTGTGGTACACACATCGTTCTACTTTAATTTGAATGTTTATTCTTATCGTAAAGTTCAGGCTTTTCAAAATAAAACTGTATATATATACTTAATGTTATCAGAGCACTACATTATAAAATGTAACTAATATTTTGGGCTTGAATAGATACGAGCGACACCAGTGAAGAGGCTGTGCAGGACACGAAGCACCATTACGGTGAACGAGCAGTTCCCTGGACCAACCATTGCAGTGAGAAATGGAGATAGCCTAGTGGTGAAAGTTACTAACCAAGCTCAATACAATGCTACAATTCACTGGTAAATTTTAAAGTAGTTGTATTGGTTTGTAAATTGCAAGTTTTTCTTTTACTTTGTTATTAAACTTTGTTTTGTCGATCTTGTTCAGGCACGGTATTAAACAAATACGAACTGCATGGGCAGATGGGCCTGAATTTGTGACGCAGTGTCCAATCCGCCCAGGAGGTACCTATACGTATAGGTTTACGATCGAACAACAAGAAGGAACATTGTGGTGGCATGCACATAGTTCTTGGCTCAGAGCAACTGTTTATGGAGCTCTGATTATCTACCCTAAACTGGGAACTTCATATCCCTTCCCTAAGCCGAACAAAGAATTTCCCATTCTTCTTGGTAATCTTTCTCATCGGTCTCTATATGGACCTGGACTTTTAGCCTTTTTCATTTCAAAGCCAAAAGCCCAATTAGTAGTACTAAGATGGGCATATTTGGAACCACTTGTAAGTAGCAAAACCACTTGGATTGTTATTTTTGAAGTGAGCGAATGGGTTTTGACCGTCACAACTTATAAGTGATATAAACAAACACATATGTAATTTAGAGATCTCAAACGAACATCATTTATAATGCGAATTGATTTCCTCTTTTATGTTTTTTTTATGAAGAGCAGGCGAATGGTGGAATGTCGATCCCATCCAAGTTATCAATCAAGCTTTAAGAACAGGAGGTGGTCCTAATGTATCTGATGCATACACCATCAATGGTCAACCTGGTGACTTCTATAATTGTTCTCGCCGAGGTTTGATTTTGACTTTGACTTTGACTTTTTCCTGTGTAGAACATTTTAATGAATTGCGCTAAACCAAGTATCTTTCATGCAGATACGATGATTGTTCCGGTGAAATCAGGCGAGTCGAACATGCTCCGAATAGTCAACTCAGCGTTGAATGAACTACTCTTCTTCACGATAGCTAATCACCAAATGACGGTAGTCGCTGCTGACGCCTCCTACATGAAACCCTTCACCACCTCGGTCATCATGATCGGACCTGGTCAAACTACCGATGTCATCGTCAAGGCCAACCAAGGCCCCGGAAACTATTACATTGCCGCTCGTGCCTACTCTAGCGCCCAAGGAGGCAACGTACCCTTTGACAACACCACCACCACTGCCATTCTCCAATACCAGCCCAAGGCCCAAACAAAGCCCATACGCCCGATATTCCCCCGTTACAACGACACCGCCACCGCTACGGCAGTTAACTCCAGATTCCGGAGCCTCACCATCAAAAACCCAGTCCCTATAGAAATTGACGAACACCTTTTCTTCACAATTGGGCTGGGCCTAAACCCATGCAGACCGGGCCCAAACTGTCAAGGCCCAAATAACAATTCCCGTTTCACGGCCAGCACCAGCAACATTTCTTTTGTACTCCCATCTCGTCTCTCCATTATTCAAGCTTATTACCAAAGATCCCCGAATAAAGTTTTCAAATCAAATTTCCCGGCATTTCCATTGAAATATGACTACACCGGTAATATCCCACGACCACTGTGGAAACCCATGCCCGCAACTGAAGTTTTCACTTTGAAATACGGGTCAACCGTGCAATTAGTCCTGCAGGACCAAAAAATCTATGCCGCGGAAAATCACCCAATTCATCTCCATGGGTACAGTTTCTATGTCGTTGGTACGGGCTTTGGAAACTTCAACCCGAAAACAGATCCAGCTAAGTTCAACCTTGTTGATCCACCCAAAAGGAACACGATATGTGTGCCCGTTGGGGGATGGGCCGTGATCCGTTTCAAGGCCGATAACCCGGGTGTTTGGCTGATGCATTGTCATATAGATACCCATCTTACGTGGGGATTGGCTATGGTTTTTGTTGTGGAGGATGGAGTTGGGGAGCTGGAAACCTTGGAACCACCACCGTCCGATTTGCCACCGTGTTAATATCTAGGGCTTAGATTATTGTAATTTGATTGAAAGCTATGTTGTTTTTATGATTTGGGTTTGCGATTGTTTTTGAGGTTTGTGTGGTAGGCTGAATGAGCCCAGCCTTAGGCCCAATTTGAATTATATAAATTGCTTATTTTGTGTTTTTCAACATTTTCTTGAATAACTTTGATATTCGATTCTGCAAATTAAAGTGTCGAGCATGTAAGAGCATCCACAATAGTCCAAGCCAAGAAATGTCAAGTCCGGATAAAATTCCATAATGGTTACATTATATGATTATGAATCCTTAGTAGAAGAAGAATTTTATGGGGAGCAATTGCAATTGATTCAAGCAACAAATTTGTAATCGTAAGCCATTGAATCACTTAATGTTCAGTCGCGGAAAAAAGTTTAGCGACCGCGTGCATTAGCAACTCAAGGAGTATACGATGAATATTTTAGCATAATCTCGTCTTCGATGATGACTATTTGAGAAGGCGATTTTGAATGCAATTATTGTTCAAAATAATGTTTATTCTCTTAGAGGGTTCTGTTTAACTCATCTTAAAAAAATCACGTGCATTATGCATGCTTGCCAATGGAGCGTTAGCTGATGGTCTTGCCAATATTTGAAACTTGTTGAAACCACTGCCCATGATTATCTACAAAATTTATGTAAGTCTCTTATGCAAGTCTTTGGGGAGGGGTATCTATGGGAACCAAATGCTGAAGGTGCTGAAGATGTGATTGGATTGATTGTTGAAAATGAAGAGTGAGGACTTCCTAGAATGTTAGGAAGCCTCAATTGCATGCATTGAGAACCAAAGAATGGCCCAGCTACTTGGAAATATGCATATCATAACTACAAACGAAATTCAACTGGTACTCGAGGCCATTGCATCTCGTGATCTATGGATCTTGCAATTTTTTTTGGCATGTTGGATTCATACAATAACATCAACGTCCTTGATAAGTCAACCGTTTTTTTATCCACTTATCAAAGGTGCTCCTCCTACAAATCTCAATATAAAATGAAATTGTTATGTAGTATTTTCTTGGTGACACTATCTATCCAATGTTGGCTTCTATAGTGTTAACAATTTCAAGTCCTTTCAATTAGAAAAAGAAATTGTTTGCTAAGGGTCAAGAAAGTGTTATGGCGGTGGCGGTGTCGGATCTGTGCTCAAAGTCAGATATGACCTCCCTATTCCTTCCTCCCTTGATTCGGATCTAGGGCAGCCCTCTTTGCGACTGCGATTCAGATCTAGAGCAGCTCCTCCCTGCGACGACACCTGCGACGAGCTCTTTGGCTTTGATTGGTCCTGCGACGAGCCCTGCGGCTGCGTAGACGAGCCTCCTCCTGCGACGAGCCCTGCGGCTACAGCTGCGACGAGAGATGTTCAGCTGCTCTCAAAAGAACTCGATGCTCTGTGCGAGAGAAAGCTTGTCTTAGAGTTAAACAGTATAGAGGCATACATTCAAGTCGACGACTCAACCCAGTTTAGAGGGAAGTCCATGGCCTATCACAGGAAAAACAGGGAATGTAACCAGTATAGAGGCTGCCAATGTGGCAGAGCATAACATAAATGATGACCAGAGTGATGCTATAACGCAGAGTCCACAACCATTGATTCTTATCAACCCAATGCTTGAGCGTAGTGCTAATGTGGAGGCAAGTGAACACACACCGACTCATAACAAAGAGAACACCACATCAGATGAGCAGAGTAGTAACGAGGAACATGAGCAAGATCCTTCTAGTGAAAAGGTTGCAAGCGATTTGTTTTCAAAATCTTGCACTAAAGATTTTAGTCTCTACCCTCGAAGATCCTCTAGGGCTAAGAAAGCAAACAAAAAGTACAAAGGTTGAATCATTTCCTCCTTAACAAAGGAGACAGAGATAAAAAACCAAGAGGTTTCTTCATTGGCTGATGCTAGTTGAAGATTTTTATAGGCCTAGTAACCATGTTCACTCTCACTAGAATTCTCTTTTTTGTGAAAATTTGTTTCTGTTTTTTTTAATTTTTGTTTTTGCTTTTGTTTCATTTATATAAAAGTTTTGGGGTCCTTAAAACCTAGCTCGCTTTCCAAAAAAAAAGTGTTATAAATGATGTTGTAAGGGCATTTGGGTTTTTGCAACACGGTGGGTCATTATTCATCAACACGCAAGAACTTGGAGTAAAAGCCAGATGCACGATATCATGCTCATTAGCATCATCTTGAACAACATGATTGTTGAAGATGAATGTGGTTGGGTGCCTGATCATGATCGATATATTTCGAGTGATATCCCACATGTCAAGCCTAGCCATGATTATGAACCTGGAGGGCGTTATGCTGAGTACATCACACGTTACCATGCCTATCAGGATGCAACAATTCACCGTCAACTGCAACGTGATTTAGTGTATTTCAAGTCTTTTCTATTTAAGTTATTTTGTATTATCTACTTAAGTTATTAGAACTTTTTTTTTCCTCCATTTAAGTAATTAATTTTTTTATTTGCTAGCACTAAGTTTTAGAGCTAAAAATACACATGTTTGAAGATTATATTACATTTGCTAGCACGTACTACTTAATTCTCCATTGAAAATAATAAAAATACAAATAAGTTACATTTCCCCCTCATGTTACATTTGCTCTTTTATACCCTTTAGTTAGATGGTTTCCTCGTAATCTTCATTTACATCATTTTCAGCCATGCATGCTCTTCATCATTTTCAAAATCCTCATACTTCCTAATCATTATTTAATGTGCAATATTCATCCTTGCAAGTTAAGCCTTTTATTCTTTCAGTTGAATATATTTTGCTAAATCTTATATTTCCTTCAACATTATATCAAGTTTCCGTTGTTCAGTCTCTTATTTTTTGTTCTTATGATCTTCAACATACTCGGTACATTGTGTCATTGTTATGTTCAACTAATGTTTTAGCGTTTGTTGACATTTGGCTATGTTATCTTGTTGTTTTGATGATTTTTTGAACTTCCTTTCAGTATTTTGATATTCGGCTGATGAAGGCGTTTTTTCCCCTTAACCTTGGTTTTTTCTCTTGCGGCTTTTGTTCTCGGGAGACGAATTTCATCACTAGGGTGATCATTATCACCAATAAACACTTCTTCATCGGATTCATCTTCTAAGCCTATGAAATCGTTAGGGATCCTAGCCTCAAAAGCAAAGTATTTATACTCACTTATTGAATAAGGAGTGTTAGGTTCAGAGCTTGTTGAGGCCGAACCTGGACATTGGACAAATTGGTAAAGGCAATTTAAACTCGTAGAAGTCTGCTTTTGTGCTCTTTTCATACTTCTTTCTTGAACTTGAAAAAAATTATCAGCTAGAAGACTCTATGCAAATACATTACTTTAGAATTTTATCATAAAAACTAATACGAATTGTATAACGTAAAGTTCAGAAATTACCCAATCCCTTTCGGTAACACCACTAGGGTTTAGTCGTTTCACTCCTTCGATGTCCACTGACCATTTGGCCATAATCTTCATCAATCATTGGATTCTACTTTCTAATGATGCATGACCCCCTTCTTCCAAACCAACGAGGAACTGTATTATTGTAGATGTCACTTATGCAGTGGTATAAAGACTTTTGTTACATGTCTACTCCGATTATGACATCTTCAGACGCTCTTATGAAAGCATCACATAGTGTATTATCTTCAGTGATGACATAAGTAGCATCTTTTACAGCATCAAAACCTTCATCTTCTTCAATTTCAACGGGCTTGGTGTGTGTGAGGAGATAACACTTTTAGACCTTGCCCCTCCTTTAGTGTCTTTACATCCTCTTATTTGGGTTGGTAAAAAGTTGGTACAAGTCGAGGTTAGAGGTTTCTAAATTGAGGATTTTGTGATTGAAAATGAGGAGTTTGGAATGGATGTGATTGAAATGACATTTGACATAATACATTTTGAAAAATATATTGTGATTGAATATTTGGGGTTTGAGGATTTTCAATAAATTGAGACTCACCTTGTGAAAAATAATTTGTAGATCAGACCTCCAATTGTGCTCTACCATAATAAGGCGGATTGGAACCAAAATCATCGAGCTGATCATTATCTCCAAGTTTAAATTGGGCTTGAAAATAAAATAAATTAATTTGTATAGACCCATTGAAAATAAAATTGACAAATATATAATTATCTTTTAAATTGAATAATGCCACGCGCCTTGATATTCAGAATATTCGGATAAATAAATTTCCAGTACTTGATTTTTCGCTTTTCTTTCTTCCTTTTCTTCTTAGGGTGTATTTGGTTCAATGAAATCTTATGTCATGGAAATCCATGAGAGAGCCCCTACATTTTAGGCTAAATTGACATATTACTCCACATCCACCATTTGACCACATTTGATTTTGTGATCAATGGTGGGAATAGAAGTCCCATGAACATGAGAATCACACTCCTTGGTCCCCCAAGGCATGTGATTCACATATTCATAAGACTTTTATTCCCACCATTGATAACAAAATCAAATAGTGTATGTACAGTTATACCTCAAATTAGCCTAAAATATAGAAGTCCTTTCATGAATTCCCATAACATAGGATTCCATGCAACCAAACACACCCTAGGTATAATTGTTGATGACTTGCATCATTCGAAAACTCCTCAATATCATCTTGAATATAAGTTAGCGATACGCCACAATTAGTAAAGTTATAAGCTTACAATAATAATGCGTATGATAGTTTGTAGAAGTTGAACTGATCATACTTGTTCATAGAAAGTTAGGCTTAGTGGGTGAACCAACTCTATTAATTAATTAAGTCCGCACTATAGATTCTGTTGGCCCTTGTCATGGAATCAAAAACCTAATATTCTTAACCCTTCCCCAACCTGATGAGTTTAGTATATAAAGAACCATTCATTCTCCTTGCATTGCTATCATCTCAAACTTCACTCAACAAAACCCAAGTAATAGCCACCAGTGGTAGTAAACATGGAGTCTCACAACAAGTCTTGGTGTTCTTGCTTCATAGCATTCATTCTTTTTGCTTCAACAGTTTCAGCCTTCCCTGTCGCAGAAACTCACTATCATGATTTTGTGGTACACACATCGTTCTACTTTAATTTGAATGTTTATTCTTATCGTAAAGTTCAGGCTTTTCAAAATAAAACTATATATATATATACACTTAATGTTATCAGAGCACTACATTATAAAATGTAACTAATATTTTGGGCTTGAATAGATACGAGCGACACCAGTGACGAGGCTGTGCAAGACACGAAGCACCATTACAGTGAACGGGCAGTTCCCAGGACCAACCATTGCAGTGAGAAATGGAGATAGCCTAGTGGTGAAAGTTACTAACCAAGCTCAATACAATGCTACAATTCACTGGTAAATTTTATAGTTGTATTGCAAGTTTTTCTTTTACCTTGTTATTAAACTTTGTTTTGTCGATCTTGTTTAGGCACGGTGTTAAACAAATACGAACTGCATGGGCACCTATACGTATAGGTTTACGATCGAACAACAAGAAGGAACATTGTGGTGGCATGCACATAGTTCTTGGCTCAGAGCAACTGTTTATGGAGCTCTGATTATCTACCCTAAACTGGGAATTTCATATCCCTTCCCTAAGCCGAACAAAGAATTTCCCATTCTTCTTGGTAATCTTTCTCATCGGTCTCTATATGAGCCAGGACTTTTAGCCTTTTTCATTTTAAAGCCTAGCTCAATTAGTAGTACTAAGATGGGCATGTTTTGAACCACTTTCAAAATCATTATTTTCGAGTTTAGCGAATAGGTTTTCACCATCACAACTTATAAGTGGTGCAAACAAACACATATCTAATTTAGAGATCTCAAACGAACGTCATTTATAATGGGAATTGATTTCCTTTTTTATTTTTTTTTATGCCGAGCAGGCGAATGGTGGAATGTCGATCCCATCCAAGTTATCAATCAAGCTTTAAGAACAGGAGGTGGTCCTAATGTATCTGATGCATACACCATCAATGGTCAACCCGGTGACTTCTATAATTGTTCTCGCCGAGGTTTGATTTTGACTTCGACTTTTTCCCGTGTAGAACATTTTAATGAATTGCGCTAAACCAAGTATCTTTCATGCAGAGACGATGATTGTTCCCGTGGAATCAGGCGAGTCGAACATGCTCCGAATAGTCAACTCAGCGATGAACCAACTACTCTTCTTCACGATAGCAAATCACCAAATGACGGTAGTCGCTGCTGACGCCTCCTACATGAAACCCTTCACCACCTCGGTCATCATGATCGGACCTGGTCAAACTACCGATGTCATCGTCAAGGCCAACCAAGGCCCCGGAAACTATTACATAAGGAGGCAACGTACCCTTCGACAACACCACCACCACTGCCATTCTCCAATACCAGCCCAAGGTATTAAGAGTGAGTGGGGGTGGTTATTCAGTTTCAGTGCATGGGTGGTTATTCAGTGTATAGGAGCACAATGTGAGTGGTTTTGGTGGTTTTCTTTCGGTTCATGTATTTGTAAAGAGCAGTTCTACATGGCGAGGAAACGAGCGAGGGGAGGGAGGTGGCGGGGTGGGGACCGTTCTCCTCCCTCGAGATGTGTGCGCAAAAATCGACGGCACGCATCCCAAGGGAGGTGAACGGTTCCCACCCCGCCACCTCGCTCGTTTCCTCGCCCACTTCCTCGACATTTAGAATTTCTGATTTGTAAATATAACTACAATGTCATGTAGAAAACAATAAGAAAAGATAGACAGAACAAATTGTTGTTTTATGCTCTGAATTTACACAAGGCCCAAACAAAGCCCATACGCCCAATATTCCCCGTTACAACGACACCGCCACTTTACTCCAGATTCCGGAGCCTCACCATCAAAACCCCAGTCCCTATAGAAATTGACGAACACTTTTCTTCACAATTGGGCTGGGCCTAAACCCATGCAGGCCGGGCCCAAACTG
The DNA here is from genome assembly GCA_963556465.1 of Berberis vulgaris. Classification (NCBI taxonomy): domain Eukaryota; kingdom Viridiplantae; phylum Streptophyta; class Magnoliopsida; order Ranunculales; family Berberidaceae; genus Berberis; species Berberis vulgaris. Next base: position 5,311,266 of record OY747137.1, read on the forward strand.
CCAAGGCCCAAATAATAATTCCAGTTTCACGGCCAGCACCAGCAACGTTTCTTTTGTACTCCCATCTCGTCTCTCCATTATTCAAGCTTATTACCAAAAATCCCCGAATAAAGTTTTCAAATCAAATTTCCCGGCATTTCCATTGAAATATGACTACACAGGTAATATCCCACGACCACTGTGGAAACCCATGCCCGCAACTGAAGTTTTCACTTTGAAATACGGGTCAACCGTGCAATTAGTCTTGCAGGATCAAAAAATCTATGCCGCGGAAAATCACCCAATTCATCTCCATGGGTACAGTTTCTATGTCGTTGGTACGGGCTTTGGAAACTTCAACCCGAAAACAGATCCAGCTAAGTTCAACCTTGTTGATCCACCCAAAAGGAACACGATAGGTGTGCCCGTTGGGGGATGGGCCGTGATCCGTTTCAAGGCCGATAACCCGGGTGTTTGGCTGATGCATTGTCATATAGATACCCGTCTTACTTGGGGATTGGCTATGGTTTTTGACATTTTGTTGTGGAGGATGGAGTTGGGGAGCTGGAAACCTTGGAACCACCACCGTCCGATTTGCCACCGTGTTAATATCTAGGGCTTAGATTATTGTAATTTGATTGAAAGCTATGTTGTTTTTATGATTTGGGTTTGCGATTGTTTTTAAGGTTTGTGTGGTAGGCTGAATGAACCCAGCATTAGGCCCAATTTGAATTATATAAATGCTTATTTTGTGTTTTCAACATTTTCTTGAATAACTTTGATATTCGATTTACTTACTCTGCAAATTAAAATGTCGAGCATGTAAGAGCATCCATAATAGTCAAAGCCAAGAAATGTCAAATCCGGATGAAATGCCATAATTGTTACTGTTGTAAATGCTGTAAATCAAATTAAAAGATAGGAACGAAGGTACCAATTGTTCTTGGGTTGAGTCGCGGAGTACGTCGCTCTCTTTAAGACGTTTCGCGGCTTTGCCCAAAATTGTGCAAGCAGTCTAGTAGCCCCGCCATCCCCAGGATAAAACAGCCCAGAATCTTCTCTGTCTCGTTCAAACAATTGCACTGTTGATGAACGAAATATTATTCACCCTTAAACTCTTGTTTGCTCGAAATCACCAATACATTGTATATAAATCAACAAAAAGAAAATTCTTCTTTGATTGAAATACTAAACGAAAAAACTAAATGCAAAACGAAAATGTTTTGCTCTCTCTGATTGCAAAAGAAGAACTCTTGTTTTTGCAAAAAGCTTTGTTTTTCTCTAGTTGTGTCCTTCTAAACTCTAAGTTGTGTTGTATTTATAGTGAGAATATAGATTCGTTCAAATACGAAATCACAACTAGATACATTGCTTAGAGAATGCAATTAAAAACATGCGGAAAACGTGGGGTTTAAAGAAAGCGTATAGATACATGTATAAAATCCCGTCTAGATTCATTGCGTGGAGAGCGCAATTAAAAACATGTGGAAAATGTTGAGTTTTAAGAAAGCGTCTAGATACATGGATAAAATCCCGTCTAGATTCATTGTGTGGAGAGCACAATTAAAAACATGTGGAAAATGTGGGTTTTAAGAAAGCGCCTAGATACACACCCATTTTCTTTTATTTTAAAAAACCATATTTCCAACAATCCCCCACTTGGATTTTTAAAAACAATTTTCATCGAGCAATCTATAAAATATAAGATTGTGCATAAACAAAAGTGTCTTTCGACTTGAACTCTTGCGTAGTGTTCATGCTTTAGATTATACTAGAGTAACTCGTAGTTTTGAACTCTATCTCTAACAGACATTACATGCACAACCTTACCAGAGTGAAGTCTAAAAAGCTCGTGCCTTACGACCATGCACGTATATCCCAGTATAGTGAAGGCTCTAGGAATTTTGCCCACAAATTCCATAGGAAGCGGCCAAACTTCCACAATCACTTAGGTGAGTCTATCAAGAGTACTCCTGTAGCTAGGTACTCCACTCCACATAGAGTATAGACTTCATTAAGAGTTTTTAACTCATCCTACTATCGCTTCAGGAATTCATGCTTTAATCTAGGAATGAGATTGCTATTTTGTCAGCATGATTCACATCATATCATTCACGACTTGTTATTACTCATTGAACCTATTTCTTGGGATCTCCAGTCTATAGGTTGGGTTACCGTCATGAATAATTCATCAATCTAAGGGCTTTAGTCCCATTCCTTTCGAGGTTTTGAAAACCTTCTCTCTAGCTAGTCCTTTCGTCAAAGGATCAGCCAAGTTCACATTAGTTCGTACATGATCCACTCTCACAGCACCAGTAGATAGAAACTCTCTAAGTGTATTGTGCTTACGACGTATTTGTCGTCTCTTGCCGTTATAATAACGGTTCTGTATTTTTGCAATAGTCGTGGTACTATCGCAATGGATCAAGACAGCTGGAATCGGTCTTTCCCATAAAGTGATCTCTGCTAGCAGGTTTCTTAGCCAACCTGCTTCTTCACTAGCCGTGGCTAGTGCTATAATCTCTGACTTCATCGTGGACTGTGCCAGAATGGTCTGTTTCTTTGATTTCCAAGAAACATTTCCACCAGCTATATTGAAAATATAGCTACTGGTGGCTTTGGAGTCATCTGAAAGGGTGTTCCAATCAGCATCGCTATATCCTTCAAGGACAGCGGGAAACTTCTGATAATGTAATCCGAGGTTCTTAGTCCTCTTCAGGTACCTCATGACCTTTTCAATTGCATCTATAGAGGATAAGGCTTCTTGAAAGCTAAGGGAATCCTCCTCGACTGAAAAGACATAGTAATCGAGGTTAAAGTTTTTAGAAGTTCATTTCCGTTTACTTCTCCTAGGCTCAAATTCTGTGGCTTTATCAGTTTCATTCATCCTGATCATAGGCACGTTATTTGAGGATGTACCCCCACTATTCCTCGAAATAACCCCCATTTTTCCTCGAATTAACAGAAAAATTATTTTTATAGAAGTCAACTTCGTTTGATTCTATAAGGACGTGATCGTTAATATTATAGAATCTATAAGTTTTGCTGTTCATGGCAAATCCTATGAATACACATTCATGTGCCTATTTGCAAGCTTATACCTTTTAGGATCAGGAATCCTAACATAAGCTAAACTACCCCAAGTTTTTCTAGCTTCTGACACACGCTTAAGCAACCATCCGACTAAAGATTTCAAGAGTGTATTGGGGAGTTTACACTCACTGGGGCACTTTTCATGAAGTCAATTTTATGGCGCAGCAAGGTTTACTGATTCAATGTTAAAAGCTTATACCTTTCTTTCCTCCCCAAAAGTTAAAGATTTGTGAAGAGTATCCACAACCAAATAGTAAAACATTGAATATTTTGTGAAGAAGATATGAAGATGTCTCAATGCAGATGTGGGTGGTCCTTCAATCCTAAAAACATTCATTGGGTATGCTTTTAGGTGCAAGTGGGCTGCCACTACTGAAAGAAAAATCTCTAAAAAGCCATTTGAGTTTAATGATAAACCCTCATGTGTGGCTTCTCTTGACTTCAGCACCGTATACACAAGGATGAAAAACATTTATCCAATGTTTGAAATTACAAAGAGGTGTTATACTCATACACAATCTCCTCTAGTTAGTCCATCATGGGTTTAGAGTTTAGACTAAAGTTTTTCAATGGAATTACAGAAAAACACAATCATACCACAATCCATACAATTTCTATCATTACAAATGCACTAAGATACTGGAAACTCACATCTTTTAACTTGATGTTCACAATAAGTTCAATAGATTGGTGAATAGGATGGTCATTAGTAAAAAGACACAGAGAGTCTAGCAAAATGATCAGCCAAATTCTTTAGTTGTTAGTGCAATGTTTATGATAAGCATGCATATATAATAGAGCAAAGTGATACAGTGATCCAGGCACAAAATCCCTTACATTTTTTTTTTAATCTCTCGAATCAGAAAAACTTTATATCTTAATCACCATGTGGTAATAAGAAACTCTAATTTTGGATCCTGCGAGCCTTTATCAATTCTATGGACAGGGTGTTATATATAATTCATGGATGAGTTCTCAAATGGTTAACAATCCAATTTATCTATATTGATGTGGCAAATGAAATGTAATAAGGCATCAATGTTGTCCACTGTTTGCATTTCAAAATCTCAATGCAATACATTTTACGATATCAAAACCATTGATATTTTTTTATTGGGCTAAAATGTTAAATACATTGATTAGAAGTTTTATCAATTAAGCGAGCCACATTTAACAAATCTAGAAGAGTTAACCAGAACTTGTGTAAACAAAGAAGCAGCTAGAGGGGGAAAACACTTGAAAGAGTATGTGGACAAAGCAGGGATGACATAACCTGCAGCAGTCCAGTGATCTCTTTCTCACGCTGCCATACATGACCTATCTTTATTTCTGTAAGTTGTATTATGGAAAATACTAAATATTATTGAAGGGATCATTATTTCGATCTTATAGAAAATTATGAAAGAAGGCATTTGACATGGCAGAAATAAAACGTCTTAAAATTGTTGTAAATGCTGTAAATCAAATTAAAAGATAGGAACGAAGGTACCAATTGTTCTTGGGTTGAGTCGCGGACTAGGTCGCTCTCTTTAAGACGTTTTGTGGCTCTGCCCAAAATTGTGCAAGCAGTCTAGTAGCCCCGCCGTCCCCAGGATAAAACAGCCCAGAATCTTCTCTGTCTCGTTCAAACAATTGCACTGTTGATGAACGGAATACTATTCACCCTCAAACTCTTGTTTGCTCGAAATCACCAATACATTGTATATAAATCAACAACAAGAAAATTCTTTTTTGATTGAAATACTAAACGAAAAAACTAAATGCAAAACGAAAATGTTTTGTTCTCTCTGATTGCAAAAGAAGAACTCTTGTTTTTGCAAAAAAGCTTTGTTTTTCTCTACTTGTGTTCTTCTAAACTCTAAGTTGTGTTGTATTTATAGTGAGAATATAGATTCGTTCAAATACGAAATCACAACTAGATACATTGCTTAGAGAATGCAATTAAAAACATGTGGAAAACGTGGGGTTTTAAGAAAGCGTCTAGATACATGGATAAAATCCCGTCTAGATTCATTGCGTGGAGAGTGCAATTAAAAACATGTGGAAAATGTGGGTTTTAAGAAAGCGTCTAAATACATGGATAAAATCCCGTCTAGATTCATTGCGTGGAGAGCGCAATTAAAAACATGTGGAAAATGTGGGTTTTAAGAAAGCGCCTAGATACACACCCATTTTCTTTTATTTTAAAAAACCATATTTCCAACAGTTACATTATATGATTATGAAACCTTAGAAGAAGAGTTTTATGGGGAGCAAATGCAATTGATTCAAGCAACTAATTTGTAATCGTAAGCCACTGAATAACTTAATGTTCAATCGCGGAAAAAAGTTTAGCGACCGCGTGCATTAACAACTCAAGGAGTATACGATGATTATTTTAGTGACAATCTCGTCTTCGATGATGACTATTTCAGAAGGCGATTTTGAATGCAAATATTGTTATTTTACCGCATCCGTGATGAACTTGTTCAAAATAATGTTTATTCTTTTAGAGGGTTCTGTTTAACTCATCTAAAAAAAATCACGTGTGCATTATGCATGCTTGCCAATGGAGCGTGATGGTCTTGCAAATATTTGAAACTTGTTGAAACCACTGCCTAAGATTATCTACAAAATTTATGTAAGTCTTATGCAAGTCTTTGGAGAGGAGTATCTATGGGAACCAAATACTGAAGATGTAGCTAAATTGCTTGTTGAAAATGAAGAGTGAGGACTTCCTAGAATGTTAGGAAGCCTCAATTGCATGCATTGGAAATATGCATATCATAACTACAAACGAAATTCAATTGGTACTCGAGGCCATTGCATCTCGTGATCTATGGATCTTGCAAATTTTTTTGGCATGTTGGATTCATACAATAACATCAACGTCCTTGATAAGCCAACCGTTTTTTTATCCACTTATCAAAGGTGCTCCTCCTACAAATCTTAATATATATAAAATGAAATTGTTATGTGGTATTTTCTTGGTGACACTATCTATCCAACGTTGGCTACTATAGTGTCAACAATTTCAAGTCCTTTCAATTAGAAAAAGAAATTGTTCGCTAAGGGTCAAGAAAGTGTTATAAATGATGTTGTAAGGCAATTTGGGGTTTTGCAACACGGTGGGTGTGAGACCCTTGCGTGGGCGGACCTGAGGGTGAGGGTTGGAGCCCAATAGGCCCAACAGGCCCGTGGATCCCAAGAGGGGTTGGGCTAGCTACCAAGGGGGATCATAGTCCCACATCGCCTGGGTGCGGGATGGTTATGTGCTATATATGTGCGAGGTTGGATCCCCATAGTAAGAGGCCTTTTAAAGCCGTGCGGGCCGGTTGGACCCAAAGCGGACAGTATCTTACTGTGCGGATCGGGTCGTTAAAGTGGGTCATTATTCATCAACACGTGAAAACTTGGAGTAAAATCTAGATGCACGATATAATGCTCATTAGCATCATCTTGAACAACATGATTGTTGAAGATGAATGTGGTTGGGTGCCTGATCATGATCGATATATTTCGAGTGATATCCCACATGTCAAGCCTAACCATGATTATGAACCTGGAGGGCGTTATGCTGAGTATATCACACGTTACCATGCTTATCGGCATGCAACAATTCACTATCAATTGCAACATGATTTAGTGTATTTCAAGTATTTTCTATTTAAGTTATTTTGTATTATCTACTTAAGTTATTAAAACTTTTTTTTCCTCCATTTAAGTAATTAAATTTTTCTTTTTGCTAGCACTAAGTTTTAGAGCTAAAAAAAACATATGTGTGAAGATTATATTACATTTGCTAGCACTACTTAATTCTCCATTGAAAATAATAAAATACAAATAAGTTACATTTTTCCCCTCATGTTACATTTGCTCTTTTATACCCTTTAGTTAGATGGTTTCCTCGTAATCTTCATTTACATCATTTTCAGCCAGGCAAGCTCTTCATCATCTTCATAATCCTCGTACTTCCTAATCATTATTTAATGTGCAATATTCATCCTTGCAAGTTAAGCCTTTTATTCTTTCAGTTGAGAATATATTTTGCTAAATCTTATATTTCCTTCAACATTATATCAAGTTTCCGTTGTTCAGTCTCTTATTTTTTGTTCTTATGATCTTCAACATACTCGGTACATTGTGTCATTGTTATGTTAAACTAATGTACAAGCGTTTGTTGACATTTGGCTATGTTATCTTGTTGTTTTTATGATTTTTTGAACTTCCTTTCAGTATTTTGAGATTTGGCTGATGAAGGCGTTTTTTTCCCCTTAACCTTGGTTTTTTCTCTTGCGGCTTTTCTTTTCGGGAGACGAATTTCATCACTAGGGTGATCATTATCACCAATAAACACTTCTTGAGCACTACACAAAAAATACCCATCAGCAACGGTTTGGGACCGTGGGGGTAACCATTTGTCACGGCTTAGAGCCGTGGGCAGTAGAGGCGTCGCGAAATCATCATTGACGTCTTAGAACCGTGGCAACACATATTAGCAACGGTTTTATGCTCGAGGACGGTTGATGCTTTAGCCACGGTTCTAAGCCGTTGCCATAATTTTAGCCACGGTTTTAAGCCGTGGCAAGTTATGGCCACATTTTTAAGTCGTGGCAAGTACTGGCCATGGTTTTAAACCGGGGGCAAGTTATGGCCACGGTTTACAGTCGTTGCAATAATGTTAGCCACGGTTTTAAGCCGTGGCAAGTTATGGCCACGGGTTTCAGCCGTTGCAAATGATGGTCACGGTTGTAAGCCGTGGCAAGAATAAAGTACCACGATTTTAAGCCGTGGCAATCTTGTATTACCATGGTTTTAAGCCGTGGCCATTCAAAAAAAAATCTGGTTTGTTGCGAGGGTTTGAAACCGTTGCAAAATAATATAATACAAAAAAAAATTTTAAATTTTTTTGCTACTGCAGCAAAATCACAGCCACACACCTTTTTTTTTTTTTTTTTGTTAAACCTGCAGTGGGGAGGGGCAGCTATGGGATGCCAGACCTTTATTACCTATCCAAAAAGTTGATTTACAATCAAAACGGGGGTACATTACGACTTTACCAGTATAAAAACCAAACAAAAATGGACAAAAAACCTTGCCCAATCTAAATTACCGCAACCCCAGCCACAAGCTGGCTAACAAGACTTGAAGACTAAAAGCCCACTAACAATTACTTAAAACAAGCACATAAGCATAAAGAAGTACCAAAAATAAAAACAGAGTTAGCAACTCTGTTGTGGAGTTAGTGCACCACCCTGCTCAATCCGCAGCCTCGCTCCTGCAGCACCAACCAGCACTCGCATTCCCACACCAAGCAGCACACCACACCCTGCAGTACCCAGGCAGCATGTACACGTCTGGCTGCATCTTGCCTCGCAGCAGATCCGCCAGTAACAGTGCCTGGAACCATTCACGCCACCTGCAAAAAGAACAATTTAGTAGAGTAGACTTCAGAAGCATAAATCAACAGATTGGTGTAAAATATGGACGGTTTAGAATGGTTCTACAATTATATGAACAACAACAGTACTGGATTGAAATCACTTGCTATCATATCATATGAATTGACATTAGCAAACTAAAAAGATACAAATGGATGAAGTTACTCCTGCTTTGAGGAAACAAAATGTATTAAGCTACTCCTGCTTAATACATTTTGCTTTGAGGAATTATTGGGACACAAGCATAGAAAGGAAAGGAAATGAAAGAAAATGACAAAAAAACCAATAATCAATGAGAAAGTAACCTTGTGACTGCAAATAAAATCATTGAATTTCTTCAAAGAGAGAAAATGTAAAAGGACAGAGTGGATTATACAAAGAGGGTATAGAAGAGAATGACAATGATTTCGATTTCAAAAAACCAAACTAGTCTTTATATATACCTAACACCTACAAGTCCTTGCCAAACATCCAGATGTGTCCTACATTGTCATTTTATCAAACATAAAAAACACATAACCAAACTCGCAAAAACAATCAAAAAAGCACAACAAACATCGCAATCCAAAGTCAATACTCACTTCACCCCAATAGCATTCTGTGATATTAGTCAAAGCAAGAATATTCCATAAAGAAGAATCAAAACATGCAAAGACACAAATATTGTAGTATAAAAACAAATAAATTACACAAGCACAAAGATGCAAATCTTACACACAGAAGAGAACTCTATAAAAATTCAAGGAAACTAACCTCTGCTAGCTTGTCAAAATCAAAATAACGATTTCTGGAACCCCTGCTTCCAACAAGCTTGGATGGCTGAGATTCAGTTGGAACATCCCGCAACAGAAAAAATTGGGCAGGTTGTAAACAAAGCATTAAACAGTGTGGTCACCTTCACCATGATCACTAACAATTCATTCCATTTTCAATGCAGGGATATGATTTCAGATTGCAATAAACAATAAGTTAGTTTTTTTAATTGAATGAAGAAACACTTTCAATCAAAATGTCAATCCATTTACTAAACCAGACTGCAAATGAAATCAGACATTGATAACTGATAAACATTAAGTTCTTTTTATTTCTGCTATCAACAAAAGTAGTAGTATAAGTAGCAGTAAAAGTGGTGTCTGAAGGGGCCTTGAATGGAATCAAAATCCTATCTGTAAAAGGTAAAATAAATAAATAAATAAATAAATAAATAAACAAACCGGTTTTTACCTCGTGTACTATTACAGCAAATGAAAAGACATCAATACTCTTTTTGTATGCTTCTTGATGATAAACCTCAGACGCCATGTAGCCATCTGCCAAATGAGAAACATCAAAAAAATACTTCCATGCTTTCATGAGTTCCTACCATATCTTTGTTGTAGAAGAAATGTTATATAGGTACATAGCAGCATCATAACCAAACAATAGAAAAGAAAGATTGTAACATTACAATCAACTCAGAACCAGATAGACTCCTACAACAGACTCATGAAGAACAGCAAAGAAAACTATCTAACTGAAAACAAATACCAGTACACACCACACTAACTCCTACACAGAAAACTATCAGGCAAAGAGATTGGTCACCTAAAACAAAAGAAAAGATAAACGAAACTAAAATTCACTGAGAAAAGTTCTACCTTTATCTAGAAATAGGGTAGGAAGGTGTAGCTCACTTTATCTCCACGTCTGAAGTTTTAAAGTTTTACTTCTCTATTGAAAATCCAGCTGAATGGCATGGTGGATGCTTCCTTACCCCTGCTTGAGCTCTCTCTTCCAGCCTCCTGATCCTGGCAGCCAAACCACATACATAGTCATGAGCCTTATGACCCTCGCCAGAGAGACCTGTTAACTGTTCCACAATATTCCATCTCCCAACCAAAAATTTCACGATATCAGCATAGTCCTTGGCAGTGTAGACCCCGAGCCTTTGAGCCACAGCTGAAAAGTTCTCAAAGAGGTTGTCATTGCGGCCATCATACATCAAGTGTTTTGGCATCGAAATCTTCTTCCTCATCATATCTGCAAATGCTAAGACAGAGCCATCCGGATCAATCTCAAGAAGCTTTTCTACTATCTTGGTGTAGGCAGTCTCATGACGCTTCTCATCTGCAGCAATTGTCCTGCATATCTGCGCTAGTTTGAAGTCCCCATGCTCCTTTGCATGCCTTGCAGTATTCCCATGGGAAATGAAGGTTGCCTTCTCTTGGAATGAGGTGTAGATGAATCCAAGGTATCCTGTAAAATATCAAAAGCAAGCCAAAGAATGGTAGCTGTCAGATGCAAATTAATAGAGAAAATTAACAAGAATTATTATAGGAACACAAAAGTTATTTTTTGTTTATATTATTGGATCAATGATCTCTATTACATTTTAGTCCAAAGAATTAGAAATCAAAACGGAAGTGCAACCTATTACATTTTTTGTTTATTTTTTGCTATATAAAATTGAATAACCCAACATCTTTATTCAAGGAAGTTTAGACAAACCAAATCCTCGTGCATCTTAGGGTTTGGTCCTCTTCTTTACGTAGTCTTGCTTGTTCGTTTTGAAGTGGGTCAGTGCAGAACTGCCGAGGGATTCTGGAGGTTGCAGAAACTGTTGGAAGTTGTTGACTGGATTCTGCAACAGTGCTCACGCCTCTAGCATTGGATAGACGAGTCCCAGCTCCACTAACAAACATGTATGTTGGCGGGTGCAGCTGTAACTGCGCCTCAGGTTGTGAAATAGAGTGATTCGATAGCAAAATTTGTGTCGGAGCCGGTAAATGTGATACATCTTCTATAAATTGGGTTGATGTATGCCTCAATCGATCTTCAGGTGGTGGTTGAGTTTGAACCTCAGACAGCTGGAGAGAAGGTTGAGGTTGCTCAACAATGGGAGTCTGATCACATAAGATTAGTTAGATACAGTTGGTTAAAATATGATCTTACTGTATAACTAACACATACGCACAGATTCACAACCATAAATAGGTACTTTAAACGTTGATGAAGCAACAGGACACCGGAATGACTGAAGATCATGAACCTGACAATAGGACATCTGGAATCTGGACATGCATAAATATGTGTAGATGCCCAAGATGTGGAAGTTGGTCAAAGAAGAGAGGCACAGAAACAATCACCTAAAATCTTATTATTGCAAGTCCGGTGTACATGCAGGGACTGTGCCCCACCACTAAAACCCTATTGAATCTTGAAATTATATATTTGAGCCACTGAAAAGTTTCTAGTGATTGAACAGATTAGACAAACTATCACATGGTGAATTTATCAAAACATGCTAGTTGACATGCATAAAACTTAATGACATACGGTGAGTGGTTTAAACAGAAATAAGGCGTGCCTAGCTCAATAAAACCTGAGAATCCTGAACAGGAGCAATATGTTGCTGAACAAGTGGTGGGTCTAACTGAGTTTGCAAAGGAGAGACCCCATTATCATTACCTACCCTAGCATTATGCTCATCATTCACTTCACCAGAGGACATGGCAACAGATTGTGGCTCCTTGCAAACATAAAATGAACATTCAGGGATGAAGTTTCAAAAGGTTCAGTTTACAAACATGATATCAGTAAAAATCTATACCAGACTAATTCAAAACTTTACAGATATATTGTACCTGAAGTGATGAAGCCAGACAATCTTGGGGTAGCTGAGCTAATGGTGAATCTATTTGAGGTTGATCGAGGAATATAAGCCCTCACTTTCTAAACGATCTACACTAGTAGTGACTGGATTTACTTGGCTAGACTGTATGGTAAGAGGCTGTGATTAAGGGCAAATGTCAAATGAACAGTTAAGAAAAGAAATTTCAGTAGAAGTCAAATGAACAGTTAAGAAATTTCAGTAGAAGTCATGAGCTTTTGCTGAGGATAAGTCCCTATTTTCGAGACAATCTACCCTAGTATTGTTTTCATCCACCTGATCAGACTGTAAAAGAGAAACTTTAAAAGGGCCATTTTGTCACATAGGAGTCTCAACAAACAAAAATTGTACCTGAATTGATGAAATTCCATCATCTTCGGCAGGCACAGCATGCTGCTCAACAAAAGGTGAGCATATCTGATTTTGCTCCAAGGATGGTGCTACACCATTTTCACAAGAATCTAACCCAGTATTACATTCACCCATTTCACCAGACTGTATGGCGACAGGCCATAGTTAAGTGCAAACATCAAATGAATAGTTTAGAAAGAGAAAAAAAATTCCTAAAAATGGAGCAGTTTCACATGTATACATGCAATTTGAATAGAAAAAGATGTACCTGAACTGATGAAACCGCAAAGTCTGGAGCAAGGGCTACATGCCTCAATGGTAGGATACTTATCCAAATAGTCCTTCCTAAGATCTGCCTTGAACCTTCTGAAATATTCTGGCATTTTCAAATGCACACTCCTTTTCACATAATTTGGGATGTCGTATTCACGCTGCAAATAAGCCATTGAGATATAAGTTGACAATAAAATAAGACATTATGAAAATCAATGATGTAAAATCTCACCTTGAGGACATTCCACACATCCTCTTTGTAGTTGTCAGTAACATGGTGTCAACCCTTGAATTTGATGGGCACAAGGGTTTCAACAAGCTTTCCAATGTGTTTATTTAAATTTCTAGCACCAGGTCCAACTGCTAAACCATGGACATTGAACTGTATGGTCTTTTTAACTTCACTGTCATCATTTGTAGATGTAGTGACATCATTGGTGGAGAGATTGCCGCGAGTACTACCCATTTCTATCAATGACATTATAGATATTAACCATTATCAAACAAAAAGAAATAAGAAACAACTATATAGTCTAGAACAGATAGTTGAACACAGGACTACTAGGTTTCAGAAAGCAAACTAAACTTACAGTCTAGAACAGATAGTTGAACACAGGAGAAAGAACATACAGAAATAGTAAAACACACAAATAAAAATAGACAAGAATAACAATAATCATTTGAAGATAATTCTTTGAACAGTTCAAGAGAACGGTGCCGATATTAGGTTACCGCTAGTATAACGAGGTGTTCATCCAAGAATTGTTCTTAGAATTGTTTTGAGAAAACAAATAGAAATAAATATATGATTTTATTGACACTACCTCCATCTTTCCAATCAGTTTCAGTTCATCTGATACCAATTTTGCACCTAGGACTACTAGGTTTCAGAAAGCAAACTAAACTTACAGTCTAGAACAGATAGTTGAACACAGGAGAAAGAACATACAGAAATAGTAAAACACAGATAAAAATTTACAAGAATAACAATAATCATTTGAAGATAATTCTTTGAACAGTTCAAGAGAACGGTGTCGATACTAGGTTACCGCTAGTATAACGAGGTGTTCATCCAAGAATTGTTCTTAGAATTGTTTTGAGAAAACATATAGAAATAAAGATATGCTTTTATTGACACTACCTCCATCTTTCCAATCAGCTTCAGTTCATCAGAGATTTAATATCCTAAGGAGTCCAGCTATGTAATTGCAATTTTTGCTTCTTGAAGATTGCGTGAGATTGGTTCGACAAGTTAGGTTTCAATATTACAGGGCAATGTTCAAGGGGTTATATGCTTCATATCTTAATTTTTTCTAGGATTTAAGTTTAATGTAAAGTTGCTTACTATTTTAGCAGACCAATATCAAGGGAGTTTAATGTAAATTGCACAGAAATGGGTGAAGTGAAACAAGATAATGGTGAAGACTGAAGACAATAAAACATTTTCCAACCAAAAAGATTTTTCGTATCAAGACAAACCGTTTTCTTTCTTTGTCTTCCTCAATCCGCTTTGCTTCAAGAAGTTCCTTACCTATACGAATTCTCTCCTACAAATAACGGTACTATTAGGTTAGACATTATTAATGCCGGACCAAAAATATCAACAGAATGCAAAACTCTTTCAAATTTTGTCCAAATTATGTCCTAGAACTATGCATCAACCAAGTTGAAATCCTAAAGAGGGAAAATCAAAAAAGGGAAAAGTCGAATACATCTTAAATAGTCAGTAGGTTGTAGTGATTACTCAAAAGCATTAGCTGTAAAGCCATTAACCTACTAATATTTACATCCTCTTCCATTATGTTTGCTTTTTTTTTTTCAATCATTTTTTAAATGCACTACTACAAATATAGGCTTGCATAGCGCTTAAAAATAGGCTTAGATAGCGCTTTTTAGCGCTATCTAAGCTACCGCTATGGTAGCTTAGATAGCTCTCAAAAAAGCGCTATGCAAGGCGCGTACTTGAATAGCGCTTCGTTAGATAGCGCTTTATTAAGCGCTATGTAAGCGCTAATTTTTTTTTTTAAATTAGCTTGCATAGCGCTTTTATGAGCGCTATTTAATTTTGTTGATTTTTTTTGATTTTTTTTTTTTAATTAGCTTCTAAAGCGCTATTTAATTTCGGTGAATTTTTTTTATTAACTACCATATAATATTTTTTATATAATATTTAATATAATAATGACAACGTTCAATCAATCAATAAAGACACAACATGATAACTAACTGTTTCTCATTCATTCAAAATATAATTTAAGCATTCATACAAAATTGTTAATATGCTATCATATATATACACCAGCTTTTTTGGCCACGAAATGAAATGGCCAACAGCTTCTCCTACAGTCCTAACTTCGTCTGTACATTGCGGCACCGCTGAATGTTTCTCAGATTCTACCGCCACTTCAAATTGTATCCTCGCATAACCTGAAATTGCATCATGGCATTGTATAAGTATAACAACACACACACACTAAGTCGGTATATAAATCTTAACCTGAAATACAAGAACACACCTATTACTGCTACTATATATATGCAAACCACTGCCAAACACAAAGGGTTTTGTATCAGTAAGATAAATGTAAATGACTAAAGGTCCAACTATATTTCTTGATAGCAGTCTTCTCAACTAATATATATATATAGTAGCAGTAATAGGTGTGGAACTTACCCCAGAATAACCAATTCCAACGAGCTCAAGAACTCCGGGAACTAAAGGAAGCCTATCAATGGCCTACAGAAACAGAATGCACAAATTAAACTTTCGTTCAATAAATATCATACAAGCTATCAATAACTCTTAAGCTCGCATATAACAGATATGATCAGTATTAATCTTTTAACTGCAATGAAATCTGAAGGGCAGTAAATATTAGAAAGATTTTATGCTCACAGAAATCATCCCTGTAGAGCCCCATAGAGCAACTCCACCAGCAACTACAAGTGAAGTCGTGGCATACTTGTCTTCCATCTTGTCCCACTGCAAAAACAATCAGAAAACTAAACTAATAACACTATTGTTTAACACAAATAATGTCAACATTTTACTAATCCAACTTTTAAGTTCCAAAACCTTTCAACTTTCTATCTGCTGTTTTTCTCCAGATTCATCCCCAATTGCAAAATGACAGTTGGATAATTCTGATAATAAGGTAAGCCTTGCATAGGGTAGGGATGATAGACTGGTGGCACACCAGGCGGCCATTGAGGATACATTGGATGCTGTGGAAATTGGCCTTGAAAATAGTCCTGATTGCTTGCTGGTACTTGGGCATCCAATGGAGGTTTTCCATCTAACCAAATATAAAAAGTAAATAAAGTTCTTAGTTGCAATTAATTATCTTTTTTCCCCCTGGATAATTGAAGTTGCTCGAACTCAATTAAGGAAAAGAACAAAACAATGCATGGCCCAATTTACATTATTATACTTTGTGTTTTATAGATGTAGTGTACAATGGTTTTAAAATATGGATATATTTCTAAGCCAAAGATGTGATGGTGTAATTTGTACTATACCACTATAGGCGAGACCAATAATTTGTTTCCTTCATGGCATACTTCTCCAATGGGAGTGCTACATGCAATGGTTGTATTAAACATGGATATGTTTCTAAATGAGGGAAGAGAAAGAATAATATTGACTATCAATTAAGAATTGTTAAAGGCGAAGAGATTAAGAACTTGTCGTACTGTTAACACAAAAAATTTCTATTCTACCAGCTAATTCCTCCAAAGGAAATACTTTAATAATTTTCTAATGACATTTTGTTATGGGCTTCCCAGAGCTTTCAGAGGTTTAGTCCATGTTGGAATATGGGTCACGTAAAAGAAATGTAAATAATCACTATGTGCCTCCAAAGATCAGAGCTTATACCTGTGCTACCATTATTGGCCGCCTTCCCATTACCATCAACTTCCAATTCAGAAATGGACCTAGCGGCCATGCTTCCTTTAGATCATTCTTTGTCTCAACATTCATTGCAGAGAAATCTGACCGACTGGACATTGCTTCAGCTGACTCAATATCAAGCCACTGTCCAGTTTCATGTTTTACCTTCCACAGATGGACAAACATCAAGCATGCTTCCCTATTGCAACAGAACCGAAGAAGAATTATTAGCAGATGACTCACAAATTTCAAAACATAAAGGTAAAGGCCAAATCAAATCTAAAACAACAGTGAAGATGACCCAAAAAAACAGAGAGAGAGAACATAAAGGAGCACAACTTACATTAGACGTGTGGCCCTGAAACTTTCACCAAATGATATCAAGTCCTCTATGTGATCCATGTCGAAACTGGCAGCTACAGCACGTGCAAAGGCCATGCCTTGCTCTTTCTGTAGTACAATTTTGCGAGTCTCTAAAACTTTCAACAGCTGAACTCTAACAAGATAAATGCACACTGAATAAGATTTACAACCCCATGAAAGGGACTCATCATGTATAGCAAAGAACCTATCACATTTGAATTATCACATTACAACTTAAATAATGTTGCCCCCGGCGCCATACTTGCTTTCCAAGAGCATCTCCAATGGATAGCAGTAGCACAAACAATGTATGCAGGTATACACAAAGATATCTACTTGATTTCATGTTTATGGCTATCTAATTGATTTCATATTTTAGTTATATAGATATGGTTTTCACTGACCCCACAGAAGAGCAGATGTTTAAAATTTACTTCCTTGTTGCAAAGATACACAAAGAGACATCTTCATAAACGCAAGGAGTGACTTTTGACACCTAGGCTACACTTGGTTCCACCGTAACTGTGGAATGTTTTCACAGGAAAATCTTTAAATATAGGCATGATTGTACACCTCTGGAACATACCTTGTTTGCGCAATGTCGACTGTAAAATAATATTCATTCATAAGCTTTATAATGTCTGATTTCAAGTATAAACAATATTGTGTGTGTATCATTGAAAAAACAGGAATGAATGAAAAAATCTAACCTGTATTTCTGGCAACAAACCGGAGGTATTGCAAACAAGAATGGCAGCAATGGCACCAAATGCGTGGAAGAATTTATCTACTTGACTTCCTTTGATTTTGTAATCCCGGCTACTATTTGTGTTGGACTTTCCTGCAAAAATCATGTCATCACTCCACTCACTCAGTTATGCACATTCCAGTTCCAATATGAAGAGAGAATGTGGTGTTCAAAGGTGAGCAAAAACTAAGACGTAAAAATACTGCAAAAAAAAAGTAAACAATAGCAGATTTTGGGACTTACTGCAAGGGACGATCTGCTGATGATGCGAGGTACGCACTGCTGCTGCTGCTGCGAGGGATGAACTGCTGTTCTGCGAGGGACGCACTGATGCGAGCTTCCTGCTGGTCGCAAACCAGAGTGCGCTCTGTTTCACTGCAGAGTACCCACTGGCCAAATCATCGAACCACTTGCGCTGATGCCATTTCAGCTGCCATTGTCCTTTGCCATACTTCAACAAATGTAATTTTTCTCTTCAAATGTTCTGCTTATTCAGTGGATCTGGTATTGTTCTTCAATGGCATTGAAATTGCAGTAGTTGCGCCTTTTCATCTTCTTACGGATTGTATAGGAAACCCAGGAAAGCATAATATAGCATGGTGATGGGCAGTGACACAATCATTCCAAATATCACTCTGCAAGTCAATATAGATACATAAAGAATTCACAATATAAACGGATGCTGATAAACAAAATAAACATGAATATATGAGACTTACGCGGTGCTTAATATGTCTGGGTGTAGGTTATACTCCCTTGCAAATACAAAAGGAACTATTCCTTGTGGTAGAGCAGCCTGAATAATCAGAAACAAGTTTAGTATTCAATACAAGAAACCTTTTTTATTGATATCCAATACTTCATCACTAACCTTTTTTACCCAAACAGAAGAAGAAGAAAAAAAATCAATAAGACAGTAAAACTAAAAAGAGGAGCATTGTGTTGATTAGACATTTCCTTGCTGCTTAAAATAAAATAATTACCAGTAGCACACTGCTGATGCCTGACATACCCAACTCATAGAAAAATGAGACATAGGCAATGCACTTAAGTGTTTCACTGCATTGCAAAATGAAATTCTTTAGCCATACATATGAAATTCTTTAGCCATACATATGAAATTCTTTAGCCAATAATAGAAAACTCGAATCAATCAATCAATCAAATAAGAGAGACAAAATGTTGTTTGTTTGTTGATCTTAATCAAAATTTACCTTTTTCTTCATCATTTTGAAGTACTCCGTCTGTCAAACAATGAAAAACAACAAAAGAAGTTGGATCTTGACTTAACCCCTTAAATTAAAAAGAAAAGTTTGCTATAAATGAATATTGTTACCTGTTTGGCTATGACCTTAGTAAGGCCATGTTGGAGGGCTGCTTCAATACGGATAAGCTCTTTAGGATGGAGCGAGGTTATGTCCTCCCCCTTCAAGTGTCTATATGGAGGAAAGAAATTCACATAGAAGTGTATAGAAGAGATCACTCAAACAAGATTTTTAATTGCTTAAGATCCCAACATGCAAATACTTTACTGCTGAAGAAAATAAGAAAACAAAGGTTAATACTGACCTGAGTTCAATCTGCATACTATCAATAACATTATGGTCCAAAAAAGATTAACTTTTAGATTCCTCATAGTAAAGAAACCAATTACATTTCCCCTCGAATTTCAAACACAATCTGACATAAGAAACAAAATGAGAAAAACTTACCAGAACCATTTGAAGACGTATCCGCAGTAGTCTCTTTACCATTCTGACTGTTGCTCTTCTCTTTTCTTCTCCCCTGTTTCTTCACCCCCCACCTTTAACCATAGGTCTCAGAGCAAACACCCTAACCCCATTATTCTCTCCCAATAACAAATACCCCAAAGAAACACAAATCGAACAAATGGATATCAAACAATCAATAACAGCACACTTGATTAATTTCAAACTTACACAATCCTCCTCACCCTCCAAAGCCTTCCCAGCAAAAACCCAAATTTTCTGAGCAGAGACGGAATGCAAAGCAAAGACATTATCCGACCCACAAAGCTTCACTGAAAATCCATGTGAGAGAGAAACAACAACCCCACCAAGTTTCTCATCAAACCCAAGATCCCTTTGGTTACACTTCACTTGAGCTTTGGAAAAAAGTTGGGTCTTTTGTATAGGACCCAGAAACGGAGAAGAACCCTCGAGTCCTGGCCACTGCGGGGGGCGGCGGAGACGAAGAGGACATGGGTAGTTGGGGTTGAATGGAGGCGGAGGAAACATGTGGAAGTGGGGAATTGAGGAATTAGAGTTTGGGGTGGTGGAGAAGATGAAGGAGTGAAAGGGGAGATGGACGGGAAGAGAAGGATTGAAGAATCTGAGTGCATCAGAGCTAATGAGTTGGAGTTTGGTTCGAAGAGAAGACAAGTTACCTCCACAGAAGAAGAGGGTTGCGAGTGGGAGGAAAGGTTCAGTTAGAGGCCTGCATAACCCCCAAAGCTCGAAAGCGAGAGAGAGTGAGAGCGGTGGAGTGAGGGAGGCAGGGAGAGCAATGGAGAGAGTGAGAGCAATGGAGATAGGGAGCAGGGCGAGAGAGAGGGAGGCAGAGCTACGCACAGAGGGGGGACGAGAGAGAGAAGGAGGCGTTGTTCTCCCCTTCTAGGTTAGATCGAGCGGGCTTTTAAAAATTTGGGTGAAATAAGAAGCGGTTTTATTAATTTGATCTCCCGCATTTAGGATAGCGCTTCCGAAGCGCTATGCAAGCACTTTAAAAGCGCTATGGCAGCTTTGGTAACGTTTTTTCTCATAGCGTTTTTTAAAGCGCTATCTAAGACATAACTAAGATAGCGCTTAACTGAAAAAAAAAATTTTAAAGCGCTATTGTAGTGTTTTTTTTTTTTTTTTTTTGATTTTTTTTTTTTTAAGACAAATAAGCGCTATCCTAGTGCCCACTTGGATAGCTCTTTAAAAAAGCGCTATCTAAGTGGCGTTACCTAAGCTAATATTTAATATCCTAAGGAGTCCAGCTATGTAATTGCAATTTTTGCTCCTTGAAGATTGCGTGAGATTGGTTCGACAAGTTAGGTTTCAATATTACAGGGCAATGTTCAAGGGGTTATATGCTTCATAGCTTAATTTTTTCTAGGATTTAAGTTTAATGTAAAGTTGCTTACTATTTTAGCAGACCAATATCAAGGGAGTTTAATGTAAATTGCACAGAAATGGGTGAAGTGAAACAAGATAATGGTGAAGACTGAAGACAATAAAACATTTTCCAACCAAAAAGATTTTTCGTATCAAGACAAACCGTTTTCTTTCTTTGTCTTCCTCAATCCGCTTTGCTTCAAGAAGTTCCTTACCTATACGAATTCTCTCCTACAAATAACGGTATTATTAGGTTAGACATTATTAATGCCTGACCAAAAATATCAACAGAATGCAAAACTCTTTCAAATTTTGTCCAAATTATGTCCTAGAACTATGCATCAACCAAGTTGAAATCCTAAAGAGGGAAAATCAAAAAAGGGAAAAGTCGAATACATCTTAAATAGTCAGTAGGTTGTAGTGATTACTCAAAAGCATTAGCTGTAAAGCCATTAACCTACTAATATTTACATCCTCTTCCATTATGTTTGCTTTTTTTTTTTCAATCATTTTTTAAATGGCCTTATATAATATACATCAAGTAATTACATTAAAGTTGGCCATAGATCAATAGAGCTTATATAAACACACCTAATGAATGAGTGAGACAATCAAACTTGGGAAGTCAACTTACAATGTGAAAAAGAAAGTGCAAGTAAGAAGAGAAAATGTCAATATATTCTGTCAGATGCATTAAATCCATAACTATGCAACTTCCCAATCCCATAATAAAATTTTGAATCAGAAAGAAAAAGACAAGTCATTGGTGAACCATAAAATGTCAATGCTCGGAACACCAACAATTAATGCCATTTTTATATTAAAAACACGCTTCGTTTTGTTACTATCCAAATGATCGACCCAAAAAAAAAAAATAACTCACAAAGTGTATCTCAATTTCTATCACTAGTGTGTATTACCATTATGCGTTACTATACCATATTACCATTTGACAAATGACTGGGGATGCTCTTACATTGATCAAAGAAACTTCACTCCAACTTTAGGTTCAATAAAACTAACCGAGAATTCAATAATTTTCTGTCCCACAAAAAATTATCAAAGATCCAAAATAAGTAAACAGTGTATACTTTTAGTGGGTCTGACCTCATTTACGCTTGGCATACTGCTCACCTTGCTTCACCATATCACCACTAAGTCTCAGGGTGCTAATATGACTTTTCGACCAACTGGTTCATGCACCTCACCACACCTCAACAAAAACAAAACACGTTCAATAATTAAAATATGTTTTGATCTAAAAAACATCTATCACCTAAATATTCCTGGGGAATATTTTAAAGCAAAACAAGGAACAGTAGAAAAATCTTCCCTTTTATTGCTTTTGCTCTTCTTTCAAGAGAGCTGGTCTTTGCCACATTCAAAAGAGAATACCTATATTAGGGATTCTTTAATATGAAGTGCATTGAGGGAAAAATATACTTCACTACTGAAACCCATATGCACACCCTTCACCCTTTTCAGTAGCTCCATTACACTAATCCCATACAAAGGTTGGACAAGTATCTTAACTAAAGCTACAGAATCATGACTGATTGCAATCTCTGAAGAAAAAATTTGGAAAGCTTTCTGTGCAATCCTTGGTTGTCTTAACATAGATTAGATGTAGTAGGTACTAGGTATTGTTGCCAATATTTTCTTAGAACTCTGAGCACTTGCCTGTAAAATGAATTCTTCTTGTCAAGGTTTGAAAACATATCTAGGGATAGTTAAAGTAGACGAGGAATTTAGGAATTATGCTTGGATTTGTGCACCTATTTGGGGATAACCATAGCAAATAACTAACCAAATTTCTGTGTGTTTGTTTGATGAACTATTAAGCAGGAAACTAAACAGATTCACTTCTTCTTCTTCTTTCTCTTCACACTCTCCTCTGCTCCTCTCTCTCACTCTGATTTTCTAACAAACCCAAAAATGAAAGCATCAACAAACGTTTCTCAAACAATCAACACAATCATGCATCAACAAAGGGCTAAAACATTACATGTCTTGAAAAAATTAAAAAAAAAAAAAAAAAACATTCAAGAACCCAAGAAGTAAAAAACAAATTCATTACCAGACCAAGCCGTTCCCCGACCTGAAAGATTCTCCACTGATTGATTATGGTTCACTTCTTCTTTCTCTTCACACTCTTCTCTGCTCCTCTCTCTCACTCTGATTTTCTAACAAACCCTAAAACGAAGGAATGGAATGTTCGCCAAAACGTGAAAGTCTTCTCCACAATCTGATTTGAATCGAAAATGGAGCTCCTCGATCTCTCCTCTGCGCAAATGTTTTTCGCCAAAGCGCGAAACTGCTCTCCTCTCCACTGTTTTTCCCCAATTTTTTTTGCCAAAGCGCGAAACTGCTCTCCTCTCCACTGTCTATTTTTCCCCCAATTTTTTTCGCCAAAGCGCAGTCTCCTCTCCACTGTCTGTTTTTCCCCAATTTTTTTCGCCAAAGCGCGAAAGTGAAAATCTTATAGCTACGATTTTAAACCGTGGCAACCCTTTTGGTGTAGTGTTTTTGGCCACGGTTTTATTTTTTTAGCCACGGTTTTAAACCGTTGTCCGTTATAGCCACGGTTTTTAGCCGTGGCAAATAAACCAACGGTTTAGAGCCGTGGCCACCTCCCTATAGCTAAACAGGCCTTTTGGTGTAGTGTCATCGGATTCATCCTCTAAGCCTATGAAATTGTTAGAGATACTAGCCTCAGAAGCAAAGTATTTATCCTCACTTACTGAATATGGAGTGTTAGGTTCAGAGCGTGTTGAGGCTGAACCTGAACAATGGACAAATTGGTAGAGGCAATTTCAACTAGTAGAAGTCTGCTTCTGTGCTCTTTTCATACTTCTTTTTTGAACTTGAAAAAAATTATCAGCTAGAAGACTCTAGGCAAATACATTACTTTAGAATTTTATCATAAAAACTAATACGAATTGTATAACGTAAAGTTCAAAAATTACCCAATCCCTTTCGGTAACACCACTAGGGTTTAGTCGTTTCACTCCTTCGATGTACACTGACCATTTGCCCATAATCTTCTTCAATCATTGGATTCTACTTTCTAATGATGCATGACCCTCTTCTTATGCAATGGTATAAAGACTTTTGTTACATATCTACTCCAATTATGACATCTTCGGACGCTCTTATGAAAGCATCACATAGCGTATTATCCTGAGCGATGACACAAGTAGCACCTTTTACAGCATCAAAACCTTCATCTTCTTCAATTTCACAAACGGGCGCTGGGTGTGTAGGGATGGCAACGAGGCGGATTGGGGCGGATTTAGACAAATGCATCCCTGCCCCGCTGGAGATCACGGATATCCAAATTCGCCCCGAATATCCGTTTACCATATTTTATAAAAACCATCCCCGAACCGGACAGATTGGTGGATATCCGCCCTGCCCCAGATACCCGAAAAGAAGAGAAAAAAAAACAGTAAAGATCATTACTGATATAAAAAACAAATCGAAACCAATATGCCTTTAACTTCATTCTTGTACCAACTAAGAACAAGATTCTTACAAAAAAAAAAACAGTAAAGATCATTACTGATATAAAAAACAGATCTCACACTTCATTCTCAGATCGAGCCACAGATCTGATTAATCTCCCTTCTACTCTGTCGGAAACTCGCTGTCGACGACTTCGACTTTGACTCTTCGAGGCGACGCCGCGACTGTGATTGTGAGATGAGAGTGACGAGAGTGAGACTCTGTGAGAGTGAGACTGGGGAGTGACGAGAGTGAGACTCTGTGTCTCTCCAGTGGTGACGAGAGTGAGACTTTGTGTCTCTGTGAGAGTGACGAGAGTTTGAATTGGATCTAGGGTTTAATCCCTTTATATAAGTCAAGGGCATTTTAGTAATTTTATCGATTAAACGGATATCCGTGGGGCGGATATGGCCAAATTCGTATCCGCCTCGAATAATAAACGGATACAGTTTGGATATCCGTATCCGCCCCAACCTCCATACACCCTTAACCAAATCCGCTCCAAATGGGACGAGTGGGGCGGATATCCGTGAAAATCCGCCCCACTGCCATCCCTATGGGTGTGTTTGAGAAGATAACACTTTTAGACCTTGCCCCTCCTTTAGTGTCTTTACATCCTCTTATTTGGGTTGGTAAAGAGTTGGTACAAGTCGAGATTAGAGGTTTCTAAATTGAGGATTTTGTGATTGAAAATGTTGGGGTTGAAATGTTTGTGATTGAAAATGAGGAGTTTGGAATGGTTGTGATTGAGATGACGTTTGACATAACAAATTTTGAAAAAGATATTGTGATTGAATATTTGGGGTTTGAGGATTTTCAATAAATTGAGACTCACCTTGTGAAAAATAATTTGTAGATGAGACCTCCAATTGTGCTCTACCATAATATAAGGCGGATTGGAACCAAAATCATTGAGCTGAGCATTATCTCCGAGTTTAAATTGCGGAGATTTTTACCATGATCTATAGAAAATTTTGAAAATCTAGATATTGAAATAAAAATTTTGAAAGTGTAAATACAAGAAATAAAACTAAACAAAAATGAAAGTTGAGATTAAATATAGAAAACTAAGATGAAAATATAGATTGTTGTTGTCTTGAAATTGAGTTTGAAATATGGATTTATATAGTGCAAAATATGAACGTTACAAAATGATAGTTCTGGTGAAAAATTATCGTTCTGACTCTCATCAAAGCACTGAAAAGCGCGTTCAAGATTTGTCCGGCCAAATATAGCTGTTGTGATCAACGAATATACAGAAAAGTTGCGCAGTGCAGCCTATCATAGGTCACGCAAGCCTCTCTGCAGGCAAACATGTGTGAGCCTTTCCTAGGCAATGGACTGCGCAAGCAGTGCCATTAGGGTTGTTTTTTATATGAATAGGAAGGGAGGGCTGCCTGGGCGTCAATGGAGAGAGTTGCCTCCCTTCCAGGATTGATTATTATGGATGCTCTAAGAGTATTCGAGTTTTGCTAAGCACACCCAAACCTACCCCAAATTTTGATGGAGTTTGTGTGTTACTTTTTAGGTTGAATCCGGATTAGCACGTCCAAGTTGTACCTTGGATGGCTCGTGATATGTTACCTAAACTTTATGGACTTATTATTGAAAATAAACATACAGCCCTCAACACAAAGTATTGTGTACTTCAAGATATATGGTCACTGCCCTTAATTTAAGTGAATATGATAAGAGAGCAACGTGCGGTGGGCCTTTAACTACCATGTGCTTGCTGGCCAAGATAACAAAGATTTTGTGTACGAGGGAGGAGTATGCCTTGTACCAGATAATATAGTTTTTTTTAGTCTATTTTTCAAGTAAATTTTTTTATTTAATCTCTAATCAATATTGGTTAAAGTAATTGACAAGACTTGCCTCTAGTAGCATGTCAGCATTCGCTCACACAAGGTAATCTGTCAGTCTTTTGAGCCCGTCCACTATTACTAATCTCATAACGCGCCCACACAAAGTGTTAATCCCAAAATGCTCATTTGATGTGTTCGAAATAATAATATTGCATGGGTGAATGGGACATTGCATGTTAGCCTATGGTGCATGAAGGAGGCCACCATAGTGTGGTTGGTGACCTATAAATCATTGTTCTTCAGGTGATACCCCACGATGTATGTTCCTCAATCTCAACCTATACATATTATTACAAAAAAAATTTCAATATTTTCTTCAAATTAATCATAATTCTCAATTTAGAAAAAAGAAAAAAAAAATGAGCTTTATTTTTTCTTGATCGATTTGATTGTTTTCGATGAATGTCCAATGTATTGTCGTGAGTGCATTTGAAAGCAAACATCCCATATGGTTTCTTTGGTCTTCCACCAATCTTATTAAAGCAATAACATAATTTTAAAAGAGATTTTAGTTAGTGTATAAAAAGTATGTTGTACTTTAGTTATCGAGAGAAAATAAGAATTATTCATCATGATTGGCATAAAGAAATTAAAAATAATGATCTAACCCTTTTTTTTTCTCTTTTTTTCTTGGGGTCATATACAAAGATTTTTATTGAAAAAAAAGAAGTAAATAAGATACAAGGGGAATTATTTTCAGATCAAGAAATGCCAAGACATGAAAGTGTGAAAAAAATAAGTTTATGATAAAATGACAAGCCGAACCCATCAAACCCATCATCCATAACATTTTCCTAATCTCGATAAAGATAGATTGGTCCAATTTGTTGAGCCCTTAAAAAATCCTCATATTTTTCTTTTGACACATACCAACCACTTCGCGCACTAGAATGGATTAGTCTGTGACCACCAACTTAACCGATCCAAAAAAGAACTATGAAATATCGAACTTATACCAAATAGTAAAATCTCTAGTGTTTTGGCCTATACGCCTCCAAATTTTCTTGAAAATCTGGTCTTTGCTCCAAATTATGACAATTTCTCAATGACCTTTAAATTAACATTGAGACCAACAAAAAATGAAATTTTCCGGAAAAAATGTTTCTATCATACCCTATGCAAGGAAATTTGGACAAAATAGCATTGTGAATGTTATTTCTAGGTATGATTATATGTATATATAATTTAGATAAACTTATTTATAATTTTTAACTAATTAAATAAAGATATATATATTGAAATGCATTTTACCTATTTTCTAAGCTAAATATGGGTTACTGAAAGAAGCCAGATATACATGAATAATAACATTAATAAATGAAAATTAGGTATTTGAGAATGACCAACTTAAGAAACAAGCACCATATCTATACCAGCACTGCTCATTATTAATACAAGTATTCTGATAGTGACCACACGTCTTATTATACTATAAACCATAAACCCACATAAAAAAAATTTCTTCTTCATATATATGTTTTTAATTACATATTGTCAAAAAAGATTCAATTTATCATTTACAAAAGAGGGTTACATGATGTCTATATAATGACAACACCACATTAGAGACTTCCATGCTCTCTCTAGCACTTCAAAACTCCTCTTTTCTGCTCTGCAGTATACTACCATTGCTCTCTAAACAATAAGAACATCCACATTACAAACTCGACAAAAATGGGAGGAGCACATTTGTCTGAAATGGTTGTTCAAGCCAAGCAGATTATCAGACAGAGATCATTCAAGAAGAGATCATCATATGACTTACTATCTTCTTCTTCTTCATCGTCATCGTCATCATCATCATCATCTACAACTATTTCAACAAGTGTCCCCAAAGGTCAGATTGCAGTCTATGTTGGCGAAAATCACAATACGGAGAAGAAGAGGTTTGTAGTTCCCATATCCTACTTGAAGCATCCTTTGTTCCAAGAGTTGTTGAGAAGAGCCGAGGAGGAATTTGGTTTCAGTCCTCCAATGGGTGGTTTAACTATTCCATGCAATGAAAGTGATTTTGTTGACCTTATAACATATCATTTGGAATGTAGGTGCATATGAGGGAAATCAACACAATGCAAGTCGAGCTTATAACGAATAGATTGGGGATGTAGTTTTATTTGAAGTGATGGGCGTAAATTTAATTGTATAAGCACTAATGCATCGAATCGCATCTGAAATTGATCATTCTTCTATCGGATTACTTTCTTGCCAGCATGCAACATTCTCAGGCTTCACATTGTGTCCTATTGTATAAGTGAATGAGGACTCAAGATTTTGGTCCCAATAATTGTTCATAGTTAACGCATCAATGAGAATGTCCTTTTTGTAATTTCTCCTTTGTTGGTTTTCATGTTTTGGGGATGAGAATGTGTGCTTTGCATTTGATGATTTTTGGGTAATAATACTATGAAATTGCCTTCGAGAAAGAAAGTGCTTCAAACTCGTCGAGGGTAAAATCTGTTAATTTTTTTATTTTTTTTTCATATTTATTGAATGAGTAAATCATACATTATAGGGGTGGGCACGGGACGGGATGGGACGAGATATACCCATCCCTATCCCATCCCGTTCATACGGGATTGGGACTGGACGGAATGGGAAAAACCCCATCCCGACCTCGTCCCATCCCAAACGGGTTCGGGACGGGACGGGACGGGATCAACGTGCTAATCTGGAGAATACATTTTGAACATATTATCAACTTACATTGAAATGTGGAGCACGTTACATTGCATTTTATAATTTGCTTGGCAACTGTGAAAATGGAATCACTTTTGGTGATTTTGCCACTAATGATTTTGAACTGTGAAGTATGGGCAGTAAATATGGAACTACCAGGAAGCGCTGCATTTGGTTGCCTTTCAGCGATTCTCACAATTGGGAAAAATCAAAGTAACTTTCTCTATGATGAGCAAACTGGCCCTGTAAGGTTGCACCTACACACAATAAATTCTCTAATTCAGCCAAACTTTAAGATTCACAATAAAATGACCTAACCAAACTTTAATCCCCAATACAGCCATACCAATCCACAACACTTGTAAGATTCTTTATGAACCTGTCTTCTACTAAAATGGCAATTTCTTGTTGCAACTTAATGCAAAAGAGTTTTTTCCAAACTCCTCTAATTCTCTCTATTTGCTTCCTATTTTTGATCCATTTCTCATAAATGTGAATTCCCATTTGCCCAAAATGATGTTCTTTGCTTTAAGATGGGGTTTGGTCTCATTAAGACTCACCTGAACAGAGATAACTCTTCAAACTCTCTTTTGCAAATAAGGTATTTCTTTGCTCTCAAGTAAAAGTTACTTTTTTTTTTTGGAAGTTGAAAGTTGTATTCACCTAAACTAACCACTATAAGAACAAGTTCATTTAATCATTATCAAAGTAACACCAATAAATGCCTATGCGGAGTATCATGATTTTCTTCTGAATACTGAGCCTGTAAGGTTGCAACTGCTGCATCCTCCTGCAACAATCATTTATGCTGATTATTACCATGCTGCATTGCAACTTTATCAAACGCCAGATCAATTTGGTACGCTCTTCCAAGTACTCTAATCTATTTATATCATGTAAATTAAACTTTAACTGTTATGTTAAAACTCTAACTCTGCAGATTTATTTCCAGATCAATTTGTTTTGTTAGAACTCTACAGATTTGGAAGCAATTCCCTCAGAAATCTATGGCAGAAACTAAAGATATGATCTAAATAATTAAATAAAATATTAATAATTAATATTAATAAATTAGTTCGAGACGGGACGGGATTGAAAATCTTCATCCCATCCCATTCTAGATCGGGACGGGACGGGATCGGGATGAAATTATTCAATCCCATTAAGACCCGGAAAAATCGGGACGGGATCGGGACGGAAACGGGATCGCGGAATGGGATGCCCACCCCTAATACATTATATGATATAAATAAAATATCAAATTGATCATTTGAGATATTCAAAATATTATCAAATCATTATTACAACAACCAAGTACACAGAAGAAGAGTTTACATTCAAATCAAACATGTTCTTTTGTGTTTATTTCAAAATCAATTATTATTTTTATTTCCCTGAGTTTCTATTCTAAAGTGCATTAAAAACAGAGACGAATCTGTTGTATCTTGGGAGATTAATGACCATCAACATTACACTGAAACATGTCAAATATTGTCGAAAGAATATTGTATTAAACAAACCTCTGATTATCCTATCCTCTGTTACAATTGTATCCAACAAAACCTTCCTCTTTACACGTCCAACATAATTTTAGAATTATATGTAAAGTCTGAAAATCATTATAGGTAAAGTATGTATTTCATACTGACACGACATGCTAACAAAAAGAACAATAACAATTATTATAATAAATAACAAGTAACATGAAGGTCATTTTATGACTAAGCTTAGCTTTGAATAACAAGTAACATGAAGTTCATCCAAATTTGGACCTGGTCTAGTTGGTTATCCAACATTCTAACTTAAAGCCCAATCATTTTGGCTATCCATTGACAGGCTTAATCGACTGATCTAATAAGTAATCAGGGATTGGTTAGTTCTAATCCTACCTTAAGATTTCATCGAAATGTCGTAAAGTTAATTCCTCACCAAACCCAATCGTTTTATCATTTAGAGATTCCTCAAATGTTATAGGGTTACAAAACATTCATTTTTAGAGTACGGCTAGGCAATCAGGTTTTGTAGCCACGTTTTATAATCAGGCTGATGTGGACATCCACATCACTAATTGAATCAGTTTTGTAGTCAGCTTTTGTCATCTCTCAGTCCAAAGAACCGATTTAACTGAGTACAGCTCAATATGCCTAACAAACCAAGCAGGCTCGAACAAACCCAATTAACCAAACAACTCAATAACCACTCCATTTTGAAATAATTTTATCTGTCATTAAAGAGTATATAATCTGAAATAACAAATTTGAACTAAAAATTAAAGAGTATATCATCTGTCACATTAAGTCTAATCACATCGCAATCTTTGTTGCTTAGCTAGTTGTTAATCACATATTGGTTAAACATATCTAAGTGAGATTTTTTTAGACCTAAGTAAGAATATTCGGTTGTTAAAGTGGATATACAAGTCTGGTTACAAAACCTAGTTTCTTAGCATTATTGTCATTTTTATTTTATTTTTTAACAAAAATAAATTTAAAGTAAGGGCCCTCCAAAAAGCCCAATTGAAAGTGTCTCTTCAACTACTTCAAAACTTTCCTTCATTTATTTGTCCCACCACTAATACAATCTATAATTAATGAGTTTGACCCATACTTGACTTGATGTTTCATCCATGTTTTCCAACTAAATCCACTCAATTATTTCATTCATTCACTATAGTTTCAATTTGAGATATGATAGTGGAGAACCTACTCAGACAACACTAAACCATGTTTGACTAAATGCATTTGAACCTACAGACTAGTTAGAATTTCTCCTGTTTTATTTGGATAATTGGATGTTTTATGTAAGTAGGGTCAGTTTTGGTTGCTTGGTTGCACACTTTGTGGACATATAAATCTTTAGAGTTGATAAGATGTTAGTTAAGTATTTGAAATTTTATGATAAGGAACTTTGACCCAATTTTTAATAATAAATGTGAGTAACTAAACCAGTCTTCTAAAAGCTTAGGTTATTAGCTCACATGAGATCCACCCTAATTAGCTTACTTGGAAAGACAATTAGGGTTGGATATTAATGAGTTTATACAAAAATTGGAAAAGGATTTGGACAAGCCAACCTAAACCCAACTCGAACACTATGGCCCATGGGCTAAGACGATTTGAAATTCGTTTGGGTCTATGCAAGCCGCAAATCTTTACCATGAACAAGGTTATAAAAATCGTTAGGCTATTGGCAGACAACGAGCAGAAGACTAACACCCAGAGACTCCTAGACAATTTTATTTATTATAATTTATAAAAGTTAAACATAATAGTGTATAAATTACATTCAATTATGTGAAAACATAAATATGCAAAAGTGTATAAACATGAAAAATTAATCATAATAGCATATAAATTATGAGTAACATAAAAATATATTCTTAATTTTTTTTATCAAACTGAAAATAAATAAATAAAATTCAAAAACCCACCTAGGCGATATCTATTAGAATAAATTGCATCGTCAATTGAGTTCAATATGCGTATTGGGGGTTTCCCTCGAAACGTGTTCAAGCACGAGCCCAAGATGTGGCGGGGCAATTTTAGGTTTAAATAAATTGTAAAAAGTTAAGGTAAGTCAATTGGGTTGACTATGCAATTTTGGATCCCAGGTTAAAATAAATTTTAAAATAAACCTCCTCACCACTCAAAATTACCCTTTGTATTTTTGTGTTTATTAATTTTTCTCTTTTCCAAGCCATCGTTTTCACAACGATCTTGCAAAATATACACATTAGACATATTACATGATGGATCGATCTATCGAATCTGCCTGGCCCATATGATGTCTGGCTGTCTTCTTTACCTATCGAAAAGAAGGGTTTTTTCTTTGATATATCATTCATGTCAGCTGGAAGCATTTTTCATGAGCAGCTAGCGGCCATTACTGATTTTCTGGAAAATGACTTCATTCATCACATGCCTTGGTCTCTACTTCCTCTACCACCATTTTCGTGTGGGAAAACGAAGTGTATGGGCAACAATTTTAGTTAGCCTTGTTTGCTAGCTTTTTGTTTTTTGTTTTTTTTGAATGTTTTTTATACTTCGATCCCTTCTATAGATAGTGTTTGTGGTTGTGTTTAAAATATATATATATATATATATATATATATATAAAATATAAAAAACACACAAAAAAAAATTAGCAAACAAGACTGACTAGACTTACTCTTAAAACTTATATTCCTTTCTTAATTTTCCAAACCATATATCATCTTTATAGGACCCTGGTGTACGCTGTCTGGATGAACATATTGATATGCAGCTGGACATCACCCAAGGAATCGTTATTCTTTCATTTTCAGAAAATATACACTACACATCAAATAGGCAGTTTTGTAATAACACTCCAAACAATATCGTTTTTTGGATGTAACAGTCCATCAAAAAATTTCAAGTCAAAATTTTAAAAAACAATTTTACATATAAAGTGATATAATAAATTAGATCACTATGAATAGTATCACTTGCAGCACCATATTATTCATGGTGATCCAATTATTGTATCACTTTATTTATAAAATTGTGTGAAATTGTTTGGTGAATTGTTACAACACAACAATTACTATTTTGAGATTGTTACAGATATGTCAATTTGATGCGGTGATATAGTAGTATCGTGAATTTTTTTTCAACTTGGGAGATTGAGTATATTTCCCATACTAAAAAAAACCTAATTCCCAAAACATGGATTATGTAGTATATACCCTTTATCCAAAATAACACCTTGATGTCATGGAGTGGTTTCAGCCCCAAACCAGTTGCTTGCATGGAAGACCAGTGGGCTGGTATATCTATTTATAGATCCATATATAAAGGGAAACCCCCACAATATTTGTTACATTGTTCCAAGTTGGTCATCTGATGTTTGCATGCTGTATTCCTTTAAGATGACTTTACTTTAATTCACATAATATGTCGAGGTGGGGTTTGTTACATGTAGGTCTCACCCTTTATTCACATTACATCAACCTAGCACATTGCATGTTCCTCAACAAAACACCCCATGCAAAAATGAAAAAAAAATTGAAGTCCAAAAGTTGAAAAAACAAAATCAAGTTGATCTCTCTCCCCCCTATATATACCCAAGTCTTCTCATTCTAAGAGAGAACCATCTACGTACTATCTCCAGGAGTACTATAACTAAAACCTTCACATATAGTTTTCTTTGTGCGCAGGCAGAGCAACATGGGTATTAGATTGCCTGAGATGGTTGTACATGCAAAGCAAATGATGGGGAGAAGGTCTGTTTCAACAAGAAGTCGATCCATGGCATCTTCTTCAATGAGAAGTTCGTCGACTTTAGATGTTCCCAAAGGTTACTTTGTAGTTTATGTAGGGGAGGGACAGAAGAAGAGGTTTGTAGTGCCAATATCGTACTTGAACAATCCATTGTTCCAAGATTTGTTACGGCGAGCCGAGGAAGAATTTGGGTTTGAGCATCCCATGGGAAGACTTACCATTCCTTGCAAAGAAGACGACTTCTTAAACCTCACTTCTCATCTGAGAAAATAAACAGTAGATGAAGTTAGTTTTGATCTTAGTTTGTTTCCTCTCTTTGTATATTTGTGGGATGTTAGAAAATAATCCCATGTGAGAATATAATCTAATAGACGTTTTTAGTTTTCAATGCCTAGAGTCACGTTTGTTTTTGCCTTTATAACCCGTTCCACCTTAGATGCTGCTGGCAAGGTTTTAACCAATTCCATTCGCCACAGATCTACCGCTGAGCTAGTACCCCATTGGTGGGTGGTTCTCTAAATAGCTAAGGAAACTATTTTCCATGAGATGGTTAGCACTGAAAAAAGTTAAGCTGATATAATCCAAGACCCTAACTCAAGCTCAGGGCCCAGGAGAGTGTTTATATCTGATCAAGGCCTTTCAAAGTCCCTATTTGGGCATCATGAAGTAAGCCCAATCAGATCGCAGGCCAAAGCCCAATTTCCCGCAAAAGTCCGTTCCAGTCAATGTAGGTTGTTCTAGTCTTCTAGCCTTAATAAACCCAAAATCTAATCAGTGTTCAAATGTGATCATCTTAAAAATGGTGGAGACTGCAAATTCCAATTCTCCTACTCCATAACTTTCAGCTCAACTGTGTATTTTAGGAGACCTAAGTTTTCGGACAACGGCTATAAACCATATAAAAGTTGTCGCGGCACAGTACAAGCCAAATCGCCATATCATAGTGCCGATAATTGGACTAAAAAAAAAAAAATGAAAACTAGAAGAGAAAAACAAAAACTATATCCAATAATTGTATCAAAAGGATGAGTAAGTCTAGCCAGTCTTGTTTGTCGGCCTATTTTGAACATTTTCTTGATTTTTTTTACACTTTTATCTTTTCTCTTTAAAATACAATCACAAACATCATTTATATAAGGGGTAGAATTGTAAAAAAACCAATAAAAAACCCAAAAAAGACAAATAAACAAGACTTACTAGAATTGTTGCAAAATGATACTTCCTTTGGAGGCTATCTAGACATTGACATGGCACAAGTCCTCAATAATGTCCTTTTGAGCATGGGGAATTCTAAATGTCGAGGAAATCAGCGAGGAGAGGGACGTGGCGGGGTGGGAGCCGTTCACCCCGCTCGGGATGCGTGCACAAAAAATTGCAGCACGCATCCCGAGCAGAGTGGACGACTCCCACCCCGCCACATCCCTCTCCTCGCTCGTTTCCTCGCCCGTTTCCTCGCTCTCTAGCATCACTCTTTGAGCATTAAGGGGGAGAGTTGAAAAAGTGAAACATGAGAAGGAAGAAGAGCCTTAGTGCCTTGATATCAAAGGCAGAGATGCAAGTGGAGCCATGGGTGTTTCCTTTCAACAGAAGATATCTGAGGTCACAGGGTAATAAGGTAGTCCAACTGCAACCGAACCCAACCCAAAACCATTAATACCATAGGGTTATCCTTAAAGCATGCAGGTATAACTAATGCTCATAGCTCAATGGGATACCAACTCAGCGTTAGGCTACCAGATAAAATTACAAGTTCAGGATTCACGGTGTAAATGACTCAGTACAAAGTTGTGAAAAAAAAAACATTTTAACTCTTTTGTTTTAGTAATAAATGCTAAAGTTAGAATTTCTCCGGCATAACAAAACATAAAAGAATGAGCTTTCAAATGGATAATCCTCGTATCATTAGGCACCGCGTACCTGCATTTGCCCATGTGGGTATTCAAAAACATATTTCAACTTATGTCAAATGAGCTGGGCAACCAAACTTTAATGAAAGTGTTGAAATAAACGTTGCTTCCGACTGCAAAGTCTTTCAAAATCCAACATTTTTCATCATTATTGCCAGTAAATGGCAAGCAAAAAAAAAAAATTTGCTACCCGAGTTAGTAAAATAAGAAAAATACAATTGTAAAAATACATTGCATATATCAAATTGAATTAAGTGTAATATAATTTTAAGACAAAATAAGGTTCCAATATCAATAACCTTAGCAAGGGGCAAACGAGCATAATAACTAGAATATATAACTAAAATCACAAAATAATTAGGATAAATATATAATTGAAGCTAAAAAAATCGAAAATTTACGAACATAATAAGATCCTAATACAATTTCATCGAAAAATGTTTATATAAGGCTCAAATTTTGTACGAGTTAGCTAGTGGCATATATTTTCATTGAATTATTTAGTTATTATTTTATATATTAATTTCAAATATTTTTTTGTTGGAGGTTTTACGCCACTTGTGAACAAGCAATTTGTTGCTTTAATGTTTGCAATTACATATAAAATTGCGTTGAAAACAAAAAAGTAGGGAAATGTCACAATGACAAATTTGTATAGACATAAAAAAATCATACGCTCTGAGAGGACCAAAAATAATTTTTTATTAAACTGAACAATTTTTTTTAATGTTTGCAATTACTATAAAATTGTATTGAAAATAAAAAATTAGGCGGGTAACAATGATAAACATAGTAATTATCAATAACCATAAAAATGTATAGTAAATAGTTATAAAAACAAATATGCGCACGATGAATATCGAACTCGAGTTGTTTACAAAAATTTACAAACTTCCAACCACTACACCAATAGAAAGATGTAAAAATAGTGGAATGAACAATTTACATATTGTATTATACATTATAAAATTAATTTTTTTAAAATGTTAAGTATATAATAAAATTATTTTAAAAGTTGAGGGGGGCAGCTGCCCCTCGCCCCTTAGTAGGTCCGCCCCTGATTATTGCATAATGTTGGATCGATGCATGTACGTGTAGGCTTGCCAGTGATTGAGTACTAGCTCAGCCAGTAGGTTGTGGCTGATGGGGACCCAGGGGGGCTCCTGTGCACACAGCGCAGGACGTCCTCCTGTGCACATTTATGAGCCGTCAGATCAGATCCGACGGTTCAGATCGAAAGATTTCAAAAAATGGATTTCAAAAAAAAAAAAAAAATTTTTTTTTTTTCAAATCCATCAATTTCAGCCGTTGGATTAGATCCGACGGCTCTGCTTTGTGTGCAGGACGTCGTCCTGTGCACTCTGCGCAGGAGCCCCCCCCCCCCCCCCCCCCCCCCCCCCCCCATTTCGGCTGATGGTATCATAATTCCAAGATTCAAACCCCTGGAGGCGGCATTTGAGATGGGAATGGTTATGGGATTGAAAAAAAAATGTGAACGTAGGCCGGTCAAAAACCTAACCTAGTACATTCCATACTAATGAACTTGGTCTTGAATTGAACTTGCGTGTTGTTCAAACACCAACATCATCACATGTACCTAGTTTGCATGCACTCTTTCCATACTAATGAGATTGTACTACACTCATCTGTTTTAAAGCTCTTTGTGCACAAGTCGATCAAGAGCTGCTTTTGTTGAATTTCATTTGCAGACTCCATGTGATCACTTAAAAATGTCACTATATATACTTACCAATATCAACACTAGTCTTTGCAACCCTTCTACTTCTTTACAAGCTCCTCACTGGCAATCTCTGCATTTCTAGGAGTAGTTATGGGGAGAGCCAAGAAAATCATGAAACTACATTCACTTCTTACAAGTAAGGTTGGTTTATCTTCTTCACAAATCCCAAAAGGCCATTTTGTGGTCTATGTTGGAGAGACGAAGAAGAAGAAGAGATTTGTTGTTCCAGTGTCATACTTGAACCATCCGTCATTCCAAGACTTGTTGAGTAAGGTGGAAGAGGAATTTGGTTTTGATCATCCAATGGGTGGTCTTACGATCCCATGCAAAGAGGCTGCTTTCATTGATCTCACTTCTCGTTTGAATGGCTCCTTGTAATGGAGAATGGTCGAGGATGACAACTTATTGACACCCTTATCGCGCTTTTTAGCTCTTTGCATCACAAATTTTTATCAGTGATCATATTATTAATTTACAACCTCTTCAATTTTGAGAAATTTCTCTGATTTTATTCATTGTAATTGAGTTGGAGAATAGTTTGTTTCAACTCAAAGTGTAACTTCTACTTTTTTTCTACTCAATTTCTTCTACTCCCCTGTAATTTTTAGTTGTAATTAACTAAAGAAAAGTTGGAGTATATATATTTGGTCAAACACAATTACACAAGATTTTAGTTTTGATATAATTCAATACCATGCTCTTTGTAAAATAAAGTTGGATTTTATTCTTCAATCAACCAAAGTTTCTCAAAACTTTGCAAGTTCGAACCACCTGATATTGGATACAGCTTTAACATTCCGATATATGGAATTCAGACTATAGAACAGTAACAACTATGATTTATAATCAATCAAACTGGTCAAACATCCTCGATGTAGGAGATTCACTGTTAGATTCATAGTTTACAGATCCATTAAAAATCTGGCGCGCTATAATTTATTGTAGCAGATCTTGAACCAAGAAAACAAATGTGGAAAACCTACGGAGTTGTCTTACATGACTCTAAATTTAATGAAAGAATTAAAATGTGATTGAGATCCACTCAAAACCTATTTTAAAATTTATAAAAAAAATTATCTTGGAAGCAACGAAACCAGGAATAAGTTGCAACAACGAGAAATTATCCGCCCGTTTACAGGTATATTATGTTTACAAATCTTCGAACAAAGATAAATACTACAAGAGAGCTTGATACCTAAGTAATCGATCCCTTAATTCAAGGGATTATAATAACATGCAGGAAATACTTAATACTAACTAGAAATTATGCATAATAAATGGGGTACTGTTTATACTTTATGCCATGAAAATATGAGCTTTAATTTCTCTTTGTGTGTAATAATATATCGATTTGGAAAATCCAACTGCAGCATGAGATAGTAATGAACAAGTCCCGTGCATGTTCAGGTGACCAAAGTTGAGATACATAATTCATGAAACGCAAAATGAAGCATCATTTCATTGTTCTATCATCGATCATTTTCTTGATCTAATTTTTAAAAAATGTAGGACCAAAAGCTCGTTATCGATGAACATTCTTGATATTATGCCTTGAAGAGGACTCAAACCATCACGCTATTTTGAATGAGATTTTGAGTCTTACATGTCTACTATTTCACCATCAAAGCATCTTGAAAGTGAATCACATCCCATAAATATGATATCTATCTAGTGTGATGTATGGAATATATGATATTTATCTAGGAGTGTTGGAGTTATTTCTATCGATCGGTGATGTCATACGCGCCCAAATGCCCCCTTCTCATAATGACAATGAGCATAACCTCATTGAGAATGGACATAACCCTATTCCTGTCTGGTTCAGTATGGGATGATTTGGAATCGATCCACGTTCTACCTGTTTGTGCAAGAACACCATCACATGTACCTGTTTTGAACTTTGTTTACTAAAATGTGTATGTACCTCACACTCTTTCTGCTTTTTAAAGCTCAAGGACAATTTACATGCAAAATAGCTTTACAAGTACAACTGGTTCTGATAGAGCTTCGCTTCCATTGTTGAATTGTATGAGCAGGAGCCCATGCATATATTTAAGAAGTAGACCCCTCTACTTGCTTCATCCAATCCAAGCTTTCTCAACTTCCTACTTTCAAAACCCATTTGGTTTTTGCATTTCGTTTAGATATGGGAAGAGTCATCAAGCAAATGTTGAACCTGCTAAGTTCTATTCTTACTACTAGAATCCGGTTATCGGCATCACAAAACAAGGTTGAAGTTCCAAAAGGCCACTTTGCAGTCTATGTTGGTGAGACCGAAAAGAAGCGCTTTGTGGTTCCAGTATCCTACTTGAACCATCCTACGTTCCAAGACTTGTTGAATCAGGCAGCAGAAGAATTCGGGTTTGATCATCCCATGGGTGGACTTACAATTCTATGCAAAGAAGATGCCTTCATCGATCTCACGTCTCATTTAAGTGACAAATAAAAGGGGAGTGGAAGATAAGAAATGCATATTGACACCCTTGGTTTTTTAGTTCTTTTTCACAAGTTTTTTTTTAGAGTTCTAAGACCTGGGTGACTAACCAATACTCCATTGGCGGATCCAATATTTCTTCACTTTTGAGAAGCTTTTCTCAACCAATGTATACATTTTTTCTTCTTCTTTTCTTTACTGTAATTGAATTGGAAGAGTAAATGAAAGGACTCCCCCATTGATGCCATAATGTCTTCTAAGTTCTAGTCCACGAGACAAAAAATGATTTGTGTCAACTAATTGTATCTGACACTAAATTATGAACTCCAGCATAAGTAACTTCATCGTTTAGCAGTTTTTGAATGATCAATCAATATTATAAGTTTGTACAACTAAGTTTTTTCTCTAAACTTCATCATCACCCCCAATATACATAATCTAACTTAAACCAAGTTTTTTTCCCCCAATAGACATTTGCTGGAACAAGTTATTTCAAAGTTCATTCGTTATGCCAACATAACTCGAACAACTAAGTTAACGAAATATATGAATGTGGAAAGTGAATTTCTATTCTCATAGACAACAGAAAAATCTATTAGTAATGGTTGTATTGACATCATCAACTGTCAGTGTTTACATTGGAATTTACAAGGGTGTGCCTACTGAAAATTCATCAAAATTTGAAGACTTATTTGCATAAACTCCTCTGTATGCTGTAATTGACGTAAAGTGTCGGTGTTCGTTGGTGTTGAATCCAACAACAAGGTGAAATGATACGCTTGGGGGAAGACGAATGTTCTGTTTCCTTCATGAGCTATTCAAATGACAAGTCAGATTGATGAAGTCATCTTCCTTGCATGGAATTGTAAGGCCGCCCATTGGATGATCAAACTCGAATTCCTCCTTTGCCTGACTTAACAAGCCTTTGAATGAAGGATGCATGGTTCAAGTAAGACAAGGATACCACAAAGTGCTTCTTTGATATGATCTGACTCCTTCTTCTGATGTTGTGCAGAATTGGAACAATCCAACCTCAATCTGATAATGCAATCACAAAGAATACTGGAAGATGATTTTGCAGTTTCAGCAATCAAGCATTATCAAGAGAATCACAGGAAGGCAAGACAAAGGATTCACAGGAAGGAAAGATTTATTTGATTGAAATGTAAAGGTTACAATGGTCTGATAGACTAGAATGTACTAGGCACAATTCGAGATTGCCAATCTCCTTATTGAGCAAAGTGCTCACTTGTACAAAGTGTTTACAAAGAAGAATCAATACCCTTCCAGACTCATACATCTCTCTTTATATAAGAGTATTTGCAACAAACTCTAGCAGATTACAGACTGTTAACAACTTGCTAACAGATTCTTGCTAACTGACACTAACTGACTATCTAACAGAGCACTGACTCTGTCAAGACTCTCTGCTGGCTCCTTGCTGGACTGGCTCTGTCAAGACTCTCCTGCATGGCTAATTGCTGACTCAATACATGACCTGTCATGTATGATACACTGGGGTCTATCAATTCCTCCCCCCAAGAGTAGCACCTTGTCCTCAAGGTGAGATTGAACAAACTGTTATAAGCAAGCACCTTAGCAATCATTCTCTTTGCACTTTCATAGTGTTTCTGCTGCCGATAGAGATTAGCTGAATCTCCTTCTTTGAGTATCGATACCCTTTCATTTCCAGCACATGAAAGTTGATCAAAGAAAGCTTGACATTTCACTGCATCCTTGACTCTGTAAACTACAATGGCATATCGAGTCGACATGCAACTAGACTCCAATTTTACTGCCTTTTCTAAGTACTTTCTCAAGCTTCTATAATTTCCAGCCATTTAATATGCATTGGCAAGATTCACCCAAAAATATGCACCTTTGGGATCTCCTATTTTTTGCTGCCAACAAACACTCTTTTGAACCATTTGCAGCTAGACATTGATCCTTGCAAGAATTACAATCTTCAATGCTTAAATTCCCCATGTTTGTGAACATATGACTCTCAACCATGGCCTTGTTGAGAAGGTTCAAACTGATCTGCTGTTCACGTGGGATGCCTTTTACGACAGCTGATGCTATATCCTTAAATGAAAGCTTCTCCAGCACTAATTGGATGCTTTGAGGGCTGAAAAGAACATCTTTTCTGACAAACCATGCAACACAGTCCCCATCTTGACTGCAAACATTTTCAATTGTTCTCAAAGCATAATGCTGAGTAGTACCATCTTATCCTTTTCGTAAAATTGATGAAACCAGTGCAATCACTGGACTAGGAATCTGCCATCCAGATGTAGATCAATTGTCTTTTGATGGAGACTTCAGAGTGT
Source organism: Berberis vulgaris (assembly GCA_963556465.1). Classification (NCBI taxonomy): domain Eukaryota; kingdom Viridiplantae; phylum Streptophyta; class Magnoliopsida; order Ranunculales; family Berberidaceae; genus Berberis; species Berberis vulgaris. The sequence continues at coordinate 5,353,850 of OY747137.1, forward strand.
TGTTATCTCTACTCTGTTCATTTGGAGTGGATATATAGAAAATCAATTCCCCCAAAGCGTCCATAGAAAACCTTCTCACTTTATCTTGTTTGTCCCTGAGGACATCTGTTAACGATCCCAAAAGTCCAGGACCAGCCAAATTATTGCCAATGAAAGTAGAGTGTCGAATGACAAACACTTGTGAAAGTAAAGTGTCATTCTTTTTGCTTGGCATGACGGGTCTCACTGAGAGATCAGATGGATGCCAAATCACTTGTGAGAGAATGTTTGATGACTTTGAATTATCATAATATGGGCCATTACCTGAACCTGCTTTACCAAGTTGAGTTTTCGTTTGACTCCCAGCACTAGGTGGCATAGCAGCTACTTCAACATGTTCTGAACACAATTGTTGTTCAGGGGTTTTAAAGTCATCACAAATATCCATATTGACCTCATGTTGGGAATCCAACTGATTTGTTTGCTGGTCAGTTACTTCCATTTGTCCGTGAAGGGATGAATTGTGTGAAGAGTCAAATCTATTTCCTGAATGAGTTGTTCCTCCTTCCAACTCCTTAGATTGTTCAGATGCAGAAGCTATGAAGTTTTCTCCCACCCTCCTGTCTTCTACCAATGAAGTTTTCTGCTCCACACCCGCACCTTCCGCCTCCTTGGATTGCTCCGAAGAAGAGACACTTCGTGAGAATATTTCAAAGTCTTTTCTCAACCCATCTAGTCCCTGTTCCATGGATTGAAATATCTTTCTCACCTCTAGCATACATCTCATTTGTTCTTCCAAAAGATCTACCCTTGCAGTCATCGTACCCTGATTTGTAGTCTTTCCTGTTATCCCAAGAGAATTGCTCTGATACCACTTGATATGATCTGACTCCTTCTTCTGATGTTGTGCAGAATTGGAACAATCCAACCTCAATCTGATAATGCAATCACAGAGAATACTGGAAGATGATTTTGCAGTTTCAACAATCAAGCATTATCAAGAGAATCACAGGAAGGCAAGACAAAGGATTCACAGGAAGGAAAGATTTATTTGATTGAAATATAAAGGTTACAATGGTCTGATAGACTAGAATGTACTAGGCACAATTCGAGATTGCCAATCTCCTTATTGAGCAAAGTGCTCACTTGTACAAAGTGTTTACAAAGAAGAATCAATACCCTTCCAGACTCATACATCTCTCTTTATATAAGAGTATTTGCAACAAACTCTAGCAGATTACAGACTGGTAACAACTTGCTAACAAATTTTTGCTAACAGACACTAACTGACTATCTAACAGAGCACTGACTCTGTCAAGACTCTCTGCTGGCTCCTTGCTGGACTGGCTCTGTCAAGACTCTCCTGCATGGCTAATTACTGACTCAATACATGACCTGTTATGTATGATACACTGGGGTCTATCAATTCCTCCCCCCAAGAGTAGCACCTTGTCCTCAAGGTGAGATTGAACAAACTGTTATAAGCAAGTACCTTAGCAAATATTCTCTTTACACTTTCATAGTGTTTCTGCTGCCAATAGAGATTAGCTTAATCTCCTTCTTTGAGTATCGATACCCTTTCATTTCCAGCACATGAAAGCTGATCAAAGAAAGCTTGACATTTTACTGCATCCTTGACTCTGTAAACTACAATAGCATATCGAGTCGACATGCAACTAGACTCCAGTTTTACTGCCTTTTCTAAGTACTTTCTCAAGCTTCTATAATTTCCAGCCACTGAATATGCATTGGCAAGATTCACCCAAAAATATGCACCTTTGGGATCTCCTTTTTTTGCTGCCAACAAACACTCTTTTGAACCATTTGCAGCTAGACATTGATCCTTGCAAGTCACACAAGTATCAATCTTCACACATTGATACTTGTGTGACTTGCAATTGTTGTAGCAGCAGCCTGATTCATATCAATCCATCCCCCTAAGAAGGTTCTTGTCCGCAAGACCGATTTTTGGATATGTTTTGGAGAAGTGCCACAAGTTCTCCCACGTTGCATCTTCTCTTGAAGCACCCTTCCACTGGACCAAGATTTCCATTTTTGGACGATATTTACCCTTCTATATAATACGGCGATCTAAGATAATATCTGGTTCTGGCAGTAATGTCTCCTCAGCCGACACTAGAGGAAGTGTTACTGCTGTAGTTTCGGTCATGGGTCCCCACTTCTTCTTGAGCAAACTCACATGAAAAACATCATGTATTGAAGCTTCTGCTGGTAGGTCCAATTTGTAAGCTACGGAACCGATATGGGCAAGGACTTTGAAAGGCCTGAAGAAACGTGGTGCCAACTTTAATGAACTCCGGAAGGCCACCGATTTTTTACGGTAAGGCTACAGCCGTAGGTAAACATAGTCGCCAACCTCAAAGGTTACCTCTCGACGGTGCTGGTCCGCTTGAGCGAGCAACAAATTATGCCTACGATCACGAAGGATTTCTTCTCCTGTGCGCAGCATGTCGTCCACAGCTTGTACCCTAGTTGTCCCCGGAATGTAGGATATCATAGAGGGGGGAGGACTCCGTAGACGGCTTCAAAATGGGACGTTTTGGTAGCCGAATGGGTGGCTGTATTGTACCCATACTCTGCCCAAGATAGCCACTCCATCCATTTCTTTGGCTGCTCACAGGTAAAACATCTCAAATATTGTTCAAGTGTGTGATTCACAACCTCCGTTTGTCCGCCGGATTGAGGATGATAGCTGGAGCTAAAACATAATTCCGTCCCCTGAAATTTGAAAAGAGATCTCCAAAAAAAACCAATGAATATTTTGTCTCGATCGCTTACGATTGAAGTTGGCAACCCATGTAATTGCACAACATTGTCCACAAAGCTTTTAGCGACCGTGGCCGCTGTGAAAGGGTGTTTTAAGGGCACGAAATGGGCATACTTTGAGAGACGATCAACAATCACCATGATCACATCCCGGTTCTGAGAGATTGGCAATCCTTCCACGAAATCCATCGTAATTTCTGTCCAAACTCGTTGTGGAATGGGCAAAGGTTGCAGCAGCCCAGCTAGCCGCATCGTATCATGCTTACATCTTTGACACACATCGCAATCCCGTAAGAAGTCCTTGATGGTGGTGCGAAACCCCAGCCATACAAAGCTAGCGGATATGCGGCTCAATGTCTTCAGGTACCCAAAATGGCCACTCGCAGGAGAAGAGTGTGCGTCAGCCAATACAACAGCAATAAATGGCGAGTTGGGACTTAGGAGGATCTTCCCATTTTGCATATAGACCCCATCACGCTGCACACAATTCAAGCTTTGTTTATTAGTCAACGAAGCATAATAAGGATCATGCAATATCTCTTGTTGTAGGGACGTCCACCAGTCTGCAATAGGCAAGGACAAGGCCTGTAATTGGAAGATGGCAATTCGCGAGAGTGCATCGGCTCCTTGGTTCTCCTGTCCCTTTCGATACTGAATGGTATAGTCAAACCCCATAATCTTTGGTAGCCATCTCGCTTGCGACGGTGTGGTAATTCTCTGCTCTAAGAGATACTTCAGACTTTTGTGGTCAGTTTTAATCACAAACAGTTTCCCGAAGAGGTATGGATGCCACTTCCTCACGGCCTTCACTACCGCCAACATTTCTTTATCATAGGTAGACAACAACTTTGCCTTCCCTTTCAAAGCTTCGTTGTAGTAGGCCACTGGATGGTCTTGCTGAGATAGAATAGCCCCTAAGCCATCCCCACATGCGACACATTCAACCACGAATTGTTGCAAAAAATCTGGCAGTCGCAGCACAGGTGGGGAAATCAGTGCAATTTTCAATTTGTTGAATGCTAAGAGAGCTTCAGCCGACCAACTAAAACCCTCCTTAGAAAGCAGCCTGGTTAAAGGTGTTGCTATCACTCCAAAGCCCCTCACAAATTTACGGTAGTAACCGGCTAAACCAAGAAACCCACAGACCCCTTTAGTCGAAGTTGGTACCGGCCAATTTTGAACTGAGTCAATTTTTGCAGGGTCCATTGCCACGCCTTCGAAGGAAATTAAGTGACCCAAATAGCCTACTTGAATAACCCCAAATTGACATTTGGAGAGTTTCACATACAAGCAGTGGGAAGACAAAATTTGTAATACTTGTTTCAGGTGTTGAAGATGATCCGTCCAAGACCTGCTATATACTAATATATCATCAAAAAAAACTAAAATGAACGGTTGCAAATGGGGCGAAATATGTCGTTCATAAGGCTCTGAAAGGAGGCGGGTGCGTTTGTCAATCCAAATGGCATCACAAGAAATTCATAGTGTCCGTCGTGGGTACGAAACGCAGTCTTCGGTGTGTCCTCCGGTTGGACTCTTATTTGGTGGTACCCGAAAATCAAATCCAACTTTGAAAAGAATTTTGCTCCATGTAACTCCTCAAGCAGCTCGTCAATGACCGGAATTGGAAATTTGTCTTTGACGATGATGTCATTGAGTGCTCGATAGTCGACGCAAAAGCGCCACGATCCATCCGACTTTTTTATTAGCAACACCGGTGTCGAAAAGGGACTCTTGTTTGGCCGAATAATTCCGGATTGAAGGAATTCTTTCACAAGCTTTTCGATTTCATTTTTTTGGTAATGCGGATACCTGTACGATCTAGCATTAACTGGTGGATGGTTCAAAAGTAAGGGAATCTGATGGTCATGATTGCGCTCAGGAGGTAATTCGGTCGGTTCCTCGAATATATGTGCAAATTCTGCTAGTAGCGAGCTGAGTTTAGGTGGCACTTTGGCAGCTTGTTTGGGCACCTCATCTGCAATCATATGAACAAAGAAACCCGTACCTGATAAGTGCATGAGTTCCTTGTCACTCATGGAAGTGATAACAACATTGGTCAGTCCTTGCAACACCTGCTTTTGGCCTCCCCATGTGAAAGACATTTTGAACTATTTGTAGTCCGTCTCAATCGGACCCAACGTCTCCAACCATTGCCCCCCAAAATGACTTGACATGCTGCCACGGGAAGTACGTAAAAATCCACTCGCACTGTGAACCCTTGAATTGAGAGGGAGAGACCCAAACAACGTCTCGTGCATTCGATTACTTCTTTATTTCCAACCGTTACCTGGAATGTTTTGCCACGGACTACCTGCAATCCCAATTTGGTGACCACAGATTGATCAATAAAATTGTGGGTGCTACCCCCATCAATGAGAATTGTCACCTCTCGGTTTCCCACCCTTCCGATTACGCGAAAGGTCTGTGGATGGGTGGTTCCAGCCAAGGCGTGGAACGATATTTTAGGTATTGTTTCTTCCGGCCGCTCTAGGTCCATGACCACATAATTGTCATCTTCATCTGGCTGCACATCAGCCATCATAAACAGCTGAGGTTTTGAACAACGGTGTCCCGGTACGTACCTTTCATCACAATAGAAACACAATCCTTTTTCACGCCTCTGTCTGACTTCAGTTCCCGTGAGACGCCAAACAGGTCCACTGAAATTACCAGCTATCTGTGGTGTTCGCTGAGAAGGACCAAGAAGTCTCATTGTGGAACTCTGCTGAGGTTGTGGATGGTATGAAGGTGCTACTGGTCGGAACTGATTCCCTGGTTTCCGTTGGAACTGGTTTCGCTCTTCAATGAGGTGAGCAACGCTGATCGTTTCGGACAATGTCTTCTGTTGCTTGACACGTACGTACAAACGAATTTCATCCTTCAGCCCTGCAATAAAACAGCCCACCAAGAAATTTTTCGGAAGATTATCTACGTTATGGGACAATTTCTCGAATGCCTCTTGGTATGCATTCACGGTCATTGTTTGTTTGAGCCGCGACAATGCTTCGGATGGGTCATCATAATCCGTCGGACCAAAATGATGGAAAAGAGCTTTGACGAACTCGTTCCAACGCAATGAAAACTTGTTTTTTGTGTACCAACGGTACCATTGAAGTGTTACATTCGACAAATGAAACAATGCCAATTGTACCTGCTGGGAAGCGTCGATATTCTTAAATTCGAAGTACTGCTCCGCTTTGAAAATCCAACCTGTGGGATCCTCACCTTCGCCTGTATAGGTTGGAAAATTCAACTTGAGGTCGGTGCGATTTCGGTCTATCAAGGGTGTAGTTGATGTAGAAGGTGTAGTTGATGCAGAAGGCATGTCGGGGTAATTGTCGACAGCTGCAAACGAATTCACTTCCCTGTCAGGTGTGCGATGGAATTGGTCAGGTGTGTGGTGGAACTGATCAAGTGCGCGATTGGATTGGGCGATTCTCATGGCCTGCAATTCCGCCATGACTCCCTATAGGACGTCGCTGACTCGACTAAAATTGTGATTCCATTTATCGAAGTTGGTATCGTGTCGGGCAAGGGCTTCATTGACCTCGACTCGAAACTCCGCGTTGGTTTTACTGCGTGTATCCATGAACCGAAATGGATGATACCACTGATAAGAATAGAATTTGGGGGGGGGAGGAGACAGAGAAGAAGAACAGAGGTTTGGAAGAGTTTTGCTTAATATCTCATGCCTTTATTTAATTCAAGGTGTAGCTTAAATAGGCTACCAACGTTACAACTGAAATCACCAAACAATAGGGATACTGACCTCGTTGAGCTGATAACTGGGAGGACTTCCAGCCACTAACAACTAACTTATTTGGACTCTTTGAATGCAACAAAACAATTAAACAAATAAAAGAATATATGAATAACCAGACCAAGTACCCAAGCGTGACATCCTCTACTTGTGTGACTTGCAATTGTTGTAGCAGCAACCTGATTCATATCACTTTGCTTGAGAGATCACTGGTAAGTGGATACCCATGACTTGTATATTTGTTTTGATGAACAGATGAAATGATGGAAGACTAGAAGGGGCTCAAATAGGAATTGGAAGCTTTAGTAATGGAGTATGTAGGTGAAGAAGCTTGGTAGGAAATAAAGTTCTCCTTGTATGAGCATATACAGAGAGTTCAAGATGTTGGTCAAGCCTATCAGATTATGTTAGTCATAAGACATCTGGGTCATTGGTGTCTGTTGAGGGACATATCTCATTAGGTACATATGCCATTGCCTTTCACCTACTTGTAATGACTTAGGTGTCGCCACATTTGTAGTTCATACAATTTATGGCACTACACCAAATTGGCAATTTTGTAACAATCAAAAAGTAGTAACACTTTTGAGCTATAACAATCCACAAATCAATTTTACACATTTTGACAAAAAAAGTGATTCAATAATTGTATCACCACAAATAGTATGGGCTTACAAGTGATGCTATTCATGGTGATCTAATTTATTGTATCACTTTTTTTGTGTAGCTATTTTTCACTTTGTTGACTAAATTTAGTTTTGACTTGAAATTGTTTGGTGGATTGTAATAGCTCAAAAGTGTTACTATTTTTTAAGTTGTTACAAATATGCCAATTTGGTGTAGTGTGGTAGAACTTGAAATTTCATAATTTAAAGAGTTCTCTCTTCATGTCTATCGGAGTATCAGCCACAGAACCTTTCGATGTATTTGTAAGAGATACAACTAAAGTCCCCACTGGTACTAATAGTCCTGAAGAAAAGTGGCAACACAAAGTTACCGATAGACATTAAACTCACACATACCTTCAAAGTGTTTTGGCAGCACTAAATAACACTGTGAAAATAAACTCACACGTACCTTGAAAAGTCGTCAATAAAAGTCACCATATAGCGCATCCTGCTAATTGAGGCTCGTTTTACTCCACTGAACACATATGAGTGGATAAGTTGCAATGGTTCCTTGGCCCTGAACTCCTACTCCTGAAAGGGTAGTTGATGAGCTTTTCCATACTGGCATCCAGCAAAGACTGTTTTTCTTTGTATATCCAGATAGGGTAAGCCTATCTGCATGGAATTGCTCATCATCACCTTCAACCTCTTATAGCTAACATGCCCTAGCCTAGTGTGCCACAAATCAGTAATTTCACTGCGTCGAGTCTTATCTACATATGTTGATTCCGCAGACATCACGTAGATAGACTCTAACTTAAGTCCCTCCGTAATGGGTGTACCCGGTGGCATTAGGCTTCGGTACACCTTATCATCTTCTCGCCCGAACACGGTGTAGTTGCCAGATGTTGTTAATTGTGATATTGACAATAGGTTCTTCTTCATACCTGGAGCATGATAGACTTTCTGTAGTTGAACTTGATTGGGGTTGAAGCGGGGGGTGAATGCAGCCTCTCCAGTGTGAGCAATCAACGATCTCGTGTTGTCAGTAGTTATCACGACCCAATCTACTTTGTACTCACAGAGGCTGGACAACTTCTCCTTGTCTCTAGTTATATGATTGGAGTAGCCTGAGTCAACAATCCAATCTTTGTTGTAGTTGATTGCTAGTACTTTATCTTCACATGCCATAGCTACTTCATTCCTGGAGAAGTTTACTTCTTCTTCAAGAGAATTTTCACGAACAGGCTGTATAGTTGCAAAGGATGCTTGGAAGTCCCATTCTTTTTCGCTAATGTCTTGGTGATTGCAAGATGTCACCAAGTTGCCTTCAGTTGTCTTCTTCTTTGACTGACAGTCTACTGCGTAGTGTCCTCCCCTGCCGCAGTTGTAGCAACCATAACTTGGTCGACCATTGTTGCTTTTGCCTTGCTTAGCTCCCCCTTTCTTATGACTCCCCTCTTGGGACTTCTTGGGCTTATTATCTTCTTCTTTAATTTGTTTTGCAAATTTATTCTTTTTATATCCACCATTCATTTTATTGAAAAGTGTCTCTTCTTCCTCATTTTTCAAAAGAGATACGCCTGCCATTTGCTTAGCGAGGCTCTCTTGATTGGCCAACAAACTTTCGAACTCCACAATAGAGGGTTGAGTTGGCCAACCACGAATTGTCGTGACAATCTCGGTATACTCGGGCTTTAATCTGTGGATGATTATTTTTTTCATCATATCTTCATTAATTTTTTAGGATGGGTCTAGTTCTGAAATTTCACGGCATAAATTTTTTATTTTCAAAAAATACTCTCCAATAGACATACCCCATTGTCTAGAGTTCATCAATTCATTCTCTAAAAACTACAGGCGGACATCGTTTGTTCTTGAAAATAGGGATGCAAATGTATCCCATGCTCTTTTGGGTGTGTCTTCGTCTTCGATGTGTTGAAGCATATCATCCTCGATTGTCGTCTTGAGCACATAAAGTGTCTTCCCAGCTTTGATTTCCCATTCCCTAAATTCAACAGCGTTCTCCCTTAGCGGTGGCGCAGTCTCACTACCACCAACAACTTGCCACAAGTCTTGTCCTGGTAAATAAGACTTTATTCTTGTCTGCCAGCTCTTATAATTGTTATGGTTGAGCTTTGTAAGCCCACTAGTTGTGGCAACGAGATCTCCCATCGTGACAAGGTGCAACCTCTTTTGTGCTACTGAGTAAGCTTGGTTCCAGACCAATCTGCTTCACAGTCTCAAACTGTGCACGAATGATCTCCAACAAGCAGCGTCTCACCAACGGCAACTGTGACGTGAACAGTGTTGAACACTGTCGTCTTCTATTAAATAATATTGTAACTCCGGCGAACAATACTACTCCGGCTCTGATACCAAATTGTTGGTATTTGAATGAGAACTTAGACTTACAAAACATTGGATTTTATTGATTTCTCAAAAATGCTACAAACTCACACCCACTCTAGATTGAACTCACAACTCACAATTGAGCTTATTTGCTCCTGTACCATCACAACTCAACCTTCACCCCTATTTATACTAGTTCTAAGGAGGTTTAGGAAGTGTGTAGAATCTTAGATATTTCCAAAGAGATTTCTAGAGAGCTACACATTTTTGACAATTTTTAGGATAATTTTAGAGCTTCTAGATTACCTATGTTCTAGAGATATCTTGAGGGGAGTAGGAGAGACTTGAAGTCTCTAGAGAAAACTAGAGTCTGTGATGACTCTCAACACTCCCCCTCATCACTGACTCCCTTGAAAGTCATTCCAAGTTGTCTTCAAAATTCTTTGAACTTTGTAATACCGAGTCATTTGGTGAATATATATGCCACTTGGTTGTCTGTCTTGATTGCTTGCATCTCTATCTCTCCTTGAAGTACTTTCTCTCTTACACAGTGGTAGTTGACCTCGACATGCTTTGTCCTTGCATGGAACACTGGATTTTTAGCTAGGCGTATTGCAGACTGATTATCACAATGCAATGGTATTGCACATTCCACTGGCTGGTGCAAATCCTTCATTAATTGCACTAGCCAAGTACTTTCTTGTGCTGCCATAGCTGCTGCTCTATACCCTGCTTCTGTAGTCGAGAGAGATACAGCTGGTTGTCTCTTGCTACACCAAGTGATTGCTCCTAAACCAAGACTAAACACGTACTTGGTAGTTGATCTTCGCGTGTCATGATCTCTAGCATAGTCAGCATCACAGTAGCCGACTATTTTACATTCCTTACCCTTCTTGTATAAGATACCAAGATCAGTGGTTCCTTTCACATACCTTAATATTCTTCGGACTGCTTCAAGATGAGGCTTTTGCATGAATCGACTTGCTACTCCAACTGCATAAGCTATGTCTGGTCGTGTGAGCGTTAGGTAGATTAGACTCCCGACAAGCTGTCGATACATTGTTGTATCTTCCAAGTCTTTGCCTTCTTCAGCACATAGCTTAGCATTAACCTCCATAGGTGTTGAAATCGGCTTGCACTCGAGCATCCCGTACTTCTTCAAAAGATTTCTTGTATACTTTTGTTGACAAACGAATAAGCCTTTGTCACTTCGTTCAATCTCGAGCCCAGAAAGCGTCTTAATTCTCCTAATTCTCTCATCTGTAATCGAACTGCCAAGTTTCTTTGTACTATTCATATTTCTTCTTTGTCGTCTCCAAGTGATAATTAGATCATCTACATATACTAGCACTATTGCTAGTTTGTCTCTTTGAGATTTGATGAACAAGCTTGAGTCCGAATGTGCAACTGTGTACCCTCTTTGAACTAAGAATTTTGTTATCTTCCCATACCAAGCTCTTGGTGCTTAGCTTTAATCCGTACAAAGCCTTATTTAACTTGCAGACATAATTTTGCTGAGTTTTACTCTCAAACCCCCTAGGTTGCTCCATGTATATTTCTCGGTCAACTTCTCCGTGCAGGAAGACATTCTTCACATCCATCTGCCATAACTTCCAAGATTTGCTTGCTGCTAGGGCAATCAGGACCCTGACTGTAGTGATCTTAGCTACTGGACTGAATGTTTCATCGTAGTCCAATCCATACTGTTGTGAGAACCCGCGGGCTACTGATGCAGGAGGGTTTCTAGGGTTCCTAATTTGCTCTCAAAGTTATTTACTAAATAACTTATTTGTAATCTTTCAATTTAACTATGAGTCTATTTAGTTTTCTTTTAGGATTAGGCTTTACTTTTTCTTTTAGGAATAGACTGCTTGTTATTTTAGTATTTGATTCTACTTTTTCTTTTAGGAATAGGTTGTTTATTATTCAAGTTATTTTAGCACTATAAATAGAGTTCTTCCTCAATATTGTAGGATAACCTTTTATTTGAATAATTTAATTGTTTGTTGAACTAGCATGCAAGATAATCGCTATTCTGTCCGGCGTCAGTTGGTATCAAAGCTTTTGCATCTTCTTGGGGTGAGATTTCATCAGTTTTCATAGCTGGTGGTCGTGGTTGTGGTCGGCGCGGGCAGGTTCCGAACGAGGAAGCCCCAAACCGTGATTGTAATGTCCAGGATGTGATGATTGAGGATTTACAGAGGCAAGTTGCAGAGTTAACCCGACATCTAACGACGCAGGATTTCGGTAATCGTGAGATGAAAGATCACGATTCTAATTCCAATTTCGAAAACCCGTATCACAATCGTGCTCGACTCTGGAAGCCCCGTGGTCAGGAGGATCGTCATGGAGACCTCAGATTCAGAGTGGATCTGCCCGAGTTTTTTAGTACGTTACATGCCAAAGGATTCGTCAATTGGTTGAATGAGGTAGAGCGTATTTTTTAGTATAAGGAAGTCCCAGATCGTGTCAAGGTGAAATTGGTCGGCATCAAACTCAAAGGCAGAACATCTGCGTGGTGGGAGCAGTTGAGGCGATCATGAGCCAGGCAGGGCAAAGCCAAGATCACTGATTGGAAGAAGATGAATGGTCACTTCCTTCATTTTGGCTACACTCAGACTTTATTTCAGCGACTTCACTCGTTGAGATAAGGCAGGAGATCGGTTGATGATTACACAGAGGAGTTCTATCAATTGGTAGCCCGGAATGACTTATCTTAGACGGAATAGCAGATGGTGGCACGGTATTTAGGGGGATTACGGCAGCCCCTGCAGGATGTCCTCAGCCTTCACTCGTTGTGGACCGTCTCTGAAGCATACCAGCATGCACTTGTTGTGGAAAAACAGCAGAACGGGAGGCCTATGATTAGCAGTCGGCTAGTTCGCTCTCAAGAATCCCGTCCTACCCAGCAGCCACCACAGGTTAATTCTAACTCAAATATTAGATGTTTCATATGTGGTGAACAGGGACATAGAAATACTGAGTGCAGGAAGCCTGCTATTCAAAAAGGTAACAATCTCCTGATTTAGGAAGATGTCGTAGACGACACTGAGGAGCTTGGAGAGCCTGTGTATGATGATGATGAAGATGGAGATGGCCATGAGACCCTGATCATTCATAAGAGTCTACTGACTCCAAAGGGTGATTCAGGGGACGATTGGTTGATAACCAATATTTTCCATACGACCTGCACAATTGCAGATAAAGTCTGCAAGATGATCATTGACAGTGGCAGTTGTGAGAACGTAGTGTCTGAAAAGGATGTCCAGAAATTGCAGTTGAAGACAGATCGTCATCCCAAGCCGTACAAATTGTCGTGGCTAAATAAAGGCAGTGAGGTAACAGTAGATAGGCGATGCCTAGTGTCTTTTTCGATCGGCAGGAAATATTTTGATAATGTTTGGTGTGATGTTGTGTCTATGGATGCTTGTCATGTATTGTTAGGCAGGCCTTGGCAGTATGATCGCAGTGTTATTCATGATGAGCGAAAAAAATACATATTCCTTTAGCATCAAAGGGAAGAAGATTGTGTTGACACCTCGTCGGGAAAGGACCACTCCTACCCCGATAGCCAATAATTCTAACTTGCTTTCTATATCCAGGTTTTTGGGTGAGATTGAGCGTGGAGACATAGTCTATGCTCTGCTGCCTTGTGGGAATAATGGTGCAGACGTGAATCCAGATTTACCAGCAGAGGTGCAACAACTGCTAGCAGAGTTTTCTGACCCGATACTAGATAATCTTCCTCCTGGGCTGCCGCCAGAGGATTCCGATGAAGCTGTTGTGAACTCGAGGACGAGTTCTTTCCAACCCGGGGCAACTGATGCAAGAGGATTTCTAGGGTTCCTAATTTGGGTTTCTAGGGTTCCTAATTTGCACTCAAAGTTATTTACTAAATAACTTATTCGTAATCTTCCAATTTAATTAGGAGTCCTTTTAGGAATAGGCTTTACTTTTTCTTTTAGGAATAGACTGCTTGTTATTTTAGTATTTGATTCTACTTTTTCTTTTAGGAATAGGCTGCTTATTATTCAAGTTATTTGAGCATTATAAACAGAGTTATTCCTCAATATGGCAGGATAACCTTTGATTTGAATAATTTAATTGAACATTAGAGTTATTTCTCTGTGTTTTTGGGCGAATCTCTTGTATCTTTTCCTTGTGATTTGTCTGTTGATCTAGCCTGCAAGATAATCGTTATTATGTCCGGCGTCAGCTACCAATTGAGCCTTGTACCTTTTTATCGAGCCATCAGGACGAGTTTTTATCTTGTAGACCCATCTGCATGATATAGGCTTCACATCCTTGGGTTTTGGTACTAAGTCCCAAGTTTGATTCTGCTTCAGAGCTTGGATTTATTTTTCCATAGCTTTTTGCCACTCCATGCGCTAAGATGCTTCTTCAAATGTTGTGGGTTATCTATTTTGTCTTCTTCGACCACGACATTTGCATACTTAGGATTGGGCTTGCGTTGTCTGGTTGACCTTCTCAATTGTTGCCCCAAATCTTCCTGATTGCCTTGATCTTCTTCTGGCGCTATTTCATATACACCAGTTTGCCATGGGTTATTGGATGAATTTGTTGTCTTCGGTGAGTTGAGTCTGCTTTCTTCTTCACCTTTTGCAGGTGTTGACTCAATTTCCTGCATTTCTTCTTTTAGAATTTTGAAATCTGGCAGCAGTAGTTGTTGTGCAGACCACCATGATGAAGCTTCATCGAACACCACATTCCTTGATGTGTAGCAGCGCCCACTTGTAGGGTCACAACATTTCCATCATTTCTTTTGATTGTCATATCCCACAAAGATGCAACAAATCGCCTTTTTGTCGAACTTGCTTCGCAGGTGATCAGACACGAACACGTAACACACACATCCAAAAATTCGGAAGTGACTCACTGTGGGTTTAGTATTCCATAACTTCTGATAGGGTGAAACAAACCCTAACTTTGCTTGTGGCAATCTGTTGATAACATGGGCTGCAGTCTTCATACACTCGGCCCAAAATCGACTTCGCACATTTTTGGAATGCAACATGCTTCGACACATCTCTGTCAAATGTCGTTTCTTTTTTTCAGCTACTCCATTTTGTTGGAGAGTGCCTAGACATGTTAATTGTCTCCTGATTTTACATTTCATCGGGTAATTGGAGAACTCATCCGATGTGTACTCTTCGCCATTATCTGTATGCAGGCATTTAATCTCCTTTCCTACTTTACTTTCAATCTTCTTCTTGAATTCCTTAAATATATGAAGGACTTCTGATTTTTCCTTCAGAAAATAAACTCACACGTACCTTGAAAAGTCATCAATAAAACTCACCATGTAGCGCATCCTGCTAATTGTGGCTCGCCTTACTCGACTGAACACATATGAGTGGATGAGTTGCAAAGGTTCCTTGGCCCTGATCTCTGACTCCTGATAGGGTAGTTGATGAGCTTTTCCATACTGGCATCCAACACAGACTGTTTCTCTTCGTATATCCAAATAGGGTAAGCCTTTCAGCATGGACTTACTCATCATCGCCTTCAACCTCTTATAGCTAACATGCCCTAGCCTAGCGTGCCACAAATCAACAGTTTCACTGCGTCGAGTCTTATCTACATATGTTGATTCCGCAGACATCACGTAGATAAACTCTAACTTACGTCCCTCCATAATGGGTGTACCCGATGGCTTTAGGCTTCGGTACACCTTATCATCTTCCGGCCCGAACACCACGTAGTTTCCAGATATTGTTAATTGTCATACTGACAATAGGTTCTTCTTCATACCTGGAACATGATAAACTTTCTGCAGTTGAACTTGATTGGGGCTGAAGTGGGGGGTGAATGCAACCTCTCCAGTGTGAGCAATCGACAATCTCTTGTTGTTAGTAGTTATCACGACCCGATCTCCTTTGTACTCATAGAGGCTGGACAACTTCTCCTTGTCTCCGGTTATATGGTTGGAGCAGCCTGAGTCAACGATCCAATCTTTGTTGTAGTTGATTGCTAGTACTTTATCTTCACATGCCATAGCTACTTCATTCCTGGAGAGGTTTACTTCTTCTTCAAGAGAATTTTCACGAACAGGCTGAATAGTTGCAAAGGATGCTTGGAAGTCTCATTCTTCTTCACTACTGTCTTGGTGATTGCAAGATGTCACTAAGTTGTCTTCAGCTGTCTTCTTCTTTGACTGACAGTCTACTACATAGTGTCCTCTCCTGCCGCAGTTGTAGCAACCATAACTTGGTCGACCATTGTTGCTTTTGCCTTGCTTAGCTCCCCCTTTCTTATGACTCCTCTCTTGGGACTTCTTGGGCTTGTTATCTTCTTCTTTATTTTGTTTTACAAATTTCTTCTTTTTATATCCATCATTCGTTTTATTGAAGAGTGTCTCTTCTTCCTCATTTTTCAAAAAAGATGTCTGCCATTTGCTTAGCGAGGCTCTCTTGATTGGCCAACAAACTTTCGAACTCCACAATGGAGGGTTGAGTTGGCCAACCACGAATTGCCGCAACATTCTCGGTATACTCGGGTTTTAATCCGTGGATGATTATTTTTTTCATCCTATCTTCATTATTTTTTTAAGATGGGTCTAGTTCTGAAATTTCACGGCATAATTTTTTTTTTTCAAAAAATACTCTCCAATAGACATACCTCATTGTCTAGAGTTCGTCAATTCATTCTCCAAGAACTGCAGGCGAGCATCGTTTGTTCTTGAGAATAAGGATGCAAATGTATCCCATGCTCTTTTGGGTGTGTCTTCGTCTTCGATGTGTTGAAGCATATCGTCCTCGATTGTCGTCTTGAGCACATAAAGTGTCTTCCCAAGTTTGATTTCCCATTTCCTAAATTCAACAGCGTTCTTCCTTGGCGGTGGCTCAGTCTCACTACCGCCAACAACTTGCCACAAGTTTTGTCCTTGTAAATAAGACTTTATTATTGTCTGTCAGCTCTTATAATTGTTATGGTTGAGCTTTGTAAGCCCACTAGTTGTGGCAACGAGATCTCCCATCGTGACAAGGTGCAACCTCTTTTGTGCTACCGAATAAGCTTAGTCCCATACCAATCTGCTTCACAGTCTCAAACTGTGCACAAATGATCTCCAACAAGCAGCGTCTCACCAACGGCTACTGTGAATAGTGTTCAATCGGTGAATAGTGCTGAACAGTGTTGTCTTCTATTAAATAGTACTGTAACTCCAACAAACAGTACTACTTCGGCTCTGATACCAAATTGTTGGTATTTGAAGGAGAACTTGGACTTACAAAACATTGGATTTTATTGATTTCTCAAAAATTCTACAAACTCACACCCACTCTAGATTGAACTCACAACTCACAATTGAGCTTATTTCCTCTAGTACCATCACAACTCAACCTTCACCCCTATTTATACTAGTTCTAAGGAGGTGGAGGAAGTGTGTAGAATCTTAGATATTTCCAAAGAGATTTCTAGAGAGCTACACATTTTTTACAATTGTTAGGATAATTCTAGAGCTTCTAGATTACCTATGTTCTAGAGATATCTTGAGGGAAGTAGAAGAGACTTGAAGTCTCTAGAGAAAACTAGAGTCTCTGATGACTCTCAACACAATTGCCCAATTGCCCCGTATATTGTCGAGCACTGGAGAATTAGACACAGACTAAGCTCATTATATCAAGAAAAAAATATTTTGTCAGATAAACCAGTTCACTCATCTATGTAAACATGTGTTGAATATTAGTGCGGTTTCACTCATTTAAATGAAGTCCGAAGGCCACAAACTGGGTTATACTTTTTCACTCCTAACTGGTTATGGAAAGTTTGAAACGTGAAGAGCAGCCTCACTCTAGCATTGATTTGGACCAAGAAATTTGCTTTAGAGTGCATGAGAGCGATTTAAAGCTTGTAATAACTATTTTGACAAGTTGGTATTTGACAGTTGCTCTTGGGGACGTAAACTCAGTTTTCATCACATTTGCTTTCAGTTAAGAACTTGTGATGTGTAATTCAGTGAACACCAAGAAGAAAACCATCACAAGTAGCAGATAAGAATCATACATGGGAGACTGGCATCAATAGAACAGAACCCACCAGATTATTTTATAAATAGGAGAGTTTTTCATAATTGAAGTCAACAAAATAGAAGTTATATCTGATGTGAGATGATATTTATCTTCAAAAAAATATAGGGTATCGAGGCTGCTTAAAATAAGTTGTTCGAATCTGCGGACTATACATCAACAAAGCCCCACTGTTTACTCAAGTGGTACTTTAGTTGGGCAGGATGTGCTTGGTATCTAATGGACAATGTGAGCCCTCTCAACTAATCTTAATCAACTTGTTGCGAAGCAGAGACAGAAGCATGTGATCAACACAATCATGTTCTTTAGGAGATCCCATTTGCAAAGGTTTCTCCATACACCACTCGTTTCAGCGATATTTTGACACCATGACACCAAAATGATAACATCTCATCGTCTTGCATATAAACTAGAGGGAACCATGGAGTTTCAACTCAAGCACTTCACAGTTTTCAAGTTTCTCTCTACTACTGACCTTTGAGATCCAATTTACTCCTAATTCTTTCAAGCAATTCAAGAAGCCATGGGTATCCGCTTGCCTTTTGTAACTCATGCCAAGAAAATTATTCGAAGGACGCTTCCAAAAACCCAATTGTCTGAGGCAGACATCCCAAAGGGCCACTTTGCTGTCTATGTAGGACAGACCCAATGGAAGCGCTTCGTGGTTCCATTATCCTACTTGAACCAACCATCATTCCGGGACTTGCTAAGTCAAGCAGAGGAAGAATTTGGATTTGATCATCCAATGGGTGGTCTTACAATTCCATGCAATGAAGACACCTTCATCACTTTGACATGTCGATTGAATAGCTCTTGAAAATACGAACAAGAGGGAAATCAAAGAAACATGACTCCCTAGGTGCATCTGTCAAACATGTAAATATGTAGCTCTGACAATAGATTGTAACCATGACAAGAATATAGCTCTGACGATAGAGGTTGGCCATTGTAACCATATGCATTGAGTTACAAATTACAGCTGAAAAAAAAAAGACATACAATTTTACAAATTGTCTAGTTAATACCGGAAAAAGCAAATCCCAATGTTCGATAGAGTTTATACATTTACTTTGAGACAAAACTTGAGTCCATCTCAACTTTATTTACTGCATATATTATGCTTCAGAAGAGTATGAACAAATAAGATGGAATATGCTATGTGGTGCATGTTTTATGAGAGCTAAACTGATGAGTTGCGTTCTAAGCACATAACATGAGTGTATAAACCTTGCGTTCTAAGCACATAACATGAGTGTATAAACCTCTAGTGGCTTCAAACAGGATATGTTGATAGTTGAATTAGAAGCCTAAAACAGTATATAAAGATTACAAAAGAACAAACGGTCTCTAAAGTTTGGATCAGGTGATACATTAATTATATTGATAGACTGATAATTCACATCTAAAACAGAAATTCCTAGAGCAGAAGGGTAAACTGAATCTTACTATAAGAAGGTCTTGATGCACAATGCTTGTAAATTTCTCTTAAAATGCCAGTAATTCAACATAGGTTTAAAGCCAAGGCATGATTATAAATCTGTTAACATACAAACTAAACCACGTTCAAAATATTATTTATGATCTTTAATTTTTCCAAGTTACTAGACATATACATACCTTTTGTTCCAACAAGAGATTGTATGCCAAGGTGTTTTAATTGGAATAGGCCCTACAGATATATTCTTTTCGAATCGTATCGTATCTCTCATTGACATAATCACATGGACTGGTTGCTCCTCCTCGCCATTTCTCTGCTGGATTATTATAACTAGTGGCACTATGGTTGTATACCTGAAAATGAAATCAAAGGGTTATGTAGCCACATGAAGACACAACTCTTTAAATTTTGAAGTTTGAAACTTTATTGTTCTGTTCTACCGCAAGTTGTATGAACTACAACTGTGGCCACACTTGACTAGTCATTACAATTAGGTGAAAGGGCAATACCATGTGTACCTAATGAGGGATGTTCCTCAATAGACACCAATGGCCAATATGTCTAAACACTAACTTCATCTGATAGGACTGACCAGCGCCAGTACACCCTTTCAGCTCTCTCTATATATATTGATGCATGGATAACACCATTTCCCACCAAGCTTCTTCACCTACAGCCTCCATCACTAAAGCTTCCAAATTCTTTTTTTATTGTTCACCTGTTCATCAAGACTAATACACAAGTCATGGGTATTCGTTTACCAGGGATCTCTCAAGCAAAACAAATTCTTCAACGGTCTCTTCAGGGCCCAGGATCTGCAGCTAATGTACCAAAAGGTCACTTTGCTGTCTATGTGGGAGAAAGTCAGAAGAAACGCTTTGTGGTTCCTCTATCTTACTTGAACCATCCTTCATTCCAAGGCTTGTTAAGTCAGGCAGAGGATGAGTTCGGATTTGATCATCCAATGGGTGGCCTTACAATTCCATGCAAGGAAGATGACTTCATCAATCTGACTTGTCAATTGAACAGCTCATGAAAGGATCGATAGAGAAGATATATCTTCCCCTAACTTAGCACAACAAAAATGGAATTTCAATCACACCATACAGAGGAGCTTGTCAAATCAATCTCTTCAATTTTTTACGAGTTCTCAGTTAGAAAACAAAAATGGAACTCCAATTGTACATAATGAATGAAGTGTAAAGGGATTCTTCTTAAAACAAATTGACTATATTTTCCATATTGTCTATGACAACAGAGCTTAACTTTTCACATTTCTTTCCTTCATAAATTAGTTTTGTTCTGTGAGTTTAATTTTCTCAGTTCCGATACCTTTTAGTGAGAAGAGAACTTAACCCTTTATGGAGTGTGGGAGAGGTAAATATTAATATTTCTGAACAGAGCCTTCATAGCAAATTAGGGACAAATATGTGCTTCGAAAGATATGTATGTATCACACCAGCTTTTACCTAATTAAACATACCACATAGAACAGACATTCATTAGTAGTTTTTCGTAATGAGTAAATTATACTAACGAGTACTGATAAGTTCTTATGTACTAACTTGATCACAGCGGGCTGAGGAATATAACTCTACATAACGTAAGGCATTCTATATGGAAGCAGCACGAAGGCTATCATGCAAACCGATAGCCTTATTATTTTTTGCCTGACATTTTATATAGATCACTCTGCTTTTATGCTACTTGCAGAACAGTTAGCTCAAAACCAACAAAGAATGGTATGTTATTAGCATCCATTATAGTGAATATGTAGCAGGTGATTGTGCATTACTAATGATGATATTTATGATACGATACTTGCAAAAATCATTTCCCTGCAAACGATAAAATTAAGCTCGATTAGGCATGACAGCAAACAAGACTTCTATCTATCATTTCAACCCCTAGTTCGGTACCTGTAAAACACATCTAGACCATATCTGGAATCAGTTGGATCAAAAGATCTTGGAGGAAAATAAAAGAAGAGAGAGCTTACATGAGGAAAAACTGGTGTCTTGAATACATACTAAGCTAAGTTATAGAACCACAAATTAGTCTTACGTTTTTAAAATGCTTAAGTTATATTGATAACACCAAAATTACAATCAAAATTTTTATGTTTTTTTCTATACACAACGAAATATTTGTTAAAATCAACTTAGTAAAATTACCCCGAAAAACGAAATCACAATCCTTGAGTTTATCCAAGTTGCTAGACATATGCAAACCTTTTGTTCCACAAGACTCAGAGCAATCAAAATCTGGTCTCTATAAGTATCAGTTTCTCACTGACGGGTTGTAATCATACAGCCTGCCTGTATTAATTGGAATAGGCCCTACGATATATTCTTCTTGATTTGTAACTCACGGTAACATAATCACATGGATTGGTCGCTCCTTCTCGCCACTTCTCTGCTGGATTATTAGCACTAGTGGGGACTTTGGTTGTATTCCTGAAAATGACATGAAGGGTCATTTGGCCACATGAAGACGTAACTCTTTAAACTCTGAAGTTCAAAACTCTATTGTTCTGTTCTACCACAAATTGTATGAACTACAAAATGTGGCTAAGTTCTGAAGTCCTGATCATTAGTAGGAAAGCTATGCCATGTGATACCTCATGTGGGATGTCCTTCAGCAGACACCAATGCCCAAGATGTCTTACCACTAACTTAATCCAATAGGATTGACCAACCTCTATACACCCTTTCAGCTCTCTCTATATATATATTCATACATGGATACCACCCTCTCCAACCAAGCTTCTTCACCATTACTGAAGTTTCCAACACCTCTTTTAGACTTCCAAGTTTTCAATTGTTTGCCTGTTCATCAAGACAAATACACAAGTCATGGGTATTCGTTTACCAGTGATCTCTCAAGCAAAACAAATTCTTCGGCGGTCTCTTCAGTCACAAGGATCTGCAGCTAATGTTCCAAAAGGTCACTTTGCTGTGTATGTAGGAAAAAGTCAGAAGAAGCGCTTTGTAGTTCCTTTATCATACTTGAACCACCCTTCATTCCAAGGCTTGTTAAGTCAAGCAGAGGAAGAATTTGGGTTTGATCATCCAATGGGCGGTCTTACAATTCCATGCAGTGAAGATGACTTTATCACTCTGACTAGTCATTTGAATCGCTAACTCAGCACACCAATTTCCTCACTGACAGATTCAATACTAGCAAACATGATATTTTAGTTCAATTAGAGCATACAGAGGCGTTTGAGACATTCAAATCAATCTCTTCAATTTTTTCTTGCGAGTTTATAGTTAGCAAACACCATGTAAACTCAAATTGTACAGGATGAAGTGTATAAGAATTCTCCTTATGGAAACAACATTTTACCACTAATTTTTTCATGGTGTTAATGAAAATAGAATATAGCTTTCCATATTCCTTCCTTCATATAGCTTGGTTGTTTTGAGTAAATCTACTTTCCATTGTTCTTGTCCCATACAATTATCTGAGCAGAAGGAATGAACTTTAAAATAACTCATCTTGGATTCCTGGTGTCATGCAAAATAACCAAGATCATTGTAATGGTTGACAAAGATGAATACAAGAATAGATCCAACAGTAAGATCACAAATGCCCCATAAAAAATATGAGCATATAGATGGGAAACCTCAGCCAGGGGAAACAACGACGCACAATGTAACACCCTTGTGTGGGCGGGCAGTGGGGGTTGTGGCTGGCAAGCTACCAAAGGGGTTACAGTCTCACATCGCCTGGGTGAGGGAAGGTGATGTGTTACTTATGTGCGAGGTCAAATCCCTTTGGTACAACTCGTTTTAAAGCCATGTGAGCCTTGGGGCCAAAGTAGATTCCTTTGGTACAACCCGTTTTAAATGATTTCTCCGATATTTTGCACTAATGGAACTTTGACACAAATCATCCCCTGTTTCTATAATAAACTTGCAACCCAAGGACAATCCTTCTGCTCGAAGTGGTACAAAACTGATCTTTGTATGTTTTCCTTCTTGAATGATAAATTGCCATCAATCCAGATGGAAGTTTGTTGAAGCAATGTCTAGACAAATATGCCCTACCAAAATCGCACTTGTCTAAAACTGACATGATCACATGCCCTGGGAACTCCTTGTGTCCTCTGTAATGCTGGGATGTCTGAAAATTCAATATGAATCATTCCAGATTTCATGTTCTACCATAAATGTATGGCACTGCAAATGCGGGTATTCCACAAATCTTGAATGATAGATTGCAATTACGCTCTATCAATATCTTCCTTGATTCTGTACTGGTAGTTCTTTGTGGACAACATAATGCCAGGATATTTGAAGACGCAACAAAAACCATTTCCTAAATTTATGTTCTACCACAAATTTTTGGCACTCCGCAGATCTTGTTGGAAGCGTGGAAGACAAAAACCATGTGATATCCTTAATGAAAGATGCCAACACAACAGACCCAATGGATCAAGAATCCTTCGCAATTAACTGCATTTGCCAATAGATTATACCTTTGATCTCTCGGCAAATATTCACCCAATGAGGATGTCTTATACAACAAATCTTCACCAATAATCTCTCTCATCTTTTCAGAGGCCACTTGACAGAAAAATTGTTTCTTCTTCTGCAACTGAAAACTTGTACAAAAATCATGGGTATCCGTCTGCCAGGGATGTCTCAGGCAAAGCTGATTCTGAAGCGGTCTTTTCAGGCTCCAGCAGCCACAGCAAGTATTCAAAACTATCACTTCACTGTCTATGTTGCAGAGAACCAAAAAAGGCAGTATGTGTTTCCAGTATCCTACTTGAACCATTCACCCTTCCAAAGCTTACTAAGTCAGGCAGAGGAAGAGTTTGGATTCAATCATCCAATGGGAGGTCTGACAATACCATGCAATGAATTATACTTCATCAATCTGATCTGTCATTTGAGTAGCTCGTAAGCAAATGAAGAACGGAAGACACAAAACCAGTATGAACAAATTGTAATGTGTCCGGATGCAGCATTGCCTACAGTGGGCAGAATTTTACTATGATCCATTTCTAAGAACCCAATTGTCTAAGCAAGACATCCGGAAAGACAAGTTTGCTGTCTATGCAGGACAGACCCAAAAGAAACATTTGTGATTCGACTGTCCTACGTGGATTGAATAGCTCTTGAGAACAAGAACAAGAGGGAAATGAAAGAAGCCTGACACACCCCAGGTTCTTCTGTCATAGATGTAAAATATTCTCTAACGGTTGAGGTTGGCCATGGAACCATGACTAGATATGAATCACAGCTTACTGAAAGCAGAAAGAGATGTACAACTTCGCGAATTACCTAGTTAACATCAGGGAGAAAAAAATAATCCCACTGTAATCAACGTTGCATTGATTTTAAGACAAAAACCTGAGTACAATTCCTCTTTCTTTACTGCATTTGATTCTCTCCATATATGTGTATCTAATTATCTATGTTTCCCAAGTATAATAGATAAGATGGGACATGCTGTGGGGAAAATCCAGTGTATCCATGAACGTCGAATGACAAGGAACCGCCTGCAAAGCAATTACTTCTTCTATGACTTCAGTTCTAGATTTCAAAGGAAAAAAGTTAAAATTGAAAAAAAGAAATTGAAGACTGATCAATCAGAGCAAAAGATAATACAAGGGAAATTTCGATCACAACACAAAATGGTTGTTTCATGTGTTTCACCCTATGTTACCACCGACGACTATGAGCTTATGCACCAATTTCACTCTAAAAAAAAAACCCACCTATGTTCTACACTACCGCTCAACAAAGTACAATGTGAGCATGTGACAATCCAGACACTTTTATTTATGTTTTGAATCGCGACTTCTATGGAGTCGTACATACTAAACTTAGAGACAGAATACGACATGCCACAACAAGAAGGGATTACAGACCAACAGCAAAAACTATATTGGTCAGCAGACTCTGCACATTAAAAAACGATAGTTCATTTATAATTCAAAGAAGATGACTATCAGATGCAAAACACGGAAGGATAACAGTTGTGAGTGCAAACCTTGACACCCTCGATGAGTGAAGGGATTGATAGTCAAATAAAGATTTCAAAAGTGTGAAGATCAAAAAAAAGTTTCTTAAATAGATTGGATTTAACGATTACAATAATGCGACTAACTACGATGTATTTCTAGATACAATGATTCTGCCAAAGCAAAGACTTGGTTAGAAACAAGGCATCCAATTTGGCTAATGTAACAAATTCCTCTGTTCAAGGTTATTGAAGTACTACATCTGAAGGAACTTCAAAATATAACTTATAAATATACAAAGATACAAACTAAAGCCATCCAATTTTTGGTCACCTTTCCTAACTTTCTCTCGAAGTTGCTTCTCAATTTGAAATCAGATTGTCAAGACAGCTGGATGTTGGATTAAACAAGGTTCTATCAATCCATATATCCATATTGTGGTTAACAGAAGTAGATGTTGGATGAAACAATACTGTATTGTTTCAAATGCGCCCTACCAATATCTTCATTCATTATGTAATTGTCTAGACTCTAGATATTGGACATGATCACATGGATTTAATTAGGTAAGTTGGGTGGTAGTATTGTCGAGGACATAAATAAATTATGTGGCCGAAAGTCGAAAGTACTTAAAGACTTCAAGGCAACAACTAAGGAACAGTTTCTAAAGTGTGGATTAGGTTTAGGAACTACCAATGTGGCCACACTTGACAAGTCATTACAATTTGGTGAAAGGCAATACCATGTGTACCTAATGACGGATGTCCCTCGACAGACACCAATGACCAAGATGTCTTACCACTAGCTTAATCCGAAAGGATTGACTTCAATACACCTTTTCAGCTCTCTATATATTCAGACATGGATAACACCATTTCCCACCAAGCTTCTTCACCACACCCTCCATTACCAAAGCTTTCAATTCCTCTTTGAGACTCTTCAAGTCTTCAATTGTTTCAAAACAAATATTCAAGTCATGGGTATTCGTTTACCAGTGATCTCACAAGCAAAGCAAATTCTCCGGCGGTCTCTTCAGGCCTCAGCACCTGTGTCTAATATCCCAAAGGGTTATTTTGCCGTTTATGTGGGAGAAAGTCAGAAGAAGCGCTTTGTGGTTCCATTATCTTACTTGAACCATCCTTCATTCCAAGGCTTGTTAAGTCAGGCAGAGGAAGAGTTTGGGTTCGATCATCCAATGGGTGGCCTTACAATTCCATGCAAGGAAGATGACTTCATCAATCTGACTTGTCATTTGAATCACTCATGAACCAAATAGATAATCTAGATGAAGAGACATGAGACTGTCACTGCTTAATCAGTTGGAGGCACAAGAACTCGGCGAACTGTTTAATTCACTGATGGTCTCAAGGAGTTTGACAGATACAGATCTGTCTCTCCAAATTTTGACAAAGTGTATAGTTTAGAAATAGAATGTAAATTCGTTTACATAGGATGAACAGTAAATAATTTTTTAATGGTTGATCTCAGAACTTTTGTTCAGTTTTTCCTTGAGGAACGGCAAAATTTTATTGATTCCATATGTTAATAGAAATTATGGATCGCTAATGATACTTAAATCCCTTTAAATTTCCCCTTCCTAATTCACAGGCAAACTCCCAAAACTAAAATAGGGATAACCAATTTTATGCCTTGCAATTTCAAGTATTGAATTATGTTATCATTCTATGATATGTAAATCCTTCACATATTTGTCTACAATTAAACCTTTACTATTCTACTCATGCACGTACCATATCATCCATGGAAAGCACCTTGTCAAATGGAATTCACGAGTTCTTTCGATACCCGGTTTTTTTAATGACCCCGTGAGATGTCACTCATATGTATAACAAGACCTGACAAAACATAAAGATGCAGTCTGGTCCAAGGGCACTGCTATAAAAGCAAAACTCGACTAATTTAAATTTGTGAAGGTCCTAGCAATATCTTCCTCAATCTAATACTACCTAGATCGTCATGTAGAAGGCTAGATCTTCATTCACAACAGTATGTGAAAAGTTTATGTTGATCTAATTAGTCTCTGCAGCCAATATGTGAACTACCAAATTGACAACTTTCCTAAAAATGCCCATAGAATTGGCACATAATAAAACCAGAGGGTAGCAGCTTATCAAAGTGCATCATTTGTGTCCATAATAACCTTCCAACCCAAAAACGAGCCTCTACTCCAAGTGGTCAAAAACCCAGTCTTTGTATGTTTTCCTCCTTGAGCGATATTTGGGAAAGCAATGTCTAGACAAATATGCCCTACCGACATCTTACTTGATTTTGCACTTGTCTACATACTGACATGATCACATGCCCTGGTAGTTTCTTGTGTCCTCTGTAATGCTCGGATATCTGAAGATTCAATATGTATCATTCCAGATTTCATGTTCTACTATAAATGTCTGGCACTGCAAATGCGGGCATTCCACAAATCTTAAATGATGGATTGCAATTATGCAGTATCAGTATCTTCCTTGATTTGGTACTGATCGTTCTTTGTGTCCACTGTAATTCTCGGATATCTGAAGATGCAACAAAAACCATTTCCTAAATTTATGTTCTACCACAAAATGTCTGGCACTCCACAGATCTTGTCGGACGCGTGGAAAACAAAATCCATGTGATATCCTTAATGAAAGATGCCCCACAACAGACCCAGTGGATCAAGAATCCTTCGCAATTAACTGCATTTGCCAATAGATTACCCCTCTGATCTCTCAATATATATTCACCCAATGAGGACGTCTTACACAACAAATCTTCACCAACAATCTTTCTTATCTCTTCAGAGGCCATTTGACAGATAAAATTGCTTCTTCTCCTGCAACTGATCAATCATACAGGGAAAATATCAATCACAACACAACACAAAATGGGACTCCACAGATCTTGTCGACAGAATGAAAGACAAGTACCATGTGATATCCTAGATGATATATGCCCCAACACACACCAATGAATAACTGCATTCGCCAACAGATATACACCTCTAATTGGCTCTCTATATATATTCACCCAAGAATGATATCTTTACACAACAAACCTTCACAAAAACCTCTGTCAGCTCTCCAAAGGCGATTTGAGATATATTACATTACTTCCCCTGCTCCCCAAAATTTACCTAAAAGATCATGGGTATCCGTTTACCAGGGATGTCTCAAGCAAAGCAAATTCTACAGGGATTTTTTCTGGCTCCAACAGCCACAGCAAGTGCATCTATGTTGGAGAGAGACAAAAAAGAAGGTATGTGGTTCCAATATCTTACTTGAACCACCCTTTATTCCAGATATTACTAAACCGGGCAGATGACGAGTTTGGATACAATCATCCAATGGGTGGTCTAACAATTCCATGCAAAGAAGAATACTTCATCAATCTGACCTGTCATTTGAGTAGCTCGTAAAGCAAAAGAAGGAAGACAGGAAATGAGGACAGAATGCTCAAAATGTGTCTGGATGGAGCATTGCATACAGAACTCAGCAGTTCCCTATGCTGATTGATGATCGACAGCAAAGATGACATTCAAATTTTACCGAACCAGCAAAATGAAAAGTTGGTTAAGGACTTTGACCATTGAAACCAACCTCTCCAATTTTTGGAAAATCCCTAATTGACAAACACAATGTAGACCTCATTGGCACACTGAGAGGTTAAACAAACAAACTTGTGAAAGGATCATTCATAAAGATTCTTTCTTTTCATTTCAATCGCAGAATTTAGTTTTACATAATTCTTTGCTTTTTTTCTTGATTCTCTTCATAGTTGTACACTTATTCTCGAAATTGAATCCTTACATGTCATGATCTAAGGAATGATCAGAGAGTCACCTATCCTAACTAATAGAATAAAAAGGGGTTAATACGATGTTAGGACTGTTGACAAGTTCAAAAATAGGAGCTAGAAAAGAGTTGCATCATGTCAAGGTAGCCACTTTTATCTATTTCAAGGGCACTTAAGCAAAATATTATAAGTTAATAATAATAATCATAATAATAATGATGATGATAATAATACGAAGGTTCCAATTCTTATGTGTCCCGACTACTGAGTATATTTTGTCAAGATTGTAAATGTAAGTAACAAGATTCATCTATAATAATAAAAAAATTAATAAAAAGTAAAAAGTATGTAAGACCAAGGAATGTGATTTCACGAAATTTCGGCAATAATTTCATTCTTTTTAAATTGCAAAAAAAATAATTAAATTTTTTTCGTAAATTTCGGAATTTTTTTTGTAAAATTTTGAGGTTTTTTTCTAATTATCATTTATTTTAATTATTTATTGATTTTTGAAACCACCCCCTAATTTTCTAATTATCATTTGTTCTACTTATATATTGATTTTTAAAACCACTCCCTTATTTCCTAATTATATATTGATTTTATGTTTGTTTCATTTCTTGGTATTTAGGCTTCATTAATATTTTTAATAGATTTATTTAATTGCATCTTATTTTTTTCACATATTTCATATACTCACGAAATTCATTATATATATTTAATCTATTCTCGAAATTTTTACTGTTTTTCTTTACACATAAAAATATTTCTTAAAATCAAGAAACCGAAATTAACACGAAAAACGAAATCACAATCCTTGTGTATGAATAAAAAATCCCATTTAAGTGGGTCTTTTAGTCTAGACATCTGGACACCCATAGTTAAGCCTGCCATACACCAACACATATATCCATGTCATCGTTACTATAGTTCTGCATCTAGAGAATTCAAAACAATAGCTACAGAGCAGTTCTAAATGCCAAGGATTTATTTACTTATCTTGATGTTGTTGATTAAACTTTTGAGCATTTGCCAATTTGTCATTTCTTGATTGTAAAGCTTATAAATGCCACTAAATACAATCAGGTAACCTGATTGCAATACAAGTTCAGGACATTTCTGTTCTACTATAAATATCCTGAACTTCAAATGCGGGGACACTGCAGATCTTGAGTGATAGGTTGCAATCACTTAATCTGTCTATAAACATACCCTACCAATATCGTCCTTGATATTGTAACTCTTTATGTCCACACTGACTTGATACAGTCATATAATCTGTAATTCCTTGTGTCAACTGTACTGCTGGGATATAAAGATTCACGAGAATCAGTTCCTAATTTTATGTTCTACTATGAATGCGGCAATCCACAGATCTTGTCTGTGGGGTGGAAGGCAAACACCATATGATATATCCCTGATAAATTATGCCCCACAATAGACTTAATAGATAAAAAAACCCTACGACTACATCTGGATGTGATCATTTCCTTGTGTCCAATGAAATGTTGGGTTATCTGATAATTCAATGAGACCATTTCCTAATTTTATGTTTTGCAACAAATGTCTGAGACTACAAATGCAGGCACTCCACAGATCTTGTCGATAGGGAGGAAGACAAACACCACATGATATCCCTGATAAAACATACCCCACAACAGACCCAATGGATGAAGACATCTTTGCCATTAACTGCATTTGCCAACAGATATACACCTTAAGCTCTCTATATATTCACTCAATGAGGAAATATATATACAATACAAACAAACCTTCACAAACAACTATCTCCTCAAAGACCATTTGAAAATATAAATTGCCCCCTTGCTCTTCAAAACTCTTACCATAAAAGAATAAAAAATCATGGGTATCCGTTTGCCAAGGATGTCTCAAGCAAAGCAGATTTCTAAGGAGATCGTTTCAGGCTCCAGCAGCCACAGCAAGTGTCCCTAAACGTCACTTTGTTGTCTATGTTGGAGAGAGTTTTTAAAAAAAAAAGCGGTATGTGGTTCCAGTATCTTACTTGAACCACCCTTCATTTCAAACCTTACTAAGCCAGGCAGAGGATAAGTTTGGATTCAATCATCCAACAGGAGGTCTAACAATTCCATGCAACAAAGAAGACTTTGTCAGACTGACATGTCAGAGTAGTTCATAAAGCAGAAGAAAGAAAGAAAAGGAAACAAGAATAAACTGCTCACTATGCGCCTGGATGCATCGTTGCACACAGAGTCCAGCAGTTCCCAAAGCTGATTAATGATCCATAACAATGAAGACATTCAAAAATAACTAAACCAGCAAAAGGAAAAGACTTTGAGCAATGAGTTTGAACCATTCAAACCAATCTCTCAAATTTTGGGGAATCTCCTAGTGAACAAAACATAAGGTAGACTTAGTTCGTACACTGAGAGATTAAACAAACCTATTTGTAAAAGCAGCATTCAGGAAAAATCATTTCTTTCATTTCATTTGCAGAATTTAAACTTATGAGTTATGACTTCTTTACAATTATGAGCTTGGTTCTCTTTGTAGTTTGCATGTATTCTCAAAATTCACAAATTTTACCTGTTTAAATTGGTCTAAGGAATGAGCTAACAATCCATTATCCTAAATATAACAAAAGGAGGGAGAATCAAATGTTAGGACATACCACTCAGTGAGACAACTGTTGAGATAGTTGCAAGGTGTTACTTTTTACCTATATGCAGAAAGTTCATCTTCAAATTCAAAAAAAAAAAAAAAAAAAATTGAAAATTACTAAGACCCCTTGATATATGATAGATTTAGCTTCTCTAACAGCCTAAGCGCTTTAGAGAAGATGGAACGATGGCAATTTAACATAGTATCGGAGCTTTGGTTAGAAGAGGATGTGGGTTTGAATCTTCCCCATTACAATTGTTGGGGCATTTCTAGCCCTTGTGCTGAGGGGGAGTACTGAGATATGTTGCATAGGCTTGACATCTATGCAGATGTCTTAGAAAATCATAATATTCTTTTATAGATGGGGATATGTCTGATAACCAGGATGTCTTTGAAAGTTTGAAATATCTCTTATAAAAGTAGGATTACCATAGATTAGGGTCGTTAGGCTTTAGGGAACAGGTTTATAAAAGTAACAATAATTTGGTTCTCTAGTTACGCAGTTATACTCTCTTTAGAAATAGCATCAGAATAAATCAACCACTATGAAGATTTAAATGTTTAAGACATCAAAGCCGACAACAATCATCATAACAGTAGCCAATCAAACACTTCAAAATATTCTATGAAACTTTTAGACAATTTGAATAATCTAGTCAGCAAACAATTCATAACACCTGATCAAGGAAGCATAATCCTGAGAACTGGAACAGTCACAAGTCGGGTCTAACTCTAACACCAGTAACACTTTGTTATGCTCATTAAGTTCTTGGAAAATGAAAAAAAAAAAAAACATATGAAACATTGAGCGCATAAAAGACATCAACATCAAAAATCAAAAATCCACTCTCTAAGAACTACAAATTAGAAAGCACTCATATATCAGCAATTCCTCAACGCAATGAGACCCTTTTCAGAAGAACGCTCTATTAAACCCACAGAATAACATACCTCAGACTCACCCCACTGGTTCCCGCTTCTAGTAACTGTTCCTAAAGTATCTAAGCAGACAAAACCGCTGGCTGCTGACCAGCCTCTTCAGATTGCAATCTCTTATAATAATTGACAAGGACTTCCCATCCCCCAGGACACATAAAACCATCAGGAGGGTTCTCACCATTTCTCGCATAAGTCCGCATCTGCAACATCAAATAAATCACACAAATAAGACCCAAAATGCTTTTCAGTGATAAACAAGTATGATTCTTCTAATCTTCTTTGAATATATAGAACTTACTAACCCCTTGAAATTTTTCCTTGGCAAAGGGTTATAACTAGCAAAAGTGAGTGATTGTGTGGGTTCAGAGGTGGTTGGCAAAGCAAAAGATATTTAAACTAAATATTTAGCTCATGCGATATTTTTTTGCATGCAAACCAACATGCAATATTGAGGAGCTTAGCTCACACGAGACCATTTTGTTGTTTTCATGAGAAAACTATTCACATGCGTAATAGAATGTCAATAAAAAAATTTTAGGTTCTCATTTTTGTAAAAATAACGCTTTCGTATGCAAAAACTATTCATCGCACGTTAAAAAGGAAAGCTATAACTCCCCAACAGTCAGTAGTATATATACTCTTCAAAATATATATATACTGTTAAGATTGAGATATATGCTGGACCAGTTTAATGCTTCTTCCCAACCAGATCTCCTGTGGCATAATTCACTTGACTAAATATCCTGCAGTCCTTTGGAAATTTAGAACCAAAAACAAAGAAAAGGAAACTCCTACCTTTGTTCCGGAGATGAAGAGAAAATCTTGAGCACGTGATGGATCAAAAAATGCCATCTTCTTTTCCGTTGTGTCATACGCTGCTACCTGTGGAAAATAAGTGGGGATGGTTTGACAGTCTACACCAATAACTATTACTAAGAGTCTAAGAGGGAAATAAAGAAATAAATAAATAATATCGAGAGTGTTGAACAAGGGCCTTTAGCAAGCGATATTAATAGATACTACCTACCAATGCTTATATACTATGTTACCACGATGAAATGATATCAGATATGAATATATACATATATAGCCTTCACTACATGAATGCACGACATTACATTAAGGGTGTGTTTGGTTGAATGGAATCTAATTCCATGAGAATCCATGAGGGGATCACCTACATCTAAGCTAATTTGAGGTTCACTTACCAATCCACCATTAGATTTAGTGATCAACTGTGAAAATGAAAGTCTCATGAACATGAGAACCACATGATCAATTGTGGGGGAATGAAAGTTCATAAACATTAGAATCAGATGCTTTGGAGAGACCAAGGAGTGTGATTCTCATGTTTATAAGACTTTCATTCCCATTATTGATCAAAAAATCTAATGGTGGATGATGAGTGCTACCTCAATTTAGCCTTAAATGTAGGGGTGCCTTCATGAGTTTTCATCAAATAAGATTCCATCCAAACAACCACCCTAAGGGTAAAATGGCCCTGGCCCAGTGTCCCCTGCGCCTATCACATCATGGTAAGGCACGTGTACACACCCATTTGAAGTGTTTGATAATAGTGATTTCATGAAGAGGACCATACACCAAACTGTCAAAATAGTGATCTTGCCTACAAAACTCCATGAACAGATAATGTCTACTCTACAATGTCAATATCAATGAAGAAACTACAAATGCATAATGTTTGAGAAGTGTCCTAAGACCATAAGAGAACTCTATGACATCGTCACTGTTTTACTCTCATTCTTCTCTTTTTCTCCCAAAACTAGATTTGTCACTGTAACTCAATAAGACCATGAGTAACTCAACAACTCATAAACTTGGTGGCAATCATTCCATGCTAGTAAACCTATATCTTCCATCATAAAGATAAAAGCATAAATTACACAGGATCTGAAAATTCAGGTTATTTTAGAATCAAAAGTAATACATAAATATCTTCAGGAAATACATTACCATTTTCAAGATAGTCTTCTTCTTTTTTTTTTGACAAAAATAACTACTAGCATTTTACTGAAACAATTAACCAGGTCTAGACTGCCAACAAGTTCATGACATTCAGTGGAAAGAAAAACTATAGGTTTCTCAACTCATGTACATGATTTGTTCATGAATAACTAGGGTGAAACTCAGATGTATTAACTAACACAAGGAAGCAAAACTGGATATCAATGGTGTGAGATACATACCCTGAACGGCAAAATGTTAAGCTTCTCCAAGCCTGGAGCCATGCTTAAAACCTTTTTTCCATGATCTGGATCATACAAATCTCTCTTTTCTGTTGGGTGACCCATGCCAGCCGGATCACGTCCTACAATATAGAAATTAGCCCCTGCATTTATTCGTGCCTTTGCATGCCACTGTACTTCAGTAGGTCCAGCATAATGCATAGGAGATGGAAATATTGCCACAATAGTAGTCTCAGGATCAAGGACACCATCTTCTAAGACCTGAATGGAAATGAATGTAATTTATACTAGATGTAATCATTTATCGCTTTGAAACTAAAGAGATAAGATATCAAAAGAAACCTTGCTGTGCTGTTCCATACGAACATCCAATGGCACATCATCAGCCTTTACAAAACCACCCAAAGGATGAAGTAATAGAATTGGGTTCTTATAACCCTGTTCTAATAATCGTCGACGTGTATCATTCATTAACAATGCATGTCCGTTGTGGACAGGATTCCTTAACTGGAAAGCAAACACTGCATCAGCCTGACGCTTGTCAAACTCCTTACGAAGTTCTCTGGGAGAGAGCCTGTAGTGATCAAGACCATCGTTATATTTGATAGGTTCTAACACTTCCAAATCTCCACCAATGAGCCAATCTCCTCCTGGCGTAATTACCTCCTCAACATACGGCAATCCCGGAGCAGTTGTCCCCCAAGTCCTAGCGATTCTTTCTTCTTTGTTATGCTTATATATTTGAACACTGCATAACAGAAACAGATCAGCAGATGTTCCACCATAACAGACATCCAAATTGTAAACCACACAATTAAGTGATGTCACTAACCAGGACTTACAAATTTTTATTTCTCTGTTCAGATGTAAATGACCACAGAGCATTACGAAATCTACGCAGAAAATCATATTTCCAGTAGATGATACAATTTAGCTTGATTTGTTTGAAATTTTATTAAACTCAATATGGTTTTTACTTTTAAACATAATGTGTGATAAGTCGTTCAAAAGTATTGATTATACCACAAGGTTGGGAGGGGAGAATTATCAGACCCCCTCTCGGATAGATATTAATAATACATTACGATTCTCCTCTCCAACACATCGGCATTGATTATACTTCCCATCTAAAAATGCTTATCGTTGGACTACCTAGAACTCCACATTCACTGGGGGGCATTTGTTTTTCCCACTTAATCTAATTTAAGGTCAGAGTGTTCCGAAATATCGCAAGTTGTTTCAAAAAAGTACTTCGGACTGAGCAAGTGGGTTCTCACAATGTTTTGAAGATGAATAATACTATAGGT
Organism: Berberis vulgaris; assembly: GCA_963556465.1. Taxonomy (NCBI): domain Eukaryota; kingdom Viridiplantae; phylum Streptophyta; class Magnoliopsida; order Ranunculales; family Berberidaceae; genus Berberis; species Berberis vulgaris. The sequence continues at coordinate 5,389,684 of OY747137.1, forward strand.
TTTAAAACTTTTTTTACTTCCACAAAGGTAAGAATTTCAAATTCAATACACTGCACTGTGAATTCATCAAAACAAAACCAATGCAGCAACCAAGACTAGACATAATAAGCAAACAATTGAACTCTATTCAAAGCAAGATAATTTATTTAAATTCAAGCAAAACCCAATGAAAACCTAATCAAATTAAGTCCCCCATTTCAAACAAATTGCCTGAAATCAAACCAAAAAATGAAATTTTTACCTTCTAAGAATGGCAACCAAATCTCCACTAGGACCAACCAACCCGACGTCAGATGAAGACCCAATCACCTCTTTATCCTTATCATCAATAGCCAAAACAATGGGGAGAGACATATTCACAATTGACCCATCATTCAACCTCATAAAATTAAAATGTAAACTCTGCAAATACTCCTCTTCTCTCATAAACCCCTTCAATGGATTCGCCCATCCTTCACTAATCACGTGTACCCATTCAAGATCAATCTTGCTAATCTTCACCTTGGGCATCTTCTCCGCCTCGGATTTCTTCAACTCCCTTTCGCTCTCCGGCACCACAAGATCCACTAGCTGCCCCCCATCCGGATCAATCAAAGAACTCTTCACCACAACCACAGACGACATTCTTCTACGTAATGGGGTGGTGATAATGGTGGAAACAAAACGCGTTAATGGGTTGCAATGGAAAACGGGTTTCACTCGAATTCTTGAGTTTGGGTTTCTTCGGAACAGCAGCGAAGTAGTTGTTGTTGTGTTAGCTTTGATGGTTAAAGCCATGTTTGTTTTTGTTGTAATTTTTTAATTGGGTGTTTGAGATGAGATGCGAAACTAAGATCCGCTAACGTGGGTACTGTAGTGGTGCCATGGCCAAACATGGTGGAGGAGATTTACTAATGGTCGTATGAGAGATGAGAGATGAGAGATGAGAGATACGGTCTCATCCACACATTCTCTGTGGAGAGAAGATAGGATTTAATACCACCCTTAAAGCTCTTAATCCAAATTTGAACTTTAAATTGAAACGTTATTCTTCTATTCGTGTTTCGGGTTACATTCCGGAATGTGTTAATAATCTGGATACGTTATAAGGGCAAATTTGGAACGAGGGATAAGAGCATATTCCGAATTTGAATCGGGGAAAAGGCAAAAGTGATTAATGGGCAATTGGTGCTGTAAATTTTGTGTCAAGGAATACGACATGAATAAAAAGGGTTTAATTTTGTCAAGATTTTCATTGATTTGCTACCTCCGAAGGTTATCATATTGTTTCAGTACTGTGGACAAGTACTAGTGGGGAGGACATCTCATGAAAGCAAGGCAATTGTAAGTTTTTTTTGTTTTTTTTTTTTTGTAAAAAACGAAGATGTTTATTAATGAAAGCAAAGGAAACAAAAAAAAAAAAAAAAAATTCTATATCAAGGAATGTCAATACACCATGAAAGTGTCAAAATTCAAATTCCTAAACAAATTACAAGCCGAACCCATCCTACACAGCAATTCTCTAATCTCGATAAAGATAGAGTGTTCATCTGTTGAATCATTCAAATACCATTTTATTTCTTTATTTCCACACATACCACATGAGAACGTGAGGGACCCTACGCCATAACCACTCCCCCCGACGAGAAGGATTAGCTTGAGACCACCAACTTAGCCAATCTAAGTCACTGAGGGTAAAAACATGGATTGTGATTTTGTGAATTTTCGCGAAAAAAACCTGCTTTTTTTATTTATTTACTTTATGAAAGGAAAAGATATGGAAAAAATCCCATTTTTCCACTATAATTTTGTCCAAAACTGCAAATTTCGACTTAAATTTTGAGATTCGACATCAGTCTTCTTCCTCCATCATGTATTCACAATCTTCTTCTTATCTCCTTTCTCTCTCTTTGGCTTTTGCCTTGAATTTTACATTCTTTTTTATTTATTTATTTTTTAGGGAAAATGACTGATTATGCCTACTTTTATAAGTATAGATAACATCATACTCTAACAATTGAAAATGCATCAGAATGCCTATATTTTATAATTATAGATTTTTAAAAGCCACAAACTCAATCCATGGTTTAAAAATAATTAGAAATACATTTTTACATTTTAACTTAACTGATCAATTTAAAAAAAAATCACTTTCTTAAAACCAATCATAAGTTTACTTTCATTTTTTTTTTTTTTATTTTACTTCTAGATTACTCAACAAGAATTGATCAGTTGTGTCTTAGGGATATGAAACAACTTTGAAAAAATATCAAATTCCATATTTCGCTTGTTTCAATGTAATTGGAATTTGAATATATAAATATTATCACCACGTCAATTTGTCTAGGAATATGAGTATATTTGTCTTTTTACATATATTTTAGCTATGGTTTAGGTTTGTGGCATTTAATAGTCTTTAATTATAAAAACTAAACATTTTGATGTATTTTCAATTATTAGGGTCTTATATGGTTTAGAATTATAAAAATTTGGCTTTATAAGTCATTTCCCCTTTTTTATTGGTTTCATCGTCTGTGTGATTGTTTGTTGGAAAAGTTTGGTTTGGGATAATTGAATTTGTTATGGATCTGTTCCAAAACTAAAATCCAGTATCCTAAAACCCTAATTTTGACTAGAGATGATGGATCTTGGTGAAAAGAATCGAAGAAGAAGGAAATAATGAACAATGATGTCGTCATTTAGTAGAGAAGGAGTGTAACTGATGGTGAATAAAAATTGAAAGATGAAGAATTGATAGAATTTAAAAGATACTGAAATATGAGAATTGTCTATGATCGTTAGAAAACAACCACAACAATTAAGGAGATATTATCACAATTTGCCAACCCCAACACACATTATGAATTGTAGTATAGATTGGCTATCTTGATTAAAAAAAAACACCATCAACCTAAATTCATTGAAAATAAAATTTAAGTATCATTAAAAAAAAATCGTAGAAATGGGAGAAAAACAACCAAAACAATTAAGGAGAGACAAAATAACACAAAAAGAATGAATGAAAATGGTTTCTCAAGTCATTTTCAAATAAAGGACTCAAACTCCACTTCCAATTTTTTAGAATTTTTTTTAAACTGATAAAATTTTTGACCAATTTTGATCATGATATCACAATACAGTTTTTATTTTGCCAATGACATTGGTAATACACTAGTCTATACAGTAAAATACAACGTCCTATTACTATTCTTAAGGAATGAAGATAAAAGTTTGTTATTGTCAAGTATAAGTTTGTTTAATGTCAAGCATATTCTAATTAAACGACTATTTATGCTTTAATCTAACAGTCATTAACAATTTATCATATTTCAATATCTCTTTAACTTTTTCTTACAATTTTTCACCGTTCACTTGCAATTACTCACCTTTTAAGTATAAGTTTGTTATTTTTCTATTTTTTTCACCAAATATAATGTTGTTTTAGAGTAAGCCTAGTCAGTCACGTTTGGTAACAATTTTTTGGCCAAATTTTGATTTATGTACATAAAATTTATAAATTGCGAGTTTTTTTTAGTATTTGCTATTGTTTGCAATTTCAAATTTATTGAGCAACTAAGCTATGATAGGTAAAATACGCGTGTTTGTGTTACCATGACATTTAAAATTTGATTTGTAATAATTGATTTTATGCTTTTGAAATATGTATTTTTATTGTGAAACGAGTGGCTTTGCCCTGTAAATTTTATGTTTCCTAAGGTGAGTGTGTTCACACGAACCCAAATGGATTGGTATGTCACGAAGTTAATCCAAAAAAAATTATATCATGACAACGACCAAAGAGACACACTAGTATCATACAAGCACTTAGAACACACCATAAAAGTAGAAACGAATAACTTAGGCAACGTTACCTCTTCTCCCACAATTCAGAGTGCTAAAACAAATACTGATTGTTAGACCTTTTACATTTGTGTCCCAAGATCACTGGACACTTCGCCTTTGCACGCAAGTAACCAAATGTCAACAAAAGTGCAAAACATGATTATTATTATTATTATTATTATTATTATTATTATTATTATTATTATTATTATTATTATTATTATTATTATTATTATATAAAGTTGTTGTGGCAGCAAAAATAGTTCGCTTCTTGAAATTGCAGAAAGACTGTGAGATTTTGACACCACTAATTATCCTTTTTAACACCACCATCTCATTTTTTTGGCTTGCTAAAGTATACCACTAATAGACGAGTCATATCTTCTTGCTCACCCTCTATTCTCAATAACAAAAAAATCTACTCAGTCTGGTCCTTGTGCCTGATTAGTGTTATCTTCCCAGGTTGCGGAGAAAGTTCCTCAAGAACATCAACTATTAACAACATCCCATCGCCTGCCACACCACCCCGCTCCTTTTTTTTTTTTTTTTTTAATCTCTTCGTTCTCGCACAGGCTTGTGCACTGGCAAAAAAATTTAGCCGTCTGCACGGGCTTTTGCAAGTGAGGAACCCGTCCCCCTGCAGAGGCTTGTGCGGTTCATGTAGGAGAGGGTACGGACACAAAAAGTGTCAGCACCAGTACATAACATCCATTTGCATGCGTATAAAAAAATGTAGGTAATCTTAATCGAGCAAAAAAAATAAAATCGTGGATACATAGGGATAGACCCAAACTATATCATGGATTTTAGTTGGAAACATCACTTTCGCAACTGTTTATATGGAGCGGTACTACTGTGCCCGGTACAATGCCCGGCACGTGCCAGTTAATGAGCGGGATGAAAAGGCAAAAAAATAAAAAAATAAAAAAATAAATTCGCAAACAGTTTCTCAGTTCTAACTCGACTGCGCCTCCTCCACCTCGCGCGATTAGGGCTGCCAACTGCTCATCCTCCACCTCCGCCTCCGTCCAAAGTGCTTCCCAGCAGGCATGTTCCTGATGTTACAACACTTTGGGATAGTGATAGTGATAGCAATAGCAGGCTTCATTCAAACTTTCTTTGCTAAGGGCGACAAGAAGACTGCACACAAACACTTTGGAATTCTAAGCAAAGCTGCAACCCTTGAGCAACAAGCTGGGGGAACCTTCATCCTGAGGTTTCCGGTCGCCCCAAGGCAGGGGCTCAAGCTTGCAGCTGCAGAGTTAATGAGCATCCTCCTATATTCCCCTGCCGCTCATACGTGCTTAACATGGGCATCTAATGCTATCAAGAAGATGGCCATAGTCACATAGAGGGTTTTGAGGTGTTTGTTTTGGTGACTGTTTGGAAGTAAGAGAGTTGTGTTGCACAGTAGAGTGAGTTGTGATAACTACAGATCCCAGACAGAGATATATTCTATCTTCATTTTTATGTTTTCAAGGCCCAGCACGTGCTTGGTACCATGCGTTGCACGTGCTGGGCATCATCCGGGCATTACAGCGGGCACAGTAGAATTTTCGGTTTATATGATGTGTTATGTTTCGATTTGGTATGACTCCGAATAAGCCCAGACCCTTATCAAGGTCCATTTCCAGGCAATCAGGCCCTATTAGTATAGAGCCCATTATTCAACCATTCAAATCCAGACCTGGGCGAAGTGTCTCACCAACTCTGCTTGGGCTAAAACCAAAGGCAAAATTAAAACCAAAGCCCAAAGCCCTTTTAGTTCTCATGTTTGGTTTCCGTTTCGAACAAGACCTCCGTCTGTACTAACCGAATATTTCATTTTTCCAGAAAACACGAACACACGTTACGCATCTCTCTCTCTCTCTCTATTATCTCACCGTTCTTCCATTCTTTTGATCGATCAGTAGCAATGGGTGTTCCGGCGTTCTACAGATGGTTAGCAGAGAAGTACCCAATGGTGGTAGTGGACGTAATCGAAGAAGAGCCAGTCGAAATCGATGGCGTTTCGATACCAGTCGATACAAGTAAACCTAACCCTAATAAGCTGGAGTTCGACAATCTTTATCTCGACATGAATGGTATCATTCATCCTTGTTTCCATCCCGAAGACCGCGTAAGTATCCGCCCAACACCGCCTCTTTTGTTATCTTGCTTTTTGTTTCGAATTTGATTTGCTCGGATAAAAATTTAGTGCTTAGGATTTTGTATAGGTGTTTTGAAAATAATGGAACACAATGCATTGTATGTTTGAAGTGAAGAAGAAACTTGCAAGTTTGGGGAGATGGTTGGGTTCAACTGATAGATTTTAGAGCTGTTGAGTTGGGGTTTATAGACGAGTTTTGTAAATTGGGGATTTTTAGAAGAGTTAGGTTATTGGAAAAAATAATTTGAAAAACAGTATAAAAGCAAGCTTGGATGAAGGGGCTAGTTGACTATTGGACATCCAAGCAATACATTAATATTACCCAACATGAACTCCAGAAATGTGATTCTTAGACTGAATGCATGTATTGGTCTGGCAAAACGAAGAACCTATTATCTCCAGTAGGTACAACTTCACTTGCTTGGATATCACATTGAAGGCTTGAAATATCGCTAGTTCCTTTTATTTATTTATATAAAAAAAAACTATATATATTACAACCTTCTCCACTAGGGAAATACAAGATGGAACAATAGTGCCTTGGATGACGAAGTGTTGAGGTGCCAAGTGGTTAATTTATGCCTCTCTAGGGGGACAAGAATAGGTGTAAATGCCTTTGAGACACGATGTTTGAGTATATTTGCATTGTGAAAACCTAGGTTGCTATCTTGGGAGTGCCATTACTGTGCCCATATATTCCATGATTTTCTTGCACACGCACGTCGTGTCGGACACGGATATGACATGCCGTTTCGACAATTTCCTAAAAATTAGGATTCGGGGACACGTCGACACGTCATACTATATATTTTTTTTAATAAGTCATATAAACGTAAACAATAATCTAGTAAAGTATCTTCCTAGAGTGTTTCATCTTTGTTGCAAGTAGACAAAAAAAAGTAGGTAAAATACTAAGAAAAAAAAAGAGAAGAATGGGTGCAAGGCGGATAAGAAGATTATAAGAAAAAAAAAAACAAAGTGGAGAAGAAGTAGAGGAGAGAAGAAACAAATGAGAGAAGAAACATAGATTATCTCTATGTTTTAGTGGCTCTTGCCCTGTTTATGGATCAACAATCATTAAATTAAGTGTTATTTGCACATATCTAAAAGTAAAAAATTGAACGAAGTCGGTTGCCGAGTCTTGACTGTGTCCTAATCAAGTTTCATGTGTATTGGAGGTGTGTCCGACACGTTGATCACATTGACCATGTGCCTGACACTTGTTGACACTTATTGACACGTTGACCATGTGTATGACGTGTGTCGGAGGAGTGTCGAGTGAGTGTCAGTGTCGTACACGGATGCGACAAGTTTTTCGAAGAATTCATGCTTCGTTGTACATGCCTATTCCCGTGTTTCAAAAGATTAAAAGAATGTTGAAAAAATTTATATGGTGTGGTGGAGATGAAGATGAACACGTCCATGCCTTGCATTGGGAGCTAGTGTGTACTCCAAAGGAGTAGGTGGTTTGGGTATCTAACCTCTTGAAATTATGACTCAATGATTTTGAGATATGGGATGGAGGGGGACCGGCTTTGGAAATATGTCATTAGAGCTAAATACTATCTGTGTGGTGCAAATTGCTCTCTAAAGCATCCCTTTGCATGTGGCATTCTAAAGAACATTTGTAAAGTGAAAAATTAATTGCTTCAAGTCACTGAGGTGGTAGTGGGAGAAGCGATAAGTTAAAGTTTTGTTTTGATGCTTAGATGGGGGATGTGGCTTTAAAGATAGATTCTGTAAACAATATGCCCTTTGTTAAAAAAACCAGGGTTGGGGAGGATGCTTTAGCAATGGTGTTTTTTTTTCTTTTCTTGGGACCTTTATCTTTAGAGATCAACTCTTGTTTGATGAGTGTAATCCTTCTTCATATTCTTGTGAGCTACTTATCCAGGTGAAACGAATGATAAATGGGTTTGAAAAGAGGATACGTAAAAGGGATTCTTATTTGTTCATTATTCTAGCTTTGCCAATGATGAGCACCCCACAAAATTTCCGGTTAAGTTGGTGTGGAGGTAAAAGGGTTGTGTTATTCATGTGGATGGGATAGGATCTCTTCTAGTAGAGTGATGGATATTTTTTGTGGTTTGCCCCCTTTGCGTGTTGTCGAAACTCGAAAGCACTTTTCATCTCTTGCTTCTTGTAGTGGCTATTTAGGTTTGGCGTATATGTGAGGTTTTTTTGGGTGTTAATTGCTAGATTTTTGGATTTTCAGTGTAATGGCTGGTCCAGAAAGGAAATTGGCCACATGGAAATGAAAATTCTTATTTAAAGCAGGAAGGTTAGCTCTAAATTAAATTCACGCTTTCCGGTCTGCCAATGTACATGATGATCCTCATTACCATTCTAGTATCTTTTTCTAACAAGATTGAGAAACTGATGAGATACTTCTTATGGGGATACACCTCAGAGATGAAACTTAGCACTTGATTGCATGGGATAAGGTGTGCAAACCAATAGAGAATGTGGGACTCAAAGTGAGAAGAGTTAAGGAGACAAACACAACACTATTGGGAAAGTGATATGGAAGGATTGACACTGAATGATTCGCTTTGTACCGCCAAATTGTGGTGCACCAACGATGTCAACAATACCTAAGACCGCTGTTTGTGGAAATTGGATGAACACAAATGACCAATTCATGTGGAATGAGGAGAGAATTTGTTTTTGGGAGTCTGGGATGATAGATGTAGCAGGGGCATACCTAAAACAACAATATCCATTTAGTTGCAGAGCTTCATTACGATTTGAGACACATTAACAGTTCAATTGAACAACGTGATGGACGGATAAATTGATTCGGCAAAAAACCAGGGAATGGTTCTGCTGTTAGATTTTTTATAAGTGCATTTGTCCAGAAATTGAGAAACTGGGGAATCGAGACTAAATGTGCATGGAGCTGAAATGTGTTGCCTCACGTTTGTTTGCTTATCTGTGTTCATTCTTCTGACTATATGTGAGAGTGGCATGCCATGTTATCGAGCTAGATATTTGCTGTTGTAGTTGTTTTTCTTTTGTTCTGTGCTTTTTTTGTTGATTCTTGAAGGAGTCTCTCACTCCCTTTGCTTTGATCTCTTCTTTTATCAATGCAGTTATTATTGTTGTTGATTGATATAAAAAAAATAGATAAAACAGTCTAGCACCTATTTTTGGATTATGTGATGGCGATTAAACTGTGGCAAGCCTATCTAAATGAATATAAGGTGATTAAAGCCATTAAAGGCTCTTTTTGTGCTGGACTGGAAAACATGTGGAGTTGGGGGTTGGCTTTGGGAAAGAATATCAATGGCGTGACCTGGATAATTTGGAAAGACAAGTATCCGGCTATTTGAACAAAAACAAAGGACACTGAGCAATCAACTTATATTCATTTAATTAGATACAACATACATCCAGTAAACTGTCCCAGATGAACACGTCTGTCAAATGCCACGTACTGGATAGCTTTGTGAGCTGAAACACATTGCCAACCTTCCCCTTTAATTGATATGAGGCACTCCTGAGTAGTGTAGTCAAGGCGACTGCCTAGGCGCGCCTCAAGGTATTTTTATAGAATTCCACCTCAAAGTTAGGCAATGTGGTGACCACCTCGCCCCACCTCAGCTGTCTCAACCGCCTCGGCCCAAAACTGGTTGCAGCCAGCCCATTTGCAGCCCATTTACAACCCATTTGCAACCCAATTGCAGCAAAAAGTGGTTGCAACTTAATCTATAATAGGGTTTTATGTTTCTTGATGTAATATTTGATCAATTTGATGAAAACAAGATCAAACGTTTTTAAGTTTTGATGAATTTGTCACACTTTTTTTCATTATTTTTGGGAGAAAACATACCATATTTTGATCGGTCTGTGATCAACATCAATCTTGATTTTTCATAGTATAGTTCTATGATTTTTATGCTTTTGGAATTCCAATAGTGATCATACTTGTGGATTTTTACCAACCACTCCAACAATTTCTTCTAACAAATGCTCAATATTTTCAAGTTTTTTTTTTTTTTTTTTAAGATTATTGATTTTTAATAATTTAGTGGATGTTTGTAAGTTACTTGACACTTATGTAGTGCATTTTTTTGCTATGCTATACAAATTTATTATATTTCAATTTCGATTCTAGGTAGTTGTCACTTTTTGTACATATTTGCTTATGATACTTATCAAAATGATGTATACTACTATGCTGATATGTTCAATTTATTATAAAAAAATCTTTCAAAAATGTTAATATCGCCTCACTTCACTGAAGCGTCCGCCCCAACTCACGACTCAGGCATTTTCAGGCTCTTCTACCTCGCCTTCGCCTCTCTGCCTTAACTACAATGCTCCCCAGCTGGCCGAGACTTCCCTTAAAAAATTATTCTATTTCTTTCATGAGTAGGGTCTAAGTGACGAAGGAATCCTTCTATGCCAGGTCAATTTCCCCATTCTAGATGGATTGTCTGCTTTCCACCCCATTTTTGAGGGATTGTACCCAATCATGAATTGTACCATGGACTAGTAAGGTTACCCTTATTCATTAGGAAACTTACAAATACCTCTTTTGCATATTTGCAGTTGTACGATGAAAGTGTGCGTCGTAAGGTACAATCTTGTTTTCGACTTCTAATAGTTTGGTGTCAAAGCCATCTCGGCTATCACTACGTTACTTGATATAATCAACTTTCCCCTCTAAAAATACATTAAAATAAACAATTATGAATAGTATCTTGTATCTTGATCCGAAAGGAAGTGAAGGGCTTGGAAAAAACAAAATTGGGATGGGGGAAATGTGGTGGATACGTACGAGGTGATTAAGCTTGATTTTCCTTGATGTATGCTATGGTTGGGTTACATAGGTAAAATATTATAACTTGCTAATATTTATAGATTTGGGTTTCACAAAATTATTTATTCAATGGCAAAGGTGGTTCGAGGTATCAACCCTTGTATAATATAAGATAGGTGCAATTTGCACTTTGAAGGGAAAGACTTTGGTTTATTGGTCTTAATTGACTTTGAAGAAATTGCCTTGGTTTAATGGTGTCTAGCAAGAATCAATGAACAGGAAGTTGAGGGCAATCGAAAGGGAGTGAAGATGTGTGCGAACCATGCGAAACCGACAATGAAGGCGGTGTTGATGCACAAAAACACTTTAAAAAATTTCATAGATTTTCTAGGAAACTAAAAACTTATTCATTTGTTATAATAAGGCTTATTTATAGACCTATAATGCAAATTGAAACAACTATTATTCTTGTAAAATTATCACTTGATCAACTGGAACAAGGTTACCGAACCCAAATGCAAAGGTGTTTTTTGGATTTGGAGGATTAAAGAATTCAACAAGGTGTTTGGCAAACGATCATAGCTTCGAAATATGGAAATTATCACTGGGTTATGTGAAATCAATATTCAATACCCCATATGGGTGTTCTATCTGGAAGGGTATTATGCACCATAAGCATTCATTCTCTCCTCACATTTCCTTTGAAGCTCATAAAGGCGGCAAAATCAATTTTCATTGGGCTGTGTAAGCCTTTCCTAGAGTCTTTCCCATCTTTGTACAACGTCTTTGAGAACAAGCACGGGAAAAAAAATTCAGGAGTTTCTTATTCAAGATGCAGCAGGCATCAACTCGAATATGCACTTCAGGAGGGGATTGTTTGACTATGCAAGAAATCAGTTCGTTCAACTTATTAATGTCTCCAACAAAGAAGCCTGAATTTTAATCCAGTGAGTGGGTTTGGGATGATAAAGGGAAGCAATTCACTGTTAGTAGTTTCTCTGACTTCTTATCACCTCGATTGGTCCATTTGATCCTGCACCAAAGGAAGGTTGCTTGAGCAAATTCATTTGGTTGAAGCAAGTTCCATCGAGGACTCGAGGGTGTGTTTTCTGATTTGGACAGTCGTTCATGGCCACATCCAAACAATAATGACTTTGTTTGAAGAGTGATATGAATTGAAGTTTCAGTCTGCAAGTTAAAAGAGAAAACAGAGATGAAGACCCTTTTATTGAAGAAGAAAAGAAGTAGGTAACAATGGTTTCAAGCTTTCGAGAGGCTTGTCTCTCCCAAATGTAGAACATAAGCTCTTGTACAAAATTTTCAATGAATCTACAAGTGTTCTTCTTTAGCTCTATTTATACAATTGTGTGCCTCTTCTAGCATTACAACATCAACAGAATAACAACTTGAACAAACTCCTAATTGCCTCTAATTGATTTATAACCCACTAGCTTGCTATGCCTTCCCTTGGTTGTTAGATGACTCCTCCAATCTCTTGCTACGCCTTGTATAAGTGTATTTCATTGGTGGCCTAACAATTCCTCCCCCCAAAGCAGCCACCTTGTCCTCAAGGTGGAATTTTGGAAACTAAGTGTTGATCAATGAAAAATCTTCCCAAGTGGCTTCGAAAATGGGCAATCCTTTCCAGTGTATGAGAACCTCGACATTGGAATTGCCCCCTTTAGAATTTGGCCGCACTTCCAAAACTGCTGCGAGAGTAACCACTAATTCCAGATCTTCATTCAGTTGTGAAGGAAGCAATGATGCATCAACACAGTTGCCTTTGGCTCTTCTCAATTGAGAAATATGAAAAACAGGATGGATAGCAGCAGTTGATGGTAAGTCCAATTTGTAAGCAACTGCACCAATCTTCTGTGTAGTCTTGCGAGCCAAAGAATGTTGGCGATAAGGTCTCAACTTAAGAAATACCTTGTCCCCAACCATAAGCGCATCCTCATGCCTGGAGAGATCAGCCTGTCTCTTCATCCGTTGCTGCTCACGCAAAAGATGTATGTGCAAATCATTGATAATTGCATCCCGTTCCAGCATCAGGTCTTCCACATTAGATACAGTGGTACAACCTTTGTCAACCTTCAATAAACGGGGAGGGTCTCGCCCATAAAGTGCTTTGAATGGAGCACATCCTAATGAAGTATGGAAGGAGGTATTGTACCAGTATTCCGCCCAAGCCAACCAATGTACCCATTGTTTCGGCTTGTTTGACACAAAACATCTCAAGTATGTTTCTAGACATCGGTTAATCACCTCGGACTGACCATCGGTCTGGGGATGATATGTCGTACTACGCTTCAAAAAAGTTCCCTGGAGTCGAAACAACTCTCGCCAAAAGTTACTTAGAAAAATCTTATCCCTGTCAGAAATTATGGAGACGGGAAACCCATGAAGTCGGATCACCTCTTGAATAAATGCCCTGGCCACAGTGGCAGCAGTAAATGGATGACTTAATCCTATAAAATGAGCATACTTGCTCAAACGGTCTACCACAACCAACACCGTATCAATTCCCTTAACCCGTGGTAGTGCCACGAATCCATAGTGATTTCTTCCCAAACATGGGTTGGCAATGGGATCGGTTGTAACAAGCTAGGAGGTGACACTGCCATACTCTTGTTCCGTTGGCATATCTCGCACTCCCCCACCCACTTGGCAATATCTGATCTCATGCCAACCCAATAAAACTCCTTAGCCATTCTTTGATAGGTTTTGGTTTCTCCGGAGTGACCTCCCATTGGCGTGCTATGGAACTCAGCAAAGAAGGTAGGGAGGAGAGGGGATTTACGTGTTAATACTACTCTACCTTTGTATAACAGCAGTCTCTGATATATTGCGTTCCTCAATATCAGTTCTAATGCTGGAAAGTCTCATCTGCGGCCACCTCATTGCACACTTGCTGCCAATCCATCCATTGAGGCACCACCAATGTACTGCATTCCGTAATAGGTGCAATTCTAGAAAGAGCATCAGCTACAACGTTCGATTTTCCAGTCTTGTACTCAATCTCAAAGTCGTAGCTCATCAGTTTAGTCACCCAGTTTTGGTATTCTCCCCCTATCACGCGCTGTTCCAGTAAATACTTCAGACTCCGCTGATCTGTTTTCACCACAAACTTTTTACCCAACAAATAGGGTCTCCATTTGGCAATTGCAAATACGATAGCCATAAGCTCCTTTTCATATACCGATTTTTGTCGTGCTTGAGGTCCAAGAACTTGACTAAAATACGCAATTGGACGATGTTCTTGGATCAATACTGCTCCCAAACCATAACCGGAAGCATCCGTTTCAATAATAAATTTTCTTGAAAAATCTGGCATTGCCAATAGTGGTACTTGCGACATGCACTGTTTGAGAGTTTGAAATGTTGTTTCCGCCTCCTGGTTCCAACCAAAATTATCCTTCCTCAACTGTTCTGTGAGCGGCCAAGCTATAGTACCATAACTCTTGACGAACTTACGGTAGTAACTAGTCAAACCCAAAAATCCTCGAAGCTCAGTGATGTTTTTGGGTGATGGTCATTCCATCATTGCATAAACTTTTGCTGGGTCTACAGAAATTCCCTCTCCAGAGCTATGCAGTTAAAACGGATAACGGACCCATAACGGTCCAGGAGCGTTATAGGTTATAACGGGATATAACGCAAAATAACGATATATAACGGAATATTTTGTTAAATACATGTTTAATACCCCCACAAAGTATTGATGTATTATAGAGACAAAAAAGTAAATCATGTTCATAACATTAAATTCAAAAGCATCAAAACATAAATAAAAAACATCTTCCCTTCGTATGAGAGAGATCACAATAGAGAGTGCGATCGATTATTCATCTTCTTCCCTTCTTCTCTCGTTCTTCGTCAACCGGCGAGGTCTGATTCTCTGTCGAACGACGATGGCGAGGTTTGGTCATTATTCGATCGAGAATGAAATGAGTTTTTTTTTATATGTTAGAACAAAAAGTTAAAACATTGTTATTGAAAAAAAACGTTATCTCAATAACGTCGTTATATCGGAGCCGTGATACAAAAACGTGATAATCTCATAACGTAACGGCTTACCCCCGTTAAGCATTATATCGGAGTTATATCGGTGTTATAACATTGTTTTAACTGCACAGCTCTAAAGATCACATGTCCCAAGTATGCTAGTTCCCTTCGTCCAAACTCACACTTCTTGCGATTAGCGCACGATTCATGCCTCCTTAACAATTCCAGCACCTTGTCTAAATGCCGAAGGTGTTCCTCAATTCCTGAACTGTAGACCAATATGTCATCGAAAAATACTAACACGAACTTCCGCAAATGTGGTCTGAAAATCTCGTTCATTAGGGCTTTGAAAGGTTGCAGGTACATTTTTGAGCCCAAACGACATCACTAAGAACTCATAGTGTCCTTCGTGCGTTCGGAAAGCCGTTTTAGATTCATCCCCTTCTCTGATCCGAATCTGATGATACCTCGATTTGAGATCAAGCTTGGAAAAAATATTAGCACCATGGAGCTCATCCAACAACTCTTCTATTATGGGTATAGGAAATCTATCTGGAACCGTCTCTTTATTTAGTGCTCTATAATCAACACAGAATCTCCAACTTCCATCATTTTTCACCAACAGTATCGGGCTTGAGAACGGACTCTTGAAGGGTCGTATGATTCGAGCTGTCATCATTTCGTTGACCAATTTCTCAATTTCATCATTCTAACATTGGGGATACTTGTATGGCCTCATGTTAAAGGTGAAGTACCCTCCTTTAAGCAGATTGCATGCTCATGACCCCTAATCGGAGGTAAACCAGACTTCATTTGAAAAACCTCTTGATACTTACTGAGGATTTGTTCAATCTCGTTAGGCCCCACTTCCAGCTTCGTGTTAGTTGTAGCCAAACTCCCAAACTCGATCCATAAACCTTGGCGTTCCTGTTTAAGTGCACGAAGCATCGCTTTTAAAGAAACTAGGGATTTCCCTTGAAAACCATTGTCTCGTCTCCCACCTTGAATTTCATTTCTTGCGTCTGCCAATTTGTGACTGTCGATCCTAAAGATGCCAACCATTTTATTCCGAGAATCACATCAGAACTGCCTAACCTCAATGGCAAGAAGTCCTCCACCACATCAAACCCTGGTAGCTTGAGCGACACACCTTTGCACACTCCTTCCCCTTGCACTGTATCTCCAGATCCCAGAGTAACCCCATACACCCCTGTTGTTGAGATCGGAAGCCCCAAATTCGACACCAATTTGGTCGAAATAAAATTGTGGGTTGCCCCACAATCCACCCACACCACCACCTGCGTTTCATGAACCATCCTCCTCAATCTCATCGTCTTGGGTGAAGAGAGTCCAGCCACCGAGTGAAGTGAAACCTCGACGGGTTGATCAACTTCCACCATCTCCAGATCGGCCCCCTTTTCCTCAAGAAGTTTTTCCTCTTCCTCCTCTAAACCTTCTTCCTCTTGGACGACCAACACCTGAAGCTCCTTTCGTTTACACCTGTGGCCGGGTGAAAACTTGTCATCGCATCGATAGCATAAACCCGTTCTCGTTTGCTCTGAATCTCCTCATCAATGAGTCGTCTAAAATCTCCTCTCCAAGGAGCTTTCTCAAGAGTTTTAGAACCTCCCAATGCTTCTTGATTTCTAGGGTTTTCTCCTTGGTGAGATTGGGCTGCACTTGGGCTTCCTTTATTTACAAACAAGAGGTTTTGTTTTTTCTCAATTCTTTGGGCCAATATCATGGCCTGGCCCAAACTATTTGGTTCCATAACCCTAAGCTCCACTCTAATCCGTGGTTTAAGCCCGTTAATGAACTTGCTTAAGTACAATTCATCTGGAAGAGCTTCAAGTGGTGCAGACATGGTGACGAATTGTCTTCTATAATCAGCAACTGTGGATTCTTGTTTCAACGCTAAAAACTGCTCGCTCAGAGATCCTTCACTCGTTGCTCTGAATTGATTCAACACTAATTTCTTAAGCTCCTTCCACAAAACGACCGGTATTCGCTTGTGTTCTGACTGAAACTAGAGCAGTGCATCTCCCTCAAATCCGATTATAGATACTTCCAATTTCTCTTCGTTTGTGTATCGATGAAGGGCAAATAAACGTTCGGCCTTCATAATCCAACCATTCGGGTTAGATCCGTCAAAACTTGGCAATTCGAGTTTTATGTACTTGAGGTCGAATCGATTTCCTGAATGAGTTGTTCCTCCTTCCATGATGGCGCCTCTTTGCTCTAACCCTAGACCTTCCAATTCCCTTGATTGCTCAAATGCAGAAGCAACTCGAGAAGCCTTCTCCTGAAGTTTCACCAATTGCTCTAATCTCTAGTCATATAATGAATTTCCCTTTTCAAAGTCCCTATCTCCTCTTGAACACCTCCAATTTGCTTTTCCACAATTTCTACCCTTGCAGACACAGTACCTTGACTCGTAGTCATCCCTGTCAATGTCATCCCAAAATAACTGCTCTGATATCAAATTTGATAAGAATTGAAGTTTCAGTCTGTAAGTTAAAAGAGAAAATAGAGATGAAGACCCTTTTATTGAAAAAGAAAAAGAAGTAGGTAACAATGGTTTCAAGCTTTCGAGAGGCTTGTCTCTCCCAAATGTAGAGCAGAAGCTCTTGTACAGAATTTTCAATGAATCTACAATTGTTCTTCTTTAGCTCTATTTATACAACTGTGTGCCTCTTCTAGCATTACAACATCAACAGAATAACAACTTGCAACTTGAACAAACTCCTAACTGCCTCTAACCGATTTATAACCCACCAGCTTGCTATGCCTTCCCTTGGTTGTTAGATAACTCCTCCAATCTCTTGCTACGCCTTGTATAAGTGTATTTCACTGGTGGCCTAACAAAGAGGTAATGTAATGACCAATATATGGTTTTGTGAGGAAGAGGAAGAGACAATCCTTCATATTCTGTCATTTTGAAAGTTTGCTAAAGCAATCTGGGAGCATATAATACCTGCCATCAACTTTATTAGAGCTGATGTTGATTTTGCTTCAACAATGATTTGATAAAGCAATGGTACTAGAGATAACAGGGTAATGCACCTCTAAGACAAATGGATCAGGATCAAATTATCATACTGGCTGTTGGAAGATTTGGGAGGAATGTAACGGGAAAGTTTCGAGAATAAAAGAATAGGGGTCGAACAAGTAGAAATAACAACGTGAACTGTCTAGATCAGAGTTGCCTATGTAGTTGGAATTTGTTTGTAATAGGTTTGAACAAAAAACGAATAAACCGACTTAACCGATCGGTTCGGTTTAGGATCGGTTTGGTTTAGGATTGGTTTGGTTTGGTTTTTGAAAATTTGAAATCAATATGGTCGGTTCGGTTCGGTTTTATGTCAGTTTTAGTAATATTTTAGGCGGTTGATTTCATTAGCGGCTTATATAAATTAAAATCGATTCAAACTTATTTAGTTCGGTTGACGGTTTCCACCCAAAACCAAACCTTGAACAACCCTAGCTTATAAACTCTTTAGTATGCTTTGTAATTGGATTTAGTGAAGTTGTCCCTCACTTTTACCAATTTACAGTGAATGATATTTTTGTAGTGAATGATATTTTTGTTTTACTAATGAAAACAAATAAATAAAAATGAGCTTTAGAAACTAATAAAATAAATTACCCTAACAATGCTTATAGCCTATATAGATCAATTTTAAATGAATGGTATCCTTGTTTTACTGATAAAAATATATAAATACATAAATAAGTAAAAATAAAAAAAATAAAAAAAATATAGCTTTAGAAACTAATAGAATAAAGTACCCCAACAAGGCTATAAGTCAAAGTTCTTTAATATCACTAATGCCCTCCTTTTGGGATCAATTCAATGTGCTTGGTTACAGGTTTTCCTACTTGTATGTGATGCAGGAGGAAGAAAGACATACCTAATTAGTATTTTATCAAGCTATATTATATCTTAGGAGTTATTTTGAGTAAAACTATTTTAAAAGTGTCCTATTTAGGTTATAGTACCTTTGGGTCAATTTTTGGTAGTTTTAGTAAGTTTAGGAGAATTTTAGGCTAGTTTATTTTATAAATAAGGTTGAAAAACAAGGTTTATACTTAGCTGTTGATTATTGAATAAAAGATTTAATCTTGAATAGCTTTGTGTTCTCTTATGTGGAGTTCATGTATCTTTTGGTGCTTCAATCGATTTATGCCGTTCCGGTCGATTGACATCTGTATGTAAATGTGGTACAATTGATTTCGTTCTTTCTTTGTTATGCAGCCATCTCCAACAACCTTTGCCGAGGTGTTCCAATGCATGTTTGATTACATTGATAGGCTTTTCGTGATGGTACGACCTCGGAAGCTATTATACTTGGCTATTGGTGAGTGTCATGGTGGTTTCTTCCATAATAAATCCTATATTGTTGTTGGTAAAATGTAGGCTCTTATTTTGATTCCCTCAAACACTTTATAGATGGTGTTGCTCCAAGGGCTAAGATGAACCAGCAACGTTCTAGGCGTTTTAGAGCAGCGAAAGATGCAGCAGAAGCGGTGTGTACATTTTATACTTATTTATGACTTTTTTTTTTTTTTTAATTACATTTTTCATATGTTTTGTTTATTAATTTTTTTTTTTGCACAGGCGGCTGAAGAAGAAAGGTTGCGGCGGGAATTTGAGGAGGAAGGTAGAAAGCTTCCTCCAAAACAAAATTCCCAAGTTTGTGATTCTAATGTTATCACTCCTGGAACCGAGTTTATGGCTGTTTTGTCAACTGCTCTGCAGTACTACATTCATCTAAGACTTAATAATGACCCTGGGTGGAGATCCACAAAGGTATATTTATGTCTTTATATGTGATACTTCATATTAATGTACTTGTTCTTAGCGTTTACGGCATTTAAAATCCACTTTCCTGTGGCTTGTGCTGTTGGGTGCTGATTAATTTTTACATTTGTCAGTGGATATTGTCTGAGTTTACTTGTCATTTTACATCTCCTTGAAGGTTATCCTTTCTGATGCAAATGTTCCTGGAGAAGGAGAGCACAAAATTATGTCATACATTCGCCTTCAAAGAAATCTCCCTGGTTATGATCCAAATACACGCCATTGCTTGTATGGTTTGGTATGTGCTTACCCTATATTTCTAAAAGAATAAAAGGCTTAGAAGGATTTTTCTTACCATCCCCTGTCAAGCGATTTTGTTTATATTTCTGTTTTGTTTTTATTTTTCATGCATGATATATGGTTTTGGCCCCTGATATGTGTGTATGGTGGGTGT
This sequence comes from Berberis vulgaris, assembly GCA_963556465.1. Lineage (NCBI taxonomy): Eukaryota > Viridiplantae > Streptophyta > Magnoliopsida > Ranunculales > Berberidaceae > Berberis > Berberis vulgaris. The sequence continues at coordinate 5,409,680 of OY747137.1, forward strand.
CTAAATTTGAGTTGTCTTTTATCTCCAAACTCAAACACCATCCTGATTTGTAATATAGATTATCACTAACTGTTTTTTTTTGAATGATTTTATACTCTAGGATGCAGATCTCATCATGTTGGCTTTAGCTACTCATGAAGTGCACTTCTCAATCCTGAGGGAGGTTAGTGTAATTTATTTGTTTCATAGAACTTTGAGGGTAGTAAATGAAACATGAGGCTTTATAATAAATCTTTGTTTATTTATGTATTTTTGGGTTAGCAAAATGAAGAGAAAGCAAAGGGAAATGCAAACCAAAATGAAACCAAGAAACACAGAGAAATTTGTAGATCAACCTTAATCTAAGAAATGTAAATAAGAGCAAAACGGAAAGCTTAACCAGGCTTTCAAGAAATCCACTAATCCTGTTAGTGTCTATTAGCAACTCATCCTAATGAAATACAAAGCGGATGTTTCTCCAGTTTCTCTTCCTTTTGCCCCATTTGAAAACCTTACATCTAGCCTATGCGGTTAAAACGGATAATGGACCCATAACGGTCTAGGAGCGTTATAGGTTATAACGGGATATACCGTGATATATCGATATATAACGGACTATTTTGTTAAATATATTTTTAATATCCCAACCAAGTATTGATGTATTATATAGACAAAAAAGTAAATCATGTTCATAACATTAATAAAAAGATCTTCTCTTCGTATGAGAGTAGATTGCAATAGAGAGCGATCGAATCTTTATCTTCTTCCTTTCTTTTTTCATTCTTTGTCAACCGGCGAGGTTTAGTTCTCTGTCAATCGGCGACGGCGAGCTCTGATCCTTTTTCGATCGAAAATGAAACGGATGATTTTTTTATATATTAGAACAAAAAGTTAAAACGGCGTAATTAAAAAAACATTATCTCAATAACAGCCATATAACGGCGTTATATTGGAGCCGTGATACAAAAACGTGAAAATCTCATAACGTAACGGCTCACCCCCATTAAGCGTTATAATGTTGTTTTAATTGCACAACCTCTAGCTGAATTTCATAACCTTCATCCTACCAAGTTCTAAGCTTTCCCTATTTACCTTAACCAATTCCCGTACATTTTAAAAAACTAAAACAAAACGAAAGAAAAGAGAAATGCCCTGATTAAATCTTAAGGGAGCTAGAAGCAACTGTCCTACAAAGAGATTTGAGAGTTTTTCCAATGTCCCAAGTCATTCAAGATTGGATCTTAGTGACCCAACTTTGGGTATGGTAATAAGAAGCTAAATATTGTAGCAAATGGATAGCATGGACGAATGGAGATTATTGACAGACCCTGTTTTATTTGTTCAAAGAACTGAAATCTGTAAATAGAATGCGGCATTCTCTCAATCTACTGGTTCTAACATGCAGTCCTTTTCTAATCTTTATTTCCCTACCATGCAACAAAATGATAACAAAAAGGAAGAGATAAAATAAAAAGATGTTAATTTTCTTAGGAGTTATTGATCGTCTAGTCAGAGCATTACTGGAAATATATCCTTTTAGCCGATCAAATGGATACTTCTGGTCTTGCTTTTTGCATTTTCGGGTTTGCTAATCACTTCTAGCTCTCATGGTCTTTGAACGTTTTTCTCTTTGCCCACATTTTTCAGTTTTTCAGTATTTCAGCTGTATATGATCTGCTAACAGGCATCTGAAATGACACCTTTCTTAGGTTGTTTTCACTGCACAACAAGATAAATGCTTCCTATGCGGTCAGATAGGTCATTTGGCTGCAGACTGCGAAGGGAAGGCAAAGAGGAAGTCTGGAGAGTTCGACGAGAAAGGAGAAGTTGCTCCTGTTGGCAAAAAACCGTATCAGGTTACTTGCTGCTCAAACTTAGCTAAAAAATCTTCATTGAGATCTTGTACATTATGGTTGAGCTTCTCAAATTTGTTCAATTTGCTCCCTAACATTCAGAATTTGTGCAGTTCCTCAACATTTGGACTCTTCGAGAATACCTGGATTTCGAGATGAGAATTCCAAATTGTCCCTTTGAGATCGACTTTGAGTGCATTGTGGATGATTTCATCTTCATGTGTTTCTTCGTCGGCAATGATTTTCTGCCGCACATGCCCACATTGGAAATTCGTGAGGTTTGTGATGACATTGGAAGATTATGACTTTGTTAGTGAAGTAAGGGTATCAAAATTACACAGGCTAGTGCCGGTAAAATTCAATTTGATAAACCTTGCTGTTGGGCTTAACTAGAAAATTTGAACCAAAGAACTGATTTTTCCCCAGTTGGAAATGAAACTTTAAAGTGAACCAACCCCTGGACATTGCAAAGCAGCAATCCAAAGAACAAGGCCTAAGTGGCAAATTGCTTACTGCCACTTGCTAGTGGGAGTATGTCATGCTCTCCAAATAAATGTGATTGTTTGCATTAAAAGTAAGCACTTGCAAGTATTTTTTAAGTACTAAGCTCAAACTGATGCTTAATAGTGAATATGCTAGTATCTTACCATTCTAACCCAAAATTTTTATTATTATTTTTTTCAAAAGAGCACGTATGTGTCATTTATAACCACTTTATTATTGTCCTGGTGTATGTGTAAATTAACCACTTGCAAATTTTATTAAAGCAAGCACACATGCTACTCATTCCAAGGTATGTAGAATTGTTGTAGGCACTAAATGCCACATTTCTTTTATCCTAATAACCAAAGCATTATATTAGCAAGCAACCCATTGACTATGCAAGAATTAAAAGGACAGTCTTGGCAACAATCGTTCCCCATAGCTCAAGAAACTTCATATATACTTTTTGAGAAGGTTCAATTTTTTTATTGAATAATGAAAGGTAAAGGAAAAGAAAAAGAACAACTCCATTACTCCACAAAGAAAAAAGTAATAATTATTGGTCCAATACGTAAGAGTCCCCAGTTGACAAACAAATCTTAAGAAAGACATCTAAGTATGGTGACCAGTGCTCTGATACACCAAGATGGGATAGTATACACAATGAGATGCTCTAGTCTTAAGTTTTCTCGCTTGAAAATTCACTATCTATTTCAAGCCACATAGTCCAATTTCAGCAATGGCAGTATAGACAATAGGAAAAGCTTGACAGCGTTTTTTTTGTGTGCAACTGTGTATGTGTGTGAAGGGTGTAGTCTGTTTTGATTTCAGCAAATGTATACTTAAACTCCTCCCTCTCGTGCGAACTCCGCTATTGTTTTGAGCTACGTAATAGTGCCATGGGAGTCTGTGTCTGACATGGGTACGAGATCTTGGACATGTTGGCCGAGAAAAGGCAATACTTGAACGCCTTGGGGACATGCCTCTACATTTTTGTATTATTTACATTTACAACAATAAGTTTTGTATTATGAGTCATTTTCTTTCACTTGTAAGTCATTATTGCTATACACATAGTGCTAACTTGCCATGATATGCTTGTAAATATGTAAAGAATTACTTTTCAAATATATGTGCAATAGTTGATGATATAAGCAGAGAATGTCTGAGGAGTATCCGAAGAGTGTCTAGGTGTCCGAGTGTCGATAATTGCTCGACATGGGAAATTGTTTGAAAATCTCCGTCATTATTACATAAGTCTCGAGTCATTTCAACCATTTCAGTTGGTGTAACTTCTGCTTACAAGTCGTAGTTGTTGTTATCCAGGGAGCAATCAACTTGTTGATGGCTATATACAAAAAGGAGTTTGTATCGATGGGTGGTTATTTGACCAATGGAAGCAAGGTACTTGGTTTTAATAATACTTCTAGATTTTACTTATTTGGTTGCAGTTTACTCGAATTGATAGCTACTAGCAATTTTAGGCTGTCCATATTTGGCTAGCTTCTCACTCCATGATTTGCTTCTCTTTCTTTTTCTTAGCCAAATTTGAGTAGGGTTGAGCATTTCATTCAGGCAGTAGGATCCTATGAGGATAGAATCTTCCAGAAAAGAACCCGGCTACAACAGGTATATTCTGAATATGAAAATAATTTGTTCTTTAGTACATTGTTCCTTTTTGTCCAACGACTATGATAGCCTTATAAAGAAAATAATACATAAAATTGTACAGATGTATTATTTGAATTGTCTATTGTATTAATGTAGAAGAATTTTATTGCTTTCTGGTTGTATTATTTTAGTAAAATAAAACTTCATAAAATATGCCATTGGTATGTAGTTGACACATTGCGATAAGCTTTATAAAAATCGTGGTGCTTATTACAAACTCCAAATAAGCTAAGGTGTCCACTTTCTGTTGTTTTTTACTTTTATAGTTTGAATTGTTTTGGTGCTTGTTTCAGACTCGAAAGCATTTTTCAAAAGCTTAGAAAGTAGCTTTTAGGTTGTTCTGGTTTGAATTCATGCTTATGAATTTATGATACTTGATGCTATTTTTTCCATTAAATTGTTAATATTATGTCATTTTTTGAGATAATGTGTCGTAATTGTTAATTCTGACCTTATTTCCAGCGGCAAGGAGAACGAATCAGACGTGAAAAGGCACAAGCTAGGAGAGGGGACGATGCAAATCCTCAACTCAGACCTGAGGCTATAGTTGCTGTTAATCGTTATCATGGTTCTCGTCTTGCTTCTGCTCCTGCACCTTCTCCATATCAACAAATAGAATCTGGCTCCAGTGCAGTGAACTCCACAAAAGAAAATGAACTTGGACAAGCTACTAGAGGTCTGTCAGTTCTTGACATCAGAAGTAAGCAGTCTAGTATATCAAATGGGAAAGAAACTCATACGCGAGCCCAGAAAGTAGCACGTTATTCTTCAGGAGCAACTGTTGGCGCTGCCATTGTAGAAGCTGAAAATAGTCTTGAATTAGAAGTACGCTCTTTTGTCACTATCTGTGTTATTCCAGATCACTGGTCACCCTTGGATTATCTTAAGAGTTAAGAACTACTGTATTACCAGTCATTTTGTAATATTCCGAACGTGCTTATTTGGTTGATAGATACAAGACAACAAAGAAGAATTGAAGACAAAGCTCAAGGAGTTGCTGCGTGAGAAGTCTGACGTGTTTAATTCTGACAATGTTGAGGAAGACAAGGTTTAAACTTTTACTATTTGTATATGGCTCCTTAAACATATGGCTTTGTTCATCTTCAGAGTTATGAATCTGTTGCTGGCTATTGAATTTCTTGTAGAGTGTCATCATTGATTTGTCATCTAATTTTTATTTTATCAGGTCAAGTTGGGAGAACCTGGGTGGAAAGAAAGGTATTATGAAGAAAAGTTTTCCGCAAAAACGATTGATGAACTTGAAGAAATTCGAAAAGATGTTGTAAGTAAAATGAACATCCATTGACTGCTCTACGTTGCTGATATCATGAACTTTATACTGTCTTAATGGTGGTGTTATTTCTAAAGAATGAAATATCTGTAAATTTTAATCAAATGTGGAAAACCCAGTTTGGTGAGTTGGTCATTTTTGAAGATCTTAACACCTTGTTCAGTGATTATTCGGTCTTCAGTGTTTTGAAGTTGAATGGTTATTCAGTCTTCATCATTCTTTGCTAAGATACAAATATCAAAACGAACCAAATTTGGTGTGATAGGTTATATGGTAATGAGATGTGCTTCACAAAATTAAGGTATTCTAGATTGCTAGGTTCCTTCTTTAAGAAAATTTTTGAAATCATTAATTTCGAGTATGATTGATCCTTACCTGTAATTTTCTTGTTATTGTTACCCTTGACGTCTTCATGTTGCTATCATAAAACTGAATCGCTGTGTAAGAAAAAGCGCATCTGTGTGGTACTACAATAGATTTGTGATGAAAAAGTATACAAAACTTTCGAAACCCATTCAATAAAATGAGTCACTACATAAGTTCAAAGTAGGGTTGACCTGTCAACTTGGAACTGTTATAATTAAATTTATAAGACGGTTATTTCTTCTGTTATGAACTCAGATTTGTCACATACTACAATATCTTTCTTGATAGGTTCTGAGATACACAGAAGGCCTTTGCTGGGTTATGCACTACTATTATGAAGGGGTTTGCTCTTGGCAGTGGTGAGTTTGTGACTTGGATACTATGTTTTATTTTCCTGATTTTCTCTCCTTCCATTGGATGGAGTTGCATCTCAATCCATAAACTGTATGGAAGGGAGAATGTGAACCATTGGCTTAATAACCTTCTCTTTTCTCACTTCCCAAATTATATCCAAGTATCCAACCAATCACACATGGAATGAGAGACCACAATGCGGTTCTCTTTCCTCTCAAATAGGCTTGGCATGAATGTTACTATTATAATATAAAGTCAATACGAAATGATTTTGAATATAATTGTACTAATGTAATGTTAACTAAAAACTGAATATTTATATAGGTTATTATTCTAAATATTTATTTATCCACACCGTATTTGCATCTTGTTTTATTTATTTATTTATTTATTTATATTTATTGTGTCTATGTTTCCAATCCCATGTCGTGTCCGTTGCCATCCTTTCTGGGTAACAGGAGGTAAATGAAGTAGGTTGCGTTGAACCTAACAAAATGATTGAAGCTGGCTATTATGCATATACGAAAGAATATTTATCTATGATATAATTCTAAATATTAAATACAAAAAATTGTGAATATAATTGTACTACTGTTAAAATAAAACACTGAATATTTATATAGGATATAGTTCTAAATATTTATTTATCCACACCATATTTGCGTCTTGTTTTTTTGGTATTTATTGTGTCTCTGTTTCCAATTCCATGTCGTGTCCGTTTCCATGCTTCCTGGGTAACAGGAGGCAAAATGAAGTAGGTTGAGTTGAAACTAACAAAATGATTGAAGCTGGCTATTATGCATATACTAGCATGCAGCAATAAAATCTATGGGTGCATTTTCTACTTGGAGTCATTTATTTGATGAGCTACAAATATTTCTTGGATGCTCGTACGGTTATCTAGGAAGAAAGTTGAGAGTTTGAATCTTTTGTTGCAGGTTTTATCCTTATCATTATGCGCCCTTTGCGTCAGATTTGAAGGATCTTGATCAGTTGGATATAAGCTTTGAACTAGGTGCCCCATTCAAACCATTTAATCAGCTGATGGGTGTGTTCCCAGCTGCAAGGTAGTAATAGTGCTGTGATTTATTACTATTATTGTTTTAATATTCCATAAACCTTTCTGAGTTTGAAAATTTCTTTTGCAGTTCCCATGCACTTCCTGTTCATTACAGGAAACTGATGACTGATCCAAACTCACCAATCATTGATTTTTATCCAGCAGGTAAGCTTTAGTATTTGACTACTCTTTCCAACCCTGAAGTTCTTGTGTTGACTTTTTAAGATTTTAATTTTACTTTTTTATCAGATTTTGAAGTGGATATGAATGGCAAGCGGTTTGCTTGGCAGGTTGGATTTCTTTTCTTTTGTGATACACTCTTAAGAGTTTGGTTTAAAATGTGTTGGTTTGCGGAGTAACTCTTTGACCCGGTCTGATAGTTGTTGTTATTTTACTTGAAGGGCATTGCAAAATTACCTTTTATCGATGAAGGTCGCCTTCTTGCTGAAATCAGTAAAGTTGAACATACTTTAACGGTATAACATTTGTTTGAGCTCATGTATGTGTATTTGACACTAGTCACATAATCTAAATTAATTTTCCATTTCTGTCGTAGGAGGAGGAAGTGCGAAGAAACAGTGTCATGTTTGACATGCTTTTCCTGTCGGTATCTCACCCTCTTTCTCCATATATATTTTCTCTTGATGACCGATGTAAACAGTTATCAGACAATGAACGGACTGAAATCAGAGAAATGCTTGATCCTAAGGCAAGGTTGGTCTTAAAATAGTTTTAGCATTGAAGTGAGGTTACCTTTTCTAGTGGCTAGGGATCTGATGCTTTTCAGAACGTCTCTTTTGTATTTCAAATAACTACTCAGATTTTCCCATCATCTGTTTGGAATTTTGGCAATTGAATCTTAATATAATCCTTTTTGCTAAGTTATACCATTTATCATTTTTTTCCGTTTGAGAACAAATTGACCCCTTCACTCTAGTTGTTTTGCTTAATAGTTTCACCGGTAACCCCCTCATGCATGATACAAGATGATTCCCCACATTTATAAATTTCATTGATGCATCATGCATACATGAACTTCCCTTTTGTGAAACTAGTTAGCAATAGTCTGGAAACATTTACAAGGTGTACAATGAGGTATTGTCAATCTCATCTGAGTCTTCCGAGTCTGAGCTTGAATCTGTATTTGTGTTCTTTGCATGTGTACTTCATCCACCATTCTTTCTCCTTTTCGTTCTACTTTTTTTCTTTAGTTGCTTTTTTTTTTTTTTTTTTTTTTGACTTGCTTTGGTCTACATGCAGCGGGGGGATGAATGGATATCTATCCCTTTGTAGTGGAAATCCCTGTCCACCAATCTTTCGTTCTCCTGTTATGGGATTGGAAGATATTATGAACAATCAAGTCATGTAAGTTTTTTTTTTTTTTTCTCTGTAGAACTAATTACGAATTACCGCATAATTTTTCTTTCTTCATTTTTCAGATGTGCCATATACAGACTTCCAGATGAGCACAAACATATCACACGACCTCCTGCTGGGGTTATATTCCCAGAGAAGGTATTTGTAGGCTTGTACCATCTTTCTTTTATCATCTAAGGGTATCATGGGGTTAGTTGAATTATAGTGTTTTGTCGGATAACACATCTAGGAACTTAAGGAATCTTGTTATTATTACTCTGTCCTTCGGGATTTGCTTCTTCTATTCATACTTTCACACCAAATAAGAAAACAGAAGAAAAGGCCAATGCTGGCTTACTCACTTAGTAGACTTGAGGTGGATGATATTAGAAGTCCAGGATTCGAGCGCTGTTAGCATCTCATTAAAAACAGGCACACCTCTAGGATGGATACGGTGACACCCCCTTCCATGAGAACTCCAATGTCTATTACTACTCTGCTATGCCATATGTTTCTGTTTGAATATGCTTGCATTGCCCTCCCTCCAAATGCACAAGCTCTTATTGGATCTTCTCGTTAAACTTTGATACCCGTGTAGTTCACTTGATTCAAGATAGTCTGAATGCTACTATTAGCTGGACATGGTTGACCTAAAGCCTTACTTCTATATTTGTGTTTTATTTTTGTGCAGATTGTTACAATAGGAGATTTGAAACCACCACCAGTTTTGTGGCATGAGGATAGTGGGAAGAAGCCTTGGGAAAATGGGAAGCCTTGGGAACATGGAAGGTACTATTCTCAATTTCACTGTAGTTCACATTTCAAACCTTATAAATATAAATCTCAAAGTAGATTGGCCGCCTACATAGAGAGGCTTTCAGTACTTATTTCTATATTGCTAGAAGTTTCAAAGTGCTCTTGATTAATCTTTGAAGAGGTGTTATTTTAAATTAATTAATTAATTAATTTATAACAATCTACTTGAATTTTGTTTGGGGGAATTATACAGTTTTCACAGAGTCTACAGTCCTGGAACGAAATCCTTGCTACTATAACTTAAAACTTTCTCATTTGTTATTTACCATCTCAGGCAGAATCCTCCTGGAACCATTTCTGGTAGGCAGCTTGGGGATGCAGCACATCGTCTCGTCATGAATAGCTTACAGGTAAAGTCTGAGCATACAGGCGCAAGGCGTCTCATCATGAATAGCTTACAGGTAAAGTCTGAGCATACAGGCGCAAGGCGGATGGATTCAACACCACCAGCTAATGTTCAGGGTAGGTATGGTGGACCATCACACCACAACTACAGGCATCACGATCAAGGACATTATAGACCAGTACCTCCAAGGGCAGAATATCCTAACCAGAATGGAAGGTCATCACAACCCAATCACAATCAATCTGCCCATGGTTACAGGCAGCAGTATGCTTCCCCATCATCCCATCATTCATATGGAAGACCACCTCATCCCCAGTATAAAAGGAATTGGCCAGCAACTGACATGAGAGATCATCCTATGCATGGCCATCCACCTCTAGGTTCACTTAAGAATGGGTTGCTTCATTACCCTCCTAGACATGCAGTCCAGCCACCCATGGTAACTCCAATTGAAGTCCGCCCTAGGGGGGGATATGGTGCCTATAGGGGTCAACAAGTATATGTTCCTCCGCAGCAACCTGTTGCCATCTGGGTCCCGGTAGCAAACCCCCAAAGTGGTGTGGTCAAAGGGTACAACCATCCTCAGCAACTAGACAACAGATATTCAGGTTCAGATAGGGGAGGAAATAGAAGACCACCACCTCCCCGTGGTCGACAATAATCTTATAGTAGTGCCTCATTCCGTTGATCCCATCTTGTACAATAGTCTGCATTTTCTGTAGCATTTTTCTTCACAGGTTATATTTCCCTTTTACATTGTTTACTTACACTGTCATCTGTTGTAACATGGCATTGCCGACTCATAGACCAGTTGAAAGAAAAGATGATGAGAGTTTCCTTTCAAGCTCCTGTTCTCTCGTTCAAGGTTTTGTTTATGTATTCATTAAGTATGAAATTGTCTGACTAACGATGTTCATCCTTGATTTAGTCTTTTCACCCACTTTTATCGTTGTCATCAAAATTATATTACGCCAAATGTTTAATATGATAAACCTGATCATCTTCGGGGGCAAAATGTCTGTCCCGTTGGTTTCATGGTTTGGTTTCAAATCTACTCTGAATATGTAATTCAACTCTGTTTTCACCGGGGTTGTTTGCTTTTGCATCTTCAATTTAGTCAAGAAACCTAATTAATTTTACACATGTTCTTCACACGTAAGTGAGGGTGAATTTCAGAGTGATCTATTGTGTTGTAGTTGGCCTTTGATCTATGAAAAGCTCTTTTGTAAAAATTTACATATTGATGGTAACTCCAGGTCACCCACAACATCATTGCATTCTAATGGTGGAGTTCTCATGACAAATATTGAAATGACACATGCAAATGTCTATCAATTTTGTATGGATGCTAGATTAGAGCTAGCATTCAATGGTCTTTCTGTTAGGGTTCATTGTTTTCCAGTTCTTTACGTAAACTTTTCTGACATCTTTTGAGTAAAAGAATGATTAAATGATTGATTGGTGCTTGTGAGAGAGTAAAGTTATGGCAGAGCATCAAACAACTACTTCTATAGCAAACTACTTGGTAAGATTATTCGTCAAGTTGGAAATCGTTGAACTAAAATTGATTAGATTCTTTGTTGAAGTTTTGAAGCAAGTTGATGATGATGTAACTTCTTCATCATCCTTTTTATTAATATAAGATTTGAGTATCCACAAAACCCTTGCTAAAAAATATATATATTGAAATGACACACCAGTTGTTAACACACAAGATAGGGCAAATTAAATAGGGTATTTTGAGCAGAACAGAACAGAACAATCCCCACTTCTTCATTGGGATGTGTAGATGTTCACAACTCATTAGTGGGCCAGTACTTCCTCGACTGGCGAGCCCGGCCCAGAATTGTTTGGTGGTGATAATTTGTCCAACCTTGAGCCAGCTTTGTAGTAGTCAAAGCTCAAAGGCAATAACAATATAACATAATGTTGGCCCCATAGTAAACCATAGAAAGAACACCCACAAGACTAGTTTCAATTATGTATTCTGCTGTATATTGATTACAATCATAAGTTGGCACCGAAGAGTAAAGCCTCATTTGATTGTATGCGACGACTTTAGGGTTTGGTTCAGTTGTTAAAACACGAAGGAAATCGAGATTTTAAGATATGGTTTATTTTTCCAATTTAACAGATTATTTTTAATCCATTAACCCCTTCCAATTCGAATCCATCACAAGTATACGACTGAGCTGATACTTCATTGGCAATTTAACAGACTTTGCCCTGCTTGTGCTCCAAAATTTTAACATTTTAACTTATCTTGTAAGTAGGTTTGATTTTGATTTGAGAGAGTCTTTATTTATTTATTTATTATTATTATTATTTTTGACATGATTAGGGCTACAAAGTCTTGATTACCATCCAATTAAGGAAGATATTTGATTCTGGATTTTATTAAAATTTTCTGGGATTGCACGTGTGCCTCCAAGAACCAGAAAAAGATGAGGAAGAATATTCTAATAATGTTCGAAAATGCTAAAGTGGGCCCATGGAACAAATCAAAACCCAATGGGCTAAAGATAAGATTCAAATTTTCTAGCAAAATTAGTGGGCCAATTTACTGACAATTGACATCTGATCTCCCAATGATGAGGATGATTATTAAATGGATCAAGTCGTAACACATGAGCTAATAATACTTAGTTCTTGTTATGATCTTGATTTATGATTTTGACATTCGATTGATGTTTTATCTATGGATGACAAAAATTTGAGCCTCGCTAGAGAGCCAGGCAGACAGCGTCAGGTCGGCACTCTAGAATGATGGATGGTGATAGATCGGTTTGGCGCTCTTGGCCTGGCTCTCTAGAATTATGGAAAATTTTTCTATCTTGAATGATAATCCAACGAATTTCCCACTAATAATGTGATGTTATTGGCACACACGTAATGTTTTAGACTGCGAATGGCTTATTAAATCAGTTAGTATGTGATATTTCAGACTATTTCACAAAAAAACATTGAAAAACTCTAGGAATATATTTCAACAATTGGCTTCTCATCAAGGTCAATCAAAACTGATTGTTGCTATGATTGCTCATGTACCGAATTTTTTTTTGTCAAGTTGACAGTCGTGTGGCCATTATTCATAAATGAAGTACATTTGCAGATAATGAGGATACTTAGATGTGGAAACGAAGATCCATGAATCTATGGTGCCTGGTCCAAGGTGCTTGTTTGGTGCTTCGTGGTATCAAGCACCGTAGATGTGCATCGAGATAGCCACCGTAAATGTACATCCTATCTCGATGCACATCTACGGTGCCTCGTACCACCAAGCACCCTGGACCAGGCACCGTAGTAGTGCTCAACGAAGATACTAGATGCATTAATTTCTATATCTTATGATTTAGTGAAAGTCAAGTTGATTCTCTCATTTTTCAGATTTGGTTTTGGAGCGAAGGCCTGAGGTTAAAACATACATCATTGGGTAACAATAGTATAATTACACCGTGTAATCACACAATGCTAATGTGGCTAAACATATAAGGAGTTTAGGCTTAAATGAAGTGGGCTTAGTATTCTAGCACTCCCCCTGCGAGGAAAATACTAAAAATCATCGCAACGATTATTGTAGTAGACTTTAACTCATAGATACCACATTGAGTTGCCAATTTTTTAAAAGCTTGAACTCATAGATAGATCAAACGAGAGCTGAGAAAATGAAGGCTTGGTACTACAACTCATATCAATGGATATTAGTAGTACAACTACACTATAAATTTACACGATATTACCATAAATAAGCATGGGAAGAATATAGATCCATGAATAACTGGAATAAACTTAATTTTCCTACACACTAATTAAACAGTTTGAATGTCTTGTCAAAGTTAGGTGAGCAAATATAGGGCATTTGTTGTTGTCTTGTGCACACGTGAGTCCTTATAAAGGTTGTCTTGCTGTCTTAAATCCTTGTTTGATTCAATAAAACTGAAGTTAGAAGTGGATAAGCCTTTTTAAATGTCACAGCTTTAATGGTCTTGGTGGTTGGAATTGTAGGGACCCTTTAATCCAAACAAACCCTAATTATGGATCAAAATTTTCTACTTTAATTTCACAATTATCTCATCTCAATCTCATTATGGTCTCAGGTATTACGGTATGTTTGGTTGCATGAACCCTAAATAGAGGAGAATGTAATTGAATAAGATGTTAAGACTTTGGATATCGTAAAGAAAAAGAGAAAGTGAGGTTGTATATGATATATCCTAAGTCTAATTACACCTCTTACTCTCTAGTGAAGCAAAACTATTTTGAATGTGTTTTTATTTTAGTAGCAACTTTTTGACATCACCATTTTTATTGAAGCATGGCATCATTACCTACATTTTGAAGCATGTCACCAGTATAATAAAAAAAATACAGCACCACCTCTCTTCTCTCTTCTGAAACAACATCACCTCGCCCATCCACCATCACCGCAACGTCTTACCCCACTACCACCGTCCGACCTTGCCCCCTTTCGCCCGCCGACACATCACACATATTCTCTCCTCTTTTCCTATTCTTATTCTTCTCCTTTCTTCTTCTTTTTCTTCTCCTTTCTTCCTATTCTCTTCTCTTTTCTTCCTTTCCACCGTCGGTGGCACCATCTCGCCCCCACCTCATTTTCTTCCTCTTCTTCTTCTTCTTCTCTTTTCCTTAATCTGTTTTTTATTTTTATTTTTTATTTTTTGCCCTCAAGAAGATTCGTGCGAATGGGGGTTCTCCATTCGTATGAATTTGTTCGAGGGCAGAATAAAAAATAAATAAGAAGAAGATATGAATAAAATAAGGAGGCGGGGTGGTTCACCGGTGGTGGAAAAGAATATTAGATAAAAAAAAAAAAAAAAAAGTATAACAACAGAGAAGAATAAGAAGAACAACAAATGAGAAAATTAGGTGGCAGGATGGTGCAGCCAAAGGTGGCGGGGCGAGCGGGATAATGTTGCTCCGTCGCTTTCGTGAATAGAGAAAAGAAAGTGGAGAAGAAGATGAATAGTCGTAAAAAAAAGTTTTATATTGGTAGTGTGTTTCGACACATTAAAAAAAATTAAAAAATAAAAAATAAAAAAAGGTAGTGATGTGCTTCAGCAAAAATAGTGGTCTCTAAAATTCGTTGCCTTTTATCTTATATGAAGTGTGCGATGTTCATTGATTATACAGTCCGTCCACATACTCTATTCAAGACAACTCAATAACCAAACAATCGTTGTATTACATGATAAAACTTTCATACATGAAAACTAAAATGTCATCGATAACAAAACTCTCTTCCCTCTCCAAGATTGATTCACAAAATAGGCATTTCGTTTTCGCTTACATGAACATAATGTTATTAAAACCGTAAATAAAAAACCGCGCTTATCGTGGATGCTCTAACAAATAAGGGACCAGCTTCTTAATTTGCTGCCCTTTGTCAACGGAGTGTTGTTCACGTAAGCAGTAGAGTAGAGTGTAGAGTAATAGCTAAACTGTTTGGTTTCGGTTGGGATTGCCACACGTGTGAGAGGGCAGTTAGCAGTTATCAGTTAATTGGTTAAACTTTATGGACGATTTGTCTGTCAGTTGGAGCTTTGCGAAGAAAGTCAGATTATAGTTTTGGTTTGGCTGTGTGTATTTGTAACATGGAATCTATTAAACTCCATTCATATTTTTTTCCTAATGACTTTTCGGTTTAGGTTCTAAGCATCTAATTAAGCTAATTATTCTAAGCTGGTTATACTTCACATCATTCGACATTTGGTTATCATTTAACACTCCAATGAAAATTAGTCATTTATTTACATTATAAATGACTTGTTTTTTGCTGCCTTAATCCTTTTTTTATTGGAAAGTTGAGCCGGGTTTGTATAGGATCCCGTAACCTATCCCCGAGGTGCCACCTATAGGTCAACATCACCCCGAAAGAAACGATGCCGCCGGAGGGTCTCGAAGCAAGGACTTGGGGATGAATCCCACAAGGCCTTAACCACTCGACCATAACCCCTTTGGCTTGCTGCCTTAATCCAACCTGAAAAGTAGATGGAGTTGCTATGTATACCCGATTATTTGGCTCGGTTACATCAACTCTTTGTTACATTGACATTTTGAGATGTTTCGACTTTGTTGCACAAACGTAAAATATTTAACACAAACTTATTTTTTTTTAGTAAATGGAAACCATTTGATAATGAAATTTTCTCGTTTAGGATCGTCAATAAATAAATTATAAAAAATGTAACTGGTTGCAACTATTGAAAAATGCATTCAAATTCAAGAACTCTACATCAAAAAATTTACAATAAAAATCATCCTTACACCCAAATCAACAACTTACCATAGTATTTGCTATTTATTAGATAATTTAATTGTGATGATAGTTAGAGTATCTTTAATGTTTGTATGCAAATTTGAAAGTTAAGAATTCGTGAATGAAATTTTGTTTTAGCGATAACATTTACTTTTTTTTTATTGTCAAGAACAAATTAATGCTCACAAACAATAAAATTTAAGCACCAAATGATTTTTATTCATAAAAAATGTAAGTCGGTGTTACATATTTGGACCAGTGTAACAAAATTGAAGCATCATAAAATATCATTGCAACAAAGAGTTTATGCAACGGAACCAAATAGTTAGATACACATAGCAACTCCCAAAATAAAACATTTTGAAGATGTCGGCTGAGTTTCCTTACTCTACCTATCTTAAGCGACTAATTAAAAGATCGGATCCATGATGAATGATGATAACAAAGACTTTTATCATTGAACAAAACTGAAAACAACGTAGATTGAACCATATATTTTTTTTAATGTTTATAATGATCCGCTTTTTTTCTTTTTTCTTTTATTTTCTTTTCTCTAGGGTTGGTCGACGAAAAGCAAAAGTAAAAGTAAAAGCTCTAGAGATTTTTATGTCCAAAAACTATCAAAGCACTATCAAATCTCTAGAGATTTTTTTAATATGAGATTTTTTATGATATTTTTTTAATATGAGAGCACTATAAAAGCTCTAGAGATTTTTTTAATATGAGATTTTTATGTCCAAGAACTATCAAAAGTTTAGATGGTGATTAGGTACTTAATTAATTAATAAGAAGTTAATTAACTAGGACTCTAGGAGCATCTCATTCAAAAGTTGAATAAGTAGGCATGAAGGAATGGATGAGCAAAGCACTTGTTGATTGGGACTCACCATGAAGTAAGCTATGACGCATATATTATTTCAATTTCATTATCAGTTTCTTCTAGAGATTTTTATTTAATTTCTTTATAAATATTCAACAGAATTTCAAATGGTCCATCTCTAGTTTAAAGTTTACTTATGATGATATTATAAGTCAATAACATAGTTTTGATCTCTATATAATACCCTAATCTTTCTCTCATTTTCTTAAACAAAGCTGAATTTTTTTTTAAAATGACGCTTGTTTGTCGGAGTATCAAATAATGGCAAAAAAACACAAAACTATTATGTTTTTTTTAACACTTAATATTTATTTTTTAATATGTTCAGAATACAAAATCATAGTCAAAACAAAAACGAATACCATCGTAATCTGAGTTAGCTTCTCAAATTTTTTGGAAAACGCGGTTCTCTCCAAGATCACGTTGCGCGTAATCAAAGCTTAAATCATAATAAATGGATGGTTTTTCATTATTATCAATTATAAGTTCATTAAGTGAGAAACATGTGAAAATTATTTAATGATCACATTATTAGACCCCCTTGTGATGATATATAATTAATTTGTTAGTCATATCAAACAGCACAAAACAAGCAACAAATTGAGATTAGTGTTTATGTAGAAGAAGACCCTCCAAGTCATACAAATATGCTAAATTAACAAACCCTAAATTAATAATGTATTTTCTTATTGTATTATGGCTTTGTAAGGTTTGATTGATTGACTAACAACAACTTCTCTTCATAAAGAGCCTTGATTGGGACTCCAATTTTTTTTTTTTTTTTTTGGAGTCAGAGAAATTCTAACATGGTTTTGATTGGCCAACCATCACCCCTACAAGAAGCATCTCAACTCAAAATAAAATAATAATCCCCTTTTGTTGGGTAGGTTCTCTCATAATTTTTTTATTATATTTTTTCTCTAAAAAATTCTAGAAAGTCTTAGTGTGAAAGTATCGATTTGTATCTAGAAGGGTAGTTTGTACGTCATCAAATCAACTTTAACCCTCTCCAGCTTCTACAAATTGATGGAGAGAGGGTAGAATAGTCTGATCACGTATAAATCACCCTCTCAAACACAAATCAATGTTATGGAATCAGACTCCTTAGAAGCTTTGATTTTCTCTAAAACCTTCCCAAGAGATATAATTAACACACTAATACTTTATTAGTCTATAGCTAGCTACATGGATGTGGCATTTCTAGAACACCATTATATAAAATAAATTGTTAATACATAATAATCAGACATCATCTAGGATTTGCTAGGGATAATATTAGTATCTATGAGATCTGATTAAATAGATTAATTGAATAAAAATTGTGTGATTCAATCTAAAGATATTCTAGAATCGAGATACCAAGCCTTTTGACTATTGATGAATCACAAATTTAAATGAGATGAACCGAATAGAATCATCCGTATAAGATATATGAATGGTAAACTCTAAACCTACGATGAGAGAGATAAAAATAAACTATACAACCTAATTAGAATAGTTTTTAGTCTATTTTGTTTATACAAATTCATATGCTACTACTTGACATCAAATTTATAGGCTATGAACCAAACCTTTTATAGTTAATATTTGTTGTCCGAAAGTTTAAGACCCCGCTAATTTTTTAGTCCATGACCTGGTTAACTTTCTTATAGAGTAGATATTGCGTAATATAGACCCTAGAGTGGACTATTTCATTTCTAAGTAAGTAAATGTTGGATGACATTTAAGCATTATTACTTAGAGTGACGGTAGGGAATCAAGTTTTGTAACTATGTTTTGTAGCCAAGACGATGTGGCATCATTAGAAGAGTTTTTACAACTTCAGAAATATATATAAACTTTTTGGAGATTTCATCATTCTTTTGATATTACGCTACGTCATCCTAATTGCAAAACATAATTACAAAAACTGATTTTCTACATTTTTGTATTACTTATTATTGAAGATCATTCTGTCATAAGTAGCAAAATATAATCATAAAATTCTCCCGTACTTTAAGGAAAGTGTTGTTCAAAATTCAAATCCACTTACTCATATAAAATATGAGATGGTGACAATGGTTGTGCGTGTTAGACTTTAAGCCACCCAACACAAATATCACAAGTAAATAAAATGGCATAATTTAATGGTGATTAAGAAACATATATACAGCTAAGATCATACTAGATAAACCTATAGTTTATCCTTAAAACACTTTAACACAAGCAACTCAAGTGATCTTGACTCTTCATGAGGAGTTTCTTCAAAGATGCGTGAAAATGCAAAGAAGCCGACATCATCGAACCGAAGGGGTGCTCTTACAAGTAATTAAATTGATTAAAAACAACGTGAATGAAACACTGTTGGGATGAAGTTAGCTTGAATAATCCCACATCAAATAAGGAGGAATCGTTACTAAGGTTTATAAAAAGATAATTAAACTGATTAAAAACGACGTGAATGAAACACTGTTGGAATGAAGTTAGCTTGAATAGTCCCACATCAAGTAAGGAAGAATCCTTACTAAGGTTTATAAGAAGATAATCCACTCCCTAATAGCAACGAAATCACGTTAACAAGTGATATCAGAGTCGATGGTTTGACGAACCTAGGTGCACGCACGCTCTCAGCGCGCAAACAAACACGATGCGCGACTAACCTTAGGTTGGAAAAAAAATGTGGATTAAGACATTGGAACAATGTGGTGTTAATTAATATATTGGAAAATTTGCCTCTTTAGAAGGATGAAACCTTGATCTCTCCTGGTTGGTCCCTGTTTTGAGGAATTCAGATCCAGAGTTCAAACCTTGGGCATATGGGGTGGGTAACAATTTGTAGTCTCAGATGTATTATTTTCGGGACTTGTGTCAGGATGTTTACATTTTCCCTTAACCCAAACTTGGATTCCCATATGGGCTTGTCTTATTAGCGAGGAAACGGGTGAGGGAGATGGAGGGTTGCACCCCCCTCCCTCACCGGTTTTCTCGCCAATTAGAATTCCCCTTCCCATATAGATTCGAATCAACGTATAACATGCACGTCAGCATTATTTGTCTCAAACCTTGATAGTAGTACTGATAATTAACGATTGCACTGTTGGAATGTGATACTTCACTAGTTACGTAATTTTCGAACTATTGGATGGCAAAATATAGCCAATTAAAGCAATCATCCTCCCCCTTGAGAATTTTCTTAAGAAAAAAATAAATATTTCAATTTTCATATATTTTAACTTATTATAATATTATTTTGGTATCAAAAATCTGTTATGCAAGTGATTTTTATTTAATATGTAGTTTATATGACATTATGAATTGTGCATAATATTTAAGAATTTAAAATTTATAACTTATATCATTAAATTCAAAAAACAAATTTGTCACAAAATATTTCTTAAACTCAGGAGATCAAAATTAACTCTTGAAAAGGAAATCACAATCCTTACTTATAGATTAACCAGTAACTAGATTTCCACCACCACCCAAAATCAGCCACATAGGGTAGACGACACTTGTATGTAAACTCTATTGGCTGTAGTGTTGTGTTAGCTGTTAACGTAGACGAATTGGACTTTTGTTTTAAAACCAAGTCAGAGCGAGCGATGAGTCTATTAATTTGACAGTATAATCTCTCTAATCTTATTACCTTTCATTCTATCTTGTTTTTCTTTCTATCTAAACAGTCTTTGGTTTCTCTTTAAAATAAAGAGAGAAGACTTCATTTGTTGGTGCATCATTGTTGATTGTGAACTCACACACAACACCAAACATAAGCCTAAAAAGTTTTCTGTCAGTCTTTTTGTTCTCTTTCTCTCTTTCTTTCTGTGTGTTTTCTTTTCTTTTCTTTTCTCTGTTTAGTTTGCTGAGTTGAGGCAATGGAGCACAAAGAGCAAGAGCTTTTGATGAAGAGATCTTCTTCCAAGTTTAAACGTGTTTGTGTCTTCTGTGGAAGCAGCCCTGGAAAGAAGCCTAGTTACCAACTTGCTGCTATTCAACTTGGAAATGAATTGGTATATATATATATATATATATATATATATATTCTATGTATAATTGCTTCTATGTCTCCATGTTTTTGGGAAACAGAGTGTTTTACTGATGGAGTTTCTGAGAATTTTGTGTCAAAAAATGGAAAATTGAGAGATAACCCATTAGGCTAATTAGCTAAAACCAGGTTTGAATTGCCTTTTTAGGCAATACCCATATTTCAAAAGCTATCCATTGGTTAAGTTTGTTGGATTTATCTTGTGGAACAGGAAAGCCGTAGTTTACAAGTGTAAGAAAAAGCCTCACCTCGTGAGCTAGCTTTTGAGATTGTCATAGTTACAGACCACTCAACTCTGACATGAAGTTGAATTGTCTTGCTATGTTAGAAACAAAGTAAATAATTTGAGTAACTCAACTTAAAATTTGATGGTTTTTTTGTTTTTTTTGTTTTTATGTTGTAAATGAACAATTGAAAGACATCCCATTAACATAATTGCTCATTTTTATCTCTATGCTTAACTTAATCCGAGTTTCCGGAGAGTCATAACACGCAAATGATGAAGCTAATTGTGTGTTTGAATTGCAGGTTGAGAGGAACATTGACCTTGTTTATGGAGGAGGAAGTATTGGTTTGATGGGTCTTGTTTCTCAAGCTGTTTATGATGGTGGTCGCCATGTCTTGGGGTGATTATTCCTCACTAATCTCATCTTAATTTCAAGATTACTTACTATATTCTTCTTGTTAATTTTGTTTCATTTTTTTTTTTTTTTTTTTTGTGATTTCAGAGTAATCCCCAAGACTCTTATGCCTCGAGAGGTAAGAATTAGTAATTAGCAACATCTTTTATATTTATAAAATATTTCTTAAAATAAAACACAATTTCGATTATAATAAATGAAATTTTGGAAATTCAGATAACTGGAGAGACTGTTGGAGAGGTGAGGACTGTATCAGGCATGCACCAAAGAAAAGCTGAAATGGCGCGCCAAGCTGATGCATTCATCGCGTTACCAGGTACTAATTTGTTTCGATTTTTTTTCTTTGAGCTTGACTAAATCGTATGGACTTATGTGTAGGATTTCATTAATTCATATTAGGTAATATATGTTCAGATCCAAATTATATGACATAAATATATACATCTTTTATATTCTATTCGATCTTAAATAATGATTTTATGTTTTTTTTTTCCGAAAAAATTAGGTGGATATGGCACATTGGAAGAACTCCTCGAAGTGATAACCTGGGCTCAGTTGGGAATTCATGATAAGCCGGTATGATAAATGTTGTATTTATTATGCAAATTTTATTATTATTGTTATTGAATTGATTATGTTTAAACAATAATGAACTTATATGTTTTATTTTGTATATTGTTTGGGTGATGTTTTGGGCAGGTGGGCTTGTTGAACGTGGATGGCTTCTACAACTCACTCCTATCATTCATAGACCAAGCAGTCGATGAAGGTTTCATCGACACTGCTTCTCGTCAGATTATCGTCTCTGCTCCAACTGCACACGAACTCATGCGTAAACTTGAGGTATATAACATTGCTCCATCCAAACTTCATTACAATAATTCGGCTAATTTGATAATTTGTGTTGAATGCATTACAACCGTTATTTATTTTTCTAAATGTATAGGAATACGTACCAAAACATTGTGGAGTAGCACCACAAGTAAGTTGGGAAATGGAGCAGCAGATAGGATACACCACAATGTCAGACGTTGCTCGTTGACTAGATACCTGATCTCTTCAAAATAACACAAATGCATAATATGGGCCCACTACTACCACCTAATCTAATTTACCTTCTTGATCTCTCCCCAAGCTTCCACGTATCCCCTACCAAACCATTATTTTACACACAGTAGTATTAAATGTGACATAGAAAAGAGAGAGACCATGCATAATTGCTTCATCCACAGTCCACTTTTACACCTCCACTGTGGATATCTTTCTTTTTTGCCCTTTTTAGCTCTGACCTTTGAAGAACTTTGTGTGAGTGAGTCATTGTTTTGTAGTTTTGTATGTCGGTGATTAATTTAATGTAATTATATTTGATGCTAATGTAATTGAATAGGGTTGTTGTTATCATTGTTCATGGTTCATTTGACATACATGATTGAGAGAGTTTGGTATCTTTGAACTTGAGCTTATATGAACATCTGGGTGTGGCCAATGGTGTTATGGCGTCCCCACGTTCTAGCTTCGAATCTCACCTGCAGTATGGTTACTTTTTAATAGGTGTTGACCAATAGGTCGTTCAGTTAATAGGTTATCAAATCAAAAACAAAAAATTTAGTTTCTACTAGCACACCCAGATGTTAAAAAGATTGGGGTGAGAGAGGCTCGAACTCTCGACCTCAGGATCACTCAATAGCTATGAGACCTACGCGCTAGCCAACTGCGCCACCACCCCTATGTTTTAGGATTAGCTATCTCTCTATTATGATGTGATGCAACTTTTGCAACTACTGCATTTTGTTGCTTTAAATGGAGATGATTGTTGGAATTTTTTTTTAAGTAAAATTTTTTAAACCAAATGATTTTTTAAAGTAAATTTTTTTAATACATTGCATTAAATTAAACTACTACAAAACAATAATAGAAAAACTCTTGAAACCGTCACCAAGGAGAATTAGTTTAGAATGATCGAGAGATATGAATTTGTAGTCTTTATTTTCATTAGTTAGTGGAGCAATGTGTGCTCATTTAGTTTCGTGATCTTGGTATTGTCGATAAATGCTAGAAGCTTCTTGAATTACTTCTCCTTATCACATTCTCCTCAATCTAAGATAGGTGACATGTGTCCTGAGTACTGGCCTGAGAATAGGTCCAAGAGGCATGGGCTTAGGGCACCACACCTCAAGGGCAACTATTCTAGAGAGCCAGACCCGTGCAAATACCATTCATCATTCTAGAGACGCTGAAAATGGCCCAATCTCTAGGATGATGGATGGTATTGGGCTGGCCTGGCTGTGCGGGCATGGCTCTTTAGAAAAATTGCCTCAAGGACCACCAAGTAGATGTGTCTATGCAAACCCATGTCGCACCTCAAGACATGTAAAATACAATCACAAACACTTTTTGTCCCTCATTTTTTAAGGGATAGAAATGTAAAAAAAAAACTCAAACAATGTCAAGAAAAGACCAGCAAACAAGGCTGACTAGAATTTTTGGAAAATATTTCATTGTATAGGATCACATCAGTCACTACTGCTCCTGCTCATATTCAATTCATATTTTATTTTTATGCTATATATAAAAAGGTATCATTTCGAGAAATAACGAAACTAAGTCCTACATTCTCTATTAATATTTGCCATTTTTTTAAGAACTAATAGTGAAAACCAAATTTATTTATTTCATTCTTCCTCCAACTTCTCTTTTCGCGTTTCTTCAATTTTCAACTGGTTTTATGACATACTTCAATAATTTTTCACATTACTAAATATCACTCTGTATAATTTTTTTTTTTAAACTGGTGATACCATTCATCACACCTCTACTAACTCAACTGGATATACATTAATATAAAAAAATAGTAACCCTAGCAATGCTTGAAAATTGAAAAACAGAAACCAAAGTTGTGAAGATAAAGAAGGATGACAATATTGAGTTAGGCCCAATGGGAGAAAAGCAGAGAAAGGACCAAGTAGGCAAGTACCAGTGTGGCAGCTTCTTAGTTGTTCTGTATTTTAAGTAAAAACCTATCTATTAAAGTCTAGGGACAGTTGTCCTCCACAGTACCACATCAGCATCTTGAGGTGGAACCATAGTGTACAAAATTGATAATGGAGGAGTGCTGTGTGGTCCTTAGAACTTTTTATTTTTGTCAGCATTAGTGTTGATAGGGATGAAGAGGTTAAGAAGAAGACGCATAGACACATGTGTAGGTCATGGTGACTCATGCATTATGCCAAGAAGTTGGAGGAAATTAAAATTTCAAAGCTACCTCATTTGTCAATATAGGCTTATCTAGGTTGAATTGAATAGATAATGAGATTTGAATTTTATTCGAATTGTCTATTTGGCCACTTTATGAGAATATTTGTCATTTTGTAGGATGTCACTTTGCCACGAAGAAATCCTAAATGTGTGGTAGCATATATACGAGAATTGAATGAGGTGTTGAAATATTTCAAGTGAAATTGCAAAAACATATACGGTAAATTAATGTCAACAATTCATTAGACTTGGTCGACTATGACTTGAAGTTGATAGTCCGCTCTAATGGTGTTTTCATAAGTTCAAGGGAAGAAGATAAGGTGATAAAGTCCAAAAGAGAGTGAGAAAGTGAAGAGGAGCCAAGTTTGTTAGCCACTTTTGGATCAAGTCTTTGTTTTTTTACAATTCTAATACTTAGGTGGTGTTTGTGGTTATGTTTTAAAAAAATTTGATAAAAAATGTAAAAAAAATCAAGACTTGATCCAAAAATGACCAGCAAACCTAGCTGGCTAGACTTACTTGTGAATGACATTATGAAAAATGGAAGAAAATGAAAAATGAGGAGAAATCTGTATTACTTGTGTGAACCCTGGATTGAATCCTTTCCCTTAGTACAACATATACCAAAGGAAATTTGGGGTATGCTTTTCACTACTTTAAAGTAGCTTTTGATTTCTTATTCCAATTGGTTAACTTCTTACTCTAATTTCAAAGTTTATTTTTTTTTTACTATTGATAGAAAACAAATACAACCTTAAAATTGAAAAGCGCAATAATAATTGTTATCATTAGAGAGTGAAATATACATAGACTCATGTATTAGGGTATTACTTATGTTGCCTATATACAAGCATTATCTTTGTTACCAATATATTACAGACAAATAAGAAATCCCAAACCCCACTTCTTCCTCATCCACATTGTTATTCTCTATAGCATATTGTGTTGTTGATGAGCTAACGGATGTACAAGATGTTATCAGCTTGAGAATTTTCAAATCATAAACATACACATTGTTTGATTTACTTATGAAGGGGTATCATATATTGCTTAAAGAAATTGATGGTTGTATATGCTAATTTGGTTTTCATTTTAAATCAATAGCCCACCAATTCGGCCACTGATTGACTCAGTACTACAAATTTGTCATTACGATCAAAATTGACTTTCATGTAATTATGGCAACATAAACCACAAAAATTTTCAAAACTAACTTTAATTTTGGGCTTTGGCAAAATTGTCGTGATATGTTTATGATTGTTTCAAAATTTGTGTAAGATGATATTACGAACATTTTTTCTCAAACAGATTCCCCGCTATTTAAAACTCATGATGACATAAGCTCAAAATTTTAGATTGATCTATTTTTTTTTTGGAAAGCGAGCTGGGTTTTTATAGGATCTCATAACCTATCAACAAGGTGCGACCTACAGGTCAACACCATAAGAAAGTAACCATGCCGCCGGCGGGTCTCGAACCTAGGACGTGAGGGATAAACCCACACAGCCCTAACCACTCGACCATAACACCATTGGCAGATTGATCTATTTTTATGCACACGTGTGAACTTTTTATTTTTTATTTTTGGTCAAACACGAAGATGTTTATTAAAGAAAGAAAATGAAACAAATTACAAAGAAAATCATTCCTATATCAAGGAATGCCAAGACACCATGAAGGTGTCAAAAACCAAATTCCTAAACAAATTACAAGTCGAACCCATCCTCCACAACAATTCCCTAATATCGATATAGATAGAGTGTTCTAATCTGTTGAGCCCTTCAAATACCCTCATATTTCTCTATTTCCACACACACCACATGAGTACGTGAGGAACCCTACCCCATAACCACTCCGTCCGCCGAGAAGGATTAACTTGGGACCACCAACTTAGCCAATAAAAAATGGAGCCTTGAAACATCAAACTCAAACCAAATTTTGACAAGAAACTGCTCCAAATGGATTTGGAGAATCTGCAGTGAAGCATCAAATGATCCAAAGTCTCGTTAATCTCATTGCAAAGCACACAAAGATTTTTTTTTTTTTTTTTTTTTTTTTGAAAGGCAAGCGTGCCGCCGGTAGGTATAGAACCCAAGACGTGGGGGCTAAACCACCACAGCCTTAACCATCCAACCAGGCTACCATTGGCTTTTTTTTTTTTTTTTTTTGAAAGGCAAGCAGGGTTTTTATAGGATCCCAGAACCCATAAAGATGCCGCAAGCTGGGTTTGAACCCATGACCTAGTGGTACCATCCGCCAAGCTCTAACCGTTGAGCTGTCATGCCATTGACATATTTTGTGTACTTGTTTCATATTTAACAAGCTAAGAGACCGAATGTCATTATTTTGAACCTTCAATAGAAAATTTTCAAGAATTTGCCATTGGCTGAATATATATAATTCTAATTGAAGGTGTTCTAGCTCTCAAATATAACTATTGATTATAATTTTTCCAAATTAGATTATAAAGGAACAGTTGTGCTAGATTTGACAGATTTTGGCAGGGCTGAATATATTTGAGAAATATAAATATTTGGCATTAATTACCCATTATATCTATTTTCCAATTTAGATAGGTGTTTTACTATTCATTATTCACTGGGACAAAGTCAAATCATAAACATTGGAGATAAAAAAATGGTTAAGATTAAAAGTTGGTAAATGTATTGAATTTGAGGGTTGAGATTCATTTTGTATGATGACATATTGGTAAATATAAAACATGTAAAATGGCAAAAATAATGAAAAACTTTTGAAAAAAGTTGGTGGAATGTACATGTGGCGGAGAGAGAAAATATTGTGTTTTCCTTTTAGCAAAATGAAAATTATCATAACTATATACATCATTGTCGGATTTTGGAAAACTTAGTATCATTGAAATGTATTTTTAAAGATTTTCCAACAAAATCAATAATCAATACAAGCGCTAATTTTTTTAAAATATATATTTTATAATTAGAAAACATATAATATATTTCACGTCTTTAATATTTTTCAAAGCAATGAGATGGGCCGATCATACCAGAAAAAAATGAGTCGGGCATCTTAATGACATTTAAACAAAAACCATAAACTTCATGTTTTTGGCGAATTCAAAGATTGTGGGAGAATTCATTCTCGACGTTTAAATTTTTCCCCCAAGTATTCAAATTTAAATGAGTTTAACCCTAAAAAATTATAATATACATTTTTACATTAGAATAGACTTACACTTTAATGCTGATTGAGAGCGAAAATGAGGATAGTGACGAAGGTGTCCAATACAAAATATTTGGCAAAAATAAAATTATGTGAAGTGCCAATGGCACGGGCCATACTCTAGTATATATATATTTTTTACAAAACCTATTCTAACATTATTTTTTTCATTATTCAGGCCTGAAGATCTGAAACAAAGAATTAGAACCATAAATTATAAGTATCTGATTTATAATTTTATTAAATTCGTGAACGTTATATATTTTGGTCTCATTATCGGACCTGAAAATCCCTATGGCAACCGTCAGAACCTAAGTTTCAGTGCTTGAAAGTTTAATTTGAATGTCCGATATTCTATAAAATCAAACTTGAAGTTTGAATGAAATTGTGTCTGAAACACGTGTAGATTTTATAGCCATGGTCAACATAGTTGTTTACGTGAGTTATAAAATGCCCTAAAGCGCATATTAAATATTATAATCAATTTCATGTTTTTTTTTATAAAAAATAAATAGTTTTTATTAATTGATTGTTATTTTTCAAAATGGTATTACCTGAAGTTGATGTCAATATTATACTAAAAAGATAGGGGAATTCTAATTGGCGAGGAAACCAGCGAGGAAAGCGCGAGGGAGGGGGTGGAACCCTCCATCCCCTTCGAGATGCACGACTGCACACATCTCGAGGGGGATGGAGGGTTCCACCCCCTCCCTCCCGCGTTTCCTCGCTGGTTTCCTCGTCAGTTAGACAATCTCAAAAAGATATGATCGGCTCTTGAAGAGTTAAAATTGTATCACTTGGTGTACAAAATTACATACATCTGTCCTGAAGACATTTATTATGTTTATTTTTTATTTTAACTAATTGAAAAGGTTTTAGTATTCTTGCTAGATTTATATTATGACATAAATACAATTGAAATTACTTATTATTTATTAAGAATTGTTTTAGAATGTTTAGTTGCAGTTGATGAAATACACTTTAGGTAAAATCTCAAATTTAGTCCAAAAGATCAAATTGTTAGCTTCTCTATGCAATTAATATTGCATTCGATGTAATTTCAGTCACTCACTCTACTTTACAACGACATCTTATATGATTTAAAGGATTGGACTCTCTTTCCTTCTATCAAGTTTTTTTCACTGGATCTTCTTGACAAGGTTTTAATGAGGCAATTGACTTACTATGTGGACATCAAAGGAGAGTGTTATGAATATTGCTAAGTATGCAAATACTCACATTAGAGAGTAAGATGTACATGTACTCATGTATTAGGGTTTTACTTGTGCTACCTATATAAATGCATTATCTTTGTCACCAATATATTACAGATCAATAAGAAATCCTCATTCTTCTTCCTCCACATTGTTATTCTCTATAGCATATTGTGTGTTGTGTTGTTGCCGAGCTAACAAATATACAACAATAAACCTTTATTTTTTCTTTTTTCTTCCAAGCTATTTGGAATCATCTAGCTAGTCCTATGGATGTGCCAAGCATATCACGGATAGTTGGGAACACACTTCACCTTGACTAAAGCGAAAACACTAATCTAAAAAAGCAAAAAATGTGGTCGGCGCTTTTTTTGTTGAAGCGTGAAGCCATGGCTTTGATTATTGTGACTTATAATGTTTAGCTTTAGGGGGGAAAAACAACCCTACATTACTACTCTTGAGGCTTTTTCCAATAATACCTAAACCATAAATTGACTACTAAGTCTGAAGTTGTGGTGGCAACAAACCACAAAAAAAAAATGACTCACTTCTTTCTTCTTCCACAGATGCATGAATGAAGGAACCCAAAGAAAGTGAACCTGTCTCTGTCTCTGTCTCTGTCTCTGTCTCTCCCTCTCTTTGTTGCAATGTTTTGATGTCCCACTACTTCACAGGATTCCTTCTTACCTTCCCACCTCAAAAAGCAGAAAAGTCGATTTCTTTCTTGTTTTCTTAACAAGAAAATTAACACCTATAACCAACCATTTGCTTAATTTAAGCAATGACAAATAACAATCGACCAACATTTTTGCTTATGTGATCATCCACTTTCGTCTCAATACGAAGTTTGAAAAAAAAACTTTGTACCTTTCAACCTCAATTGCCTAAAATTTTGGAATTCAAGATCGGCGGAGAGGAAAGAATGTTAGGTGGTGAAAGAGTTTCAAGAATTCTTCCTTGTGTTAGGCTTCATAGATTTTTATCACATTAAAGCCTATGATGTTAACAGCAAAAGACTTTGGTCACTTGATTGAATTTGTTCCAATCAAATTCAGTTTTTTTTTATCTTGATAACAAAGTTTTTCTAACACGAGAAAGTTTTATTCGAACTGGATACTTGATAAGTTTTAATGCTTTTCTAAGGTTTCAGACTTACCTGTTACATCAGATACAGGCAGCTCTAAGAGAAGCAGGAAGCTAGAGCTAATCTTGTTGTAAAACAGTAAAATTATAGTTTAAATAGTTCCCTGATGCAGATGAAAACTCAGCCAGAGTTATTTACACAATCTTTTATGGCGACCAGTTGGGCCTCTTTCTTGTCAATCAAAGCTGAAAGCCTTGACACTCTCTGTCATGAGCTTTCGAACTTCAGCCTCCAACATATTTTCTCCCTGCAAGAGGGCAGCCATGGCAATTGACTTGCATCTATACGCCCATTGAAGACTGATGCCTCTTCTGCCAAGCGCATTCAGAGGATGTCACTCACCTCTTCTTTCGCTGTCTTGTTACTAAAAGATTTTTGGCACCTTTCACCCCTTCTTATCGATTGGCTTAAAGCTAATTTCAATCCATCCTCCACCTCCACTTTGTTCGCCTTTATGTGGGATACGACCATGACCCACCCTAAATATGAACAAAGATGAAATCTTGTCTCAATTCACGGTTGTTCTACAAACAATTTGGAATATGGGAAACAACCGTACTTTTAGGAATGCCAAATCCTCCTCTCACGTGCTCACCAACAGTTTCAATCGCACTTGATCCTCCTAGCACAAACAGTGGTTCACTAACCCAAATCAACTTTCGATGCCCGAACGCCATAACCTTAGAGACACTATTTTGGGGACAACTTCCCTTCATCAAATTCTTATAAATGCTAATTTCGCGGCACCACCAAGTCCTATCATAGGTCAATCAGGTCCCACCTCCATTCCTAACACTTCTTCGGCTTCCCGAACACGGACGAATATTATTCAAGCACAAATCAATTTTTTTGAAAATCACAACCTCAACTCTCGCTCTCCTAGAATCCAGCACCTCCTTACCCATTTAGACTCGAAATGCATTACTGTCACTTATGACGCGAGCTTCTACGCTTCTTCTCAGCAAGGGGTGGTATGAATATATGTTGTGGACCTTAATGGGAAGATCTTGGCACAAGCGGCAAACCCGATTTATGGGAAGGTCCTGAACAGTACAATGGCAGAATGTCAGGCAACGGAAACAACTCTTCTTTTGATCCAGGCCCAACACTAGCCCTCGGGTCTTCTTCTAGGAGACTATGAGAATCTACATGATATTTTGCTAGAAAAACACAACCAAACGAACACAACAAAGTACTAGATGTGGCATCCCTTTATTTTGAATATTCAGAAACTTTTAGATCACCACAAACATTGGTTTTATAACTTTATTTTCATGAATCTCAATATTGAGGCCCATACTCTAGCTAGTAATGTTGAACATCACCTATGTAATCGTATTATTTAATATTTATAGTCAGAGACCCCTAACAAAAAAAACGAGAGATTAAAATCATATATTTAACCAGATTTTGACAATCTCAATAATCTGATAGTTCGTGTAGGGTACATTACAACCGTTAAACATTTCAGAATATATATGAATGCATGTCGAAACAATGTGAAGTAGCAGATAGGATACACCACAATGTCAAACAGACTACATTACTGATCTCTTCAAAATACATGCATAATTTAGGTCCACTACTACCACCTAATTACATTCTTGATCTCTCCCCAAGCTTCCACGTAACCCCTACCAAACCATTATTTTGCACACAGTAGTATTGAATGTGACGTAGAAAAAAGAGAGAGACCATGCATAATTGCCTCATCCACGGTCCACTTTCACACCTCCACCGCGGATATCTTTCTTTTTCCCCATTTTAGCCCTGACTTTTGAAGAACTTTGTTTTAGCAGTCGGTCTAAAGAGCCGGACCATGCGTATCAGGCCTGTGCCAGGGAACTTTAATACCTTTCATCATCTTAGAGATTCTCATAATTTAGTAATCGAACACAAACACATACATAGAGCCTCCTTGACGCTAGGGGTCTGGCTTTCTAGAATTTTTGTTGTTTTAGTGAAGAATAAGTCTAGCCAGTAATGTTTGTTGGTTATTTTTGAGCGAGATTTTGGCTTTTTTACATTTTTTATTTTTTCTCTTTAAAACACAATCACAAATACCACCTATAGAAAAAGTAGAATTGTAAAAAAACCAAGATTTAGACTTAAAAATGGTGAGGAAACCAGCGAGGGAGGGATCTGTTTTCCTCGCTGATTTCCTCAACAATTAGAATTTCTGAAACCTAATTGGTTAGAATTGTTGTTTGAGTGAGTGAATCATTGTTTGGTAGTTTGATATGTAGTTTTGCAAAAAATCTAACTGTCGAGGGAAATGGCGAGGAAAACAGCGAGGGAGGGGGGTCCATCCTCCTCGAAATGTGTGTCCACCCCCTTGAAATGCATGCATTAACTTTTTTTGCGTGCATCCCGAGGGTGATGGACGCCCCCTCCTCGCCATTTCCCTAGACGGGTTCGTAGTTTTGTAAGTCGGTGATTAATTTACTGTGATTATTATAATATATATTAATCTTTCTTTATATCTGATGCTAATGTAATTGAATGGGGTTGTTGATATCATTGTTCAATTGTTGTTCATTGTTCATGGTTCATTTGACATACATGATTGAGAGAGTTTGGCATCTTTGAACTTGAACTTATGAACAACTGGTGCTTCTACATGTTAGTAGAGTGGGGGTTGTCACAATCATTTGATGATTATTTGTAAACAGATCTTAATCTTGCTACATGACTATGTAAGCTAGTGTATGAATTTCAAATGTAGGCATGGAAAGTCTGACTCTAATCTAATAAAACCTTATTATTCTGGCAAACCCTTGTAAGTGTAAATTTAAGTGGATGATGGTTCCTTGGAACGAACACATGACCTTCCGTCTGAAGCTCTCCGAACTGAGAACGCCTACGCGCTAGCCAACTACGCCGCCACCCGAATATAACCCTTTTTAATCTTAGCTATCTGTTTGCTATGATGCTATCCAACTTTGCAATCACTGCATTTTGTGGCTTTCAATGGAGACTATTCAACAGATACATTAATTTGATGAACTCCTCTATCTCTCCAGTATTTAAGGGTCTTCGAAAGGAAAAATTTCAAGAATCGTCATTAAACAAAAAATTGCTAACTCTCTAATATTTTTTGTTGTTAATAATAAACAATATTGGAAACAGATCCTTCAGAGGTTGGTTGCTATACCAAGAATCATGCCAGAAAAAGATGAAATCGTCATTGCCACATCGAAGAGATGTGTGGGGGTAGCAAACACTTGCACACCGAGATATGGACTTCCACAAAGAACATCCGTAGGGAGAGTACTTAGTTCTTTTATCTCAATCTCATCTATTTCGTCCATATTTATCAATGATGAGCGATTTTCATAAATTGTTATCTTATTCTGCAAATCGCCAAAGCCACTTGGAAAGTAAAGCAAAATTGAAAGTGATTTCTTGGCGAATGCTCAATCCACCTTGAGATTTGGGACAACAAATTTTTTCCCAACCCACTAAATGCATATTTTTAGAGATTTGAGTGGAACCCCAAAATAAGTCGCGCATGATCTGTTCCATCTTGGCTGCTATTGAAAAAGAGCCTTGAAAAAAGACATAATGAACACAGGGATAAAAAGCTAAAGTGGATTGGACAAGAGCTAATCAGCCTGCTTTTGAGAGGAATTTACACTTCCAAGACGCTAGTCTCGATTCCATCATTTCGATCAACTCATCCCACACAGCTTTACTTTTAAAATTAGCACACAAAGGCATACCTAAGTACTTAACTAGAAACTGACCCGCTGCACAACCAAATAAATCCACCAACTGCTGCAGAAGAGAGACTTCTCTAATAGACAACACCACTGATTTGTGAAAGTTGATTTTCAGACTTAACATAATTCTTTTTAGAGCAAGAACCTGAGCAACAGAGGCATCACAAAAGAGAATTGTATCATCCTCATACTGAAGAGGAGGACTATTCTATGTGATAGAGAACCCTTTCATTAGGCCAGTATATATTAGGGGTGGGCATTTAGGACCGAAAGCCCGGACCGAACCGACAACCAGACCGATTGGGTCGGTTTTTATTAATTAAAAATGTTTCGATTGTAAAAGTCGGTCCGACCCGAAGTTTCTGGTCCGAACTTCAGTTTCCATTTCTGAAGCCCGTCGAGTAACCGGCCCAGGTTAAACCCATCTTGCTTTTTAAACCCCATATGAAGGCATATGAAGGCTCCCTCTCTCAGCGAAGGCGTACTCCCAGCCCTACTCTCAGCAAAGGCGGAGGCCGAGCTGCCTCCCTCTCTCAGCGAAGGCGGAGATCGATCGCCTCCCTCTCTCAGCGAAGGCGGAGGCCTACTCCCAACCCTACTCTCAGCGAAGGCGGATATCGACCGCCTCCCTCTCTCAGCGAAGGCCTACTCCCAACCCTACTCTCAGCAAAGGCGGAGGCCGAGCCGCCTCCCTCTCCCCTCCCTTCCCCGCCTTTCCTTAGATCAGATCTCAGATCTTGATCCACCTTACAGACGATGAATGAATGAAGTATTTTTTAATTTTGTTGTATGGTTACAGACGATGAATCTGATTTTGTAATTTGTTGTATGATTTTTTTTGTGATTTTTGATATAATTTTTGTACGTATGATAATGAAGTATTTTTTTTTACTGTAGAAGTATTTTTTTGCTCTTAGGACCGAGAACAGCCCGAAATCGGCCCGTAAATCGGTTAATCGGGATCTCAATTACCCAGTCAACTCGGTCTGATTTCGAGTCTCATAAATACGGACTAAATTTCTCGGGCCGACTTTCGATTTTTAGCTTTTGGACCAGTTACTCGTACTTGCCCAACCCTAGTATATATATATATATATATATATATATATATATATATATATATATATATGTATTATCCCTTAACCCTTCCTACTTCAGATGCTGCCGGTTGGATTTTATCATATGATTTAATGATATTGCTAAATCATTGAGCCATCACATGTTTGAAAATTTTATTAATAGAAAAAACAGTAGATACCATAAATGTAGTGGAGTATTGAATTTGGCAATAGGAATGGCAGTGGGTGGCGACAAGGGAGAAAAGCAAAGGATGGGCTAAGTACCAGTTTAACACCTTCTCAGCTGTTCTGTACTTCAAGTAACCTATCTAATAAATTTTAGGTTGACAACAAAAGAAAAAAAAAATGTTTAGGGACAGTTGTCTTCCACAGTACCACATCAGCATCTTGAGGTGGTAACAAAGTGTACAAAATTGATGATGGTGGGGTACTGTATGGTTCTCAAAACTTTTTAGAGCAAGTCTAGGGGGGGCGGCCCTCCCTCGCTCCATAGAATCAGGGAACTTTTTATTATTGTCAGCATTAGTGTTGATAGGGATGAGGAGGTTACGAAGAAGACACATATACACATGTGTGCTTTGTGGTCATGGTGACTCATGCATTTTGCCAAGAAGTTGGATGAAATGAATGGAAACCTAATATCACCAAGCAATGGAAAAGACCCTTTGAATACCACCAAAATGTAGGAAAGTTTCATGAAATAGGGAAGATGGTGAGATAAACCCTAGCAACCCCATTTTATCAATGAGATTTGAATTTTATTCGAATTGTCTATTTGGTCACCTTAAGAAAACTGTTTGTCATTTTTTATGATGTCACTTTGTCCGTCCGCGAAAAAATCCTGAATGAGTGGTGGTAAATGAGAGTTGAATGAGGTGCTAAAATATTTCAAGTGAACTAACAAAAACATATTCGATAAATTAATGTTATGAATATTAGAAAAGTTCGATAATAACTGTTATAAATATTGCTAAGTATATGGATACTCACGATATACATAACTTCATGTATTAGGGTTTTACTTGTGTTGCCTATATAAAGACATTATCTTTGTCACTAATATAATATAGATCAATAAGAAACCATATTTATTCCTCGTCCACATTGTTATTCTCTATAGCATATTGTGTATCACAGTATTGTATTGTATTGTTGTTGAGCTAATGGATGTACAACATGTTATTAGCTCGAGAATGTTCAATTCACAAACATATACATTGTTTGATTTACTTGGGAAGGGATATCATATATTGTTTATAAAAATTGATGGTTATATGTATTAATTTGGTTTTCAATTTTAATAAATTGGGTCATTGATTGATTCAGTACTACAAACTTGTCATTATGAATAAATTGGAGTTAATATTCTAACTCACAGTATTTACTAGGTTCAAAAATGGACTTTCATATAATTATGACAACTTAGAACACAAAATTTCTCAAAACTAACTATAGTTTTGGGCTTTGGCAAAATTGTCATGATATGTTTATTTGTTCTAAATTTTGTTTAAGATGATTTTATAAACATTTATCTCAAAGATATTTCTCATTATTTCAAACTCATGATGACATAAGCTCAAAAATTTAGATTGATCTATTTTATGCACACATGTGAATCTTTATCACAGTATATTTTGTGCACTTGTTTCATATTTAACAAGCTAAGAGACAAATGTCATTGTTTTGAATCTTAGACAATTTTCAAGAATTTGCCATTGGCTGAACACATAATTTTGATTCAAGATGTTCTAGATCCCAAATATAACTATTGATTATACTTTTGTCAAATTTGGATTATAAATGAATAGTTGTATTAGGTTCGATAGATTTTGGCAGAGCTGAATATATTTGTGAAATATAAGTATATGATATCTTTGGTATGAATTACACATTATATTTTTTTCACAAAACCCAAATTTTTTATATTATTGAACCTGGACATTCACATTATTTTGATTATGAGATTTGTATTTATCAAATTTTCGTTTATAATTTATTTTTTTCATTATTCAGGCTAGAAGATCTGAAACAAAGAATTAAAACCCAAAGTTATAATCGAAAGGGCTTTGAGTATTCTTGCTAGAATTATATTATGACATAAATACAATTGAAATTACTTATTATTTGTTAAGAAATGCTTTAGAATGTTTCGTGGCTGTTGATGAAATACATTTTACGTAAAATCTCAACTTTGGTCCAAAAGATCAAATGGTTAGCTTCTCTATGCAATTAATATTGCATTCAACGTAATTTCTGTCACTCTACTTTACAACATCTTATATGATTTAACACATTGGATTCCCTTTCCTTCGATCAAGTTTTTTCATTGAATTTTCTTGACAAGGTTTTAACGATGCAATTAACTTATTATGTGGACATCCAAAGGAAAGTATTATGAATATTGCTAAATATGTGGATGCCCACATTAGAGAGTAAGATGTACACGGGATTCATGTATTAGGGTTTTATTTGTGATACCTGTATAAATGCATCAACTTTGTCACCAATATATTACAGATCAATAAGAAATCCTCATTCTTCTTACTTTGCATTGTTATTCTTGCTAAGCTAAGGGATATACAACAATAAACCTTTTTTTTTACTTCCTTCTTTTAATATTTTTTTTCAAGCTATTGGAAGCATCTAGCTAGTTCTATAGATGTGCTAAGTATATCACTGATATTGGGGGGAAGAAACTGTTTGTCTAGGCACTATTCCTTTGCACCAAAATTGGGTTATTCCAAATGGTGTGACTCAGAGTAGTCAAAGCCACCACTTGAAAAGCTAAGCGAAGTCACGACAACACACATCACCCTGATTAAAGCGAGAATATGCTACTCTGAAGCGACGTAGAGTGACCGCACTTTTTTTTTTTTGTTGAATGGCTTTGATTATTGTGACTTATCCTGTTTAGCTTTAGGGAGGAAAAACAACCCTAGGCTTGAGGCTTTTTCCAATAATACCTAAACCATAACTTGACTACTCCTTGGTCTGAACTTGTGGCGCCAACAAACCACCAAAAATAAATGACTCACTTCTTTCTTCTTCCACACATGCATGAATGAACCCAAAGAAAGTCAGCTTGTCTCTGTCTCTGTCTCTCCCTCTCTTTGTTGCAATGTTTTGGTGTCCCACTACTTCACAAGATTCCCCCTTACCTTCCCACCTCAAAAAGTAGAAAAGTTGATTTCTTCCTTGCTTCCTTAACAAGAAAATTAACACCTATAACCAACCATTTGCTTAGTTTAAGCAGTGACAAAATAATAATCGACCAACATTTTTGCTTATGTGATCATCCACTAAGTTTTAAAAAAACTCTGTACCTTTCAACCTCAATTGCCTAAAATTTTGGACTTCAAGATTGGTGGAGAGGAAAGAATGTTGGGTGGTGAAAGAGTTTCAAGAATTCTTCCTTGTGTTGGGCTTCATAGATTTTTATATCACATTAAACCTATGATGTTAACAGCAAAAGACTTCGGTCACTTGATTGAATTTGTTCCAATCAAATTCAGTTTTTGACTTTACAGTCAAATTAAGTTTTTTGATAACAAAGTTTTTCTAACACGAAAAAGTTTTATTCGAATTGGATACTTGATAAGTTTTATTGTTTTAATGCTTTTCCAAGGATTCAGACTGACCTGTTACATCGGATACAAGCAGCTCCTATTAGTCGTTAGTATGACTCTCTAATTTTGAATGCTTATGGATAAAATTTTGGTATGATAAAATCATGACTATTGAGTGAACGACTAATGGTTCGATTCGAGTGGTCAACACGACTCTCCAACAGCGCAAAGACTGAAAAAAATTCTCAACACAAATGTTGGTATTGCTCAGCATTGGTGCTAGTATTGCTAAGCATTGGTGCTGATATATATATCTGTTTTTGAGGATGATCCTACTACTGTTGAGGATCATAAACACCACTAAGTTGTTGTTGTTGTTGTTGATTGAGATAGACTATTATTGTTGTCCTCCCTTCCCCACTTCTTGCGTCTACGGTAAAAGTGCGTAGTCGTCGGAGGCGGAAAAAAGCTTGAATCCTCGGAGTCTTAGATCACCAAAGAAAATTGCTCTAATACCATATAAGAAAATAATTAGAGAATTGTTTTATTGTTGTTTTTATTCCTTGATAAGTTAACTTCTACCTAACCTTATGAAAACATGAAACTTCAAACTTCTTTAACTATTCTTATTTTGACTTTCCTATTATAATTTTTTTGTTCTGACTTTACTTCTTTAATTATTCTGACTTTCTTATTCTTATATTTTTCTTCTTGTAGATGTGAATCAATCTTGGACTTGGACTTGAATTTGGCTATATAACAATTTCAAGTAAAATAAAGTCCTTCATAGTATTCATGACAATTACGAAACAAATTTTTGTAGAGAGGGGCTAGGAATCAGGTTTTGCAACCATAATGACGTGGCATCATTATATAAGGTTTTTTTTACAACATCAAGATATACAAACACTTCGGAGATTTTATCATTCTTTCAAGATTATGTCACATTACTCTAGTTGCAAAAACCTGATTTTCGAGTATTTTTGAATTTTGTATAGTGTAGGTAATGAACCCCTAGTTCAGCTTAACATGTTTATTCTCATAAGCCCAAAGTTTGTCATTCCCTTGTTATTCTTTTTTTTTTTTTGAAAGGCAAGCGTGCCGCCGGTGGGTATAGAACCCAAGACGTGGGGGTTAAACCACCACAGCCTTAACCATCCAACCAGGCTACCATTGGCTCCCTTGTTATTCTTACAGAAGGGAAGGACATAATGATTCAACTAGGTGGGGGTAAAGTCATACAACCCAGATAGATTTCTCTGCCAAAGCAGTTACCTGGAAGCTTCCAACACTACTGTGATAAGAGCCAAACGATGGGAAGGGCTATAGTCAGATAAAGATGATTCCTGATAAAATATAATGGATTTTCTACAACTCAGAATCAGATATCCTTCTTATACCTAAAGGTGAAATTTTTTGCTTTCATGCATGGCTGTGGTTAACAAAGTATCTACAAGACAGCAAGATTATTTCTCATAATTCAACCCTTGGGCTGTGTTTGGTTACTTTGGTTAAAGCTCAAAAAGGGAAAGAAGAGAAGTGAAAGGGTGTGAGAAGTGAGAATTTCAGGTTTACCTTTGATGGATAGTAATATTCAAGCTGGTTGATCAAGGAATTGAGAGGAGAGGTGGAAAAAAAAGGCTCAATAAATTAGAATAGATTAAAATCAGTATTGAATTTTTAAGCATTATTCCTGGCTTAATGATCATCATTCCCTTATTTTCCCACTGAAATGAATCAAATTGCCACACCCCCCATACTGATTGTTGTTCCCTTATTATTACTTGTGTCATCCTAAATTGACATGTTTGTATTCAAGCATCATTCCTGGCTTAAGCATTGTAAGTTGACAATAATCCCAAGAAGATAATGAACATCTATATCATTAAGACAACAAATAGAAAGAAAATGAAGATGCTCCAAATGCCAGAGCAATGCAAGAATCTTCTCTACCTAATCTTGAGAATTGCTGTTTCAGCCTCTTATTTGACACATTTTTGCCCGTAATCGATACGCTTTTAGAGTAAATGATTCTCTCGCTCTCCTTCGAGACACTTACTCCATAACTCAGATCGATAATTTAATGTTTAATAACTAGAATACCATCAAGCAGACGAACAGTATTAATTGATTAAGATATTGTTGATCACACCGATGGAATGCATACAAACAAAGACTCCAGTCCTCCACCAAGAAAGATAATTTTATTGAGAGAGGGAGAGGAAAATCAATAAACCCAACAAACCTAAAACCTCCAATAAGCTTAATCTTAACCATATATACAGTAAACCACCCTTGATCTGGACCACCTATCTTAACCAGAGTCTGAATCACCGTGGCGATCTATTTTTTAGTCAATATCCAACC
Organism: Berberis vulgaris; assembly: GCA_963556465.1. Lineage (NCBI taxonomy): Eukaryota > Viridiplantae > Streptophyta > Magnoliopsida > Ranunculales > Berberidaceae > Berberis > Berberis vulgaris. Next base: position 5,450,622 of record OY747137.1, read on the forward strand.
CCAACATATAAATTGATGTAATCTTGGCGACATTGAATATGTTGTGATCATTCTTAACCAAATCCATAAAGCTATTCTCATTAAATATAAACTTCTCTAATCCCATTAAAGAGCCCAATCGAGATTTTCTTCTTATTTGGTTTTCACCTCAGACACCTACACCAAGTTTGCCAAAGATTTGACCATATCTGAACCAAACACAGTCCCAGAGCTCCATAGAACCTCCACACAATTTGACCTTCAGAAGTTGAGCAGTCTGACAACTTTTTTGTTTTTGTTTTTGTTTTTGTTTTTGTTTTTGTTTTTGTTTTTGTTTTTGTTTTGTTTATGTGTGTAGGTGGGGGTTGAAGAGAGAGAGTTTCAAATTTCACTGAAAGGCAAAGGCAAAAACCATTACAAAGGCCAAAACCGCCCAACGCGGAATCAATAACAAGGCATGATTGGACCCTCATGACATGCACCCACATGAGAGAGACAATACCCCTTAAAAGGCAGGAAGAACAAGTACCATAGGAAACCAAAGATCCATAACAATTTGGTCTCTAAACCACTCCTCCCTTATCATTGGCATAGGCTTGGCATTTCCTTCCAAGAAGCATCTCCTCCATGGTCCGAGGCATTTCCAGTCCACCCTCACAAGCATGAATGAAATGGTGCCACATGGAACTAGTAACATCACAATGAATCAATAGATGATCCCTGGGGCACTCCATCTCCATACCCCTTCTAGCTAGCGCATCCTGATTGGTAGGACAACTCCATAGGAGCTCTTCAACAAAGGAGGCACATTCCTCCACACCACTGATAAAAGGAAGTCTCGTCTAACCCCCTGAGCGGTAATATGATGTGTTTAACTGCTTCAAACAACTGGCCTCTTTATTACCCGCCTATAAATTACCGAAAGTATTCTCATGCCACAAGAAAGTTCATCACCCCCTCTCCCCTCCTCCCTGTCACCCTCCTCCCTGGTGTAAACATCCTAAGGTTACCTAGGACAAAATACCCTTTTGGGTGTTTTCCAAGTTAGGTGGCCAACAAAAATACCCATGTAACTGGGTTAATAACGGTCACATAGTTTTTTCCAACAAAATCTGTAGGGTTAGTCATAGGGTTTGAACTTTGGGGGTGATCTAGGGGTGGCAGTAAGTGACACGACAAGCTTCCCTAACGACGGTAAGTGACCCGACAAGATTACCCAACACGACATGGTCTGCTAGTTAGTAGATTCAGGTTTGGGAAAATACGACACAATTGTTAATCATGTCGTGTTGACCCAATGCATGAAGTTAGCGAGTCGTGTTTGGTTTGGGGGCTAAACACATGACCCCTACTCAACTAATTGTGTCAGCCATGTATTTTATAGGTTTTAATTTTATACAAGTCTAAATGAGTTATACATGTCAGACGTGTCAAATGAGTGATGACCTGATTAGCTAACCATGTCCAAATGGGTCATGTCAGGTTGACCCTCCTCAGGGCGAGTCATGTTTGAGTTTGGAAATTTGACGCTGAATTGTAAAGTGACATGAGACGATTATGAAACGACAAAGATCCATTGCCAACCCTAGGTTGATCCTGACTACATTGATGAACCTCCTCAAATCACTCATTTTATTGATTTTATAATGGTCAGATAGTTTCTTCAACAAAATTTGCACCTTTAGTCAGGGTTAAACCTTCGAAACCCTAGAACCTTCCTCACGATCCTGACCACATTGACGACCATCCTCCTCAAGGAGGACCAAAACCCTCACTTCCTCCTCTTTTTGACACAATCATACCTAGACTACACATCTAAACTTTAAGCACTCACTTCAAAAATGTTGATCTCATCTTTTACATATGCCTCACTTACCCAAAAGCCAACCCAGTAACACCCCATTATCTCCACCGCTATATTTTTTTTACTACACCTTAAAATTGAAATACCCTACCCTAGTTCAAGATTTTTAAACGCGAGCGAGGTATTTTAGTAGAAAAACACGAAGGCGTAACTCTTAATGCGTGAGGCATACGTGCGAAACTATAAACTATAATATTAATAAAACTAGCAATAAAAATAGTACAAAATAAAAAATAAAGTATATAAATTTTTTAAAAAACAAGTAAATAACAATATTTATTTGGGATCTCAATTTTCTTTAAGGGCATTACTTTAAAACAGTTTGAAACACCCCTTACTACATTAGGGCGTTGAACACCAAACACACAAACACAGTAGCAGCGCACACACAACAACAAAATCACAGCAGCCATCAGCAACAACCAGGTCAGTGTTGTGTCTGGTATACTTAAACCAGGTAAGGTCCTCTTCTGGGCCTGATCTTCATCTTCTTCCTTCTTATTCATCAGATCTCCTTTTTCTTCGCAAGGGTCTCCATCGCAAATGATTTACAACTTCTGAAAAACACCCAAAAGTAAACATTTCAAGGCATCAAAACGCAAGGTTTACTTTAAAGTTTTTTATGTTGGTTACGTTTCGCCTTGAGGCGTACGCCTCTAACTTTTTTAAAACACTGCCCTAGTTCCCACATCTGAACTCACAGGAGCAAAAATATTTGTACTATGGGTTGCACACCTCTTCTGCTCATCTTTGCTGACATCAGCCTCCACGACAACCCTTCTTTAACCTCCAACCATCTTTCGAGATAAAAGTCTACACATTAGCTACTAAACTCATGCAAGTTGACTCAATCCATATTTGACTGGCATTCTGCAGATGGCACTTGCAAACAGTCCCTTCCATTACCACAATTATATATAGAAGATATATTTATAACATACATTTCCTGAACCATATAAATAGTTGATTTAGGAATGAGAGAATTCAATTGAAACAAGAGAGGAATTCCTTGAAACAGCCAAGGTATTGGAAACTTGGGATGATCCTTTAGAAAACAGAATACAAGTATACAAACAAGAAGTACAGGAAAGCATCGCCTCAATTACCAACCAAATCATGCAAGGTATAAGTCTCAAAGAGGGTAAGAGGGGCACATTGATTTCTTGTCTCATCACATTGTATGGAGGACACCACATCACATTTGCTATTGCATTGCCCTCTTGCCTTATCTCTGTATAACTACTTTGTGACAAAGTTTGGTATGGTCATGAAAGGAATGCCCTCATCTCACTAGTGCCAGGAGGCTTGTGTGGAAAGTTTGATCCTAGTATAACATAGAGTATCGGCAAGGAAGTTATTGAGGGTTCTGATTCAAAGTTTTTGGCGCTAATTGCAACACTTTGCTTTTCACTTACTAGTTACCACTATGTTTTTGGGTTTATGGATGAAAGATTAGTTGACCTTTTCAAAAAACAAGAGCAATAACAGGCAGGACAATAGGGAATTGTGCCTTGACAAAGGATGTATAAATATAAAAAAATTAGCATTAAAAATAAATGTTTCAGCTTAGAATCAAAGAAATATATATTATCATTAACAACAAGAAATAAGCAGAATGAACTTGACGCACCTTTCCAAATGCATCTCCTTTGTTGATTCTTTTCTGAAGACAAAAGCAATTCTCTCACACTGACGAGACTATTGACATATGCCCTTAAAGTCTGAAAATCCTGCTTCACATAACAAAGCTCGTGTTTGTTTTCTGCAGCTCCTTGCCTCTGTCTAGATGATTCCTGCACCATGTCTTCTGCCACCTTTCATTCAGAATACAGGTTGTACCCAATGCAAAACTTTCCATTTCCTCTACTTCGCCGACATGCTCTCAATTTGGAGGGCTTTCCTTCGAATTTTCCTCCTGACCTAAATTGACCTTCTCTTTCTCAATTGCAGTTTCTGCCATAAGAACCATCTTTACAAGAACATTACAAGATCTGTTATCATTCTAACAGATTTAAGTATTGCACGCATAAAAGAACCATTATGTTCGACGGATAGATGGCTATTGCTACTTTCCGTAGAAGTTTCCTCGTCTGCAATATCGGATGAAATAAGATTGGCGTACTTTGATGCAGTTTACAGCGAAATGCTATTGTCGCCACTAGGTCCACCTCTTCCTGATTATTCTTGCCTTCATTTACAAGTTGGCAAGCAATGTTGCAGTCTCTTTGACCTTCTCCTAAGTCCTTCAAAAATTTTATTTGGATTTTGTTGAGAACCTAGAACATGTATTTTTGCTTCCATAAGATCTGCTTGCAATTTCTTAAATTGGGATTGACCTTGTTCCATCTCTATATTCAAAGCCTCTTTAGTCTGAGTGAAAGAAGAACCAGCAACAACAATTGAATATGTTCCTTTAATTCCTCAGCCATCATTTTCCCTGAGATAACAGGTAGGATGACTAATGTGAAAACTGAAATGCGTGAACAAGAAAATTCAATACTCACAACCTTCCCTAAGATAACATGTAAGTTGACTTATTATGAAACTCAAAACCCTGAACAAGATACTTAGTAATTATTAGGGAGATTGAAGATTAAATGCAGATCAACCGTGTAAAATGAAAGCAGGAAACAAAAGGTTTGGTAATGCAGTGATTTTTTTTTTATAAATTAACTCTTTTCCATGTCTTCAGAAAATCCCCTCTTTGCGAGCCAGATGTAGCAAAGAATTATGCAAGGCATAACTAATGTGAAATTGGTTGTTTCTACTTATGCGAAGGAAAAGCAATAGTGTTCTTGTCCAGAGAAGAAAAGATCAATAGGAAGGATGCGGTGATCAAAGAAAGGCGAAATGGGTAGTGGCCCGTGAAGAAGTCTGGATGATGGAGATCATCGGTTCCCGAAAGACTGACTTTCCAGTGGAATGCATGAGGTATAGACAATGAGGAGAGGCATGGAGTAGTATGCCCATTTAAAAGGTGGAACCATGGAAGCCTGCGGATGAAATTGCAGTAGGTGAAGCCATGACTTATTAGGGCTTTATGGGGAAGGACATAGGATGGCAGGTCAATTCTTCCTCAGGGAGATTAAAAGGTTCACTGTTTATTGGACTCCAAGATTAAAATGCTGAGGAGTGAGGAGGATCTGATGGGGGGCCTACTTTGTCCTTGGAGTGCCAGTGTCATAACATGTTTGATGGCTTTACTTGGGAGAACAGTCCTGCCAGTCAATGTTTTAAAAAGCGTTTTTAAGACTCGAGGCGGTCAAGCTTTTTCTGAGGCGAAGCGTAGCCTCGAGGCATAGCGAGGCGTTTTTTTGTAAAAAATAGTGAAAAATTCACTATAGCATTATAGCATTATACTGATAGTCTGAAAGAAATTAAATCACATCATTATCACCTTATGAGTTATGTATTTCAGTATTTTAGTATTTATAATTTATGTGCCTACATGTATTGTTTGTTGAGTTGAGACTATCAGACTAACCTTATTATTGTAATTCTATAAATGCAGAAATCAAAGAAAATTTTGAAGACTCGTAAGGATTGTAGTGAAGAACAAGAAGTGGAGGTCGAGGATTAAGACTTCACCCGATTTTGCAGATTGTAGACTTGTAGTATCTTCATAGACTCATAGTACACTCAGTTGTTTCAGGAAATTTAGCATAAGTTACTGAAATAGAGAAATAGAGAAATTTAGCATATGCACATCTTAAATGATAAATACAAAATTGAATTATAAATACAGAACATGCACAAAACTGTAAGTTTGTAATCCATCCGTTCTTCAAGCAAAACATACAAAACATGGAATTTTTATAGATTTTCATTTCAAACATACAAAACATACAAACACAACACAACTGATCAATTCAAAGAAGAAGAACTTGCAAATCCCAAAGAGATGATCACTGGCTGTAAAGGTTATAGAATCTGATGCAAATGCTACACAATTATTGGATGCAAAAATCCCCTATCAGTCGATCTGTTTCTTATTATGGAGTTGTTTTTTCAGTTCATTGGCATAGTAAATTGAAATTATGTTGGTTGCAAATTGCAATACTCTTGAAGAACAGCAATAGATAAATAAAGAGGGTAGCTTTGTTCTTGAAGAAAACTGACACATCCAATTCCAACAAATTGAAGCAATATTCTGCACTTATGTTTCATGAGATGTGACTGTTGGTGTTGCATGTCATTCTAATGGGGGTTCTTGCACTTCTTCTAGTGCAACTGAATTGGGACTGAACGCAATACGCAACTGTCCTCTGTCCCTTACAGAGTGTGATTCGAAGGGATGCAAGTTTGTGGTTTGATAGCATAGCAACTCTAGTTGTTTGGGCTGACTAAACAGTTCAGAATTTATTATGACTTAAAATTGTTAACTTGGTGTATCGGCTTTCAGGTTGGTGGATGGACTCAAGTGTATGGTAACAGCCTTTCATTTGCTACCATAAGAGGAGCATCTCATGAGGCAGGCACCATTCTCACAACCAGAGAGATCACTCATACACCGTATACTGAAAAAGAAGAACTGAAGAAGCAAGAAGCCAAGAACTAAAGAACTAAAAGAAGCAAGAACCTTACCGTCCAAAGTGCGAATCGCAGATGAGAAACGGCTTCAATCGACCATGGTTCCTGGTTCGATCGGTCGATCGGTGGTTCCTTTTCCTGGTTCGCAGATGAGAAACGGCTTCCATCGACCATCCAAAGTGTGAAAGACTCTTTGTTCTTCTTCTTCAATTCTTCCTCTGTTCCCCTCCCGATCTTCTCTTCTTCCTATGTGTTCTTCTTCTCTTCTTCTTCAGTTCGTACTCTGATTCCCTCTTCTGTCTGCAAATGAAAAAAGATGAAATCGATTAGGTTAGGTTTTTGCAAATGCAATTTTAATGACAGTCGTTGGATCTGTCTAAAGATCCGAACAGATCGGATGATCCCATAATTTATTAAGCGTACGCCTCATCATGCCTTGAAGCGTGCGCCTCGCCACAACAAGGCGAACACCTCCAAATGCCACTCCGACTCGTACGCTCAGAGGCGATTTTTGGCCGCCCCGCCTCGACTCGCGCCTCAAGGCGTACGCCTCAATCGCTTTTTAAAACATTGCTGCCAGTGATAATAGGAAGGAAGACATGAGCTCTAAGGAACCAGAGGATTGTGGGGTCTTCTGTGTTGTGAGGAGGTCCATCCAGATTTTGTATTCCAGAGGGATTATTGATATGGCAAAGACCAATTTGTCGATGATACCATATTTCTTGGATAATGAGTTAGAACAATCAGAATGGCTGAAATTTATGTTGCGCTTATGACCTCCCCCTCTATGCCTTGCGGTAATGATTCCTTAGATCAAATTATTTCGTGGATTGGATTCACTTGACTGCCGACGGTTCTGCTCGAGGTAGAAGTTTTGCCGGAACAAGTGTGAAATATTCAAGAACAAAATAAAACAAAAAATGGACCAGCTAGCATCAGTCGGCTTTCCCATCTATCCTGGTCTTTTGCTTGGGGAAAAGACTTCATATTTGTAGGAGTAATCTCATTTCCAATGGTGGTAACCTCATTTCAATCAAGAGTGTGTTGGTTAATACGGAGGTCTGATGGGAGGCATAAGCATTTCAGAAGTGTATATTTCAACTAAAAAAATACACAAATAGTACTTAGAATTAAACAGATAACTCCCGAGTCCATGTCCGTTTACATATAATTACCGAATATAAATCAAGCAGTCAACTAACAGTCTAATACAAACCCTTAATTCAAATTTCAAAACCATAACATCATCAACATGAAGAACTACGATCCAGAGAAAACAAAAATCCCACTCTTTAATTATAATCTTCATAAATAACATCCTACTTCAACGTCCCTTACGAAGATTGTGAACTTCACACGAGTGCAAATGTGAGGTGTTGACCAGAAAAAGATCAAACAGTAAATTTTTTTAAGTTTCAGTTTGACCCAAGCGTCTTGTGTTTTTCACACGTTCCTATCATACCTTTTTTAAACCTTGGGTAACCTACCTACTTACTACATGACCTTATTCACCCTTAGTATGGGAGTAGCCAATACAATGCTATCAAGTGGAAGGATGTTTTCTCTTCAAAGGAGAGGAGTTCGGTATTAGGCCTTTCGCGAAGGATGAACAGGGTTCTACTTGAAAAAGTGGTTGTGGAGGTATCAAAGAGAAAAATGTATGATAACTATGTGGAGGTGAAAAACAAAATACAAATTTCAACAATGCTAACACCTAGACAAATACTCCACGATAGTTGAAGCATTGAGGATGTATGTTCATGATCAATTCATCACATTTAGCCCCTTCTTGATTGCTTGGACAAAATCACAAAATCATCATCATCGACAATGACAACAACAAACATAAACCCCTAAATAACACCAAAATATATATCAAAGCTGCAGAGATGAAGACAAAATGTAAATTCAACTTTAGCATATTTACTTGTCTCTCTCTCGTCCTTACTTTTGTTGTATACAATCTTTACAAGAACTTCAAAAAGGTTGTAGTTCAAACAACAACAAATGAACTCGACAACAATCAAGAACTAGTGAATGCGAAAGCAATCAAAAGTCGAGAGTGAAATCAATAAGAAAAATTACCTTAAGAGAAATGAAATGAAGATCATCGAGAGTGTTTGCGAAGAAGAATCTCCTCTTCCACGCGTTTGAGTGAAGACATTTGGGAAGGTGAAGAGATAGCATGTTAACACAGGCTATGACGCTTGTTGGGAATGTGCTACTTATTTGCGAAGTTTGATCCTTTGGTACAACGTGTTTTAAAGTCATGCATAATATTGTATCATGCAGATCGGATGCATGTTTTAGCTTAGACAAGCACTGTTTAACACCACCAAAAGTACTATCCCACACCACCACCGCTAATATTCCCTACTTTTTATCGGGCCAGAGAATAAAGGATCAAAAGGAAGGATGTGGTAAGCAAAGAAAGGCGGAATGGGTAGTGGGTGAAAAAGTCTGGATGACGGAGATTGCCGGTTCCCAAACACTAACTTTCCAGTAGAATGCATGAGATATAGACAATGAGGAGAGGCATGCCATTTAAAAGGTGGAACCATGGAAGCTTGCCGATGAAAGTGTAGTAGATGAAGCCAGGACTTATTAGGGATTTATGGGGAAGGAGGATGGCAGGCCATTTCTTCTTCAGGGAGATCCAAAAGTTCACTGTTTATGGGACTCCAAGATTAACATGTTGAGGAGTGAGGAGGATCTGATGGAGGACCTACTTTGTCCTTGGAGAACCAGTGTCATAACATGTTTGATGGCTTTACATGGGAGAACAGTCCTGCCAGTGATAATAGGAAGGCAAGTAGGAGTTCTAAGGAACCAGAGGATTGGGGGGTCTTCTACTGATCAAAAATAAAATTGTGGGGCTTTCCATGTGTTGTGAGGAGGTCCATCCAGATTTTCTGTTCCAGATGGATTACTGAGATGGCAAGACCAATATGCCGATGATACCATATTTCTTGGATAATGACTTAGAACAATCAGAATGGCTGAAAATTATGTTGTTCGGAACAAGTGTGAAATATTCAAAATCAAAATAAAACAAAAAATGGATATATGGTATTATGGTGGGAGACTAGGAGAGAAGGGGCTTTCGGTAATGAACCAGCTAGCATCAGTCTTTCCCATCTATCCTGGTCTTCGCTTGGGGAAAAGACTTTATAATTGGAGAAGCAATCTCATTTCCAATGGTGGTAACTTCACTTCAATCAAGAGTGTGCTAGTCAACGCCGAGGTCTGATGGGAGGCATAAGCCTTTCAGAAGTGTATATTTCAACTAAAAAATACACAAATAGTACTTAGAATTAACTAAACTTCCGAGTCCACATCCGAAACAATAATTACATATAATCACCAAATATAAATCAAGTAGTCAACTAATAGTCTAATACAAACCCTTAATTCAAATTTCAAAACCATAACGTCATCAACATGAAGAACTACAATCTAGAGAAAACAAAAATCCCACTCTTTAATTATAATCTTCATAAATAACATCCTACTTCACATCCCCTTACAAAGATTTTGAACTTTACACAAGTACAAATGTAAGATCCTTTTAGGTGTCGAACAGAAAAAATCAAACAATACGTTTTTTGAAGTTTCAGTTTCACCCACGCGTCTTGACATGTTTTTCACACGTTTCACCTCGTCTCATTCCTATCATGTGCTTTTTAAACCTTGGGTAACCTACCTACTTACTACATGACATTATTCACCCTTCATATGGGAGTATCGAATACAATACAATGCTATCAAGTGGAAGGATGTTTGCTCTTCAAAGGAGGGGAGTTCGGTATTAGACCTTTCGCAAAGGATGAACAGGAGTCTACTTGGAAATTGGTTGTGGAGGCATGAAAGAGAGAAATGTATGATACTAGTGGAGGTGAAAAACAAAATACAAATTTCAACTAGATATTAGTGGAGGTGGAAATTAGCCCCTTCTTGATTGTTTGGACAAACTCGACAACGTTCAAACCACACCAAATCGAACTTACAAGAGTAGAAACATCAAGAATTGAACCCTAGATTATAAAAATAAGAAAGAAAGGCTCGCAATCAAGAAAGCATACAACAACAATCAAGAACTAGTGAATGCAACAGCGATCAGAAGTCGAGAGTGAAATCAGGAAGAAAATTTACCTGAAGAGAGATGAAATGAAGATCGTCTAGAGAATGTTTGCGACGAAGAATGAATCTCCTTTCCACGCGTTTGAGTGAAGACATTTGGGAAGGTGAAGAGATAGCATGTGTAAAACAGTCTACAAGGCTCGTGAGGGAATGTACTACTACTTATATGTGCGAAATTTGATCCCATTTTAAAGTCTACGGCCGATAATATTGTACGTGTAGATCGGATGCATGTTTTAATTTATTGAAAATATTTTTCAACTTTTTTTTAACCTTTTCAAGCAGCCGGAGGAGAGAGCACTTATTTGTGACTGTAGAGAGTGTTCAGTACGGGAATGTCAACTCTATTTCTTTTTATGAATTGAGCACCGATTAGTGCCTAGAGATAGTGTCAGCTCTAGCACCCTTCCCAGACACAAGAACCAAGCTGAGTAGATTTTTTATATTTTTGTTCTGAAAGAAATTATCATATCTTTGAAATAAATAAATAAAAATTAATTGCAGTTTACTTGAGGGCGTGAGTTGAACCATTTTCAATGAGCCCTTCTAGGGAGAGGGGTGGTGTAACCACCCATCCCCTCGAGATAAGTGATGTCGCACATCTCGAGGCAGTCTCGCTTCGCTCCCTTGCCCTCGCTCCCTAGAGTTTCTGATTTTCAGGGAATGGACAGTTGCTTGTGCATTGATAAATGCTTCAAAATGAATAAGAAAATAAACTCCGATCCACAAGAAAGAGGGAGAAGAAGAAGATTATCGATGACAATAATGAGGCTTGCCAAACCTTTGCATATGAATAATAACCTGAACCTTTGCATATGAATAATAACCTGAACAGATAGATGCTCATAAATCCACTTACAACTTTGAAGTAAAACTTGCTCAAACACTGTAAATTGAAATGTCCTACAATCTACGAACATTAAAATAGAAACAATTTCAAAAGTCCTAAAAAAAGCAAAATCTTGAAATAAACGAGTAGGCCAAGTTCTAAAAAATGAGGTGCAAATTAAGTGGGCACACACCCAGAATCATGCGCAGGTGGCAAAAACCTCAACAGCAACCAACGATGAAAAATACTACACTTTACTAACACAATATTTTCTTCTAACAGTGTACTTTCTAATAGTGGTTAAGCCCAAAAAGGCTCTCCCACATACACAGGAATACAAAAAATGAAAAATAAAATAAAAAATGGGCTTAACGGCTAAAGCTTCCACCAACCAGAAAATTCTGCACACTAAAGAGCCACTAAGTAGGAGACAACATATATCTCACACATATAGTACAACAACATTGTAGCACTCGTGGCATTTAGGTGAAGGACTGAACCACCGAAGAGGTTGTGACCAAGCTGGATAGAAGACCCACAATAAGGGCGCTGTTGTAAGTACTAGGCTCTACTTGCATGGAGTTGTTCCGGGAGTCAATAAAGGTTTCATTCAAGAAAGGACCTCCAACAAGTCCACCCATTGCCACATTCGGATTAGGGTCAGTGGAGGTCAAATACTTGAAACCATCTAAACAACCTGTGTCTGCATCACTTGGAATTGAAGCTCCTCTGTGGTGGACATACTGTGGGTACTTGCTGCCATACCCGACTAGATAGCTCATCTTCATTGGATTCTTCCCTAAAACATAGTCGGCCTGGATGCAATTTCATTTTAGGTTAAGAAGGTGCATGGAATGCCATTCCAGAAAAGAAGAAAAACAAATTGTTTGAAACTAATCAGGCAAAAAGAGAGTGATTGCGACCAATCGTCAAAAAGTAAAAAATTTCACCAGTCGTCAGCGACGTAACTGACAGATCTCAAACATTTGTTAATTAAATTAATTTAACTGCGTGTCATCTCCATACACAAGATTGATATATACCCAATGATTACAATCTCCCGCATGCATGCATTTGTACAATATGGAAAACACTGGCTAACAAGGATATACCTGTGAAAGGGCAAATTTGCGGAGATCTGCGGGTGAGTATTGGTTTCCATTACAGGATACGGACGCTGTCCTCGAAGAAAGCATGTAATCGCTGTAAATGACAGCCAGGAATGCAGCAGCTACAGGGTGCTGTAGAGAGTTCCACTGACTGACCCATACCAAGCCACCTGCATAAACCAAATTATGGTGAGGAGGAGGGTATATAAAGCAAAGAGAGGACATAAAGTTACACAAACTCCATCTTAATTCCACCTTTTTTCCCACTTTGGGTAGGAGTTCATAAGAAATACAAGTGGATGCCATATCTAAAGATAGCTAAAGAAAGGATGGATATGTTCATGTTGCACTAGATAGTAACACAAGACAAATCAGTGGAGGACATAACATACGTATGGGTAAATCGAGCAGGACACATAATTAATCACAGAAATTTGACAGTAGGAAATCTTAAGTTTTAAAGAACTTAATCGAACAGGACGCAAAAAATTAATCAATGGATGTGTGACAGAAGCAAGAAAAATACCATCCGTTCTGCTGGATGTAGCTGTTGGGGAATTTGGTAAAAGTCCACACATAACAGCCTCAGCTGTTTTCCTGTACATCTGGAGCCCAGAATTTAAGTTGTCTTTCGAACCAAAAAAGCTCACTCTGGATAATAAAACCTGCTCATTGAAAAATTATCAGATTTCTAACCTTTGTATCTTGTAACAGTACATATTGTATGTAAAACTCAGTACAAGTAGCAAAGGGAAGTGGTTGAAACACAAAGCTTGCTCATAGGAGTCAAATTGTCCAAAAGCAAGACCACGTTTAGAAGGATCTGTGTTCTTGTGATGATGTTTTTTTGCTTCTATTTAGTTCTTCTAAAGTTTAACATTGCTTCTATTTTCACAATTTTGATATTTATAAAGCAAAGTTATGAAACCAAGATAGAACTTGGCGAGGGTATAACAGATACAACATAAGAGATTCAGAGATCATGGAACGATGCCCTAAAAAAATCATGCAACTATCATTTGTATCACATTTCTTATAATTGCTTTATACTCTAAAAAGTTAGCAACCATATGGAATATTACTCTTTAATTGATGTTCAGTAATCTACTATTCCAGAAGTACATAACTCTTTAGAGGTAAAGCTTGAAAGAAACAAAACATGAATGCAGAAAATCACATGAATGCATTATTGTTTTCCACACTTTTTACAAGAATTATGAAGATAGATACTTCTTATTGGTATTACCCCAAGTGGCACAATAAATAACTAAACAGTATACATAGAATATAAGGATAAAAAAAAGGAATTCCAAAGGTACCTGAGTTCCTGCATGCTTGTTATCCCAACTAAACCATGTTGGATTTCCCCAGTTAGCTAAGGCTTTTCCATTTTGTACAGTCGCATATTTAAAGTAGGACTGGTCCCCTGTCGCATGATAGAGCCATGATGCTGCCCACAAGAGCTCATCGTCATACCCCGTAGAATTATAGTAGTTTTGGACTTGTGGTATGCTGATACTGTAAGACACTTTGTAAGTATCTGCGAAAGTAAACAGTTGCTTGGAATGCTTAAGAAGTAAACTGGAATATGTGGCGTCTTTTTTCTTGAACACCAGAGAAGCCGCTGCCAAAGCTGCTGCATATTCTGCTGCAACCTCTGTTCCAGGAGAAGATGTGTTCACCTGTGTGAGAGGCCTCTTCTCAGCCATGGCTTCAGGTCTTTCCCAACATTTATGGTCAAGATCAGGATCTCCAACCTGCCATAAACAACATCAAAGTTTACACGTTTTGGCCTAAATAAACAATGTAGGCTGAAAGTACCATATTCATGGCGTACATTTAGTGGTTACACAAGGAGGCATGATTCTATGAAGCATCAAGAAGGGCAATTTTCATACTCAAAACATTTCAGTGCAAGTATAATTAGTATTCCCAAATTACTCGAGTGCCAAGATTATATATAAAATAGTAAGGTTTACAACCTTGCATGAGTGACGGGTGAGTGAACAAGAAGTGAGTGAATAAAGTACAGTTAACAGCCTTAGCAAGTAGTATACCGTGCGAAAAATGGAACAATACAATCAAATCCACTATAAACTTTGGTGAATGACCTGAATATAAAGCACATTGGCTGATGGATGGGAATTGACAAGAAAATCCGTGATCCACTTAAGTGAGTCTTCTGCAGGCTCCAATTGCTTCACTGCATCCATCTGATCTCCATATTCAAGTATCGCCCACGACAACACCGTGGCAGTGAATGCCATTGGAAAACCAAACTTCATATGATCTCCAGCATCATACATTCCTTTAGATAGATCCAATTTCGCCTCACTTCCATCTTTTAAAGCAGAATCCCCTCTCCAAGAGATTGCATTATTCTTCAATTTACCAGCTGAAAAAAACAACTCCAACATTTAAGTACAGATTACACGATCTTAATTAAACCCCAACTTAACTTCCACAAATCTAGAACTCTAAATCTGAAATTAAACTTCTTTCACTCCAAAATCACATGCTTTTTAGTTAAATCGCATGGGTCTCAATAAAATACATCACTTGTCAACAAATTCTTACAGATCTGAGTGTCTTGACCTCTACATTTCAACTAAGTGCATGCAAAGCAATCAAACTGAAGAAATTGAACTATAGAATTACAAAGAAAAACCTTACCTTTCTGAACATCAAAGAACTGCATAGCGACCTTCAAAGCATCCGAGTACTTGGACACAATAGCACCTGGAGGACCGGGAACTGGCGCCGGGCCCTTGGAGTGATGATTCTTCTTCTTGATAGTAAGCACAGCTGCTGTTGCAACTAGAGCTGCAATTGCTATCACAATCAGATACCAACACCACCCCTTGGACTTCGATTCGGCCCCCATTGCACCAAAACTTCACACTAATCTCAAAACCACAACTTTTGTTTGTGGGTGTTCTCAGATCTCTCTCAACTCAAACCCCCAACAACCAAAATGCAAAAATGCTCCTACAGTGTTCTTTGAAGCTGTGAGAGGCCAAATGTAGGGAACAAACAAGGAAGCTTAACTTGTAAAGGGTTTGTAGTTAAAGAGATTTAAAAGGCTTTAAACACAAGACAAGACAACAAAGAGGTGAGTTAGATCTGGGGTCAATTGGTGGATGGCCGCGATGGAGACAGAGCAACTCCTTGTGAAGCAAAAGAGCACCGACACCATGAGAAATCAAGGCATTCTGAAGACGAAAATGCCCTTACAGTTGTGATTTTTTTGACGGTTTTCCCGGGAAATCGCTGACGTTGGTATGCCCGTTGAGTTGTGAGAGAAACTAATTTACTCGCATTTTGCTTCTGCCGTTGGATGAGTCTTGTGATTGGGAATGAAGAAAGATCGGTGGGTGATATAGTATATATGCACCCGACTGTTACTCAAGGCATCCAGTTTCGAAATTTCTCGCCAGAGGTTCTTTCAAGCATGAAAAATTCTAATTGTCGAGGGAAATGGCGAGGAAAACAGCGAGGGACCCCACAGGGGGGAGCCTTCCATTCCCCCGGGATGCGCGTTTGAACTTTCGGAATGTGTGCATTGAAAAGCCAAGCGCGCATCCCGGGGGAAGATGGACGGCTCCCCCCCCCCTCCCCCCTGATGGGGTCCCTCGTTGTTTTCCTCGCTGTTTCCCTCAACAATTAGACGGGTTCTTCAAGCATCTATCTACGTGGGGACACTTGCCTACTGACTTTTGAAAAAAAAAAAAAAAAAATGGATTATTTGTGATTTGTCAGCCTGTGACGTCGACAACGCCATCTCGTCTCACCCCTTCCTCTCTCCCTTTGTTTTCTGCGACGTCGATGACCTCTTTTTTTTCTTCTTTTCTGCTCCGTCTCTCTGTTTATTGCGAGACTAACAATCGCCGCCTCCTCCTCTCCTCCCCTCTCTACTTGATTTATTTCCCTTTCACACCATTGACACCAACAATCTCAACATTTCTTGTTTGCGTTGAGGAAGAAAAATGTTTTATTTAGTATTTTCTCGAGATGAATTTGTCTATCGATGTCTAGTTTTGTATTTATTCATATGAGTTTTTCGGAGATGTATGAAAAATTCGACCCATTAATTTTTCCTCAAGATACTTATTTGTATCTCGAGGTTCATCTATGGGTTATTGTCTAAATGACATTTTGGTAGTTAACGTGAGCATTTTGACAATCAATGCACGTTGGCTGCTAGTCCTCAAGGAGACTGCAATAGTGATTAATGTTGGAAGTAACATCTAATTAGCTATTTGTCTATTTTTATAGGGGACAAATCGCAAATAACCCAATTTTTTTTTGTAAACATATACTTTTATATTTGAAATTATTTTTTGCCCCTCAACTTTACATACCAATTTGATTCGTCCCCCATACATTTATCTTTTGTGCTCTTACAAAGTAGTCTGTTGGATTTATTTCTTTCCCCCATAGATTAGATGGAGATTTGTTTAGCAATTGGTGTTTTGTATAGTTATTTATGTATTGTTCAAATTTAAAAAATATGTTAAAGTAATTAATTATTATACTATCATTAATTAACCTTAATTTATCACTCCCCCTCCCCCCAAACAAAAATCTTGACTCCATCACTGGGTTCTTCCTCTTTCACTACTCTTACTCTTCTATTTTTTTCATACAAACCACATCAATTGCATCCACCTACCTCCACAAGTGACTAACATTACAAAAGGAAAGCGATTATCTTTTATTTATTAGTTCAAACTAGCACACAAATTTGGTGGGTGGTTCCAACTAATATTCCTTTTTATATTTGAACCAACAATAAAAATAAATAAATAAATAAAAGTATGAACTGTGAGTCCCAACAATGAAGAAAAATATATTTTGTGGTTGTTTTTTTTTTTGTTAAATTTAGGAGAGTGGGTTACTAAAGACTTGAAAAGTTTATAGTATTCTCACTACAAATAGAGCGAGGAAGCAAATCTCATTTTCATTTACTTTTGGTAAAATGAAGAAAAAAAATTATTTTGTTGATGCTAAGTAAATTTCACCCTTTCATATTTTCTTATGCTGGTTTAATTATTTTCTCGTTAATATTAAGAATTTCAATGGTAGGCGAGCCAGCATAGAATAAAACATTATATTTACTAGATTATCCTCGCTTGCTCTTAAGCTCGCATGTCTATCATTTAGTTCTTCCCATAAATTTGGGTCAGCGCTCGTTTTGGCTCCCATTAGGCTCAACCAATGTTGTTCTCTTCCACTCTAATGACCTTTATTCTACTATTAACTTCATATATTCCATATTCACTACTTCAACTAGGAAGAAGTCTAAGAAAAAATGGTGAATTTGTAGGTTTAGACTTGGAAGAGCTCCATGAAAAAACTAAGTGCGTGTAAAAGTCGGTCGATAATAATTATTAAGGTGTCGCACGACTTCAAGCCTCGCAAATGATCTAACTAAGGACATTGATTAATGTTAAGTAATAGTAGTAGCAAAGGATGACCTCTAAATTGTTTATGCTCATCTTTTTCATTAATATAAGCTCTGAGTTTCAATTGCTAGCAAACTCAAACTTAACTTCTTTCAATCTTTCCTACTAGTCTTATTTGCTCCCACCCTTATGCTCATCTTTCTTTCATCTAAACTATACACTCCTAACCCATTTCTCTCATTCCTTTTTTCTGGACTCCAACATTCAATCATTGATACCCTTTAGCTTGCTTACTGTGTTTTTTTTCTTTGTGTCTTATGCAGGTCTCGGGTGAAGTGCAGTTCCATACTCCTTCTATCATCATTGCGCCACCTTAATTAGTCGTAGAACACCGTATCTCAGACATTTTTTTCCATTAATAGCCGTCAGAACCCCATCAATGACCATCGAATCATCACATATCATTATAATGGGTAATCAATCCACCCTAACACCCTCTTCACAGACCACCATTAACCAAACATCCACATTTTTACTAACCAACTCACTCACAAGTACCTGGCCATATATCATTACAAACTACTCACCCCAATCTGATATGAACACCTATATTCTTCAAACCCACCATTGTTACCAAGCCCTGCTCATGGACAGGCAGAAATCGAACAACTTGACCAACTTCCCGACCAGATCACAATATGCAATCCTTTCAACCGACCCATATGCCCATTTCTTTCAACCTTTACAACTATTCCATAATACTTCTCCTCGTTCTCACTCACAATCCACCAATATTGTCCCAATTACTTCCAGTGATACCCTAATCCATAGCCTCGAACAACAGTGAGCCAATAACCTTACTTTACCAGCACCTACTTTTGATACGCGAAAGGAGGTTGATAGCGACAATCGAGAACTCCGAGCAGTGGCAAAGTATTTCCATTTCCAAAAACTCATAAATGAAGTCTTTGCTCACCGAATGTCTAACCAATGAGAACCAACCCATCCCTTTCACGTGGAACAACTGAATTGCAAGCAAGACAAATCAAATTCTTACTACCTGATTCAATTCGCCAACTCAGGGGACATGGAGAAACAACCATCAATTCTGACATGTTGACTCTCTTCGACTGGCTAGTATTAGTTAAACCCTGAAAAAAAAAGATTATTTAGAAATCAATTTCGTAGTGGTGCAATGTTGGGTACGGAATCACAAGTTCCTAACACTAAAACTCCCAGTGAAAAGAACGGTTGGCTGCATGTATTGGACAACTTGTGAAAGTTGATCTTACCTCTATCGAAGATATTTCCATCTCGTACATACGCTTCAAAGTGTGGTTGGACACTACTGAACCCCTCCCCTATTCTATGACAACCTCCTTTGGCATTGATAAACTTTGTTTTTGCTATGAGGACGCACCCACGTTCTGCTTTTGTTGTGGTTTGGTAGGACATATATTCGGCACGGCTTGCCCCCTATTTTCAAATGCCTCAAAATCTCTAAAGACCTTTTTATGGAAATCATGGAGGCAGCGACCTCCCTTTCAACAAGGCTTCGCGAATCTGAGTTCGCCATGAGAGCAAGATAGGGAACCAACCCCGGTTCAGTCGCCAACATACCAGAAGAGACATTCTTGATCCGACGACATCTTCTTTCACTCACCAGAGTCAACAAGTAAAATTTGTTGCCTCATCTTCACCATTGTTGAATAGAGATCCATCTGGATTAGAAATTGTCCCACCCTCAGTTGCAATCGTCGGCCCTCCAGTGGCTCGTGAATAGACTGAAACCAACACCGCCTTACCATTGACTCTCTCACCAACGATCCAACAAACCCCCTCCCTTAAACACCCAGCTAACTCACCAACGCCCATTTCACCCAACTCACTGATTTCTTCCTCCTACTCAACGCAACTCACAACTCACCCAACTCAACAACCTTTTCCACCCTCTCTCGTCCCCTCATTAAACCCCAAGTCAATGAACTTTAAAGCCCCTATTTACTCCACCGCCCCAACAACTCCAATCTTTACACATGTCAATAACGACCCTCCCCCACCCAATGAAAACCCTCTATTTGTTTCTCATTTGACCACTATGACCGACCTTAATCGACAAGAAGTCAACAGTCTAAACACCGTTACAAATTTCTGCACAAGTGACTTTGGCAACCAAAATTTTACTAAGTACAACCACATTCATCTTCCCCGACTCGTAAATCCTTTTCTACCTGCAAACATGAACCAGTTCCAGCACCCCTCTCCCAACCAGATCGAACAATCCCACTCTGATTTTCTCCCCTCCATTGTACTTAATAACCCACACCCACTGTCCACTTACTCCCCATTCCATGCATCAACCCAATCGAACTATGATTTCGAACAACAACGCTATTCAAACCTCCTTGAAGCAATGAACATGAAATGTTTTCTTCACTCCATTCACCCCCCTCACAACACTATAATTTGTCCCACAATATCCAGGTGACTCATCCTGCCCCACCTATTTTCTCTCCATTCGCAAACTTTCATCACAATAATCAACCTAATATCCTAAAACCAAATGAAAAAGAGGTGAATGTTCGGTCTAAGCTAGCTAGCTCCTCATGTCTCACATGCTAGACTTCCAGTGACCCCCATATCTGAGCATACTCATGCAGTTTATCAGTCTGCATCAAAGCAAGTTCTCATACTCAAAGGCATGTCAGCAACAATGCATCATTCCAAACATTATGAGACAGAGACAACAACGCATAAATAACAAATGAAGTTGACCAGAAATAAAACTGTACTGGCAATGAAACACATGGATCCTCCCAATTCGCTTATATCTCCACATTAGAATTATAATATGGCTCCCTGTGATGTGAACAAAGACAATTATAGGAAGGCAAAATCAATGCATAAGGGGAAGATGAAACTAGAGCCCATGCAAGATGGTGGGTTGCCATCAGGGGGAAATGGAGGTTGTTCATTCTTGCTATCCAGGCCAAGCAAACGCAGGCCACATCACTGATTGTCCAACCAGGTCTCAGGGGGTTGCCAACTTTGATTGTTGCGATTGTTGATTGTTAGACTATTTCTGATGACTCATCCAACCATTCATCCACAAAGCCCACTCCACATACTGAGGTTCAGGTGACCGCTGATAAAGGGTTGCCGAAGTTTGCATGATTCTCTCCTGGAAAGTAAGGGGCATTGTGTCTCCATGTGTGTTCCGCAATCTAAAGGCCCTATCCCACCAGTCCAACACCGACGTCGTCTTTCTTTTCGAGACCAAAGCTACCCCGACCAAAATGGATCACATACGCCGGATATTTGGATTCAGACATGGAGTCTCAATACCAACTAATAGATTATCAGGCGGTCTTGTATTATTCTGAAAATAAGGTATCCGTCTCACTATTATTTCAACTGCATTATAGATAACTACTTAGTTCCTCATACATGATCGACTATTTTTGTTTGCGGATAACCAAACTCATCCCTTTTGAGTCCCCCTTCTGGACTACCTTGTCCCAAATGTGTGAGCTTCAAATTATGTCGGGTCTCATTATAGAACATCTTAACTCCATTTTACTACTGGATGACAAAATGGGGGGAAATAAGCCTACCTCTTCAAATCTTATACACCTTCGAAATTTCATTGACATACACCAGCTTTTAGATTTTCCACTTAATGCATCCCAATTCACTTGGAATAACAAACGGAATGATAAAAATTGTATAAAAGCCAAACTTGATAGTATTTTAGTCTCCACCGACTGGATGGACTACTTCCCCTCGGCTACCGCCCGTACTATTTATACCTCTACCTCTAATCTTAGAGTCCTCTCACTTCAACTTGTCTCCAATGTCAATAAGGACCCCAAACCTTTTAGGTTTTTTCACATGTGGACTAAAGATTCCAGATGTCGCCAACTCGTCAGTACCTCCTGGGCCACACGTGACCATCAGTTTTCCACCCACAACTTCCATCTCAAAACCAAAAGGCCCAGTCATAGTCTCACCAGATGGAACAAAAATGACTTTCACAACTTTCATCAAAACATTTATAAACACACAAAAGGCCCTGGACTAACTCCAAAATACACACTCCCTCATTGGAAAATGTTGATGCCACCACCGCTCTGAAAGATCGACTTTTGGAATTGTACTTGCGGGAGGAACAATTTTGACGTAATAAATCAAGTCACTCGTGGCTCATGGATGGTGATAAAAACACCAAGTTCTTTCAACTAGCCTCCTTGATGGCAGAAAGAAGAACATTCTTTGTCTTAAGGATGCCTCCAACATCTAACACCCCGACCAAAACACAATCGACCAGGTTCTCAACAAGTATTTCCAAGATATCTCCCTGTTTGCTCCTTTCATAACCACAAAAAAATATGATTATCTCATTTCTATTCCCAGCGAAGAGGAAATTCGTACCACGCTATTCGATATAAGCAGTCACAAGGCCCCTGGCCCTGATGGCTTCCACATTTTATTTTTCCAGCACTTTTGGGACATTCTTTAAGCATGATGTGATTGAGGTCGTAATAAACTTTTTCACTACTTGCACGTTAGATCCTAAGCTTAATGCAACCTTTGTTGCCCTGATCCCTAAGGTCTCCAACCCTATCACTTTGGACAAATTTTGACCTATTGGGCTTTGCAACGTCATTTCAAAAATATTAGTGAACCGATTGAGGCCTCTGTTGGACAATATCATTTCCCCCAACCAAGGTGCATTTCTAAAAGGTTGTTTCATTGCAGACAATGTTAGTCTATCTTATGAAACTTTCTTCCAGATGAAACATTGTCAAAAAATAAAAATAAAAAATTAGATGGCTATGAAAATTGACACAGCCAAAACGTATGATAGGGTGGAATGACCTTTTCTGCTCCAAAATTTTCAACAACTTGGCTTCGCTAGAGGATGAATCCAAATGATAGATCAATGCATCTCCACATCCTCTCTCCAAGTTCTGCTTAACAACTCCCCACTCTCTAAAACATCATACCTACCAGAGGCATTAGACAAGAGAACCCTCTATCCCCTTATATTTTCATCTTAATTACGGAAGCTTTATCCAGACTTCTGGACAAGGCCAAATCTGAGAGCTACGTCAAAGGGATCCAAATTCGACGCCACACCCCATCCATCATTCATTTGTTTTGTGCCGATGATCTCATGTTTTGTTGTAGGGCTCCGCCTTTTATGCCAATGATCTCATGATTTTTGTAGGGCTTCTCTGGGCGAAGCCCTTTCTATCAAAGATATCCCTCTCATTACTGCACGGCTTCGGGTCAAGCAGTAAATTGTGATAAATCGTCAATTTTCTCAGCTCAAGTGTGCACCCAAGACATGCCAAAATGATAAACAAAATTCTGGGTTCCAGATGTACAATCCCAATGAAAAATATCTGGTTACCCCTATCCAAAATAGAAAGCTTTCAATTTCCAATTCCTAATAGATAAAATTAACACTAAGTCATCCAATTGGAAATCCAAGGTTCATTCTCAGACCGATAAAACTGTCATGATCAAAACTGTTCTCAATTCGATCCCCGGTTATACTATGAAGGCTTACCTGTTTCCTTGTTCCATCATCACTGAGCTTGATAATGTCGCCAGAAATTTCTGGTGGAATGGAGCAACGAATAGCAAAGCCAAACATCTTTACACTTGAGATCGCATTACTATGCCTCACCACCTCGGAGGTCTCAACATTCCCTCAACCAAAAACAAAAATCTTGTTTTAACGTTAAAACGCTTATGGCAAGCAATTTCCTCACCTTTTAACCCTTATATTATTAAACTCAAAGCCATTTATTTTCACAATAAGAGTATTTTTCAACTATCCAAATCAACTGCTATTGCCTTTTTCGCCTAGAGAGGAAACCTCACTATTTTATCCAAAATGAAGCGATATCTTATCTGGCAAGTTCTATTGAGATCAAACATCGATCTCTGGCGGGATTGTTGGGTCAGACTAGGACTTGTCCTGGTTGATTGCACCCATCACCTCGCATTCTCCTTATACCATTCCATATCTAGCTCTCCCCATCGGGCCAAATATCAAATTGGAACACCAACCTCATCCTCTCCATTTTTTCGGAACCAATGCCTATGGAAATCTTGGACATCACCATCAGACCCTTCATCCAACCGGATAAACTCATTTGGTTGTTTGACAAGAAAAGCATTTTGTCTATTAAAAGTGCGACTAAAATCTTTAGTCACGAGAGACTTGAATCTTTATCTTCAAACAACTCAAATCAGCTTTTTTCAGGCCAAATACAATAGAGCACTTTGGAAAGTGAAAGCCCCCTCTTGTGCTCCTTTGCTCGTCTGAAAAATTGGCCAAAACATTATCCCCACTATGTCAAACTTGACTAGGCTCCATACACCTATTGACGACTGTTGCGTATTTTGTCAAAACCATACGGAAGAAATCCTCCACCTTTTCTTCATATGCCCGGTCATCACTCGACTTTGGCATTTTCCCCTATTCCTATTAATTGGTAATGCCAATCTAAATCCTCTCACCATCGAAAATATTTTTAATTTCATGTGAAACACAACCACTACCCATCCAAGGGATAAGGACGAGATGTTATCTCGATTCACAGTCGTTCTATACACTATCTGGCAGTTGCGCAACAACATTATTTTCAACAAGAGTAAGCTCAATTTGCAGATGTTCTTGGCCTCTTTCCGACAAACCTGGTCTTCCTGGTATAATCAATGGTCCACAACTAATCCTGCCTCCTTGCATCACTGTGATACTCATACCAATACGGATCCGAACATTCTTGTTTCCATTCGACAAGTCCTTGAAATTGCCTCAGCCAACACATCGACATCTTTGTCAATTGACCAGGTAGTTCCCGTACATACCTTTGGACCTTTCCCTAAAGAACAAACCCCAAAAATGGACTTGATATAAGCTCAAATTAAAACAGCCAGAAATCACAGGCTCAACTATTGATCCACCCCAATCCAACCCATTCCTCATACCTTGGACCCTGATATGGTTATACTCACTTACGATGCCAGTTTATTTGCTTATTCCAAATAAAGGGCAATTAGTATTTTGGCGGTAAACTCCACAGGAACGATGCTTGCTCGGGTCGCTTGTTTTATACCAGAGAAAGTTTTTGATAACACTATGGTTGGGTGCTCCGCTGATGAGACAACCCTTTTGCTCATCCAAGCTCGACAATGGAGGGCAGAATTTCTGCTAGGAGATTCTGGAATGCTGCAGACCATCCTGCAAGAGGAACAATAGGAGCATAAGACAAACATGTTCTGGATGTGGCGACCTATAATTAATTAATTAGCAGCATTAGACATCTCCTCTCTTATCATAATTTCTGGTTTTGTAACTTTATTACTCGTTACTTCAATTTTGAGGCGCATAATTTAGCCACTACTACTGGACATCTGTATCGTAATATTGGCTTTGTGCTTTTATTAAAAAAAAAGGGCAGGTGTAGGGGTGGGCACGGGACGGGATGGGACGAGATATACCCATCCCTATCCCATCCCGTTCATACGGGATCGGGACGGGACGGGATCAGCGGCATCCAAAAAATTTAAAGCAACACCCAAAAAATTTGAAGCAACATTTGCCAAAAAATTTTCCCACTTCAAAAACTGCAAGTCAAACATTTTCTTTTTCTATAGAATAGTGTGATCAAACACAGCTTTAATATTATTGGAACTAATTATGCTATGGAAATTGGAAAATGAAATGAGAGCTGGTGTTTTAGTAATGATAGTCACTGAAAATTCTATAAGTAAACTATATTTCTGATTTCACTGATACAAACTGACTTTATTTATAACATTATATACTTGGTTTTACAGCAAATGACAAAACTTAGATGTCTTAAGAGCAATATGGCTGCAGCCATATAACTTGAGACAACAGTGATGGTGACACACTGCTCTTTTGTGAGGAAGATCTGAAGTACATGACAGTGCTGCAACTAATGCTTCTCTAGCTTCTTGGGATTTCGGACCATGGGTATGAATAGGTGAAAAAGGGTAGGGATAATAATGGTGGAAGAGGTGATAAGGTCTGATACGTGGGTAGGAGTTCTATGGACTAGGGGCCCGGATGACTTAAAAGAGGACAATGAAGGCTTTGCTATGGGTCGTGGTGTGATGGGGGGTATTATAAGTAGACATATATAAGAGGTTTTATGTTGGCTGTATTTGAATCAGTGGTAGTTTCAGGGTGGTGATTACTGAATGAGTTGAAACATATACAAAACAGTACCTGTCACACTAAATATTCCGTCTGCTTTCCCAGTGGGAAGCTTAATCTACAGACTGTACAATGATCGAGTTCATAACTGTTAGCACACCACAATTTTAAAATAAATAATTAAATAAAAATATTAATAATTAATATTAATAAATTAGTTCGGGACGGGACGGGATTGGCGGGATTGAAAATCTCCATCCCATCCCATCCCATTCTAGATCGGGACGGGACGGGATCGGGGTGAAATTATTCAATCCCATTAAGACCCGAAAAAATCGAGACGGAACGGGACGGGAACGAGATCGCGGGATGGGATGCCAACCCCTAGGCAGGTGTATATCTAAAAAGTTCCCTTCTTCCTTCACAAACAAAGCATCTAAATATTTCAATTTCATCACAAAAAGAAAAGAAAAAGGGAATTAGAGTTAAATTTTACTAGACCACACATCACCCCTCAATAAAAACCTCGAGTTTCTCAAAGAACGCGAGTACAGAACAGCATCACTCCTCCGCTTCAAAGCATCATTCACCCTTTATTGCTGAAAAATTAGGGCTTTTTATCTCATCAGTTCGCGTCGATTGAATCCCCAGTAATGCTCGAGAAGAGACGGCTCAATCGAATCGAATTAAGGAAGCTATAGCAATACATCTTTGTGCGAAGAGGTTTGCACATTCTCAAATTTTCACATTTCGTTTATTTTATCCAACAACTTCGATGTTGTTTCAATAATTTTGCAAAAATTATAGGTCTGGGAACCTTTAATTTTATGGAATTGTTCACAAAGTTCGAATCTTTTATGTCTCAATTGATTGTTACAATGATTTGGGCGGAAAAAAAGAAAGAAAGACACATTTTGCATTCAAATTGTAATTATGCCTCTTTAATGAATCTGACCTAGGTTTAAGATGTTTTACTGAAGGAAAGGTTTAAGTTTCATCACTACTCTACCAATCCAGAAAGTAAATCTGGCCAATTTTGATTGCAAACTAAAATATTTATCACTGTAGTCTATTCTATCTATGGGACACTTTCATGAATCAAACACTTAACGAGGAATCTCTTAACCCCATAATCTTAAACACATCAGAGTCGATGTTCGCACACATTCCTTTGACACCCCCTTCATCATCAATATATTGGACAATATGTAAATTTTTGCTATGCACGCTCATGCATCCTTTGGTGTTATTTCTACCTCTTGCACTTTCCTATTCGTTGTCATGCTTTATGTTTGCTTTTAATCTTTATAATGCGTGTCCACTTATTGATAGAGAAAATCAATAAAGATGAGAGCTAGATAATTTTTCCAGAAAACAACTCCCCCATTAATATCCATCTCTTCCGTTTTCTCCCTTGTCCTTCACTTCATTTATGTTTGATTCCTTAGAACACCACCCCCACACCCCACCGCGCGTGTGTGGGAAATAAACAAGCTTATATCAAATGATGACAAATAAGTTGAATAACACTTAATGAATGCTTGAATAAACTATGGATGTTCACTACACAAGCAAAAGTCAGTCATGCTTCTTTTGAGTTTTTTTTTTTTTTTTTTTTAAATTTTACTTACATTTGGTGTTTCAGCATGCCGACTTCCATGAAGTACCTAAAAATGTTTATAGGAGTTCAGTAGCACTTTGCCAATTTTAATAAAGCTCATATATTAGAACATGCTTTTCACAACTCAAAAAGATAGTTTCACGTAATTGTTATTTTATCAAGTTTTGGGCTTTAACAATCACTCTCCATATAGGTAAGTAGGGGTGGTGGGCTTGGGATGGGATGGACCTCATCCCGTTGTTTTATCTTTGGGACGGGATAAACCTCATCTCTACCTCGTCCCATCCCAAACGAGGTCGGGACAGAACTGGATGAGCATGGTTCAAAGACAATAAAAAAAATTGTTAGAACTTTATATAAAAAATAAGAGTATAACTTTTTATTCCAAGGTGACCAAATATCCAAATTAAGAATACAAATTCATTTTATTATCGAATACTTAAATTAAAAATAAAAATTTCTTTTTGGTTGTTGGAATAATAATTCTAAACATTATATCATATTGACTTCTCTTTCGGATATAAAATTAAAATATTAAAATTATTAATAAATAGTAAATAAATAACTTTGGGATGGGACAAGATGGGCGGGATTGAAAATCTTCATCCCAATTCCATCCCACTCTAGATTGGGAAGGGATAAGATTGGGATGTGTTTGATCAATCCCAAAAGGACCCAAAAAAATCGGGACGAGACGAGACCGGGACGGGATTGGGATCGTGGGATGAGATGCCCACCCCTATAGGTAAGCCAACTTGTAGCTTTTGTTAGCTAATGATGTAAGAGTTTAGGGTCAGTCCAATCCATTTTTTTTACATTCTGCCTATATTTTATACATTGCCGGTTGATCATGGAGAGTGATTGTATAGTTTTATACCAGGGTCAAAACACCCACTATATCTCTTCCCTGTTGGAGTTGTGCTAAGGATGTTATTCCGAATAAAGCACAATAGGCTTGTACAGTTTTCTCCTTTTTATTTATTTATTTATTTATTTTTAATAGTGATTTCAATTTTTTCTTCAACTACTTTTGAAACACTGATCTGTTTATAAGTGAAAACCAGTTGGTTTATTATGTCTGTGTGCATCTTATCCCCAATTCTTTCTGTTCAGTAGTATATGTGCTTGTGAGTTCAATTCGATCAAAAGTTACATATCGTTATTAATGACATATTTTGTGAAGGAGATGGTACTTCATGAAGCTAGCATGTGAATGACATCATTATGTTGCATATGCCTATTCAACAATTGAAGAAAAACATAAAAGAATAGGGAGTGAAGTTACTTGTATGTTACTTATCCCATATCTCAAGATTTACATTTCAACAAAAAAGCTCCTCTTAAAATCCTAGTCCTTTCCTGGCAACATTTAATTCTTAGTTTGGACTTTTCTTGTTCTTGAACTTGGTATAGCATGCCTTATTCATCTCCTAATCATTTATGTTTGCAGTGTAGATGGATAGCCAACCTAATCAACAACAACCCAAGCATGACCGTTCAAGAACAAGGTGGACTGCAACTCTTGATGAATTGTTTGTGGACGTGGTGCTTCAGCAGGTTCTGCAGGGGAACAGGAGAAACAATTCTTTCAGCAAGATGACATGGAAGACTATACGTGAAGAATTCAATAAACAAACAGGTCTAGAGTTTGATAAGAAACAACTGAAGAAACATCTGGATGTTCTAAGGAATAGGTACGATAATGTGAAGTCACAGTTAACTCAAAATGGCTTAGGTGGAGAACAGTCCAGGCACATGCTAATGACTGGTGTTGATCTCTGGGATGACTACATTGAGGTATATTTAACTTCTTTCTTGAGTTTTCTTATAATATTGTTTCTTTCAGTTTCTTTAAGAGTTGAGTTGCACCTTTCCAGGATTATCCCATTGGTGAGAAAACCAGAATCAAGGATGTTCCATTTTATGATCAACTATGCAAGATATTTGCTGAGCCAAGCAGCATAGGAAGATATGCCCAGTCAAGTCACTACGTTGAGATTGACAAAGAAACAGTTGGTACAGTGGCCCCTCAACCACCACTTCATCCTAAAGAAGCAGGCATGTCTGTTGATCCTCAAATACCCACACTAGCACAGGATGATTCTTCCTCCCGCTCTGGAGATGTGAATTTAGATGTGCAAAACAAGCCTAAACCTGTTTCAAATTCATGTAAACGGAAGAGAAACAATAATGAATTTGAAGTTGCAATAGCAGAAGCTCT
Source organism: Berberis vulgaris (assembly GCA_963556465.1). Taxonomy (NCBI): domain Eukaryota; kingdom Viridiplantae; phylum Streptophyta; class Magnoliopsida; order Ranunculales; family Berberidaceae; genus Berberis; species Berberis vulgaris. The sequence continues at coordinate 5,480,520 of OY747137.1, forward strand.
GATGGAGGTAGGGATTGCATCAAAGTTGAGGGCTGAAGCAACGATCCAGTCCGGTGACCAGTTTTCTATAACAAAATGCATCACAGTGTTGGATGAGATGGGAGAAATTGATCAAAGCCTCTATTTGACTGCGTTAGATTTGTTTGACAATCCCGATCGGAGGGAGATATTCTTGTCTCTTAAGAGTGACAAACGGTTGACCTGGTTGCAGGGCAAGTTTAATTGTTCCTCGGCATAAACTGTTAAGGAACTTACAGCATATTTGTATAGGTTTGTCATGGTCCTAGGGCCTTCATAATTTTCTGTTTTGAACTAGTTGAATGAATAGGTTTTGAGAATATCAAATTTACTATAGTGTCTGGGGTTGGTTAATCCTTTTTCTTACATATTTGGAAGTCTTTACTAACTTAACTTTGTTCTGCCTTCTGAGTCTTCAATGGTAAAATAAGTTCTTAAAATTCTTATTCCCTTCTATAATGGCTGTAACTGCAGTATATTAGTTTTACGCCGTCATTCTCTCTGAGGCTGAGACCAGGGTGTTGTTCCCATGGGCTTGCAGCATCAACTCCTGATTCTGTTATCGCTCTTCAGAGTAATTCAGATATCAATTGGTGGCATTTTATTGATGTTGTCAGAAGTAAGTACAATTGACAAAAGTTCTAAATTTGTGCTCTCGTTAATGGAGCCTGGTAAGCAATTTCATACCTTTCTATAGGCTACTAACTTACCTCTCTGTGAGCATCTAGCCTGCACATTGGTTACTCTTCTTGATTTCTAGATTTAAGTTCTTGTGCAACAAAGCTTTATTATATCAGGTGATCTTTTGTGTCTGTAACAATTTATTTATTGTTAATTTTTGGTTTTGAGACATCATCTACATGATGGCGTAACAGTAATCTTTATTACTACATTGAGAGATCATTAAAACTCCCTGAATGGTTGACTTGTGCCCTGGCCTAATGTACATGTGAGGATTGCAACCCATGCAACACTAAAATACTCTGTAAAACAAAACTGGTTAGGGCACGAGCTGTTTGTTTAGTATTTTAGTATCCACACCCTAAGTTAGGGCCATGTTGTTCTAGTAGGCATTGATGGAGGGATCCAACTTTTCTCGTCATGAATACTTGTTCCTCGGGAATTCTAATTGGTGAGGAAACCGGCGAGGGAGTGGGGAGGGGAGGGGAGGGGGTGTGCAACCCTCCATCTCTCTCGATATGTGTGCCATCGCACATCTTGAGGGAGATGGAGGGTTGCACCCCCTCGCCCGTTTCCTCGCTAATAAGATAAGCCCCTTGTTCCTCCTCCACTTTACTAGAGAAAGCTATATAGACTTGGGCGATTGTTTTAAAATAGTAATTTGTCGCTTATAAATGGGTGTTTTTTTTTCATCACTTATAAGTAATTTGCCGCTTATAAATAGGGCTGAACAAAAAACCGATCAAACCGTTTAAATTGACCGAACCAAAAACAGTTCGATTTTCACTTTCTATGTGATTTTAACCGACAAAACCGAATCGATGGAATATATAATAAATAATATATATTTTATGTAAAAACATTATAATATATTTAAAATAGTCATTCGGTTTTATTCCGATTTAAGTCGATTCGGTTACGGCTTGCATAAATTAGAATCAGTTCGGTTTCGATTCGATTTTGTTAATGGTCGGTTTGGTTTGAAAATTTTGAAACCGATCAAAGTCGGTTCGATTCACGGTTTATGTGAAAAATCGAACTGTCAATTCAATTTTCAACCCTACTTACAGAAATCAAGCTATTGTCATCGCATAACCAGCCTACTACCATCCCCAAGATATTGAGTGTTAACATCGTTCAAGATGAGTGAGCCTCTCTCCGTGTCCCCTCGTCTCTACCCCCACTCCTCTCTTGCTCTACACCCATCCCTCTCACCTCGCTCGCCCTCCCGCCACCCTAAGGTAGCCCTTTAAGTTGCTAGTAGGTGCAAATAAGCAAAACCTAAAACCAAACCAAAATTCCAATTAAAATACTCCCTCAATAATCCACAACCGTCCGATCCATCCATCCATTTACACCACTCCCTTTTATGTCTCTACCTCTGTCTCCCTCTCTCTGTTCGTCACCAAACTCTCCAATCACACAGTCGCCTCAAACCTTTGATAAACTCAACCATGGGCGAAGGAAGAGAAGGCGATTGGGAGTGCGGAAGTTGCGGTAACAGGAACTACGCCTTCAGGTCCTTCTGCAATCGGTGCAAGCAATCCAGACTTCTCGTCGACACCAAAAGCCCTGCTGATTCTAAATGGCTTCCTCGCATCGGCGATTGGATCTGCTCTGGTAACCAAAAGCTCCATCTTTTTACGTCTTTTACTTGATATTCTATTGCAAGAATTGTTTTGGTAGTCTGGGGTGTCTTCAAGTTTAGAAATTATTTATTTATTTTATTTTTTATGTTTTATTTTTTTATTTTAGGGTTTAGATGTCTTGCTAGGAGCTCTGATTGAAAACTAGGGTTGGGGTTGCTCGGTAGTTGTCTAAAAACGAAAACTTGGTTTGGGTTGGATGTTCTTATGGATAAATTAGTGTGGGGTTTGTTATATTGTCAAAATAGAGAGAAAAGTTATTCAAGTTGCTCCAAAAAAAGGATTGAAATTTATCTATTTTTATTTTAGTTATTGCATATATTGCCGGGTTGCAAGAGTTAAATACAAGTGTGTACAATAGGGGTATTGATACAATTTGGCTTTTAAGTAGCTTGCTTGAGCTTGAGTATGAAAACAATATTGGGTAAGGCCATACATAGTATAGTATTATCTCAGATATGTATTATGTAGTGATAGTAATTGTTTCCGTATTATATCTGCTTATGTTTTTTGCATATATCATGAAAATTGAGATTTAGGCACTTGCAATCAATTGCGTTTGAGTGGTGTGTGTGTTTTTGTGTGTGTGTTCTTGGTTGGGATGGGCTGGTTGGTGTGCGTATGCATGGGCTTCCTTTTCTTCTCGCTGGCTGTACCGTTGGTTGGGTTTGTGTGGCAATGGATCAATAGGTTGCAGTAACAACAATTATGCGTCCAGAGAAAAGTGCAAGAAGTGCGGTCAGCCAAAGGAGGTAGCAGCTATGCCGGCAATTGCAATGCATGGGGGTTCTCTTCCAACTTATGCACATTATTTTTCCAGGGCACATGGAGCACCAGGGCTAAAGATGAATTTCGGGATGATGGGAAATTCTGCTTTTCAGCAATCACTTATGAATCCTAATTGGTCACTTGGAGGTGTTAACAAGTATGGACTTCAGTCGGCTTCTAGTTGGCCCCTAGGTGGAAACATTGGTTCAGGTTTTTCTTTTGCAAATAATGCAAATCAAGCCTCAGTTCCCAAAGGATGGCGTAGTGGTGACTGGATATGCAATTGTGGTTTCCACAATTACTCCTCAAGGGCACAGGTGAGATGCTTAAGTGTAAAACCATGCAGAGCATTATTTCTCTATTTGATACCAAGTTAGAACTTTGGTAAGGTATTTTGATGTTCATTGTATTCTAACTTAGTTCCTTTTTTTTTTTTTTTTTTTCTCGTGTCCTCATAGTGCAAAAAATGCAATGCTTCTTTACCATCAGGCACAATATCTTCCATGGTGAACACATCGGTTACAGATTTGTTTCCAAGTGAGTGTCGTACTCCCCTCTTCCCTTACCTTCTGACTTTGGATGATTAATCATGTTGTGCTCTCTTGGCATATAGTATACTTTTATGCTTTTTGAGTTCCTTCCTCGGGTTTGAATAAAATTTGCTTTTTTATCGATAAAGAAAACTTTTTTTTTTTTTTTAAGAATAAACTTGAATTATGTGTTTTCACATAGTCTGTAAACGTTTTAGTTTCTCACACCCGTGTTTTCACATAAATTGATGGATTCTATGTTTTTCATTTTTGAAGCTCATGGAACCAAAAGATTGGCTTCGGAAGAAATTTTCAGTGAATGGGACAATAAGAGGTTGAATGCAGGAGATATAAGTAATCATTTTCTGGTATGAGTCTGCTATCAAGGAAACATGATTGTTAATGCACCTTTAGATTACGAACTAAGACATTTTGCTGACTTTGTATTTTGGAAATGTGTAGACAAACAATCAACAGCAGTCATACCACAACTTTGAACGAACTGGGGGATCCAATAATGGGCAAGGATCTGGAATGTACCCATATCCCAGCGGAAGCTCAGCAATGTCTCTAAATTCACAATTGCAAGTGCAGTTACCACAACTTGCAACCGTACCTACACTTTTGGGAAAAGGGTAAGGGTTTGTGGTTATTTGTTGTAGGTACTCTTGATCCATTTTTAATCACTCCATCAACATATCTTTTCTATTGCATAGTGGAGTTCAAAAGGAGTAGGAAAAAAAAAAATAGGGGAGTGGGGATACTTCGTCTGGCAGGTTTTATGTACGATGAACATGAAGCTCCACATTCTTCAACCTGCCCAAAGGCATAAATAGAGGTATTTCATTTGGAGGCAGAGAAACCAAAGGAAATTCAACAACAAATCATCCACACCGCAGCTTTCCCCTTTCTGACCGGTGCATCCAGAGCAACCTCCCCTCTAATATTTTTTGAGTTAGCTGTAGGTAGGTCCCACTCTTTTTATTTGCCTTACCCTTCTGGGCAGTTCTTCCTTATGAAGGTGGGACTGTAAAAGCACCGGTTGAAGTACCATACCAACTCCTTCGAGAAAGAATAATATTTCTAAACTACTTTGGGTCATGGGGCCTTCCAGCATCTGAAATACGCCAAGGTTGTCAGTGACTTGGAATAGCATACATGCCAGTTAAGTTATCGTTACGTATAAGGGTCTGTTTTTATATCTGGGTTTGTTTCTGGCATGATTTGACTCAAGCTCACTCTCTCTGAGTCTCTACGACTCTCGAGTATCAGTATTTTCATGTGTGTTTAAAGAGAAGCTTTGGCGTTGGGGTTATTATTGGAATCATTCTAAGGAATATCTTTTGATTCTTTTGTGTTGCATTGGCATAATTTGGTTTTAGCATGATATTTTGTTACTGCTTTGTAATTTGTTACCCTCTCTCAAAAGTCACACGACTCACACCATTGTACCTTCTCCCCTTTTCTTCAATTTATCTTGTTTTGCCTTGGTAAATAAATAATATCATTATCAATCTGTATAGTTTAGCAGCAGCACCCACTAGCCACTAATGTTCAACTATTCTTAGTGCACACCCCCTGATGTCCATCTAGCTCAAATACGTATGGTAAATCTCCACTTTCTAAGAGCATCCACAATAAGCCAATTTTTGTGGGATAAAGTTATCCACCAAAATACTCTCAATTAGCCAATTCTTTGTGGGATAGTTGTAGGATATATTTCTCCCTCCATTATGTGACAAGAGCTCGAATCGCCTTTCACCATTTGAAAGGTTGCTCTTGCCCAACTTTAGTACACTGAAATAAAATTGCTTCAGTAGTCAGCAGTTGGCCATCTCATGGAAAAATGACAAGGTTTGATTCCTCCATGTACATTTTTTTTTTTGCTTATCCTACCCCTATGGGTGATTTTTGCAATTGAGTGGGATAAGGCCAATAAAATATGGGTTAATTGCTATTTCGCCCTACAATAAATGGTTAATTGATAAGTACACCCATCATTATTCACTATTGTACTTACCCCCTAGACTACCAGTCAACTGAGAGCACACACTTATTTCAAATTTGTCATATTTTAATACAAAAATGTCTTTCAATTATCTAATGATTGACATTTAAAGATGATATAAACCAAAACTCATGATCTGAGGGATGAGATTCAAAGGGAATAGTCATTGGGGAAGAAGAAATATTTATTGGGTTAAACCCCTATTTATTGGAAGCTATTTGAGTCCATGAAAATGGAGTTCCTCAGCTGATTTTGCACTGTAGATCAAACCCAAGTTTTGAACTTAGGGTTCCATTACACAAACACTAGATCTGAGTTATTTCATCGTAGATCTCAGTTCACAATACCATAATGAAGGTAAGTCTGTGTTTTTATTTCATTTTGACATTTATGTTTACATTTGTTAAGAGTTGCAGGTCATCTTCAACCTCTCGTGTCATGATTGAAGATGACCTGCAACTCTTAACAAATGTCAACATAAACGTCAAAATAAAATGAAAAACACTGACTTACCTTCATTATGGTGTAGATCTATGATGAAATAACTCAGATCTAGTGTTTGTGTAATGAAATTATAAGTTTAAGACTTGGGTTTGATCTACAGTGGAGGAACTCCATTTTAATGAACTCAAATAGCTTCCAATAAATAGGGGTTTAACCCAATGGCTCTTTCCTCTCTCCCAACGGCTACTTTGTCTTTTCCAATAAATATTTCCTCTTCCCCAATGACTATTCCCTTTGAATATCATCCCTCAGATCATGAGTTTGTATCATCTTTAAATGTCAACCAGCAAATCATTGAAGGGCATTTTCGTCCTTAAAATATGACAAAATTGAAATAAGAGCGTGCCCTTACAGTCAGTACATTGACTGTTAGTCTAGGGGTAAGTGCAATACTGAATGATGATGGCTGTATTTATCAATTAGTTATTTATTGTATGAGGAATAGCAATAATCAAAATAGTCGCCTAATTGTAAATTCACCTATAATTCAATGATTTTTGCTAATTATTTTAATGGGCTTATCCCACCTAATTGCAAAAACTACCTACAATAGAAAAGGCGTGGAATAGACAAGAAAAACTTAGAGAGAGGGAATTCAACTTTATCATAATATGACAATTTGCTGACTATAGAGTCTAACTTTATTTAAAGCTAAAGCTCTTTAGGTGCCATTTGAAAGACCGTCCAACTCTATCCCACCAAGAATTGGCTTACCATGGATGGTTTTTTGGTGGGATAACCAAAAATTGGCTTCCTTCGAGATGGAGTATTGGTGTGGAGTATATGTGGGTCCTTGAATAAAGATCATCATTGTCCTTGTGTGATTTTTCCCTAGCCTAGTAGCACACAATGTACCTGCCGATTCTAACATGTAGTAACACTTCATACTGCCCACTTATGCCAAGTACAATGTCTCCTTGTTATATATGCACTTTTCTCACTTGCTGGAGTATTGCATTCTTAGTTTTATACCCTTACCAGGAGCCCATACTAAAAATTTTAAATGGCTCCTCTGCGCTCGGCTCCATACTTGAAATTTCAGTTGGCACCTCTGCCCTAGGCCTAGAAAAGATTCTAGTTGCTTTTTTCTTGACAATGTTCATGATTTTCCGTAGACATGAAGCTTACCATCCTGAAACCGATTAAAAAGAGATGGTAGGTGAAAGATTGTTATACTCGAAATTATTAGGATTGCATTTCCTACACTTTAGATAACATAGTAATGGCTAATGAGCATCTGCCCATCTGAACAAATAGGGTATCTGCATGCATACTAACTTCTTTCTTAACCGTAATCAGAGCAAAACAATGGCGTGATGGAGATTGGATGTGTAACAACTGCAACAATCACAATTATGCATCTCGAGCACAGTGCAACAGGTATGTGATTGCTCAGATCATTAAATATAGAGCAAGCTAGATAAATCTTTGACTATTTATGTGGTTTCCACTTGCCACCTTCCATTGTTATGTTTTGGGCCTTGTGTATACTGATGTAAAGAACATGCTTTGCCCCCTACACTTTGATTGCTACTAAGAATGCAATGCATCTGCTAGGTATGATCATACCTAGCAGGTGTCTTTATGTCACCAACACTCGGAATCTATTGTGCATATCTTTTTCTCCTGTCCCTTCACTACATGCCTACGGACCTCTCTTTGCAATGAAGCTGATTGTCAACCACCTATTGCTTTCCACCTGTTGTTCCATGAGTAACAGCCTGGAAAAGGAAAGACTTCACAATTGAAAGTCATTGGCTCGGGGACAAAGTCTTACTTGCTACTGTTTGGGTTATATGGGAAGGAAAGAAATAGCATGATTTTTAAAGGGAAATCAAGAGATGTACCTCTCCTCAAAAACTCAATCAAGTCCCCAATTTGGCAGTGCCTAATTTGGCAGTGGGGAATCACTTGGGTTTCATTACTGATCACCCTATCACCTGTGTATTTTTAATTGGTATAACAATTTTTACTTACAAGCTTTCTAATGTTTTGTTCTTGCCAGGGTGTCCTGCTAGCTGACCATCTCAGTCACTAACTGTTTTTTATGTTTTCCCTATTTTTTAATCTTTGATGGAATCTCTGCTTTTATTGATTAAAACACACACACACACACACTAAGAAAGCATGGATTGGTAAACATCCTGATAAACCTCAAATTTCCATCCAGGTCTACTCTTATCAATCATCAAGTGATGATTATCTAAATTTCACTCAATCAGAAAATATGTCACCAAACATATGAACAATCATATTGTGGTCTGAAGCAGCCTTGTCTGATAAACATATTAAGATGCAAATTCCAGTTTCAACATTACTTCCCATCTGACTTAAAATATCACAATTCATGGTTCCCTGAATGGCCATTGAAGCTGTTCAATGTACATTACACCCGTGTCCCTGATTTTTTTTTCCCTAGTTTTGTTTGATAAATTAGCTTGGGTAACTGATGTGTTCTTTACTTCTCTTGTCATTTCGTCCACATTGAAACGTATATATCTGACAAGCAATTACTTTTTCCTTTTGCAGATGTAAGAATCAGAGAGGAACACCAAATCAGCAGTCCATAGGCGTTGCATAGCTTAATCATCTAAGAGGGCTTTGAGATTGTTGTAGTCGTAGTAGTTTTGCTTGTGGTTTTAATTCTCTGTCTTGGAATTTTGAGGTGTTCTTACTGCGAGCACTTTTTGCCACGAGTGTTAAAAACTTGTGTGTTGTAGTGTAATAGTGTCAAATGGCAGTTGTGGGGTGGTAGATGAAGTTGGTTTTTGTTTTCTTCATACTCTTGCATATTGTATTATGTCTTTGGGATGCAAACCAGAATTTGCTCAAGTTTTTGACAACGTTAAATATTGAGAGATGTTGATTGTTTTTACTTTGTAGAAATTTACCTTGATAGTTGGTTTGGGCCACTATTTTTCTTTTACTCATACTCATTCCTTTTATTGAGAATGGAATTCATGGTTCAGTATTAGTTTCGCAAAGCTCGTTCTTGGCCATCTTCCGAATCACTACACTGCTCAATACAAGAGCCGAAGTGAGCACTCCATCCTCTTCACTACTCACAAATGCTCCAACTAGTTAGATATAGTTTACTACACAAGGTATTAATTGAAAAGTTGTCTTATATCATGTATAAATCTACACTTTCTTTGCTTTCCAAAAAAAAAAAAAAAAATCTACAATTTCTTCCACCAATTACAAATAAGAGTTTATACCAAAATGGAAATGTTAGTAAGTGTAAACAGATTTTTAAAAAAAAAAAACACACGTTTTTCCTTCTCTTAAAGCTTATGAAATATATATATATATTTTTTGAATGGCGAGCGTGCTGAAGCTAGGTAATAAATCCAAGACATGGGTGTCAATCCAGAGCACCCTTGAATCCAAGACATGGGAGTCAATTCAGCACACCCTTAGCCAACTAATCAGACTACTATTGGATATGAAATGGATTGTCCAGTTATAAATGCTTAATTTTACCACAAATCAATCAAGTTCTAGCCACAGGGGTACTAGCTCAATTGGTAGGCTTGTGATAGATGGTAGGGTTGAAAATCGTCGGTTTAATTTTTTATACAAACTGTCGGTTCATTTTTTCACCTAAATCGAGTACCGAATCGACTTTTGTCGGTTTCAAAATTTTCAAACCGTGACCGAATATTAAGAAAATTGAACCGATTTCATTATATGTAAAACGTAAACTGAACCGATCGACTAAAACCGAAACAAGATCGAAATAAAACTAATCTGATCGACTAAATTAAACATATTATATTATTCTTACAAAAAATATGTATTATTTATTTCATATATTCGGTCGGTTAAAATTAGGGGTGGACATGGGACGAGATGAACCTCATCCCTATCCCATCCTGTTTGTTCGGGATTAGGACGGGAAGAGATAGAATAGACTTCATCCCGACCTTGTCCCATTCTAAACGGGTTTGGGATGGGACAAGATGAGCGTGCACTAAATTTTGGATTGAAAATTTAACATGCAAGATTGAATATTTTGGATTTACCAAGCACACAACTCTAAGAACAACTATATAACTTTAAACCATTGATTATTATTTTCCATTACATTAACTTTTACTCTATTTTTTTTAAATCACTATTCAAGATAACCATTTTTTGTACATTGCTAACGAAAATGATCAATGAGGTTGTCATTTAAAAACTACGGAGAACACACATTATTGTTGTCAAGAGTTACGAAGAGAAAAAAAAGAAAGGAAAATGTTTGAGTTAGATTCATTATTTAGGTGAGTCGCATGGAAGCTTGTGAGAATAAAATAGTTATGTCAATAAATAAAATAACAAATAAAATAATCATGCCAACAAATAGTTTCATACTACATAGTTTATACTAAATATTAAAAAAAATCGGTTCGGAACGAAATGAGATGAGCAGTATTGAAAGTCTTCATCCCGATCCCATCTCATTCTTGATCGGGATGGGACAAAATCGGGATGAGATTGATCAATCTCAATAGGACCCAAAAAAATCGGGATAAGACGGGATCGGATGCCACCCTATCTAAAATCACATCAAAATCGAAAATCAAACTATTAATCGATTTTTATTTTGTCACGTGCATACGCCATTGGGTGGGAGGGGTTAAAAGAAAAGAAGGGTTTCCGGAAGTCAGTGAACTAGAAAATGCAACTCGGGCTTCTATGCGACTCAAGCCATCTCCATTGTCCTCTCCTCTACTGGTCTCTGCAACTGTTACTCTCTCTCGCTCTTCTTCCATGTGTAAGTATTCCTCTCTCTCTCTCTCTCAGGTCGGATTTAGTCAGTAAGTTAATTGTTCAATCAGCAAAATTGGTTTTTGATTAGGGTATTTGTTTTCAGGTGTAATTTACAGTTTGACGTGTTGGCATTGAAGTGATCAGATAAGTTGAATGAAATCGGGGTAAGCTGTGATTGAATCAAAATTTTCCTGTCATTTTTAGGGTTTTCAGCTCTTCAATATTGGTGTTGTTTGTTGCAAATTAACTGTAAATTTTTATTTTTTTGACCTGAAGATATTTGATGAATTGACCAAATATTCCATTTTTCTTTCTTACAGAGCTTACCCTGCATTGAATTGACCAAATATTCCATTTTTTTTTTCTTACAGTGCTTACCCTGCATTGAATGAAACACATCTGTATTTGTGTTCAAATGCAAAATGGATTACTACTAGACCGACGTGGTAGTGGTACGAAGTGGAGCCTTATTTTTCTCTTAAAATGGAGACTACATAGAGGTTTGAATAAAATTATTTTAACAAGCATTTGGCATGTTGAAACGCATCTGGATTTTTCATTGAATGAAGCAGCTTTATTTTTAACTTCTATGGCATGTTGTGTTTCAGGGATCTGGATGAACCACGACTGACATGAATTTGTTCAAGCAAATGATTACCCCTAAACATGCCCTGAAGGGAGCAACAAAGTGTAATAAAGGTCACATTTTCATTGCCTTACTAAATTCCCTACCTTTATGTTTTCTATAAATACATGTTTGATTTGTTTCGAATTCGAAAGAATTTTGTTTACCCGCATAAAGAGTTTTCCAAGCAGGAACTCACCTTTTAGTTCTTGTATAAGTAGTAGACGAAATCGATAAAATAGCATCACATGCATAGGAATGCTAATAGATCAATTGATTGTATAGGTTTTGTAGTTGAATACAATGGATTTTTCGAGTATAAGGTATTTACTTATTTTTTGCATTGAAATTTGCAGCAATATGTCTTTCTTTCTTCCACTCGTCTACGAACATCTCGGTGGAAGTTCATTCACCGGAACAGGATTTGGTAATTGCCATGGGTAGCAATGTAGGCGATAGATTACATAACTTCAATGATGCTCTGAAATTAATGAAGAAGTCCGGGATCCACATTGTCAGGCATGGATGTTTGTATGAGACAGAGCCTGCTTATGTGACTGATCAGCCTCTCTTTTTGAATTCAGCAATCAGAGGTAGTACTAAACTTGGCCCCCATGAACTATTGGGTGTACTTAAGCGAATTGAGAAGGATATGGGTCGAACAGATGGGATCCGGTATGGTCCAAGACCAATTGACTTAGACATATTGTTCTATGGTAAGTTTAATATCCAGTCTGATACTCTTATTGTCCCACATGAAAGAATTTGGGAGAGACCTTTTGTGTTGGCCCCCCTAATAGATCTGCTAGGTTCGGCTGTAGACTGTGATACTGATGTAAGCTGGCATTCATTTTCCAGACAATCTGGTGGTATTTTTGGATCATGGGAGAAACTTGGTGGCGAGTCTATCATTGGCAAGGGAGGGATGAGACGAGTTTTACCAGTTGGCAGTTTCTTGTGGGACTGGTCGGCAAAGACCCAGGTCATGGGTGTCCTCAACTTGACCCCTGATAGTTTCAGTGATGGAGGAAAGTTTCAGTCTGTAGAAGCTGCAGTTTGTCAGGTTCGTTCTATGATCTCAGAAGGAGTGGACATAATTGACATTGGTGCACAATCTACTCGCCCACATGCTACCAGAATTTCAGCAGAGGAAGAACTAGATAGGTTAATGCCTGTTCTAGAAGCTGTGCAGGAAATTCCCGAGGTAGAGGGGAAGCTCTTATCTGTGGATACTTTTTATTCAAAAGTTGCATCAGAAGCAATAAGGAGTGGAGCTCACCTCATTAATGATATATCTGGAGGGCAGTTGGACTCTAATATGCTTGAAGTTGTTGCAGGTCTGGGAGTTCCTTATGTTGTAATGCACATGAGAGGAGACCCAAGCACAATGCAGAACAAGGAAAATGTGCAGTATGAAAATGTTTGTAAGGAAGTAGCTTTAGAGTTATATTCAAGGGTGAGAGATGCAGAATCATCAGGTGTGCCAGCTTGGAGGATTATTCTTGACCCAGGAATTGGGTTCTCCAAGAAAAATGAGGATAACTTGGACATTCTAATGGGTTTACCAACTATCCGGCAAGAGATTTCTATGAAGAGCTTGGCTATTTCTCATGCACCTATCTTAATTGGACCTTCAAGAAAGAGATTTCTAGGAGATATTTGTCACCGCACAGATGCCACTGAGAGAGACCCTGCAACAGTTTCTGCTGTCACTGCTGGGATATTGGGTGGAGCAAATATCATAAGAGTGCACAATGTCAAGGATAACTTGGATGCTGCAAGGCTCTGTGATGCACTCCTGGATCGTAAAAGAGCTAATTCATAACATGTGAGGGATGCTCTTCCTTTCTTTTAATTGCTTTCTCCAGGCAACGTGCAAATCCTGTTTCTGATGGTGGAGGGATACTCGCTGCCACAAGTAAAAGAATGAACTGTGAAGTTACTGCCTTTTAATATAAAGTGTGATGTTATAAGGTATTGCAGTAACATGCTTATGTTTATTAAAAAAATCGGGTCTGAGCAAATGAAAAGTGTATCCTCTGGTTGCAAACTTGCATATTTATTCAATTTTTCCCCTTTTTTGTTTCACTTCAGTGAAATTACTTGATAGACAACATCTACTTGCAAATCTTATTGATTGCCCTTTTATGTTGGACTGCTCTGCTGTTTCAAGCTTTATTTTCCCTTAAGAAAACTCCTGGAACGCTCAAGTGCAGAACACTTGACTTCCCCATGTGCAGATCTGCCTTTAGTGTATCTGCTTGCATCTTTTGTGCTTGCAGAGTTTGGATATGACAGAGCTTTTAAATCCTTTATTTATTGCGTTAGAAAAAATAATCATGCATCTCCTTCTACTGAAGTTGCGATTTCTCCACATAGTGAACATAACTGTCTTTGTTTAACAAAATAACTTTTTAAGTTTCAAAGTTGAATTGTGTGATTTCAGCTGTTAAAAAAATGAGCATACCATACTTTTGGATGAGTGCAGCAAATTCTATCATGTATGTGGCTGATGTAAGTGGCCTCACAACTTTCAGCTCCTCTGGTTACATTGAACCCTAAGACTTTTTAAGTTTTGGTTGTGTGATAATATTGGTGTAGATACTATGTTTATAATTCTAATGAAGAACAAGATCGTATGTCTTTGTCTTTCTGCTGCAGTACCATGTTAGGTATTTATAGAGTACGTTCATTGCTTCTTCCACGGATTTTTTCTAGATTCACCTTTTCCTGATGCCAATTATCAAACTTATTTTTTTTTGGCGAAGTTATGAAACCACTAGGTTTTCTAGGAAATCTTCATTCCAAAAATTACATTCAGTTACTAAGTTGCTCTTGTTTATCTATGCTCGGAAAGTTTTAGTTGCAGAAAGGGTTGAAAGGGTGGTGGGGTTCTTTTCTTCATATCCATGGAAGATAGTTGCGAATGATTAACAGTTTTCTTTTTGGTCTGGCTATTCAGTTACTAAGTTGCTCTTGTTTATCTATGCTCGGAAAGTTTTAGTTGCAGAAAGGGTTGAAAGGGTGGTGGGGTTCTTTTCTTCATATCCATGGAAGATAGTTGCGAATGATTAACAGTTTTCTTTTTGGTCTGGCTATTCGTATCTTGTAACTATTAATTAATAATTATTGGTCCTTTATATTCTTATATATTTTTATTTATTTATTTATTTTATATTTCTATTGTGTTTTAGATTATCTGATATCTTTCTTGGTTTTTATTTCTCTGATGAATGTGATGTTAACGAATAAAAATGTATTCAAGTCAAATAATGCAAAGGGCTAATTATAGGCGCTCTAGTTTTTTTTTTTTTCCTTTCTGTTTGCAGGTTATTCTGGAGTTATTTGTTCTAACCTATTATCTCATCTCATGCTGGTTCACTATTAGGAAGCCTAAGATTGGGACATATTCTTAGGTTGAAGGTATGTCTTCATCTTTTTTTGTTCATTTTAGCAACTACAAGTGATTTGGGGATTGTCAATAATATTAAACTGACCAAATAGGATATGGAAAAATAAATTTTTTTTTAAATAGTCATCATCCTTCTAAGGCTCAAACATTCACCAAATCATGTGGATCAGATGGACTTTGTTGGCGTTGATGTAAAACTGAGTGGTTTTTATCCCCAATTGATAAAGAGATTACCCTTTGGGATATCTCTGTCTCATCTCTCTCTCTCTCCTTTTTAAAAAACATAAAAAATGAATGGCCCAATTGTCGATCATACAGTGCCTTTTAACTTGGATGTGTGGCGAAGCAGGTTGATTGTGTCTCATTTGGTTTGTACTGTTTGGATCCAAGTCTTCTCTTCCATGAAATCCTCAATAATTTGTTTTCCTAAATCATATCGAAAATACTAGAAAACCAGGTTTTGCAACTAAGGTGACATGATCTTGAAAGAATAATAAAATCTCCAAAGTATTTATGTGTATCTCGAGGTTGTAAAAAACCTCCTCACTAGTCCCACTCCAATGATTGGTGAACCACAGCCAATGGAGTTTTCAACTTTTGTGGCTGGGTGATAATTTTTTTTTTTGAAAGGTGAGCTGAGTTTTTAAGAATCCCATAACCTATCAATTGGGCGACCTATAGGTCAACACCCATTAGAAAATAACCATGCCGCAGGTGGAATTCGAAGCTAGGACGTGGGGGACAAACCCACACAGCCCTAACCACTAGGCCATAACATCGCAGGTGGGATTCGAAGCTAGGACGTGGGTGATATTGATTTCGATCTTTAAATTCAGAAACCATTTATTGCAAGATGCAAGCTAGACTTCTCCGAGCATCTTTGGGTTATTGATTGCTCAAAATGCCTCTGAAAATTTTCATAGTTCAAACTGCTACCAGAAATCAAGGAATATTCTCCATTGTCATTAAATCCAACTTGCTACAATGGTAGTTGAAGTTGTGGAAGTGCTAAATCGTACAACTTCATCCTTCGTAAGTTTACATGAATACCATTTTTTTTAGTCCGTTTACGTGAATGCCATCTTTTAGTCTATCTTGGATTCCTGGACTTTTTTGCACTATATAGGTGAATTTGATTGGTGTGCCTTTTTTCAGGACAATCGTGTAACTACTTGACGTGGATAATCATGACGAATCATATAGTGATGGACTAAAGGAAAAGAATTATGAAGGTGTTAAACTATTGGAGAAACTTGCATGCTTGTAGGGTTGGAAAGTTGACAAAGAAGGCAACTGACAGTAAAGATATAACATCCACCCCGCAGACCTTGAAATCAAATTGCCAAAGTTTGCCGTTGAAGATGAACTTATCAAAATGCCCTTGGCTGTTCATGCGATGTTGAATGAAGGTTGGAACACCATGGTCCTTCTGGTATCAGGTCCTGGACCAGTTTGGTATCATGTCAGGGGACCCCATTGTTGGAAGAGATGTAGATTGCAAAGGCACATGTATGGTGTTCTTCTTTTAGCTTTACTGGGCACCCTTTAATTTGCTTTACCATGCAAAAAAGCGGTCAAATATAGCTAGCATATCTAGAAGGGACTAGGCGTGAATGGATCCAATAGTGCAGATATCATTAGTGTTGATTATCTATGGACATATGTGATGAACAAGAACAATGAGAGGAAATGCGGGTCCCTCCCATTTGGTAAAGAATCAAAGTTAAAAGAGCCCATGTTACAAGAGGACCCATCACACTCCATCAATGGTTCAATATCATTGATCATTTTGTAACCCCCCTCTACGAATCACCATTGACATTTCCAAGCAATTGTCTCTACTCTCCAACA
The DNA here is from genome assembly GCA_963556465.1 of Berberis vulgaris. Lineage (NCBI taxonomy): Eukaryota > Viridiplantae > Streptophyta > Magnoliopsida > Ranunculales > Berberidaceae > Berberis > Berberis vulgaris. Next base: position 5,497,321 of record OY747137.1, read on the forward strand.
CATTCTGATGTTTGTATTTGCTGTGTTCACTGTTACAGGTTGAAGGTACAACCATGTGCTAACTCGGATTATGTGACTAGCTAGATTACGATTTGCGATCAGGAGTGGCAAAGTGTTGGGTTCGGGTTTGTCATTACAGAGTGTTATCGAGCCTATTTCAAAATTTACTAATTGGTAAACACCTGCCCCATTGCTGTTGCATGTTGAAGCTCTCAAATCAAGCTTTCCAATTATCCTAATTCTACGATATAATATGCTCATATTTGCAGACAGGAACTGAAAATTGTGATACAATCATACCACCCATAAAACACACCCGAAAGTTCACAATTTTTTTTATTGCATATTCAATGAATGAAATCTGGTTGCAATTTCTCAAACGCGGGATTGACTTCAACATAATGCATTGTGCTCCAATGGTTAAGATTATAGCTGATTTTTTACTAAATTTGTAACCTATATGTAGTACCAAAAGCATACCTAGTCCACTCACTTCACTCCTTATCCCCAACTTTCTCAGAAAAAAAAAATTGATTGATTCTTGGCTTCACTTGTAATCTCTGTATATGCTCTGCATGTACTATATATTCCTCTCCAACCAAAAAGCTTACAAATTTTAATTAACAAACTAATCAAAGTACTAATACCAAAACCTTTCTAAAATGCAAAAGCGTACCAAAATTAATTAAAAATAATTAAAATTCTAATACTCCTTGCTCTTCTTCATCAGATGGATTTGATGCAAATGGGCCCACAGATCAGCCTCCCAAGCCCCAAACTTAGTTTTCAAACCAAAACCAAACCTTGAAGAAACTCTTAACAAAAATTCAAAAGGGTTTTCTTAAGATACCCCCAAAATAATTAGTTAATTCAGGTTCCTTAAAAAAAAATATGCACCTTGGACTAGCGGTTAGGGGTGGGCATGGGACGAGATGGATTTATCCCTATTCCATCCCATATTTTTGAGATTGGGACGGGACGGGATATATCTCATCCCATTTCAAACGAGATGGGACGGGATGAGCTCGTACTAAATAGTCATACAATAAAAAATAACAAAAAGAGTTTTATTTCACATTACTCATATACCAATAATGTCAAATTTATATACATATAACTTACATCATAAATAATAATAGATATTAAATAAATAAATATTAATTTTTTTGGAATACAAATAAATATTAAATTTCATTTAGAGTTAATGATTCAATTCATATAGAATTTCATCTTATATTGATTAATTTCAACACATTCTAAACTTTAATTTAGAAGAATATTTAGATTAAAATTAATAATAATAAATATTAAATAAATAAATTCAGGACATGACGAGATATGCGGGATTGAAAATCTTCATCTCGATCCCATCCCACTCTAGATCGGAACGGGACGAGATCGAGATGAGTTTGATCAATCTCAAAAGGACAAAAAAAAAATCGAGACAAGTTCGGGATCGCGGGATGGGATTCCCACCCCTACTAGCGATCCACATTTACAGCTAATTGGTATATCGAGACGAATCAACAGCTCAAAACGTAAAATAATTAAAATGAGTATCTCAAGACACATCTAATGATTTAAAACACACATTCCTCAACCATCATTTTCTCAACCTCATCTTCTCCGACTCCATCCACAGTCCATACACCATCATTCTGCAAGTCCAACCTCACCTGTCATCGTCTATTACTGGTCCGCCTATACCTCCCTTCCTTTCCTATTTGCATATCCGCCACACTCCACACGCATCCCTCTCGCCTCCCTGCCCATTCGCTTCCCTTTTCTCTCTATTTAATAAACAACGCCACCCCAATCTTAGATGTGTCTCAATATACCTATTTTGATTCATTTACATTTTGAATCATTAATTTACCTCGACATACCAATTATCCGTTTTCGAGGCCAATATTTAATCTTAGCCGTTTAATCATTTAATGACATTTTAGTCATCAAAACTTTGCCCATTTAAAAATAACCGTCATTAGATGTGGACTGCTAGTCCAAGCAATACGATATCTTTTGGTACAAAAATTCTAGGGAGCGAGGGAAGGGTGTAACCACCTATCCCCTTGAGATAAGCGAAACCACCTCGAGATGCACAACATATCTTATCTCCAGGGAAATGGGTGGCTGTTACGATCCTAGTCATGGACTTTTTCCTCCTGAACAGCTCGAGTTTTTGAAAGAATTGGTTGGTTCATGATACTGGCTACACCCATTCTTTGCCCCTTACCCTCGTTCCTTCCCTCGCTCCTAGAAGCGCTCCTTTTGGTAATAATCCTGAACTATTTATTTTGAGTATCTTAAACAAAAAAAAACAAAACAATCCAATTCAAAACGAGATACGCACAACAACACATTCTTACCTTTAAATCGCTTCATTTATTTGAGAAGTTGCATTTCGCCATTTTCTAGATCGTTCGTTCATCTGCACTTGATTCTTTAAGGTAAACATCAATTTCTTGATTTCTTGATTGATCGTTTCGTCTTCTGTCGGTGGGATTTCTCTACTGTTGCTTGTTCTTGGAGCTTCGATTCTTGATTTGAAATTTGAACTTACATTTTTGCGTACTTCGAAGTTTCCATTCTTGAATCTTGGTTGACATAGCAGTGTTTCTTGATGTTTATGTGAGAAATGTAATTGTTAAAGTCATGATTTCTCACTTCGATTTTTAGATTCTGTTTACTTTTTGTTTGCCCTAATTTTAGTAAGACTGAGAATTGTTGGAAATGTGAAGTTTCTTGATTTACAAGTCGCGATTAACTGTATTACGTAATGTGTTAGTTAATAGGTTTAGTTAGGTGAATCTTTATCTTCTTCTTCTTCTTGAATTGACTTGATTCAAGTCTCATTTAGTGATTTTTATATAATTTTTTAGTGACTGTTCGTTTGTCTACCGTAATTTGTTGGATATTGGAAGTTATTGTGCTTAAACAGGCTGATGTTTGTTGTCGTTGTTGATTTCAGTTTGGTTCGTTTTGCGGAGTTTGAAAGAGAGGTGGAGCGAAGGAAAGCGGAGTTGTTGTTGTTGTATATGATAAAGGGTCAAGATGATGGGATCTTTTATAACCAGGGGACTTGTGTAAGTTGCAAACTTTAACTGATGAATCTTTGTTTTTGGCTGTTATGGAGAATTAGGTTTTGTTGTGTATTGAAATGAAATGGTTTTGTGTGTCTGTTTGCAGAATGGTTTTTGGATATGCTTATCCAGCTTACGAGTGCTTTAAAACTGTGGAGAAGAATAAGCCAGAGATTGAGCAACTTCGTTTCTGGTGTCAATACTGGTAAATGTTGTTGTGTCGTCATTGTTATGGAGACCTTCATGAAACGAATTTGCTTAGTAAAATTGTTTCATTTTGTAGGATTTTGGTCGCAGTTCTTACAGTGTTTGAAAGAGTGGGTGATACTTTTGTTTCATGGTGAGGAAGCGATTCAAGGTTTATTATTTTAAAGCTGATGTTGTGTGGTGGTAAATGTTTAATTGTATTTGTGGTTTTGGCTTGTGAAGGGTACCAATGTACAGTGAAGCAAAATTGGCCTTCTTCATATATTTGTGGTATCCTAAAACGAAGGTAATTATGTATTCCATTTGTTTACAATTACACATTAGTCTCAGGGTATAGTTTCTCATTTGGGTTTTACTATTTGCAGGGGACAGCATATGTTTATGATTCTTTTTTTCGCCCATATGTTGCAAAGCATGAAACGGATATTGATCGTAGCATATTAGAACTGAGGACTAGGGCAGGAGATTTTGCAATTCAGTATTGGCAACGAGCTGCTAGCTATGGTCAGACCAGAGTGTTTGAGGTTTTGCAGTATGTTGCTTCACAGTCAACAACCAGACCTCGTCCTGCTCAGGTATCAGCCGATAAGGATAAATAGATAGCTATTTTCCAGCTTCTTCATTACTTGAATAACATCATATTCTTGCCTTAGGAAAGGACAACCTGTAATAGTAGTTGACCTAGAATTAGTGCACATGCTGTGGTGTATAATTCTTTTGTACAGAACAAGAAAGGGAACTGAAGAAATTTCTACTATAACCTGCATGTGTCTGTATAGATACTGGATGTGAATTTTTTTAAAAATTTATATGCAAACATTGTCACAACATAGGAGCTTAAGGTAAGCTTACTTTCATGAACATAAAGCTTTCACTTAATCTGGATACAAGGCAAGCTCTAAGAGTTTCTGAATGCAGTGAATAGATTGGTAGGGAGGTGATATGGTTGAGGGAATGCGAGGGAGAGTGAAGGAGGAATGGCAAAGACAATTGATTTTTTTTCTTCTCGTTGTATCCTATTGTGGCGCTGAAGATTGGGATGAGTAGTTGACATTCTGGTTGTTCAAGTATGAGCACACACTTTTTGCTCATCCTGCCCTAACCTCATGTGTTTTCATTGCTTGTGGGGGTTGGCTTGCCATGCGTTAGCAATCTATTTACACCACATAATGTGTACGCTGTAAGTGTCACTTTCTGCATGGTCTGACCTCAGAGGGAAGTTTTCTTGAGTCATAGAGCTTGTGCCTAAAGTGTATAAAATATCAACCATGAGAATTTTTACCTAAAGTAGGCCTACATAGTAGGAGAGACTTTTGAAAGTACGATCATAATATTGTTCCGTTACATTTTCTCTCAATTTCGTCACAGATTGATTTGTATCTAGGTATAGTTGGACGAAAGTTAAAACAAAAGGGTTGAATGTGTTTTTGCATACGATGTGAAGGAAATGAGTAATATCCATGACAACGTATATCAAAAGGGTTTTATGAACTTGCATAACTTTGAGGTGAAAACTAGGATACAAGGAAGGTGAAGGGGTTTAAACAAATAAATTATAAATTATAAACCATAAACTGATAAAATTATATTATAAAACAAAAAATAAAAACACCAACATCCTTCAATTATGCATTTTCTTAAACCAAATTGCATCATAACTACCCCATATTTGACACTATTTCCTCATTTAAAAAATGAAGAGAAAAAAAAATCAGTATAGCCCTATATTGTCTGAAGCTGTACTGCTGTGGGGTTGTAAGGGGGGGTGTGTAGATGTGGAACTTCTGATTGAGAGAGATCCTCTGACTAGAGGTAATAAGTTTCATAAGCCTTTGAGGTAATGTCACAAACACAATTATCATAACCCAATGGAGGGACACACAACCCTAAATGGACCGTAAGGAATGCAATTGGAAACTCCCTATCGTTTTCTTGAACTTTGCCTGGACTCTGTTGCGACTGTTGGAGCTTCCGAAGCTGGTGTTAGCACTTTTCCTCTCATAACGTCCCAGACAACCTAGGACTGGCTGTATCCAATGGGTGAGATTTAATGTGCAAGTCAGAGTGAATTTTTTTAGAAATTTTGTAAAAATCAAAATGCAATGTTCAAATTTCTATTGTGCCAACAACCTGGCTATTATAATAGTTGGCTTAACTTCGATGTTGTTTCTCTTTATTTTATCTACATCTACAGTTTATAATAAATTAATAATTTTTTGTCAATTCGTAAAAATCTCAAATCATTTATATCAATGGTGAAATGTATAAGATATGAATCTAATTAATGTAGTTTTCACATTGATTGATATGAAATGTCTCATCTGGCAAACATATCATTCCACGATTCACACCCGTTACAAAGGACTACAGGTTTCTTATTCACACTGGTCACACACCACACTGAACATGAGTGTCCTTGGTTGCTTGATTTTTTTACTGTGGTTCATTGTTTTCTATTTGGACTGCAGAACCTTGTGGACGAGGTATAATCAGTTAAGACTTAAGAGAAAGGCTATACCAGCGTGTTAGCTGTTGGTAGATAAGTGATATGTTGATAGCTTGCACTGACTATTGATAACTGATTTTTTTGTTCAACAGCAGGCTACTGGAGCTCGGCACCCTCCGCCCACCGCACCTCCACCTACTCTACGACCCCGTCAACCAGCAGTTACTCAACAGCAGCCTACGCCTCAGCAACAGCCACCAGCGCGTACTTCCAGTACAGCTTCAACCCAGCAGCAACAGGTACCATCTCATTCTTCCAGTACAGCTTCCTCCCAGCAACCACCTTACCGTATTTCAAGTACAGCCACAACCCAGCAGACGCAAGAACCAGCACAAGACAAAGTCCCTGCTCGTACAAATTCAGCACCTTCAGCTGCTGCTGTTCCCACTGGAGCTGATCAGCCTGCTGCCAAATTGAGTAGCCAGTCTAGCCAGAGTGATGCAGAACTAATGCAAATAGAAGTTGCATCATCTTCAGGTAATGAAAATGTGAACCCGCCTCCAAATGACATGGTCATGGAGGAAACAATACGGATGACTCGTGCCAGGTTGAGGAAAAACAGAGATGCCACAAACAGGTAGCTGTTGCTATTTCCATCTTTTGTCCTAGTAATGTTCTAGAAAAAAAATGTAAGATAAAATGGAGACATTTTAGGTGGAACGAAATGGGATTGGATGGTTGATAATGATGTGCATTCATTTCTTATTGTTGTCCAATTTGCTGGTTGTCCAATTTGCTGGTTTATGATTTCACCTTGAACATGTCAGAGGCCTAATGTGAAAGGGGAATTGTGGTGGATGAAGATGGTTTAAATGGCATGACAGCTCAACGGTTAGAGCTTGACGGATGGTACCACTAGGTCATGGATTCAAACCCAGCTTGTGGTATCTTTATGGGTTAAGGATCCTAATGATCTCTCACTTTTCCTAATGCATTTCTTATAGGGTGTTTTTTTGTACAATTTACTGATTGAAGGTCCGTACTTTATCTTCCTTTCCTATCTCTTTCATTTCATAAAGTTGGATCAGGTGTGAGTGCGACAACATTCCCTTCTCGTTAACCCCCCTGTATCCTTTCTTAGCAACAAGTGTTTTCCTCCTTCCCACATTCCTTTCTCCCCCTTGTATTCTTTCTTAGAAACAAGTGCTTTCCTCTTGGGATGAAAATCAAAGAAAAAGAGAAAGAAATAGTTTCAAGATGAGGGCTGTCCCCTAGAAGTTTTAGTAAAATCTTCTTCTACGGTGCCTGGTTGGATGCCTGGTGCTACCAAACACCCTAGAATTAGCCTTTAGTAAAATTTACACCCCTCGAAGTAGTCTTGTGGGCTTCTTTACCTGACTTTTTATTTGGTTGTTTCTATAAAGATTTATGCTTTGCCTAGCTACAAAAAGAGGACCCAAACTGAATCTGTCTAGCTACAGAGTTACACTCTCATCAAGTCTTCTCCATGCGAAGCCAATCAACTTTGAACTCATTTTGTTTGTAAGCAGCAGGTGATGTCTGAGGCTGCTCCAATGCTGCATTATCATGCAGTGGAGATTCCTCTTCCATGTAGTCATCTACTTGAGCCCAATCTTCGTTTGCTCCAGACATTAAGGGAGAATATATGTTAAATCAGCAATGCCGTATTCTGCATGCTTGGTAAAGGATATTTCACTCACCCCATAAATGGGAAATGCCGTCAAGATCTATGTTGAACCAGTAATCATCATCAATCTGCAACCAAACTTAAAGTGGGGGTATTCAATTTGGGATTTGAATGGACTTTGAAGAATTTTAAATTTCGTGGATTTTAAAAGGTTTTAAATGATTTTACAAAATTCACTGGATTTTAAATGATTGGATTTTGTAGATTTTATAAAGGTTTATTATGGATTTCTATAGATTCTTATAAATTCAATGAATTTTTATAAATGTGTTATTAGTCATAGAAAACAATGAAAGAACACCACCTACATTGTTGTCCATGCCAACACAAATCATAAAACATATTTCAAAACATCAATTAAACAATTGTTTGTATGTTACGAGAATTTTACTTCAAATTAAAAAAAAAATCAAATACATGGAAGATGGTCCAAAAGTAATACAAATAACTATTTTACTCCAAATTGTTATCCCCGCCACCTCTCCTCCTTTCTTTTTCTTCTTCAATCACCACCACCACGCTACCGCCACCTCTCATTCTCCTCCTCCCCCTCTTCTTCTTCTTCTTCTCCTCCATCAATCACCACCGTCACCTCTCATCTCACCTCCTCCCATTTTCATCTTCTTATTCTCAACTTCCTCCCCCTCACACATATATATATTTTTTCTCTTCATCCTCCACTTTTTTTCTCTCTGTTTTTTTTTTCATTTTCTCCTATATTTTTTCTTATTCTTCTTTTTGCCCTCGCGAAGGTTCTGGCAAGTGGGGAATCTCCATTTGCATGAACCTTCGCAAAAGTGAAGAAGAAAAAAATGGGAAAAGAAGACGAGATGAGAAAAAAATGGAAGAAGAAGAAGAAAAACAAAGAGAAAAGTAGAAGTAGAGGAAATCAGAAGAAAAATAAAAATAAAAAACAAAGATGAAGAGAAGACAAAAATAAGAGAAAATAAGAGGAAGAGAACGAGAAGAAGAATAATAATAGCAAAAAAAGAACATGAACAAAAGAGAAGAGAAAGTGCGGGTGGTAGTGCAGCCAGCGTTAGGGTTGGATTTGAAATAACTCTTGTTATATATAATTTTCATTCACAAATCCTTCAAAATCCACAACTTTAACAAATTCATAAAATCAACTACTTCTTGAATACCCCCTGATTTTTGTGGACTTTTGAAAAACATGAATTGAATACCCCTGATTTTGATGGATTTTAAAACAATCATTTAAAATTCGTATTTAAATACCCTTAGATTTACATGTATTATTTTAAATCCTTATTGAATATCTCTGAATTTCAATGAATTAAAAAATCCTTCCCAATCTATTAAAATTTGTAATTGAATACCACCCCTTACGTTTAGTCAACAAAGAAAACAAAGAACTTAAGCATCTTACTTTAGCTTCTGATGGAGTGCACTGAGCTGGATGAATCAGGATAAATACAACTCGCTTCGCCTTCTCTAACCTCAGATGAAAATCCCCTACATTGAACCTTTTGCAATGTTGGATCACTTCTAAAGCTACTGTCACCAAAAGAAGAATTATGCAGTGCTGTCTGCTTGAATCTTGTATCTTCATGCCTGCCTTTGCGTTTACTGCAACAATAGAGACAAATAGAAAGTGAAGAAAATATGAACTAGATGGAAAATTTTCCAAGCGAAGGAATGGGCATAATAAAAAAACATTCCACCTCGGAAAATGAATTACCTCACTAGGTACACATTAATAGGTCCTGTAGTACTGCTTCTAAGTTCTAATAATAATTTGAAATTGCTTTTAAGAATGACCAAACGACTGTTCTGAAAAATCAACATCCTATTCATTGCAAGTTGTTGAATGAGATAATATCCAAACAAGTTCCAGAAAAATTCAGCTCAATCATCCCTATTACTCACCTGGTCAAGATCTGAGACTTCAAGAGAACTTGTGGTAAGAGCTTTTACTGCATAAGTGTCTTACCCTGTACCACAGTGACTAGCAAATACATAAAATCATATGGGACTTTGACAGAAAACTAAACCTGGAAGGAGGGGACACTCATGATATCTTCTTGAGTCAAGAACAAGAACTTACACAATTTGACATGCAGTTCATCTCTATTGGAACGATGATGTTAGCCCAACTACGTCAAGGATGAATGAGAAAAAAAGAAAGTAGAATCGTTTAATAAAACCCTTATCTCATTGTCAATCCTCCACTCTTCAGCGTGTAATCTTTCAGTTTAAACGAAACAACGATTAGAACCAAGACATGGTGTTAGAATCTTTAAATACATAACACAAAACTGTCACAGTTTGCAACCGTACCACGGCTAGAGCCAGACTATTACAACAGGTATATGACTTACTTTAACCCAATCAATTGCTAAAAGCAATGCAATAAACTTTCCAGGCAAGAATGCTTGGGTTAGTGAGTGAGTAACTTGATCATCTAATTCTGCTGGCCTTGAGGAATCTAGGCCTCTGTTATTAAAGACATTGAAATTGTAAGCGAAATGATCAGAAAATATAAATTTGTTTATTATTTCTATAAGGGAAATAGCTGTTAATGCAAATAATTTCAACACAAGTCCTAGACCTAGTTGGTGATTGTGAATGGCTAAAACCGCTATGTAAGTAAGAAACAAACAAACAACAAGCAATATGCAGAAAATAAAGATGACACCAAGATTTATGTGGTTCGGCTTTTCCTACTCCACGGACGACGACTCTATAATTATCTTATTGATATAAAAACTTACTTGAAGATTACAACGTTGTCAAACAACGATCCTTGAGATTACTCAATCTCAAGCAAACAATACCACCAAAAGTTTGATGAAACTCGCAAACAAAGAACATCCAAAATCACCCGATTCCAATCCTTCTACTTGGCTACTGTTTCACACTGCACACACACCGAATCACGCCGAACTTGCAACCCGTTTCACGCCGAACTTGCAGCCGTTTCACGCTATATTGATGCTACCTTACACGCTGTGTATGTGCTGCTCACGGTGTTGCTTGTACTCACGTTGATGTATGTGCTTGCTTCCCTGTTAAAGAAAGAACATGACTTGAAGTCCTCTGATGCTTCCCAATAAATTAGGAGCCCAATCATAACAAGGACTTTGAGTCCTTATTTATAGTCCTTATTTATAAAGGACTTTAAGTCTTTATCTGATTCTCACAGTCTCCACCTTGGCGAACAATTTCAGGCCACCACACAAGCATCACAAACAACCATAGAAGCATCTCCACTTTGGCATGAAAAACCGCCAAGACCCATTTTCTCAATCAGGAGAATCGTTGTCATGCCCTTAAGGGCTTTGTCCCCTTTGGGGCATCAACACTGAGAGAGCTTGATCAAGTTGAGACAATGCTCAAACTTGATCCCTAGAACCACTTTTGTTAACATATCAGCTGGATTGTCTTGAGTACTCACCTTTTCCAAGAAAACCTTGCCATCCTCGATGACATCCCTCAGAAAATGATACCGCACATCAATGTGCTTTGTCCGAGCATGATGAACTTGGTTCTTTGTCAAATGGATAGCAGTCTGACTGTCACATAACACTGTCACATCATCCTGAGTAACACCCAAATCACTAACCAAGCCCCGAAGCCAAATGTCTTCCTTCACCGCCTCTGATAAAGCCATGTACTCCGTTTCAGTAGTAGACAAAGCAACTGTAGACTGTAACTGAGACTTCCAGCTCATCGGACCCATCGCCATTGTAAAACAATAACCTGTAGTCGATCGGCGCCTATCAAGATCACCAGCTAATCCGAATCAACATAACTTCGGATAATATTTGACACATCTCCTCTCTCATATACTAAACCAACATCTAGCGTACCCGAAGATATCTCAATATCCACTTCACTGCCTGCCAATGTTGTTTTCCTGAGTTTGACATAAACCTACTAACCAGATTGACTGCATGAGCAATATCCGGACGTGTGGAGATCATGATATACATAAGACTACCAATTGTACTAGCATAAGGATCTTGTGACATGTATTCCCTCTCATCCTCTGTGTTAGGAGACAACTTGCCCGAGAGCTTAAAGTGAGCAGCCAAAGGAGTATTTACCGGCTTAGACATATCCATGTCAAAACGATGAATAATCTTCTCTAAGTATTGTCTCCGTGACAAGGTCAGTCTGCCTTACTTCCTATCTCTCACTATCTCCATCCCAAGTATCTTATTTGCTGAACCATGATCTTTCATCTCAAACTCCATACTAAGTTTCAACTTTAATTTATCAATTTCTTTCATGCTCTTTGCAGCAATGAACATGTCATCAACATAAAGCAAGAGAAACATGAAAGACCCATCCTTGAGCTTCTGTGTGAATACACAAGGATCATATTGACTCCTCACATATCCCTGCTAAACTATAAAAGTATCAAACCTCTTGTACCATTGCCTCGAAGATTGCTTCAACCCATACAGTGACTTCTTCAGTTTACATACATTTTCTTCCTTACCAGCAACAACATATCTGTTGGGCCGACATGTATATGTCCTCCTTCAAATCTCTATGCAAGAAAGCAGTCTTGACATCAAGTTGCTCGAGCTCTAAGTCAAACTGCATTGCTGAAGCCAAAAGGACTAATATAGAAATGTGTTTTACCACTGGAGAAAAAACTTCATTGTAATCCACACCTTCTTGCTGTGCATATCCTTTAGCCACCAATTTTGCCTTGTATCGTATACCTGTACAAGTACCCCTGGAATCTGGAATCCATCTTTCATTGTGAAAACCCATTTACACCCAATCTTCCTCTTCCTTTTAGGGAGTGTCACAAGCTCCCATGTATGATTTTTCTGAAAAATAACATCTCCTCATCAAGCTTCCTTCCACTCCTCTTTGTGAATACTTCGCAAAGCCTATGTATGTGTGATAGGAACATCATCATACCCATCAAGAACTGAGAATGCGTAAGCTACGCCATCCTCATAGCCAAATCTAAGTAGTGCATGTCTGACTCTAGGTTATCTGCCTGCTGCTAAAGACGATGTTTGTAACTGTTGAACCTGTTGTTGTGAAGGATCCATTTCCCCATCAGTAGGAACCTCATATTCTGCCACTGTTTCATCAGACATCATATTTGTATCACCTCTTCCCTTAGTAGAAGGAACATCATGCTCTGTATGAAATCTAGGAGTTCAAAGTTTCATCTATAGATAATCTTCAACATCCTCATCTTTGTAACACCCCCAAATTTCTTAAAGCTAATTTAAATATTTTGAATTAATTAAAATACAATTAAATTTATGTGAATTTAAACTTCAAAATTCTAGGGTTTTATTACGTGAGTTTAGGGGGTGGGTGCTTCGAAATTTCAGTGGGGGCGGATAACCACCCACATTATAAAGAGAACAATCCCTCTTCTTCTTCCCCATTTTTTTTTTCTTTTTCCCTTCCCTGGGTACTCCTCTTCTTTTGCGGCAAGCTCGGCTGTGACCGAGCGTCGAGTAGCCCCATCAGCCTTATTTCCCCTTCTCTTCCTTTCTCCTGCCTCTCACTGCCCTCCTTCCCATTTGAGTTCAACGCTAGAAATAGATAATGAAAGAAGGAAGAGAAGAGAAACAAGGAGAAACAGATGATTATCAAAATGACACAATTGAATGGGGCTACCTTGCGGGCAATCGATGGTGTGGGAGATCACAAGCGAGAGGTCGTGCTTTCTGCGCCGCGGGTTGATTTGCGGTTGCGAGTTTGCGTGGTGTGGGAATCAAATCGGTGAGTTCTTCTTCTTGTTTGATTTAAATTTTGGATGTGTGTTTATTATTATTTATTAAGGATCTTGTGAAATTTTATATAGCAGCAGTGCCAGTTAGTAGCTACAGTAAGGATTTACCCACCATAATTTTTTTTTTTTTTTTTTTTTTTTTTTTTTTTTTTTTTGAAAGGCAAGCCGGTTTTAGCATAGGATCCGTAACCTATTCCCGAGATGCGACCTACTGGTCGAACACCACCCCAAAATAAAGATGCCTCCAGTGGGTCTCGAAGCAAGGATCTGTGGATCAAGTCCACAACGCCTTAACCAATCGACCACAGCCCCTTTGGCACAACCACCATAAATTTGTAGTAGTAAATAAGTTAATTAGGAAAATAGGAGCAAATTAGGGAGTTACAGACCATAAATTACATGGTATTAAAGTAAAATAAGTAGAAAATTAAACACGATGCTACATGTTGCTTTTAAATCCTAATTAAACTAGCATTTATGGTTTTTCACATCAAAGTTGGTTTTGCATTGCCTGTATAATGACTAATGGCACAGAGAGACGAGTTGCATCTCGAAGGTCCGTGGTTCAATCCTGCTAGCAACGTCTTCCTAAACATTTTTTTTTCAAATTACTTTCTCTGATATCAACTTATGGATGAGAAAAGTTAGAGTTTGATGCTCCAGTTCTTGCAAGAATTACTCCACTGCTATATTTTGTTAGCATGATAACTAACTTTCGAATTTGTATTGGATGCTATTAGCACTTTGTTAACTTTTTCTTTTTGTGTCTGAGCAAGGTTTACTCCAAATAGGTAGCTTCTCTTCTCCTCAGTTCTACTGGCATCATGGAGGCTGGATAAGAATCCTCATCTCCAGCAACTTTTTTTTACTGTACCATATGTAGGTAGCCTTAGTAGTTCTTTCATTCCAGGCATTTACAAACATTCATCCATTGGGAACTCACTTCGATGCAGCGTCTACAAAACCCAACATTACAATGAAACCTCTGTGCCTTCATTGATCTCCCTGCCCATAGAGTCCAATCTTCACTTTGTAGCTAATAGCATTGAAGTGTCATTTATGTTATAGAATATCTGTATAGGCACGACTGCACTCACATAAAAGCATCGAATACTTTTTGTTTTGGTGGGCAAGCTGGGAACATAGACTATTTCATGTATGATTGTATAATAATTACACATCAGATGCAATCTAGTTTTATGAAATTGCAATGTAGGCAACAGTTTACCATAGTTTGGTAACATTGTTGTTTGATGGTTCATGCGCATTCAATAAGTTTATTCAAAATTATGACATATCTAGTTTGTCATATGAACAATTTTCTTCCTTTTTAGTCCTTACTAGAGTCTGCCTCGCTTGGTTGGAACAACTATTAGCATCTTATCTTGTTACTCTCGTGGTTGTATATGACCTATTTTCTTTGTAAAATCAGTATTGTTATAGAGATAATCATGGGGTATGCCTTATATGATTGGAAACCTCTTTTTGTCTACTTTTTACTGCCCCAAAAGGTATGTAATTTGGAGTTCTAATATGAGAGTTATGTACATTTGAGTGATGATTGGTCAAGCTATCCGGTTAGGACAGCTTGTTCATTTCAGTATTGTTGACAGTGTTATTTATTTGACTGTTTTGGGATTGAAACATGATTGTTTAGGGTCTGTCTTGGGTTGAATTGGGTTGCATTTGATGTAAAATAAAAATGTTATTTGGAGCCGAATGAAGTTACAAATTATCGCCCGAATGAGGTTGGTCGCTGGGATGCCTGCAAGGTCAAATTGATTTTATTTCGACATCGAAATTGGGTTATAATGGGATTATTGTGGTAGCCGAAATTAGGGTGTATTGGTTTTGTTGTGCGGACAGAAGCGTGATTTTCTTGGGATTGTGTTACAGGTTGCAACTAGGATGTTTCCGGTTGAGTTTGGGGAAGGCTACGACTAGCCTTAGATGGTTGGTTTAGTAGATTTTGGGGGTTGTTTGTAGCTATGTTTAAAGCTTATTTCAGCTAATTTAAGCGGGCGTTTCAGCTGAGTTTTGGATGTTCTAATCAGTTGATTTAGGGGGTGTTCAAGTTGATATACATTGTTGTATGAATCAGACCAAGCTGTTTGTTTCAGTTGAATTTAGAGTTTTCTTTTTATTGAGTTTCATGCTTCGATTTCTACAGTTTGATGGATCTAAAATGCAATCCCTTTTGCGATTCTCTTGCATTTTAGTTGTTTACTTTGCCTTAAAGGATGGATTGGTATAAATGCAACTCTTGTGATGAACATTTTGAACTCTTTTGGTATATGCAGTAATGTATGATAATGAGAATTGGAGTATGGTTTATATATATATATATATATATATATATATATATGTTGTTTTTTTGTTTATGGTTAACAATGTTATTAAGTAATGATGTTTTATTTCATAGCTTGAATTAGACTCAATAAGGAGCTATGATTGAAAGTGTGATGTTATCATACTCGTAGGAACTTGAACCCTCTTATTGAATGGGTTTGATCCCCGTTCTGCTATATAAAATTTGTTTCCAAAAGTGCTATGTTTCCCCAAGAGTATGAGCGGAGATTATGGTGAATCGATTTATAAATGACAAAGTGTCATTGTGAGAGAAAATTGAAATATAAAAAATAAATGATATTGGTAAACTTTGACTTCTGAAAATTTAATCACCTGGAATTGTATCACTTAAAACTACCACACCTCTTTTTGTTTATTATTTCCCCTCTCTTATAGAGAAACTAAATAACCTGCTGGTTGTCTTGCGGATGTGGGGCACTCCTTTCTTATAGAGAAACTAAAATAACTTTCAGGTTAGTCTTGCGAAAAGGTGGTGGTTTTGGAATGCCTAAAATAGGCTTGATATTTATTCATAAAAAATGTGACGTGACTTTATGCGCATTGTTAGTTCAATAATGGCTTTTATTATACTCATATAGTTAGGGGTATCCTGTGATGCATGCCTGTATGTGATGTGTCCCCACTTGGGCATGGATGACGGAAAAATCCTCTTTTATATGAGAAACATACGGGCAAGTATGTTCGGCACGGAGGTGGTGCGAATGTGGTATCGTCTAAGTGATTAATCCGTTAAAAATGAATCAATTCGTTAAAAATGAATAATATAATCAAGTCATATCCATATTGTTTCTAACCCTTTTCATGCAGGATGACAAGTACACTAATATTTATGCAGGTCAGACTTGCCATAGTCAACATCTACAGTGTAAGTACAAGTAAATACATATTTATTTATTAGGGTGACATGATTGCCTCGTTGAGGAACTAAATTCTTTGAACTGTGTTTTTCTTGCATGACACCTTTGCCTTATTGAGGAACTACTTGTTTGTGTGTGATTCATCGTTTGTATTTAATTTTATGTTATCACTTGCTAATGTGTTGATTTTGGGAATAAAGATTTTTCACACTAGCTTTATTGCTGACCCAAGTGAGCTTTTGCTTCTTGGGTACATTCCTTTGGGAATGTAGCCGACTGACCTTTCAGGTTTAGAGATTTTGAGCAGCGCTACTGGAGTTCCGTTAGTGGGGATAGCAACGTCAGAGCCTCTTGGTTAGATAATTTTTAGTTTGTTTAAACTTTCCCAAACTATGTTTTAGTTGTTGCTGCTAATTGTTCTGTTGTTATTGAATTTTTCACGTCCTGAGTTTTGGGGAAATGGATAATCCTACGTGGAATTTTGGATTTTCGTTTTCTTCGAAAAATCGGGGCGAGACAATCTTCATTATAGTTATCACCCCTCCAAATAGAGGAACCATCTTTGCATCTCTCACACTTTTCTTATAACAAAACCTCCTCATCGAACTTCACATCTCGACTGATCACAAACTTCTACAAGTAACGACACTATAATCTATACCCTTTCACATTATCTGGATAACCGAGAAAAATAATTTTTTTGGCCCTTACTCCAATTTTATCCTCCCTAACATGAAAATATGTTGGACAACCAAATACTTTCAAGTTAGAATAATTTGAAAAAATACTAGACCAGACCACACCTCCATAGGAATTTGAGACTCAATGGTTGATGAATGAAAGCGGTTATGAGATAGCACGTCGTATTTACTGCTTCAGCCCAAACCTACATTGGACAACATGTATCGTGCTCTCTCCAGCAGGATACGGTTCATCCGCTTTGCTACCCCATTCTGTTGTGGTGTCAACTTCACTGTGAAGTATCTTCTAATGTCATGTTCCAAACAAAACAGCTTCAAGAGATCCTCAGTATACTCACCACCATTGTCAGATCTCACTACCTTGATCACCCTTCCAATTTGTTTCTCAATCATAACTTTCCACTTATTGAAGATATTAGTGACTTCATTTTTATATTTCATACACCCATACTCTCCTGCTGAAGTCATCAATAAAATACACAAAATACTTGGAACCCCTCTTGGATGCAACTCTAGAGGGTCCCCAAACATCAGTGTGGATGTAATCCACAATCCCCACGGTGCTATGAGTAGCATCACTAAAATTGACTTTGCACTACTTCCCATAGATGCAATGTACACAGAAATCCAACTTTGCCATTTTATCACCGCCGAGCAAACCCCGCTTGCTTAAAGTTCTTAGTCCATTCTCACCTACATGCCCTAATCGCATGTGTCATAACTATGTGTGCGTCAAGTTTTTCTCATCAACAAATGTAGAAACCATAGCTCCACCTTCAACTATACTTGCTTGAAAGAAATATAATTTGGCATGTCTAACAGCTGTCATAAGCAATCTGTCACCAAAATAAACACTGCGATACTCATTCTCACCAATATATTTGTAGCCAGGAGCTTCAAAGCCAAGGATTGTGATTTCGTTTTTCGAGTTAATTTCAGTCTTCTGATTTTAAAAAATATTTCGCTGTGTAAAGAAAAAAAGTAAAAATTTCGAGGATACATGAAATATATATAATAAATTTCAAGGGTATATGAAATATGTGAAAAGAATAAGATGCAAATAAATGAACCTATTGAACACATTAAATAAAGCATAAATACCAAATATCTCTTAAATTCATGACACAATTAATATAGTAAGAAAAAACTCCACTTTATGACATCATTCTAAAATGGGAATAGGTTGGATTATGTAAAGTTCTTACTTAATTTTGTTAGTTTAGAATTTGTGTGTTATTTATCATTATATCAAACTTATAACACTTCAAATACATTAACTTATATATTGATTATCATTAGTCCCCCAAATCAACAATAACATTAACTATTAAATTAACTCAACTAATGAATTGAGTCGCAATAGAATTATTTACTGGTGACATAATAGGCATTGTGTTGGTGTAACAAGAAAATATATCAATTATTCAAATATAATATCAATTGCAATTTTAGAACACAAAATTAGTTCAAGATCAAAACTTATTAATCCCAAAATTTATTCAATTTGATTTAATTTCACCGGTTGCCAAAGTATTATTTTTTCAAATATTGCAAGTGTGAGCCATGGGGTGCCAATGCACATTATGTGGGCTCCGCTATAAACTCCTCCCTCCAAAAACCTCTAGCCTCTCCAAAGACCCATTATTCTCTTCCATAACTCACCCACTAGTCTTTATTCTCTCTGAAAAAAGAGTAATTCTAGGGAGCCAGCGTTGGTGGCCTAGGAGTCAGTCCGGACCCTCCTGGGCACGTGCCTGGGAGGGTGGCTGGCACGTGAACCCACCTGTCTCTCAACCTCCACAATTCCCAACTTTCCACTACCATTCTCTCTCAAATGTTGTGGTGTTGTTGCTCATCGTGAAACCCACCAAAGCTGGTTATTGCAACTTGCAAGGAACCCTAAAAATCAAACATTTTTCACATCTTCTGTATCTTCCTCAATTAGATCAAACAGTCCGCAAATTCCTCTTCTTCCTCGTCAAGTTTCGATTGAGTTGACAAGGATGAGTCGCGGAAATCAGAGACAGGGATCGGGAAAGGGCAACAACAATGAACGACGGCCGACCCAAAGCCAAAGACGATCGATTAACCTTAGAGCATGGTCGAGAGGGGTTGTTTCGTTCTCTCTGTGTTAGAAATTTGTGCATGTGGTGTTGGTTTTTGGTGCAAGGGATGCAAAGGCGCAAGTGTTTATGGAGGGCTTAGATCGATCGAATCGATTGACCTATCCATATACGTCATGTTGAGATCAGATCTGGGTGTTTTTGTTATATTGAGATTAGATTTGGGTGTTTTTGTTAAGTTGAGATCAAATCTGGTATTTTGGCCAATCTAGTTTGTGTTTAATGTGGATGATGTTGATGAAAAGAATAACCATCTCTCTATCTAAAAAAAATTAAAAGCTAGTGAGATCTCTATGGTTTCGTTCTATAATTTATCTTCTTACTCCAAATAGGAAATATAGACCTTTGGTTGGTGACGATTCAGGTTGGAGGAGGAAGTCAATAGTAGTGAAGATGGGAGAGTAGTAGAAAGTTGGGAATTGTGGAGGTTGAGAGATAGGTGGTTTCAAGGATCAAGGAGGTCGAGAGACATGTGGGTTCACGTGCCAGCCACCCTCCCAGGCACGTGCCCAGGAGGGTATGGACTGCCTCCAGGCTACCAAGGCAGGCTCCCTAGAATTATTCCTCCACAAAACACAGAAAGATGAGAGGCAAAGAAGTGGAGAAGAGAGAGGCAAAGAAGGGGAGAAAAGGAGATGCAATGAGAGGATCAATCTGAGAGGAGAGACAAGTGTTGCTGCTTCAATTCTCGCCTTTTGCTACTGGGTCGAAAATTCCATTTTAGCGTCGAAATAATTCCACCGATCAAAGGTAAATTTAGCTCTGATGTTTTTGGGTTTTTGTGAAAAAACTGAAAATTACGAAAAAAAATCTCACGAAATACTGTAAATTTAAATTTCAAATATTTTATTTTCGAAATTTCTAAAAAACAAAAAATCTGGCGAGATTTCGCGAAATCTCATTCCTACTTTCAAGAACCCCAAGAGAAACTAACCCATTTGAAAGAGTTGGAACATGACGTACCTCGGTAAGCTGTCTACATGACCCATCTGCCAACTGAAATTTGAATGTACCAATATCCATTGTCTTGCAAGGCCTAGAGTCACCCATTTTAACTGAACTGTCCTTAACCTCGCGATAAGTGCTGAATCATTCCCTTACGGGACACATATGATACGAAGCTCTCATATCCAACATCCAACTATCATACAAATTAGGGGTGGGCATCCCATCCTGCGATCCCGTTCCGATTTTTTCGGGTCTTAATGGGATTGAATAATTTCATCCCGATCCCGTCCCATCCCGATCTAGAATGGGATGGGATGGGATGGGATGAAGATTTTCAATCCCGCCAATCCCGTCCTATCCCGAGCTAATTTTTTAATATTTGTTATTAATATTTTTTTTATTCATATAAACTTACAGATGACTAACAGAAACTCATGGTGTTTGCATTTGAATCCTTTCTGGGATTTTCATCTTTTGATGTTCAAGATTACATTTGAATTTCATTTATTTTATTTTGAGTTTTATATATTATGTAATATCGATTTAGACTATATATGAGTGTCTCTTGAGGCTATCATTTCTAGGTTTATCTGAAGTTTCAAGGAGAAAACAGATGAAAACAAAAGCAAATTGAACTCTCCCAAACATCCCAACTAGATTAGCACTTGAGGGAGGTTTGCAATCAATCACGTGTTCGTTACGTATACAATGTTATAAGCATCTTGAGAGACATATTCAGACATGTCTTTTTTATCCATTATTAATTTGGTTTAAGACTAAAGCCCGCTAGGTAATATGCCACTCACCCTCGGGCAATAGGAGTTATCTTGTAGTGTCAGAGAACGTATATTCAAGAGCTGATCTGGTTTACGAGACCTTGGGTTTTCCATGGGGTCGCCTCTATATTGGTGGGTATTTCACTGCTTAGGTGTTTTCCATAACTATTTTCAGATTCCTGCAATTTGCTTGTAGGTTTAAGAAAGTTATTTTTCACGCTCTATATCTAATTATAAGAAAGTTATTTTTCACGCTCTTATATGATGATAATCTTCGCAGCAATCACAGGCAGCACGCTGATCCCGTCCCGTCTCGAACTTGTTTGGGATGGGACGAGGTCGGGATGAGATTTTTCCCATCCCGTCCCGATCCCGTATGAACGGGATGGGATAGGGATGAGTATATCTCGTCCCATCCCGTCCCGTGCCCACCCCTAATACAAATGATCATAAGATTTTGCCATCAGTGCATGTGTTAAGTCACCATCGACTAGAATATCCTCTACCACATCCGGTGTCAACAACATTCACTACGCCCTTACTCTCATTTTATTGCTTATTGTGATTATCCTTCCAGTCTGGACAATCCCTTATGTAATGATCTTTGCGTTTACATTTGTAACATTCAACCTTAGACATATCTCTGCCTTTTGATTTGGATCAGTTCCTTTTATAGTTGTTCCTCTTGTAATTTCTTTCCCTTCTCACTGAAAGACCATGTGCTTGAACCTCCTCATTTGAAACACTCAAACCAATCATAACCTCAATGCATAATTTCAAAGGGTTCACTTTGAGCCTTTGCCTTTGTAATTCTTCATAAACGCTCTTTCTTGCGGGTTGTACGTCTCTATTTTAGTTTTGCAGGCTTAACAAAAATGAAGCCATTCTCAAACAGTAACTTATATGTAGCAGACACACCATTTGCTCCTATATGTCAATAGATTTGTTGCAAAATGGAATGATACCTGAAAAAATGTTGTGAGAGCTACTTGTCCCTTGTAGCTGAATCCAAATACTAAGAATAATATGCATGCAACATTGCAACTACACACAACAACAAAAGAAAAAGAAAAAAAAATCAAAGAGATGAAACTAAGGAGGGGGGAGGGGGGTGCTAATCCTTACGAAACCTCTAGATAAATGTTGAATCTGTTTATCATAGGTTCATAGTTAGTATGTAAACTATTACATCAAGGGATCCTAACCATGTTATAACATGGACGTTTCCAATAAATGCCCAATACAAATGAACCTAAATGATGCCTATGATTGGACCAATGTATAAATAATTTACTGGGGTAGAAAACACAGAAAGCAACGACTTTTTAACACCACATCTTCTACTGTCATATACCACTGACCGCCATTTTTTTTACCTGCTAACCCACACCACCTATTTAAACCATTATTTCTCTATTTTTTCTCACCCTCTCTTATCAAGAACAACAACATGACTCTGTTGTGATCGACTACTCCTGTGTGTTGTAATATATTGAGGAAGGGGGTGATCAATTGCGCAGGACGATGAGAGATAAAGGAGATGGGGCTGTGATGGTGGCTGTATGTGCAAGATTAAGGTGTTGTGTGGCTGGAGACTGATTTGTGGCGTGACTAATATCATCCCAGCCATCACAACGGTCCGTCCAGTTCTCCAATCATCGCCGGTCCATCATCTTCCCACTTCTCTTCTTTTCCCACACAGCCACAACAACCACCGTCACCCTTTTCCCTTTTCCGTTTTTGGTCTTTTTTTCTCCTCGCCCTCACGGCGACCTGTGCAATTATGAGTTCTCCACTTGCAGTGGGTTGCGCAAGGGTGAAAAAATTTGACCCTCGCGGCGACTCCTGTGAGTGGAAAACTTGTAATTCATTGTAATTTACGATCTATTCATTGTAATTCCATGAAACTTGAAAGGCAATGACTACTCCACACCATCAAAAGTACTGTCTTACACCACCATTCAGTTTTTTTTTACTTACTCACACCACCCAAATAAATATGGAAAACCTAAACCCAAAATCGAAAAAGCAACCCAAAAAAATTGCAAAATGCAAAAATTGCACGAAACTCGTCTCACTCCCTTGATCTCCTCACACTCCTTGTCGCGTCTCGTCCAAAGCTCGGCGAACAAACTCCACTTCCTCGCAGCTTCTTCGTCCTCGTCCTCTCCCCTATCTCTTCCTTTTCGCAAAACCCCCAAAATCACAAAGGGAAATTGCAAAAACCCTTGGTCTCCTCGTCCTCTCCCCTATCTCTCCATCCTCGGTTGCATTTCCCTATCTTTTCCTCGCATTCCACTACATTTCCCTTGGAAGAACTTATCTTGATTTTATTAAATGGAAATGAAAGGGTGTAGTGAAAATGATGCTAAAAATGAAGATTTTAAGGGTAAATATGAGGGTGAAGAAGATGATCAATTTAAAGAGCAAGAACAATCCATTCCAATTGAGGTAATTTGCATAAAAAAATTTCATCTAATTTTTTCTTCAAGATAATTGTTTGATTATTGTATGATGCATTGGTGCATAGGCTTTTCTAATTGATGTAATAAATATTGACATGCCTATAAACGATTTTGAGAACCCTGAGACGAATCATTTAGAGGTAACCGCCATTTTGTTGTTAAGTAAATTAAAATTTAATTAATGTATGAAACTAATTATAAAATGAATCATTATACAAAATGATGATGACAAGTTACTCAATGATGGAAGTGGTGACATTAACAGTGAATAAGGATCAAAGGAACTGGTATTCGATGATGGTCACTTATTTGTTAAGGACGGGGTTCGTTTTCATCAGCTTGATTGTTATAAATATGTTGTTATTATCAAGTTTTATATTTTTTTAGGTATTCTCATCAAGATCTACGTTGATAGCTTGGGTCCAAGGCATTGGTAGGGATAATAACATAGTTGTTATTATCACTAAATCGAAACCTTCTAATAACAGACGGAAAAGAATGGTCCATTTTGTTTGTGAAAGGGGAGGAAAACCCGACAAAAGGTAGTTAAGGAATTATGTTCGATCAAATACTACAAAGAAGTGTGGCTGCACATTTCAATTGAGAGGGATCTCACTAGAGAATGACCATTGGATGTTGCAAGTGATATGTTGAACCCATAATCATCCTCGAGCAAACTCATTTGTTGGTCTTCGTTTGCTGGTACATTGAATGAATAGGAGATGATATATGTGCAGAATATGGTGAAGTTGAGTGTGAACCCTCACCACATCTTGTCTCGGTTGAAAGAAATGTATCCAAATAATATCTTAAATTTGAAGAATATTTACAATGTAATTTATCGGATAAAGACAGTCCAACAAAAAGGCAGGATGACTTTGCAACATACTATGCACTTGTTGAGGGAGCACAATTACACAAAGTGGAATATTGTTGATAAGGGGAATAGAGTCACCAACCTTTTTTCGGCGCATCCTGAATCTATTAAATTAACAAAGCATTTTCCACAAGTAATGCTTATGGATTGCACATATAAAATGAATCGCTATAAGATGTCGTTGTTTGAGATTGTTGGTGTGACGTTGATCGAAAAGACCTTCAATGTTGCATTTTGTTTTATGTGTTCTAAAAAAAAGGAAGAGTCATACACTTAGGCATTGGAAAAACTTGTAGGAATTTTCGAGCTAGACAATATGCCAAACGTGTTTATGACTGATAGAGAATTGGGTTTGATCAAGACAATTGATCGAGTTTTTCCCAAGGCAATGAGATTATTGTGCACATGGCACATAAACACAAATGTTGAGAAAAACTGCAAAAATACTTTGAGGATAATGACGGGTGGTACGAGTTTATAGATTCTTTTTTAAGATTTGTATAGATTAAGTACAAAGGAAAAATGGAACAAGGCCACAGTTGACTTTGATAGAAGATGAACATCACACCCGAAGTATTTGAAATATGTAAGGACGGTTTGGTATCCGCAGAAGGAGTACTTTGTCAGTGCATGGACCGATACATTTATGCATTTGCAAAAAAATTACTGTTCGACCTCACATGGATCCAGGCGAGATTTTAAAAAAATCTCGTCTGGCAAAACCTCGCATTGCTCAGGCGAACAGTAAAAAAAGTTGCAAAATTTTTTTGTTCGCCTTGATCAATGCGAGATTTTTAAAAAAGCTTGCAACGTCTTAGGCGAACAGAGTCTATTTTTTAGATTTCTGAAAATTTTCCTGGAGTTTTTTCTGCAAGTTTTTGAGATTTTGCAAGTTGTTGTTGTTGTTGTGTTGCGTTGTGTTTTTTTTTTTTTTTTTTTTGAAATTTAGTTTCTGAAGTTTAAATGATCCTTTTTGTGATTTCACATTATTTCATCCTGATTGCTAAAGCAAAGATGTTGTAGCATAGAACATGCATCAAGCCCACTACAAACAAATTGTAAAAATTTGACAACCTGAATTTTTTTACAAAAAATGAATAACTTGAAAGCTTGTTAACAAATGGAACAATCAATAGTGAAGAGAACTAACAACTTCCAACTTGTTAAAAAATATTTCTGAATAATTTGGTGAAGTTTACAAAATATTAACAAATGAAACATTCCATGAACATAACAAATAGAACAAACAACTTATACAAATGAACACATTTATCTTTGCCTTCGAACATAGTAACTTTGTTCATGCCTAGATTTGCTTCTAAGCTCACTTTCTCCACCACCAATTTCACCACTGTCAAAACTAGGGCGTATGACAAACTCTTCTTCCTCCCGTTCCAAGGTAACGACAATAGACATTTCTTCTAGGAAATTTCGTACACTGTTTTGTTGTAAGAGTAACACAACCCTGTCAACATTCCCCCTTTTCAATAGAGGCGTTGAGCATCTTAAGAGCTTCAACAACTGCAATATTCTGCAAGGAACCATTTGATGTTAGTACAAACTATATAAAATTTAGATATTCTATAAGTGTAAAATGTTTATAATTGCCCTCTTATTTGAAAAAACATATATCTTCTTAGGGGATGAGTTTTACTCTTGTTCGGTGGTTGTACGAAAGGATGGCTAATGCCGTGAAATTAGTCCAAATAATCCTCCCTACAATCCCATGGAAGCTTTACGGGTGCACTTTGTTGGTTAGTTGGCACGAGATGATACTCCCACCTTTCAGCAAACGAAGACAAAACCTCGTACTTCACGGAATAGTGCATGACAAATCGAGTTGTATTATTGAATTTGGCTCAAATTAGGGGATTTGGGAGGACTTATACCTTTCCCATTTGTCTTATAACTCTATCGGGGTGATAGAGTTCTTCCACGTCGAGGCATAACAAACATCTTGTGAACCATGTGATGCTATGAAGGGGAGTGTTTTGCTTAGACTCCACGTAAGGGTCCCAAAGCACCACCGAATTATAAAAATTAAAATTCATTAGTATATGACACATCATAGAATAAATTTTATTGAACTTAATGATGCATATTTACCTCTTTAGGAGACATGTCATCGAAATGCTCTCTAAGAGTGATGATTTGTTCGTCTAAAATCCCTACAATTTGTGGGGGTTCCCATTTAGCCATGGTGGGGAGTCTAGCATCTCACTTCAGTTTTGCATTATCCCAAAGTCTAAAGTGATCATATAACCATACTTATAAACAAAAAATAACATAAATAAATATTAATAAATTCTTATATACTATGAGGGTAATTAACAAAATATAAAATTCGAAACATACCTCCAAAAGAGGCAAATA
Organism: Berberis vulgaris; assembly: GCA_963556465.1. NCBI lineage: Eukaryota > Viridiplantae > Streptophyta > Magnoliopsida > Ranunculales > Berberidaceae > Berberis > Berberis vulgaris. The sequence goes on from OY747137.1 coordinate 5,523,992, forward strand.
TCCTGAAATTTGCTTCGTACCCTCTTTGCTAGCACCGCCCAACTGACGAAACAAGAATGCCAAAGCTCCTGTGCCCCATATATACTTTTGAACATCATCCACCTTCATCAACATCTTCAAATATTCAATCTGAACCTTTGTTCCAGTTTTATTGGCAAATATAGTCATACCCAGAAGAGATAACAAGTAACCACTACACACTTGTTCTTTCCTTTGAAGAAAATCAGTTTTTGTAGCTTTTCTACAACAATTGTTCTGAACAAACTTAATATTCACAGATCTGCCATTCTTTTTGACATGGTCATTTGCTTCTTTATTTGCAATGCCCAAACCTTTCACCAATAATGTAACACATTCATCTGCCTTCATCTTCATCGACGTTCTTACCAGCTTACCAACAATGGGTAAATGAGTTATACGGTAGACGTCATCTAGGGCGATGCTAATCTCTCCAAAAAGTAGGTGAAATGTGTTGGTCTCAGGTTGCCAGCGTTCCATGAAAGCACAAATGGTCACCTTATCAAAACGATCCTTACAATATTGAATCAAGGGATATAGGTCACTATTATAGATCATTCTCTTTACTTTTTTCGGCTCATGTTTCAATTTCCAATCTAATAAGTTTCTATATTGATGCCGATATCACAATGCGCATTGTTCCTAAATACAAGAAACATATACATTAAGTAATTAAATGTTCAAATATATATAAATAACATGTTTATATAATTTAGCCAACTAAAAATATTAACTTACCTGCTCACCATCCCAAATGGCACGAGAAATATGTCTATGGTAATCGTCTAATGTGGAACAATTCTTGGGACTCATGGGATAAGAATCTCTACCATATCCTTTTTCTTGACCATCCTCTACCGTTTTTTCCTAATCATCCACAGGCACATTGTCACCCTCTTCTAACTCCTCATCTTCATGTCCAACACCCTCACCACTCCCACTTGCTTGCTCTTGTAATTGGGTTTGACTTTGCGATACAATCAGTAGTCTAGCTGCTTGTTGAACATCTATTTGAGTCCCAATTTTATCATCTCTCATCTTCTTTTTCACTTCTTTCTCCTATTTTTTATCCATTCTTTTTTGTTTTCGTTCTTCTGCCTATTCTTTGCCCTTTTTTGTTTTCGCCTTTCGGTGAGACACCGTCATGGGTCGTCTTTGACCTCTATCACCTCGATCATCCCCACCACCATCACCAACGCCAACAGAAGACATAATAAACCTTCAAATAAAAAGGAAAAAAATAAATTACATTCAAACAAATACTTCAAGTCAATTTAATTATACAATAAAATATACTAATTTTTAAGAAATACTTTAGCCAATGCGAGGGTTACCAACCACTTCTAACTTACACGATTTCGATGTAAAACAGTAATATATAGATATATCTCATTTCTCTACATTCTAATAAGAAAAATACCAATTTGGAGCCCTAGTGACCACCAAATCCCCCATTCGCAACTATTTTCATTACTAAGAGATGAACTAAATGATAAATGCAAAAAAAAACATAACAAATATACAATTCTACTTTAAAGATGGAAGAAAACAACACTGAATCATCGCAATCTTGAAACTTGATAACTTCATTCAATTCAAATCAAAATTTACAAAAACCCTAAACCCAAAATTTCGTTCAACTATAAAATTAGGAGACGAAATCTAACATAGAATCAAGAAAAGAAAGGGGGCTCACTTACAAAATCGTTGGAGTCAATATCTGAAACAAAGTGAAGAATGGATCCGAGGGGTTGCAGAAGTAACCGAACAAAGAGTAGGGAAATTAGAGAGGGAAGATTTGCTTTCTTGTTTTGCGTTTTGCAAGAGGCTTGTTTTGGGAAGATAAAATGCTTGTTTTGCGAGAGGGAAAAGAAAAATGTGTTTCAATTTTGAATGGGAGAGAAAAATGATGTTTTCTTGTTTATATAAGTGATGTGTGAAAGAGTGGTGGTGTGGGAAATAAAGCAGGTGGTGTGGGAGAATGAAATGGTGTGAGACAATACTTTTGGTGGTGTGGAGTAGTCGTTGCGAACTTGAAAATATAGTCATTCTGAATCAACAAAAAACAATGGAAACAACACAAACTCTTGGCAAAAAGTGTAGAAAGCCAGACCCTAGTGCCAAGACTTGCTCTCTAGCATGTGAACCCAATCTCAAGAAGAACAAAATCATGATTTGGGTTCAGAAATCTCTTTCATGTTCACCCCCAAAAAATCCAAAACCAAATCACCTTGGAAGAAATAGAAGACCCATTACTTAATTGATTTTCTTTCTAAGTCCCCCCACAACACTAACCATGGAGTTGGAGGAGGGTCTTCAAATAGGGGGGGGGGGGGGGGGGGGGGGGGGGGGTAGTGGAAGAAGAAAGTATGGGCTTTACAGGTCCAAAACAACACCAGCCATAGCAATCATGAGAGACTTGAAGAAAAACAATCAACCCCAGATGGAAAAACCTAAGCTTGAATCAAGTTCTATAATCAGGCAGGCTTTTTTGTTGCTAATATTTTATTTTAGGGGTGGGCACGATTTGGGTTGGTCCGGGATTGGTCTTATCCTGGTCCTGGTCTCGGCACAGTTAAACGGGACCGGTACGGGTCGGGGAAGACACCTTTTCCTTTTCCATGTATGCTTACACAAATAGCAATAAAAAAATTCTTCTCAACTTCACTTTTGGATAACTTTAACATTTCTACAACAAGAATTTCTCCTAAAATTACCAAAATCAACAATCTCTTCAGCACATCAAAGTTGTTGATGGTCAACAAGAATGGTTTTGTATGTAATGCAACACTTACTTGGGGAAAGTGGTGCGAAGGGTGGAAGCCATGACAATCTTGGGAGATCTGAGATTAGCTGCTGCTTGGGGAGGGCCAAATGATGGGTATTTGTGAGATTGGAAGGAGAGAGAGCTGAGCTTCAAAGCCATTTTTTCTCTTATCTTCTTATTCACAAACATGAACTTTCTTTTTCTTCATTTCTTCTCACAAAAACAAAAACCCCCAACCAAAGTGAACAAGAGAATATCTGTTCACTCTTTGCACTCTACCTTTACTTGTAACTCACTCACTCAACTCTTTCGATCCAAACTCAGAGCTGATCATTTCTTCCCCCAAATCGCCTCATCTGCCTGATCCAGTCAAGGTGAAGCCCAAATGCAAAAGGTGGAAGAAGATCAGGGAGAAGGAGAACACCTAAGTCATGGAGACGCCATTGTTGTTTGGTGTTTGATTTGGTTCTGAGAGAGATAAAGTCCTTCATTCTTGAGAGAGAGAAAAAAAGAGTTATTGAGAGAGAGAGAAAGCTATTGTGTGGCTGAGGTGGGACTTTTGATATTTTAGGGATGGAAAATTGGTTTGGACTTGATAAAGTCACTTGGGCTTGGGGCTTAGGCTTGATAAAAAATCTTGGGCTTGGGCTTGCTGGAGTAACCGGGATGGACAAAACGGTCCAGGATAGAATTAGTGAAAATCGGTTCCGTCTCGGTACTAACCGGTCCGGGATCGGGATTAAAACTACATGAACCGGTTGGTCCCAGTTTAAACCGGTTCAGGACCATACTGGTCCTGGCCAGGGATTCTTGCCCACCCCTATTTATTTGTCACTTGGAGTATTAATTTATTCATTTAATAGAAGCAATTTCTCTGGTATTGAGACTCACCCAGTAGTTGATGCTTTGTACTTTTGTATAGTCATTATGTGTACAATTGGGTATGGAAATATTGCTCCATTGACACCAACAACCGAAGTCTTTGCTTGTGTGTTTGTGTTGGTAGGGTTTGGGTTTATAGACATTTTGTTGAGTAGGGTTGTGAATTATGTCTTGGATTTGCAGGAGAACATGATTTTGACTAGGATTAGAGTTGGTAGTGGTAGAGGTGGGAGGGATGGGGTGTTCTCTGCCAAGAATTACATTTTTGATGTGGAGAAGGGGAAGATGAGGATGAGATTGAAGGTGCAACAATTCTAGACAGTTAGGTTTGGTAGCCATTTTTGGGCCAAGTCTTGACTTTTTTTACACTTCTACCCCTTTTTATAAATGGTATATATGGTTGTATTTTAAAGAGAATGGGTAAAAAGTATAAAAAAAATAAGACTTGGCCAAAAAATGGCTACCAAACCTGACTGGTTAGACTTACTCTTGAAGGTGGGATTGACACTTGGGGTGGTGGTTTCTTGTATTGGAACTGGGGCTATGGTGTTGATGGATCGGCGAAGACATCGTCTGTAGAGACGAACATGATGATTCCAATTCTTTGTTTTTGTTCCTGGTGGGCTATGGCATTGGGTTTTGTTTTTGGTTAGAGTAAGTCTAGCTAGTCAGGTTTGGTAGTCATTTTTGGGCCAAATTTTATTTTTTACACAACCACAAGCACATGGCTCTCTAGACGCGTTGAACTCTTAGCCAACAGTAAAGAGCATGAATCGAATACTATTAGCTTTGCTAGGGGTCGAGGGACGGAGCGAGGGAAAGGGGTGAGGAATGGGTGGTAACCACCCATCCGCCTCGAGATGAGTGCATCAAATTCCTCATCTCGAGACGGATGAGTGACTTCCACCCATCGCTCGCTCCCTCCCTCGTTCCCTCCCTCGACCCCTAGAAATTTTCCTTAAAAGATAGCTCGTGTTTCTTAACTCTTAAGTAATATTCGATCTCACAAAAAAATAAAATTGATAATAGCGTAACCATGACAAAAGAAAAAAGAAAAAAGAAAAAAGAAAAAAAGCGCGACCATAGTCGAAAGAAGTCTCTTTCTCTTCAATACACACACCAATTTCCCTCAAATCGATCGAACTCTCTTTCTCTCTCTCACACTCAATCGATTGAGCGATCGAGAGAGATGAGCGGTTCTGAGCCGTCTCGCACGAGCGATCCATTTCTCGTCAAGTACAAACCATCAGAGCTCCAAATCGCTGCCGAGTTCTTCACCGATTGGCTCCCTTTCCTCACCAGAGATCTCTGCCCTGGTTGCACTCGTAATATCTCCCGTCGTGTTCTTTCTCTTGATCCAGGTGACTTCTTTTCTTCCAATTACGTTAAAAAGTTGTGATTTTGGATACTTTTTTTGAGAAAACTAGTGTTCCAGATTCGTTTTTTCGTGGTGGGCAAGTTGTGTTTTAACTACTTGTTTATAATTTAATTGCATGTTAGGATTTGGGTTTTTGGTTATGAGTTTTGGGGTTTAATGGGTTTTGATTGTTCTTGTGTTTATGCAAAGTAAGTGCCCATTTTTAAGGTTTGTTTGGTTGGAGTTGTTGTTGATGAATTTGCAGGAAATTGAAGTGGGGTTTTTATTTCATTTCATTTCTTGTTTTTTTTTTTTTTATCAAATGGTTGTTTTCTTGAATCACGCAAGTTCGTCTGATTGGGTTATTGTTGGTGAATTTTGTGGGAAAGTCATCAAGTTTGTTTGTTTGCTTTAATTGCATGTTAGAGTTTTTTTTTTTTAAGTTTTTGGTTTTAATTGTTTGGTTGTTGTTGGTAATTCAAGTGAAATTTAAGATGTTAGGGTTTTATGGATTTCCATTTTTTGTTGTTTAATCTAATTTATAGGGTATTGAAAACATGCAAGTTTATCCGACTGATGTTATTGTTGTTGAATACTGTGGAATTTTTAGGAAGCTCTGGAAATGCAGAATCTTTGGAACTGGGGGAGGGTTTTGGCGATTCGACTCCAGCCCATGCGGAGAGGTCTCACGCCAATCAGGACAATAGCGATTCTGATACAAATTTGTTAGGGAGTTGGAAAGATAGCGTGAATCGCTGGTCAGCACCTGTACCTGATGTTAGCGGGAACCCAGTTTCGGAAGCAGGAATTTTGCAGACACCAAGTGTCCGCATGTCTTGGGCTGATATGGCACAGGAAGACGAGCTTCAAGAGGAAGTAGAAGAACTGCGAGACGAGGGTGAGAGTGAGACAGATAAGCTGGATCTGGTGGTTGAGGTTCAACCAGCTGGTAGGAAAGTGGTGAAGAAGCCAGCAGTGTTACCGAGGGAGCAAAGAGAATTCATTAGATTCAAGAATGTTCAGAGAAAGAAAGATTTTATATGCTTAGAGAGGGTCAAAGGGAAGATTGTGAATATTTTGGACGGGTTAGAACTGCATAAGGGTGTTTTCAGCGCTGCAGAACAGGAGAAGATAGTGAACTTGGTGTATGATCTTCAGGAGAAGGGAAGAAAGGGTGAATTAAGAGGTAAGCCACTTCTAAGCATTAATTTCAGTATACCCTTCCTGTTAAAGTGTTTAAATTTGTGGATTATTAGATTTATAAATAGTTCATTCTCTCTCTTTTCATTGGAGCTGGTTGTTTTAACAAGGTAGATATGGAATGTGGTTTATCTACACAACTATAATGCACACAGTTGAGTACTCATGCCATGCTTTAGGTTGTTTTTCTTTCAAAACCGCCCCTTTACCCTAACAATCAAATTTTAACATAAAAATTTGACTTCAATAGAGATAGTTAGGGTATGAATCACATGACGTGGATAATACCTGAAATCTAACTTGATTAGTGGATATTGTTCTTTATGTTTGATTTGAAAACATATCCGGATATGGTATGGCCCTTTTGTCTGACAAGATCGGACTTTTATTGTCTAAGGTAGAAATTAAGAACTTGTGTGCCAATTCAGTGTAGATGACAAGATAGAAGAACCTTGTCTCGATTGATTGAAAATTTAGGGCGAGGGTTTAAGATGGTAAGTTGAAACACTTGTCTAAGTGCCACTATGTCCGCTTGTTTTGTCCTACTGAACAAAAGAGTTACAGATCTTCCCATTCTATTTCGTATGCAAAAACTTCTTGCTACATTCAGAGATGTTAGCAATGAGGGTAGTGGGTCTTTGCCTCCATTGCGAAATATTCAACATGCTATTGATAACAGACTCGTAACGGTCCAGGAGAGTTGCAGGATATAAAAGGATATATCGGGATATTACGGTATATAACGGAATTTATTTTAAATATATTTTTATACTCCTACGAAGTTTAATGTATTATATAGCATTAATAATCAATAAAAAAAATCAAATATCTACAAGACATCGATTGAAAGGAGAAGAAGCATACAAAAACAGTCATCAACTCGATTTAGAAGATATCAATTTCAATTTGGAAGACATCTATTTGTAACAATTTGTAGCTGATATTAATTGGACTCTCACAAACCTCAATTGAATAAATAAAGGTACATCAATTAAAAAATTATAAAGGTAACATCAATTGAATAAATAAGGTAGATCAATTAAATACAAAAAAGTAGGTACAATTCATTTATAGTTGACATCAATTGAATAAAGGTACATCAATTTAATTAAAGTGCATCAATTGAATAAATATGGTACATCATTTGTTGGTGACATTGATTAGACATTATTTTGGTTACGTATGTTGAATTGAATAAAATAAGGGAAAGGAATATAGCAGGGTAAGAGATCTCCAATCACCCCCCTAAACAATTCCTTGTAATAACTCCACATACAACTTTCCCCTAAATTTAGGGAAAAGTTAACCTTCCTCTATATCTCATATAATAATAAAATATTCTCAATATTCAATTTTCTAAATTAAAAACAATCAAAAATAAAAACAAAAGAAACCCTCAACTACCTTCCCCTCTTCTTTAATTTCACCCCTCTTCTTCAACTAATTATTAATACTAATTTAAAATAGTTCTAATATATTTAAATAATGATAAAAACAAATTATTAATACTATTTTTTTAAAACTCCCAAATTTTTTAATTAGTCAAATTTAAATTAAGTTGAAATTAATAATAGTATAATTAAAAAATACCTAAATAATAGTATAATTGAAATTAATAATATTATATATTTAAGTTGAAAATAATAATAGTTTATATTTCATAATATTATAATAATATAATTGAAACTAATAGTATAATTATATTAAGTTGAAATTAATAATAGTATAATTGAAATTAAATTGGTATAGATAAGTTGAAGATATATTAAAATAATGATGAAAAAGTTAAAATAAGGGATTTGGTTGGAGCGGTGAAGAAATAGGGGACCCATAAATTTAGCTTTTGGTTAAAATGAGGGATGGTTCATCCCCATTTTAACTTTTACCATTGGAGATGCTCGAACAGGTGAGTAAGTTCTTCCATTTTCTCTTCCTTCAAATAGAACAAACAGATCATAATTGTATAGACACAACAGTACAGTTCTTCAGCGGTTCTTAGTTCTTCTTTTTCAGCAGTACAGTACAGATCCTAAATAGACATGAAAAAAGAGATCGCAAATAGATTGCGCAAACACGATCGATGCACAACCAATAGATTGATCGCACAGGCCAGAGGTTCGATCGATCTCAGTCACATAGATCGCAGCAGTACGGTAGGGGATCCCTCAATCACAGAGATCTCATTGGGCAGGGTCGATCGATTTCTGTGATTGATCTTTCAGTTCTTCACTCCTCTTTTTCTTATTTGTTCCTTCTTCTCTACTCTTCTTCGTTCTTCTTCTTTGACCTAATTTTGGATCTGAAAAAGAAGCAAACGATCAGTTTATTTTTTTATTGCACCAAAAATTATAAAGGCGTTACAAAAAAAGGTTAAATGCATATCGGTCGATATAATAGCGTTATAATGGCTACCGTTACAACCTGTCGTTAAATGTAACCGGTATATTCCTCAGGTCCATTGTACGTTATAACTGAGTTATTTCGGAGTTATAACTCTGAATTAACTGCACAGACTAGAACCGGTGCTTATCCCTAATATATCACATTATCGCATGACGACAGGTGAATGAACTTTTAGCCAAAGGCTACATTCGAGAGAGTATATCGCCAAGTGCAGTTTCTGCTTTGTTAGCACCCAAGAAGGACGACTCTTTTCGTATGTGTGTGGATTCGCGAGCCATTAATAAAATCACAGTCAAGTACCGTTTTTCAATTCATAATCTTGAAGACATGCTTGATAATTTGCAGGGTGTCATGGTATTTACCATGCTGGGTCTTAAGAGTGGCTATCATCAGATTCGTTTTAGCCTAAAGCCTATGCAGTTAAAACGGATAACAGACCCATAACGGTCCACGAGCATTATAGGTTATAACAGAATATAATGGGTTATAACGATATATAAAAAATAATTTTTATACCTCCACTAAGTATTAATGTATTATAGATACAAAAAAGTAAATCATGTTCATAACATTAAATTCAAAAACATTAAAACATTAATGAAAAACATCTTCCTTTCGTATGAGATCGCAATAGAGAGTGTGATCGACTCTTCGTCTTCTTTCCTTCGTCTTTTCTCGTTCTATGTTGACCGGCAAAATCTTATTATCTGTCGATCGGTAACGACAAGCTCTGGTCCTTCGTCTTTTATTTTAAGTCTAGGGTTCTAGTTCAGTCGAGAATGAAGTGGGTAAATATTTTTATGTTAAAACGATGTTATTGAAAAAAGGTTAAAACAGTGTTATTGAAAAAAACGTTATATCAATAACGGCCATATAACGGCGTTATATCGGAGCCATAATACCAAAACGTGATAATGTCAAAACGTAACAGGTCACTCCTATTAAGAGTTATGTTGAGGTTATATCGGCGTTATACCGCCGTTTTAACTGCATAGCCTGAAGCACGTTGACACTAGTGTCTAATAGTAATAATAAATTGACTTGGTAGCATATAAAAATACATAGCTTTCTATAGTAAAAAGAAGTAAAAATGGCCTTATTTCTTTCTTATACCTAATTGGGGTGATCCATGAAAAAATCTTTGGAGAGAAAAACTTCAAAATTGGTGATCTAGGCTTTCTCCACTTGGTTAAATGGAAAACACTTGTCAACAAACTGTCACGACTTCACCCTGTGACTGTGAGCCATTCGAGGGCATAAGTATGTTATCTCGCGAGTCCTTTATATTTATGATTACGTCTAGCAGATCATGCCTAACATTAGTCATAGGAGCTTGGAGTGGGATACGCTAACATAGAGTGGAGTGGGAGCAACAATGTCGTGGCGTTTTATTTGAAAAGTGGCAAATGTTTGAAGCATCCTAGAGCATGTGTAGTAAATGTTTCTAAATTAATAATATCTATATATAAAGACTAAATAATTTAATTAGTTAGTATAAGTTATGAAGTCATTAATACGTATACTAACCATTGTTGACATGAACATGTCATTTTTTTGCACAAATTTAATCTCGTTTAAAAAGAAAGTTTGTCTTGATTTGTTGCAAATTTAAAAGAAAAAGGAACAATTTAGTATATATATGAACAAACCTTAATATCTATTATAAGAATGAAAAAGAAGGATTCGGTACAATGCAAAAATCTGATTGTGGAACTATGATGAACAAAATAAAGACAAAAAGGAAAAAAAAAAAAAAACCGACTGGTGAATGGAACCTCAGATCTTGCTTAAACCCGTGCCTTACTTCTACCACTGTATTCCTCCCTATTAATCCGATTTTTTTTTAAAACTTGAGAGTGCGGCATATTAATTTAACCTCTTGTGTAGCTTTTACATGATTATATGTTGTCTCCATGTCCGTACTTCCTTCTTAATTAACCTCTTTCATGGTTAAATCTATCTAATGTTCTTTCATGGTTAAATCTATCTAATGTGGTATTGTAAACAGCTGTGCATAATCCCAACAAAGATATCTATCATGATCTTCTAGCTTTAGTGATTTTATTTCTCTTTTTTTTTCTCTCAGTCGTATCTATTTCGTTGATTGACTTGATTCATGTTTGGAGAATCAAGAATGTAAAGGATGGGTTTGACAATATATTGGAAGTCGATGAGCCCTGCCGAGCTTCTATACTTTCAGCTTATTCCAACAGGCAATATAATTTTAATGTACTTTAATAAATATATTTGCAAACAATATATGTTCCAGTGCAGAGCATGAACATTTTCAGCATACCTACCAGAGAACACAGATGCAATTTGATTACCAAGTAATCTATCAGAAACTTTGATTTTTTGCTGTTAAGTGGGGAACTTAAACTTCTAGCATATCTAGAAATTGTCGTGAAAAGACGATACATTTTATCTGAGACCATCAAATTACTTTTTTTATTTTTATTTATTTTATTTTTTTTATTAAAAGGGGGGTGGTGTGTGTGGTTATATTGAAGTTTCTCCCACGGAAACTCAAAATGACATTCTTAGTTGTACCACTATATGATATGGTGATTCCACAATACATGTGAAAAATACTTATTGCAATAAGAAAAGTTCTCGGAAGAAGAGGTGTGAAAATTCTCATCGAAAGATAAAATCCACTTCAAAGGTGTTAGATTCAGGCTGTTCTGAATTCTTATGGTATGCGGGATTCTCCCTGACCATGGAATTCATAGTATACTTCTATATGATGATTCCACGTTACATTAAAAAAATGCTTGTTGCAATAAGAAAAGTTCGAGTGATATATTCATATTCTTAATCAGCGAGTCACCTAAATTTATGGTTATCTGACAAATGATTCTTGGTTTTATGTAATGGCAGAACACACATATACTGCTCCACGGAAGCGGATGCCTGGAAAGGGTCGCGTGACCATCCAGTTTGGTTGCTGTTATAACTATGCAAAAGTAAGTTGATCTCCTGAATGGTTTTTGTTTTCTGCAACTTATGGAGAAGAGGTAGAAAGGTGATATACGGAATTACTAACTATGATTGTTGGTGACAGGACAAAGATGGGAATCCACCAGGCATCCTCCGTAATGTACAAGTTGATCGAATGCCTCATCTCTTCAAGGTGATAATAAGGAGGTTGATAGGATGGCACGTTCTTCCACCATCCTGTGTTCCTGACAGTTGCATTGTCAACATATATGATGAAGGGGACTGCTTCCTGCCCCATATTGACAACCATGATTTTGTTCGTCCGTTCTGTACCATATCGTTCTTGACTGAGTGCAATATAGTTTTTGGTTCAAACTTGGTGATTGTTGGACCTGGCCAGTTTTCTGGTGCAACAGCGATACCGCTGCCTGTGGGGTAAGTTTTTTCCCTATGAACTTTCTATCAAACATTTTCTGTTGTTTGTATTGGTTGAGTATGTTTATTATTTATTTATTTTATATTCTTTCTCCAACTTGTGGTAGTTGCAAGTATATGCACATAGAAATATAATAATCTATTGATTCAGAAGTAAACATCATATCCAAAAAATTTGGATTAGTTTCCTTGGTTGAATATTGTACAACCAAGGAAGCTACTTGGTCTGGCCCATTTACTACTAACATAGATTGATGTCACATAATCCCTTTTTGTTGATGACCCATTTACTACATATCTCTTTTTGTTGATGACCTCAAGACTTGGAACATCCTGTTCCTTTCAGTTATTGAATACTTTCTTTCTCAAAGGAAGACAAAGTATCCACATCTTGGGGGCATTAGAAGTTCCCAATGATTAAATATTACATTTTCTAATAAATATAGGGTAGCTAGAAGTCTAATAATGTCTTTCATTCAGACCGTTTTTTTCAAGTGCTTAAAAGTTAACTTCTAAATGAACTTATTGTTTTGCTTCTAAATGGGTTGCTGATTAGAAGCTGTGTAAAATGAAAAGGTGTTCGTTTTTTAGGTGTTGAATGGAGTTGTTTTACAATTTTGCCCCCACTGAGGAGACACATAGAGGAATGGAGAGATGGTGGGTTGGAAGCCCTACATTATATGTTGGTGATCAATTTGTCAAAACTTTCAAAACTACATGCCACATTATAAAAACTACATGTTACATAATGAAAACTTGAAAATATACATGAGAGGAGAGTTGGATAGATGAAAAAAAGTTTGAAAAATGCAGAGAAACAAAACAAAGATGAAGGAGATAAACGAGATAAGTTTTTTTTCCTGTTGAAGAGTTCTTGTGAAGGTAGGTAGAACGGAAATGCTTGGTGAAGAGAATGAAGGTGAGCCGTCAAAATTTAGCCTTACTTGTTTTTAAGAAGATGGGGGCAGCAATTGTCATTACAAAATTACTTTAAGGTTATTATTGGAATAATTTTTGAGTCTGCACTCGGTGCTAAGTGATCAGCACCTCCCTAATGCTTACTCCAATCAGAAGTTGAACTTCTTATCAAAATTAAAAACAAACACTCTAAACAAGGTGTCTTACTTCTTATTAAGACTTTTGACTCAATTCAAAAGAAAAATAAACATTCAGAAGCAAAAATAAACACCCTCGTAGGGTACAGAAAAAATAATTTTTGGTTAATAGGTACACCCCGGAAGGAGGGTCCCTGTTAAGTTGAAGGGTCATATTGCTTGATCTT